>CM066992.1:105347449-106547449 GCA_033977485.1 Hydrangea macrophylla | reverse complement strand
GAAAACGTTAACTAATTAAGTTGAGGGTTCGTTTGGATCAAAATCTCATAAGGACTTCAACAATTCATAAAACATGAAATTCAACTTGTTAAACATCAAGACGCGAACTCAAGATTCCGAGTCGCTTCCAACCAACTTAAAAAGGTTTTCAAAAGAATATTACATCAATCCAAAAATGATACAGACCTCCTATAATTCGGTTACAAAAATGTTCTATACACCAATTCCTCCGATTGATCCCCAACGGCCTCATTCCTCGCATTCCATCTTTCCTTTCTTCATACCTGCAATGGAGTAAATCTCCATTGCTCAGCTGTATGTTGAGTGCACAATTTCTAACATATGCATATATGACAAATCATGCTTTAATCTCATCATAACACATAACTAATGGTCTCTAGGGAATAAGTGCACCTTCACCGATCCAAAGTCTTTCGACTCAACCATGACCCATGCCCCTTCGACATGTCACGTAATGCCTTTATCGGCAAGTGACCGTCGTCACTGCTAATCCTCCCCCTTCTAGAGGACGCCTCACGGTGAATTAGCACAAATCCCCCTTTAACCCACATAGGCACATAAACATACTCATTTAACACATATACGTGCTCGCGTAAAATTTAACATGCTTTTCACATTTAAGCGCGTGCATAATTAACGGGCCTAAGATTAACACATGGGTTTTGCCCGGATCACAATTTCGTCATCGAAATATAAAACATGTATTTCACCTATATAACATAGGCTAGAAATTCATACCTCGAGCTATCGTCGTATAACTTTGAGGGAACGACTACAAGCCCGATTAAACGCCAAATCTCCGATCCTACGCGAAACCTACAAGTTTACACGTGTTTTCCCCAAATTCCTAGATTTAGAAATTTATAAAAAGTTAGCCAAACGCGGTCTAAAGACTATCAAAACGTAGCCCTTACCTTAGGGAGTTCAAATATGAAGTTTGGTGAAATTCAGTCGGACGAAATGTCGCCGATCGTCGTCGCAAAGCTCGGAGAACTAAATCTCCCTTTTCTCTCTCCTCTCCCAAGATATTATATGAGTTTGCAACTAATGCAAACTCACCCTCATCTATATATAGACAATCTTTTCGAAAATCGTGTTTACCTCCCCGCGGGTTTCTCAAAACTCCTCATTATGTCTTGAAACATCGTGCACGCCCATTTTATAACTTTACGGGTGAAAACTATAAATTATAAAAGTTTTCGATTAAGTCTTGTTTGGATCCAAAATTATGTCCGAAAACCAAATTCTGTAGAATCTCTACACATCCTACCTTTTATATAACGTGACACTCACGTTCTCACCACAGTTCTCAAAATGATATCTAATAGTATCAAGATTATCAGAATTTACTCTACGCAGGTAAATTTACTATTCATCAAAATTCAGTAAGTCAAATAACATTTAAATCACATAAATGTCATTTAGCTATGCTAATGCAACATGTCTTTCCATGTTCCCGTGTCCTCTCTTGACACCTTCCGAACTGCCTTTAAGGCCAATACTAGGTTCTCAAAAGACACCCTCCAACAACTAGTGAGTCATCACTCACTTCACACACGTTAATTAACACAACCGTAAGCATGCTAAAATGATATAAATAAATACCGCAAGAGCGGGTATGACACATTGGGAGTTATTAAATCTCTAAACTCTAATCACATACCTATGTATTGTATTTGATAGTTTGTCACAATGGGATTTCTACTCTAGAAAGTGCCACAAGTATGAGAGCCGTGTATGGTTTGGTCCAAGGTGGGGGAATGCTCCCCAACCTCAATTTCTCCATTTACAGAACTCCCAATTTTTAATTAAACTTAGGCCTTAGCTTTGTTCAAATTTAATTCACGATTTCTAAATAGTCAGTGTAGTATAAGTTAGTACAAATTGAATCGAATCCAAAGTCGAAAAGACTCAATTTTATTTCTTAGTTTGGTAATTTCTTCTCGCTTGATAATTGGTCTTTAAGCGCCCACCGAGCATTGTTGCATTCTAATCCCTGTGGACTCGATACCCTATTTCCATTGTACCATGCTTTTAATAGGGTTAAACAAGAACTTGATTTTGACATCATCATAGTGCCAGATTGCGACAAAATTTTAGGGACTTATCGGTTTAGCATGTACTTCAATTCTGGCATAAAAAATATGTGCTCCAACTTCAGGAATGCCAAAAAAGTAAATTTGTCCCTCTTTTGAAAATCACTAATTATTGAAACTTCAGAATCCGATCGTTTCTTCGTCTGTGGTCCGATTTTGATGATTCGAAGTCCAAGGACCCTGTATTGATAAGCTCTTTATATCTATCAGACTTGCTGAAAGTTATCAACATATTTTTCTTGGGATGAGCAAAAATTGGGTGTCTACCGCAGTATTTGAATAATGCACACGCTTGAATAATGAATCTCTAATGCATTATATAAGTGGAACTGGTCAATAACGATTAATGTGATGTCGTTAACCGGGTTGGAATGCCGACATGCATAGTAGTAGGTTCATTGATCGTGGAGGTCTATTTTCTGTTATATGTGTGTATAAGCAGTCATGAGAATTGTGGGATGTTGTGTACGGCGTTGGTATGTGGTTGTGTGGTGTTAAGTTAGGACTACGTGTTAGGCTTCGTTGTGTATAGATGTGATTTTGTGAATACCTATATCACCTTGGTCCAATAGAGGCTAAAGGAAAATTACCTTAGTCTAAAACCGAGCCTGAGAGTCCGATAGAGGCTAAGGGATATGTTACTGTAGTCCATGACCGAGGCTAAGGGATATACTGGTGGTATCACCTTAGTCCATAACCGGGGCAAAGAGTCCGATAGAGACTAAGAGATACAAATCATGCGAACGATAACTATGCTATCACCCTGGTCCGATAGAGACTAACAGAATGTCACCTTAGTCCAAGATCGGGATGATAAATTTGATAGAGACTAAGGGATATGGTCACGTTAGTCCATGCCCGAGACTCAGGGTGGTGCCGATGCGATCATCTTAGTCTAATAGAGGCCAAGGGGTGCAATAACTGATTTAGCCCATGAGAGAGGATAAAGGGTATGCCAACGCAGTCACCTTGGTTCATAACCGAGACTAAGGGATGCATAATTGAAAAAAGGGATGGTTGATAGTATGTGTGGGTTCGGAACTCTGAGCCCATATCATTGTTGAGTTAATGTTAGCGGTCGCATGTAGTGAGTTGATGCATACATGAACAAGAATGACGAGAAGATCCTTAATGATGTTGTTTTATATACTGCATATCTATTGATCCTCTGTAAGTATTTACATTCACTCGGCTTTCATAAGCTGACGGTGTTTTATGCCGCTGGATATCCTACAACCAGCCTTTCCCAGTTATGAGTCTATAAGAGACAATTATGCTTATGAGGGAGGCTATGCTGGATACGACTACTACGCAGACTGAAGACCTGGAGCTTCGCCATAGTTAGTTTATGCTTATGTTCTAGAGACTTTTTGTATTAGTAAAAAGTTTGTAATTGGCATACGTTTCCATAACACTTTATTTCATTTCCGCTGCTACTTATGGTTTGTAATAGTTAGTAAACTCTTATAATAATATATTGAACTTAGATGTTCCCAATGCGTCGTTTGATTCATTACTCTTATGATTAGACTTTGTTTATGGACAATATGATGACTCTCAACTGTCATGGCATACGAGTCAAAAAAGAAATTTTATTTTATTTATTTTTGCTACTACGGGGCATGACATAATCATACCCAAATGCTCTTAGAGTTATACCCATATGGTTTTTTTATTTTTATTTGAGGGGAGAGGAGACCTAATGAAAAACATCCAGAATTTATTAGCTAAAACCTTAGTTTCCAAAATTTTAGGAGGGCATGGGCACACCCCGGGACTACACTCCCTCCGCCCCTGTTTGGGATGGAAGATTTTGGAAGTTTAGAATTACTCGATTACATCTATTAACAACTATATCCTCACTATAAGACAACAAATATATAATGCTATAATTTGTTTGCCATATATTTAAAAAGTAATGATATCATTCGATTTATATTGGGATAATTAACTTTCAATTGTTTAGAATTTGAAAGTCAATCTATTGCTCTTTCCTTCTTCTTTTTTAATCACAATCTATTGCTTTTTCTAAACTTTAAAAAATATCATCTTTTTTTTTTTTTTGTAAAATGAAAAAGTCATCAAATTTTATATGATATTGTGGAGCAACTCTTTCAACCGTTGGAAGCAACTCTTCGAAAAGTTTGGGAACAACTCTTCAAAATGTAGGGAGCAACTTGTTTCAAAGTTGGGTGCAAACTCTTCACAACGTTTGGAACAAGTCTTTCAAATGTTGGGAGCAATCATCACAACATTTAGGTACAAGCTCATAACGTTGAAAATATAAAATAGACTCAAACACAAAATAACCACTCAAAAGTTGATGTTTTTGTAATTTGTTGATGACTTTTAAATTTTTTTAAAAAATTAATATTGAAATTTTTTTTTAAAATTTTAAAAAGTATTAAATTGACTTCTAAATTTCATACAAAAAGTTGACTGAAATGTAATTGTCCTATTTATATTCACACAACACATGTGTGAGTAGGGCTACTTAATTTTCATTGAATAATGTTAAATTGGTACCACATGTCTTGACAACTATATTTAGAATACAAAATTTAGTAAGAGTGACGTTACTCTATATTTAAAGAGGGAAGCATATCATTACTCTATATTATTGTATTTAAATAAGTAATTATGCAATTAATTAAGATACATATGTATATCAGTAACAACCAGTATTAGTACTTAGCCAAAATATGTATATATATATATATTCATCACCACTAGTAATTAATAAAAATTAGTATAAATTATTTTATCTAATACATTTAATTAATTTATTATTTAACTAGATAATTTGTTATTAACAATTAATAATATATTAACAAAATAAAGTAATTATGTATTCAACAATAATATCATAGCAATATAGCACGGGGCAACTTTGTCTTTTGATCCAATTTTGCAAAACAATATCCAAACACTATAACTATCAAATTCATTCAAACCATAATCTAAGAGCTATCGCAAAACAATAACATGTTTCAAATTTAGTCCAAATACTTGGGAAATAATATTTTCATAGTTTGATGTTTTTCAAATTTACATGGAAAAACTTCTACTATATGCGCACAGTGGTATGCGCGTACCATGAACGCAATAGAGAGTGAGGGATTAGTCCTTGGATAAACATCCTTGGGAGCAAATAAATCTCAACCCTTTGATCAAAACCATAGTGGTTTTGTCATTGGAAACGTCTTTTTTCTATTATGATGGTTACAATTCACGTGTTTACAAACAAAAAATAATTTGATACAGTTTTTTGTCATGGTGATTGTTGGATACAATGGATATGAAACTAATGAACATAGTGACTAAACTTAAAATCGAAGCACGTGAGAATACGTTGTCCGAAAAATAAGTTTATGTCTCACATATCGTTGTTTTGTGGACTATGACAACTTGTTCTTGAGGATACTACGATCTAACAATTGAAGTACAACAAACTTCAATTGTTCTGCATAATTATATGTATAAGAATTACTCTAAATAACTCTAGAATAGATGAAGAAGAGAAGATAAAATCTGAAAATCAAGTATCTTTTAACATAGATAACTACATTGTATATATAGAGGTGTCTATTGGGTAAGAGATGCCTCTGTACACAAACGGTTGTATCCCAACACCGATACACTATATATATATATTAGTATATACACGTTTATCAGCCATTAGAATAGACAAAGTTCAAACAAATTCAAAATTTCTACATGAAAAGTTGTGACTCTTCACAAACAAGGTCTGGTAGACCGGTTGTGCCCCTTTGCCAGACCTTGTTAAAACTTCATATAGCCATTGACCCGGTCGAACGGTCAAAAACCCCTCTTCTAGAATCTTGAAACTTAATGTTCTAAGTCTTTCCCTGAGCAGTGAGTCGATCCATAGCGATTCTAACAATCCCCTTGAACTTACATAAGCTCTCATTCACACCCCAAATCTCCACATGTGAATGATTATGGCTATCTAGACCAAAAAAACGAAATAGAATAAAACTACGAGAGCAATTCACGGACTTGCGATGCGTTAGAAGAGTGTCTTTTGGACTTGAACTTTCCCTTAGTGCATATCTATTGGATTTACTCGATGAAGCAGTGTATGTTAAGTATTGAACTGTTTAACCTTCCGTGTAAACCAACACTAGATAACACACCACATATCCTTATACATATTAATTCATTCGGTTGTGTTCATTTTGGTCCTGAATGTGATCCTATTTCATGAAAATTCTTAGAGAACGAAGCCTTTGAAGTTCTCATAGAAGCGACCCCACTTCTATTTTCATATAGGTGACATCAATTAAGAGTATGTACTAACATTACTCATCAATATCATTAAATCATGTAAATACATAACCTCAACATTTTATTGTTAGGAAGAATTCTATTGATATTCAACAAACAGATCATTTGAATACAGTTGATGTAAAATAGAAGCAATACAAAAATTAATCTGATATTAAAAATTGATACTGCCAAAAGAAATCAGAATTATAGTAACTAAAAGAAAGCACAAACTAGATACAAAATATCAAACCGAGGCTTGTGATATATACACAGTTTCCTCTAAACAGATTCGCCGCCTCACCAGAAGTGCTCGAGGATATCTCCGACATCTATCTCTCAGGATACAGCGGTAATTAGCAGTCGACAAGCATAGTGTTCGACTGCTCCAGTGAACCAACTATGTCTGTATTTCTCTTTCCGAAAAATAAGAATTGGAAGAAGGAACTACTGAAAAACAATCTGTAAAAATTGTATATAGACTGAGGGAAAAATAGGGGATTTATAGGATGAATATTTATCAGTGTAATAAATCACAGTCCTTTCAATTTCTGCAACTATTCTTTGTTTAGTTTCTGCAACAGTTCAGGATTCCCACAAGACTTTGATGTAAATTTCTGTAATGCAAAACATGTGCAGAAATTCCAAGTGTCACTCAATTATGTATACACAGAAATTAAAAAACTTGTAATTGAGGGGTCCAAAAAGAAATACTGCGTAGGCCGTACCCGCACCCGCACCCGTACCCATACCATGACCCAACCTGACTCGGCTCGGCCGGCCGGACGGGGGTGGTGGCGCGTGTGTGCGTATGTGTAGAATAAACCCAGTGGGCCTTAGGTCTTTTCCCTTCCACAAAAGTGGGTACCCCTTGGGGCCCAAACCCATAGCTTGAAGTAGCTTTATAAATGCACTTGAAACTTCTTCTAATTTTCCTATGTGGGACAAGGTAAGTTGTGAACATTTTCCATTTCAACAACTCCTTGTAAAGGGAAACCTTTAAGCATTAATTTCTTATTCACCCAATAATGTTTTTGGATATGTGAATATCAAAACTTCATCTCCTCTTGGAACACACACACCCCACTAAACCTCTAAGTAGGTCCCACTTCTATTAGGCCTTACACATGGCCAAAAACCATATACTTATCCAACAATCCCGCACGTGAATGAAATTAATCAAAATGATGTGAGACAACGTAGACTCAATAAGAGAGAGCACAACGGATCACTCCTATAACAGGACAGTTAGCTTTTGGCTTTGAACCTTCCCGTGTGGTAGTCTATTAGATTTACTGGCAGACCAGTGAGTGTATAGTCTTGAACTAATTGCCGTTAATGTAAATAACCAACAAATCTCACACAGGAGCTTTCCAAAAACATAGTTTAGTTCTTACACTTGTGTTCATTTTGGCCTTGAACACTCGCCTGGTTCAGTGAATGCTTATCAAAGAATTTTGCCTTTTTCAAATTCTTTAAGAAGTGGCCCCACTTCTCATTCACATAGGTGACTTGTTTAGAGTATCCTACTATACTCCGCTTGGCAATACCAATATACATAGTCATTAAAAGCTAAGCTTATCCTCAAACTATGCAAGTGTCAGTGTTATATCATAGAAATGGGTAGGAGGGCATTTCTCCTAAGTTTTGTACATACATAAAATTAGGTTGTCCCTTTGAACCTAGATCTTGGGATCTCTAGTCAACTAGGTTGGGTTTCCATTCCAATACCTTGTAATATCATAGGCTTTAGTCCCATTCCTTTAAATGATTTATTAACTAACTCTCCATTTAATCCTTTGGTTAGCGGATCCACAACATTGTCCTTTGATTTTACATAGTCAATCGTGACAACCCCGCTTGAGAGTAGTTGTTTTATGGTATTGTGTCTTCGATGAATATGTCTTGATTTACCATTATACATATTGTTTTGTGCCCTTCCAACAGCAGACTGGCTATCGCAGTGTATGCAAATTGATGGCACTGGTTTTGACCATCTTAGAATATCTTCTACAAAATGGTGAAGCCATTCAGCTTCTTCTGTTACCTTGTCTAGTGTAATAAATTTTGACTCCATTGTCGATCTAACTATACAAGTTTGTTTTGAAGACTTCCATGAAATAGCTGCACTACCAAGTGTAAAAACATATCCACTTGTGGACTTTGAATCTTTCATATCTGACATCCAGTTTGCATTACTGTATCCTTCCAATACAGCTGGATATCTCATATAGTCCAACCCATGATCATGATTGTAACGTAAGTACCGGAGTATTCTCACCATCCCTTTCCAATGTTATTTCCTGGATTACTAGTGTATCTACTCAGTTTACAAACTGAATAAGCAATGTTAATCCTTGTACAACTCATCAAGTACATCAAGCTTCCTATCACTTGAGAATATTCCAGTTGAGAAACACTCTCATTGGTATTCTTAGATAGGTGTAGACTTCAGTCCACAGGCATCCTAGCTACACTCGTATCAGACTTGTTGAACTTCTCCAAAATCTTGTCTACATAATGTGACTATGAAAAAACAAGGCCATTTGTATTTTTAGAGATCTTGATGCCCAATATAACATCAGTAAGTCCCATATCTTACATGTCAAATTTAGAATTCAACATTTCTTAGTTGAGGTAATAATTTTATCATTAATTTCCACAATGAGCATGTCGTCAACATAAAGACACAAGATGACATAGCCATCATTGGTGTCTTTGACATAAACACATTTGTCACACTCATTGATCTTAAATCCACTAGAAATCATAACTTTGTCAAATTTATCATGCCATTATTTGGGAGCTTGCTTTAAGCCATACAATGATTTGACAAACTTGCACACTTTCTTTTCTTGCCCTGGAGCAGAAAACCCTTCGGGTTGTTCCATGTAGATTTCTTCATTCAAATCTCTATTAAGCAATGCAGTCTTAATATCCATTTGACCTATTTCAAGATTTTGCAGAACTACAATTACAATAATCATTCGAATGGATGTTATTCTCATAATAGGAGAATACGTATCAAAGTAGTCTAGACCCTCCTTTTATCTATACCCTTTAATCACAAGCCTTGCCTTATTGTAATGTTTCAGAATTTTAATAAGGGTAATTGGGTAATTTCGCATGTTCTGTGTGGACTGGTATTTTAATTTACTGTATTTAAATTTTTCAGAGCATGATTAAATTATTTTATTTTGTCTTTCATATGCTTTAGAAATTAAATTATGTACCCGTGGATGTGTTTATTTAATTTTGGGGTTACACCGTTGGGTCAGACTGTCCATTGGAGCACCAAACAGTTATTTTTGGAGAATACAAGAGAGTGGGCCCCACCCCACTCCCATATATGGCCGGCCAAACTAAACCCCCAATTCATTCACGTTAGTTTTTTTTTTCTTTCTTCTCCTTCCGTCTCTTCTTTTCTCCTTCTTCTCCTTCCAAGAGACAAATATCTCCATAGTTCTCCTTCTCTTCCAAGCTTCATCCTTCAAGATTTCAAGGGATTGCCAAGAAGTTCATTATCTAGCATCTCTAATCATCCTAGGGCTTGGAATCATCATTTGGTAAGCTTTCTAGAAAACCCCCAAATTCTAGGGTTTCACTAGATTTCGAAATTTTGAGTTTTGATTGAACTTCTCTTCTCTTTTATAGCTTCCTTGGAGTATATAGAGTATCTCTTTCACATCCTAACCATTTCTATGGAGGATTTCTAGTGTGGGTAAGTTTTCCCAATCTCTAGCAACCTAGGGTTTACTAGTTTCATGACTTCTATCCTAACCTTGGGTTGTTATTGCTTAGTGTAGTCTTCTTGAAGCATCCTTCAAAATTTGACAAGCTTTGGAGCTACTTGGGTTTTCCTTTTCTAGCTCTCTTGAATATTTCCTTGTTTGGATTTCAAAGCTTTGAGGTAGATTTACATTGTGCAATTATATATGTTACACTTGCCTAATGTGTTTTGAGTTCATATATATGTGCTAGGAGGTAATTTAGACACATGCAATGGGTATTTCCCCAAAGTTGTAATGTAAGGGTTGTATGCCAAATTGTGGAATTATATGCCTTGGTTGTATTAGTTGAAAGTTTGGGATGTTAAATGTAATTAAAATGAAGTTATGAGAATAATTTAGACGCATGCATTAGGTTTTCCCCAAAGTTGTAAATTTAGGGTTATATGCCTAATTGTGAATTTACATGTTTTGGTTGTTCTATAATTGATTATGTGATGCTAGATATACTTAGGATGCTCCCTTTATGTGTAAAAGCATGTTAGGACGTTAGTTTAGAAATCCTTATTAGGAGTGCTATTTTATGAATTTTAATTCAACTCTTGATGTCTTTAATACATGTTCAACATGCAAGAATTATTATGTTCACTATTTTGTTGGAGCATCTATAATGTCACTTTAAACATTTCATGCATTGAGGCCAAATCGGCAAGCATTCACGTATCATGACATAAAGGTTTTATTTGAAAAAGAGAGAAAAACCCCATGTGTGGGAATTTTGGTTTAAGAAATCCGGACGTGGGTTGTGATGTGAGACAGGGAGAATGACCCTTAGAAACATTCAAACTCCAAACTATATTCGGGTAGCTCCCGGAAGTTGGTATGCTACACTCCATGCGTGGGTGGCTCATGGTCCGGTAACGAGAGAGATGTGCATTTGTCACGCATAGCCTTGCGGCTTTAAACATTTCATGGTAGCCATGGTGGCGATTCATTGCACCTCATTTCATTTTAGTCATGGATAGCATATAGATTTGTTACAATGTTGTCTACGAGCCGTCGTTCTCATAAAAATGACAAAACATTTTTCAGGTGAACTTGATAATGGAAAAAGGGCACATGTGACCCGACGCGTAGACGTTGATGCATTTTGTTCTATTTTGAAGACTCATGCTTAGATATGTACATGGATAGTTCCCATGTTAATTTAGCCTTTTGGCAAGAATGTAATAGTTTAGTGCACTAAAGAAAATTGTTGCATTATTCTTGTTCAAAACTTCTTGGGCATAGACCTCCATATTTTGTCATCGGGAAGCCGTGTTGTAATTTTGATGGACAAGTGTTAGTCCTCATTTTTTTTATACTTGTTCAACTTATTTATGGTATGTAATTATGTTTCCGAGACCGTAGTTTTCCTTCTAAGGTTTTATGTTTGTGTGTTAAGTTGAATCCTTGCCGGATTCGGTTATGTTTATTTTGTCCTTGCCGGACTCTTCGCATTTCAATGGAATCCTTGCCGGATTTACACTTTTGCTTTCAAATGAAATGTTTCAAAATCTCTCTCTCTCCCAATCTCTCCCATTCTCTTTCTCTTTCTCCCTCTCTTTGATCTCTTTCCATTTCTCAAACTTTCTTTTCTTTTGCTTATGTTGGAATTATATTTATTCTTAAAATGTTTCCGAATGTGAAAATACACGTGTGTGTGTGTGTTTAGAATACCTTCCCTCTATCTCTCTCCCTATATCTCTCTCCCAATCTCTCCCTCTCCCTCTCCCCTTTTTCCTCTCTTTATCTCTTTCACTTCTCGTTTTTAATAAATTTCGAGTATATGAAGTTCCGTTTGGTCTAGGCATGTGTTATATGTCAATAAGGACTTGTTTAGTCATGTATTGAGGTTTAAACTCGAGAATTTAGCAAAGTTGGGAAGGTTTCGAAAAGCTGTCACAATGCTGTCAAAAGCTGCTGTAAAAAAAAAAACTGCTACTGTTTTTCTTATTTTCTGCCCAAATGGTGCAGAATTGGAAACAATGTCATTAGACGAAAGTTGTGCAGAATCGAATTTTACATGGACTAATGCGGACAGAATGTAAAAATATTAAAGATATAGTCACTTACAGATGTTTTAAAATTCAGCAATTATCCAAAAAATGGTCCTTTATCAATTTTTTTGTATTCCTTGAACTAGTGCTTGTTCGGATAGCCTTTTTATTAATATTTCAAATGCTTTTACCTTTATTTGACTCGTTGATATGTAAGTCCATTTTGGCTTATGTGTTTGTAAGTCATCCTTGTAGGAATCCCCGTGGGATCCTAATGTCGCTTCAACATCTGTGATCGAGTTTTACTTCTTTTCTCTCTATCTTTCCTCTTTCCTCGCGCTTCGGTTTTCGGGGCGTGACACTTATACTTATCAATAGTGCCATCCATTTTCATTTTCCCCTTGAAGATCCATTTGTATCCCAAAGGCTTACATCCAGGAGGCAGATCTACCAGTTCCCAAGTATGGTTTTGTAAGATGGAATCAATTTTACTCTTGATTGCTTCTTTCCATAATGGACATTCTGGTGATCTGATAGCTTCATCATAGCTTTGAGGCTCACTTTCTAACAAATAGGTTAGAAAGTCTGGACCAAAAGATTTTTATGTTCTAACCCCTTTTCCTCGTCTAGGCTCAACATCTACATTTACTCCTTTCCCCAATAGTCTCAAATGTGCGTTTTTTAGAACTATATTCCTCTTTACAAGGAAATATATTCTCAAAGAACGACGCATTTTTAGACTCCATGATCGTGTTCTTGTGTATATTTGGGTTTTCAGATTTGTGTACAAGGAACTTATACACACTGCTATTATGTGCATAGCCAATGAACAAACAATCAACAATTTTTTGACCTATTCTTTCTTTCTTAGGAGTAGGTACAAGAACCTTTGCAAGACACCCCCACATTCGTAAGAACTTATAAGAAGGTTTTCGACCATTCCACTCTTCATACGGGGTTTGATCAACTTTTTTTCGAGGTACCTTATTTAAAATGTAATTTGCAGAGAGAATTGCCTCTCCCCACAAGTTCTGTGGCAATCCAGAACTTATTAACATAGCATTCATCATTTCCTTTAAGGTACGGTTTTTCTTTTCAGCAACTCCATTTGATGGAGGCGAATAAGGTGCAGTGGTTTGGAGAATAATTTCGTATTGTGCACAATACTCACCATACGGTGCTACATATTCACCACCCCTATCACTTCTTAACACCTTAATCATTTTGCTTAGTTGATTTTCAACCTCTGTCTTGCACATAATGAACTTATCCAAAGCTTCATCCTTACTTTTTAGCAAATACACATAACAATATTTAGTGCAATTATCAACAAAAGTAATAAAATACTTATTACCACCTCTTGGATTGAACCATTTTTAAATCACATACATCAGAGTGGATTAATTCCAATGGTTCAATGCTTCTTTCTATTGATTGAAATGAAGTCTTTGTTAACTTTGCTTCAACACAAGTTTCACATTTATAATATCAATATGAAAGTTGGGTATGAGGTCTAATTTGATTAATCTTCGCAAAGAATTAAAATTAACATGTCCTAATCTACCATGCCATAAATGGGAAGACTCAATCAAGTAAGCAGAAGAGGTACTCATTTTATTAATATTGTTATTCGGTACAATGGTCATTACATTAAGCTTAAACAACCCATCACTCATGTACCCCTTCCCCACGTACATCCCAGCTTTAGTTAGCACCACCTTGTCTGACTCAAAAACCATTTGAAAGCCATGCTTACTCAAAACAGAACTAGACACTAGGTTCTTGCGAATTTTAGGCATATATAGGACATTGTTCAAAGTTAGCTCTTTCCCTGAAGTCATCTTCAGAATTATCTTTTCTTGACCTTCCACATCAGAAGAGGCTGAGTTGCCCATAAATATTTTCTCACCATTATTCATTGGTTCTAAAGAAGCGAACATTGCTTTATCAGAGCATAAATGGTGAGTGGCACCAGTGTCTATCTACCAGTCCTTTGGGTTTGAACCCACCAAGTTCAATTCAGAGACCACAACTAATAGATTAATTTCAGAAACATTCCTCGAGATATAGTCTAATTCTGCCATGTTAGCCTCTTGATTTTTCTTGAATTTCTTTTGTAGCAGCCGACCTTCTGAAGCACGGTGTCTAGTCTTACCATAGTTGTAACATTTCCCTTGAAACTGAAACTTAGGTTTCTTGGAGATACCACCTTTTGGACCCTTTGCCAGAAGAAGATTTTTTTCTTCACATTTGAACTTTGACCATGCTCAACCACATTAACCTTGGCCACAATATTATTTCCCACTTTTCTGTCAGCCCCTTTGTTGTCTTCCTCAATTCGAAGTCCAACAATCAGATCTTCAACTTTCATCTCCTTTTACTTGTGCTTTAGGTAGTTCTTGAAATCCTTCCAAGCAGTGGGTAGTTTCTCAATACACTACAAGAAAAAACTCTTTTATGACTCTTTTTAATTGTGGGCTGATGACTATGTTGAAAAAAAAAAGTCATAAAAGTACTTTTTTCTAACATATATGACTCTTTTTACAAATATAGTCATACGATTGGTAAGTGGTGTTTAATTTATGACCTTTTTTTATTAGTCATAAATATTCTTTTTTTTTTTTACTTTTTTCTTTGAGTTCTAGAATCAAACATAAGTACTGTTTTGGAAAAAATAGTGAAAAAAGATAACATGATAAGATTTTTTAGCATTAAGATTCTTGATTAGGGAAAGGTCCTCTGTACAAAAATGTTAAGTGAAATTTTGCTTAAATCGACCTTTGAGGGACTAGTTTTTAAGAAATTTTTTTTGACTTGAACTATTAACACTTGATAGTTACTTTTATTGTCATAAATTTAGATTTTATTAAGAATCATATTAGATTTTTTATGACAGTTTTTTGAAAATTGTCATAAAAAAATAAGATTTTTTATGACAAATTTTTGAAAAGTATCATATATAATAAGTATTAAGTGTCATAAATGACAAGACATTTATGACTACATTTTTTGGTAGTCATAAATATTCTTTATTTTTATGACTCTTTTTCTTTGGGTTCTAGAATCGAACGTAAGTACCGTTTATGGGGAAAATAGTGAAAAAGATACTATACTAAGACATTTAGTAAAATTTGACTTGACATACACGAATATTATGTGAAATTTCACTGAATCTGTACATGAATATAAAGTGAAATTTCACTTAAATTGATCTTGAGGGACTAGTTTTTAAGAATTTTTTTTTTAAAATTGAACTATTAACACTTGATATTTACTTTTAGTATCATAACTTTAAATTTTACTAAGAATCATATTACATATATTTTATGACAGTTTTTGAAAATTGTCATAAATAATATGATTTTTTTATGACATGTTTTTTAAAAGTGTCATATCATATATAATAAGTATTTAGAAAAGTGTCATAAATAACAATATTTTTATGACTTAATTTTTGGGTAGTCATAAATATTCTTTATTTTTATGACTCTTTTTCTTTGAATTCTATAATCAGGCGTAAGTACTGTTTTTGAAAAAAATAGTGAAAAAAGACAATATACTAAGATTTTAAAGCAACGATTCTTGATTAGGGAAAAGTCCTCTGTACAAAAATATGAAGTGAAATTTCACTTGGCATACATGTATATTATGTGAAATTTTGCTGAATCTGTACATGATTATTATGTGAAATTTTACTTAAATTGACCTTTGAGGAACTAATTTTAAAGTTTTTTTTTAAAATTGGACTATTAACACTTGATAGTGACTTTTAGTGTCATAAATATCACTAAAAGAAATATGATTTTTAGTGGCAGTTTTCATGGATGCAACTAAAAAAAAAACTTATGTTCTGCCAAACCTCTTCCCCTTTCAAACCTAAGTCTCATCTCCTCCCAAAATAGTCCGTTCTTCTTCTCTCTCTCTCACTCTCTCTCCTTTGACCTCATTGAAGATGATATTAAAGGGAGGATCATCAACATCTCAGTCGCATGAATGCAATGTCTATGATCTATTGGATGCATATTGTTTATGATTTTCGATTTCGATGATGAAAATTACAGATAAGTTTATTACTCATCGATCATTCGAATCAATTTGTGTATTGATGTTCCAAATCACAGATTATCCGCATGTACGATCATATAACATGCCTCATTCAAATGCTCTTTACACTATTCATTTTTGTTTGGCTCTCAATTTAAGAAAAAGAATTGTTCGGATATATGTAGATGTTTGGTATTTATGCTTCTTAATTAACAACAATTGGGGTTTAGAAATGATTCAGTGCATGTTGTTGAATTGATTTATGGGTTGACTCAAACCCTAATCAATACATTAGGGTTTTTTCCTTTAATTGGGGTTTTTTTTAACATCAAATGTTGTCTTCTTCTTCAAATGAGCTCTTTATAAAATCAAGAATTCATCTCTTGGTTTGTATGTGTGGGCATATGATTGGAGCAGAGCTTTCTTCGTTTATTCCTTCGCCATTTTTTCTAGTGTACATGAATAATACATATCAAGAACAGCTCTCCAGGTGTGCTCTGCCAAATTATAAGTTTCAGTTACCAGCTAGGTAGTCTTATACTGCTTCAAGGTAGATTGATCATAATTGCCCTGCTTGCTGATTTACAAATTAAAATTTTATTTGGTTTCTGGGCATTCCCAGAAGATCAAATTGGGCTTATCAATTATCATCTTTTATGATAGTGTGCAAATTTTGGCAATGCATATATTTTAATTTCCTACTATTTTGATTTATTTTTATTTTAGTTGTTTATCTAAATATTAGACTCCCAAGTGTTAAAAGAATCTGCTTTGAGCAAAATGGTTGATATTCATTATGAGTAATACTTGGGACAGAATATTCACACAACTTTTTCTACACAACTTAAATGATGCGTCTATCTCTCTCATGTGTCACTATGAGGTACCCCAATGACATCACAAGAGCGAGAGAGACACATCTGGTTTTGTGAAAGTTGTGTAAAGATTGTGTCCCTAGTATTACTCATTCATTATATACTTCTATACCCCTTCCAGCTAAAAAATCTCCCGCGTATATTTGCGCTCTGTTTGGTTTGTAGACTCATTGAAGGTAAATGAGAAGGGATATTAGCTATTTTGTGTTTTTTTTTCTCTATGCTTAAACAAACATTAAAAGTCAAAACTTCTCATTGTGTGTTTAGAGAAAATGGAGGAAAGTGGCTCACAAACTTCAATATTTTTTTAAATTGATTACTCTTTATATTTTCATTCATTTCCTATTCTTCTCACTATCTTCCGTAGTACTACCGAACAAATTTTGCAGTTTTTTCCTTTATTTTCCCTCATTAAATCCAAAAAATAAATTGAGCCGTTAATATTCCGACAATAGTGGTATTATCAAACCCGATCATTCGTTTAAGGCTTAGTTTGGCTCCCATGTGGCTTTTTAAAAGGAGCTTATGAAATTTATTACTAGGTTGTTTGATAATTTTATACAAGTGACACACTACTCTTCAAAAAGACATCATGAAACCAAAAAGCAACCTTGAGCTTTTAAAAGCTCCCCCCAAACAAGCCCTAAGTTCAATTTTTGCAAAGTTCATAAACTAGTTACCAAATGAATTAACATGAAATTGTGCTTTAAAAAAGGAGAAGCACCAAAATGGGGGCCAAACTAAGCCTAAGTGTGATGTCATTTAACTTCTTTTCAAGCTCCATATAGCCTAAATATGACAATGATAATGCTCATACATACTTGAAAGTTTACTCATTATGCATCTGTGACTAGTGAGCTATATAACCTTAATTAGAAAGTGGATGTGTTTCTATGTCTTGTTCTCCTTGAATACTTGACCAGTCACTGTTTCTATTAATTGTTGTATCATAGTGCTATAATTGGCTCTTCTCAATTGTTATACATATATCCTTGAATACTTGACCAGTCACTGTTTCTATTAATTGTTGTATCATAGTGCTATAATTGGCTCTTCTCAATTGTTATACATATATGTATATATATATTGCAATTTTGAGTGTCGTTGTTAAGCTAGTATAAAAATTGCTATGCAGGCTTATTTTTAATGAATATCAGTTATAGAACTGTTGATTGCAGCTTGGGGCTTTAAGCACATTTCTAGAATTTGGATACGAATCTACGATGGCTTTCAAATTGGAAACACAAGAATAGGCCTTTTTAGATTTTTATTTTTATTTTCGGCTTTCAAATTGGGAACACAAGAAATCAAGAATAAGGCCTTTTCTATTTTTGTTTTTTGTTTTGTTTTGTTTTTTTTTTTTTGTCCCTTTTGAGTGCTTGTCCTTTCATGTTCTATAATTGGAACATTGATTGAGCAGCTGTCACGCCCTGGAAACCGAAGCGCGAGGAAAGAGAAAAAGATAGAGAGAAAAGGATTAAAATCCAATCACAATGCGGAAGCGACTTGGGAAACCCATGGGGTTTCCTACAAGGATGACTTACTAATACATAAACCCAAAATGGACTTACATGTTAACGAGTTCATCAAAGATGAAAGCATTTCAAAATCATATTGAAAGACTTTCCGGGCAAGCACTATATCAAGGAGAAAATGAAAAATTACAATGAATTTGATAAAAGGTCATTTTAGACAGTTGCTGAATTTTAAAACACCCGTACGTAACTATATCTTTGAAATTTTCACATTATGTCCGCGTATGTCCATGTAAAATTCAATTCTGCACAACTTTCGTCTAATGACATTTTTCCAATTCTGCACCATTTGGGCAGAAAATAAAAAAAATAGTAGCAGTTTCTTTTTTTGACAGCAACTTTGACAGCATTTTGAAATGTCCCCAACGATGCTAAATCCTCGAGTTTAAACATTAATACATGACTAGACAAGTCCTAAACAACATACAACACGTGTCTAGAGCAAGTGAAACTTCATGTACTCGAAATTTATTAAAAACGAGAAGTGAAAGAGATAAAGAGAGGAAAAAGGGGAGAGGGAGAGATTGGGAGAGATATATAGGGAGAGATAGGGAGAGAGACAAAAGGAATGTATTCTAAACACACACACACGTGTATTTTCACATTCGGAAATATTTTTAAAATATATATATACATAATTTCAACATAAGTAAAAGGAAGGAATATTTGAGAAATGGAAAGAGATCAAAGAGGGGAGAGGAGAGAAAGAGAATGGGAGAGATTTTGAACGTTTAAATGTTTGAAACATTGTTGGAACTAAAAGAGGGTTTTGATCCGGCAAGGACCCAACTATAAAATGAACTAAACTACAACAAATGAACTCTCATAAAAGCAACCGCCCAAACCAATCCGGCAAGGATTCAAACAAAAGAGAAAAACAAACAATGGACATGTAAATAAAAAAAGACAAGGACTTAAAGAGGTTCAACGACCTCAGAAAGTAAATATATCATCATAAAGTGAGTTTAACAATTGAAAGAAATAACCATAAAAGCAAGGGCTAACACTTGTCCCATTAAAATCAAAGAAGCTTCTCAAATACAAGAAATAAGAGCCTAAGCTCACGAAGTTTTTGTAAAACCTTAATACTCTAAGTTTCAAAGCATTAAACATTTACAATCTTCCAAAATGACTGAATCAACAAGAGAGCTATTCATATACATAACTAAGCATGAGTCTTCAAATTAGAACAAAATGCCTCATAGTTCACGCGTCGGGTCACATATGCCCTTTGCCCTTATCAAGCTTACCTGAAAAATGTTTTGTCGTTTTTATGAGAACGACGGCTCGTAGAAAACATTGTAACAAGTCTATATGTTACCCATGACTAAAATGAAATGAGGTGCAATGGATCGCCACCACGGCTATAATGAAATGACTATAGCCATAAGGTTATGCGTGATATATGCACATCTCTCTCTCATTACCGGACCATGAGCCACCCACGCATGGAGTGTAGCATACCAACTTCCGGGAGCTACCCGAATATAGTTTGGAGTTTGAATGTTTCTAAGGGTCATTCTCCCTGTCTCACATCACAACCCACGTCCGGATTTCTTAAACCAAAATTCTCACACATGGGGTTTTTCTCTCTTTTTCAAATAAAACCTTTATGTCATGATACGTGAATGCTTGCCGATTTGGCCTCAATGCATGAAATGTTTAAAGTGACATTATAGATGCTCCAACAAAATAGTGAACATAATAATTCTTGCATGTTGAACATGTATTAAAGACATCAAGAGTTGAATTAAAATTCATAAAATAGCACTCCTAATAAAGATTTTTAAACTAACGTCCTAACATGCTTTTACACATAAAGGGAGCATCCTAAGTATATCTAGCATCATGTAATCAAGTTAAGTACAACCAAAACATGAAATTCACAATCTAGTATACAATCTCCAAATTACCACTTTGAGGAAAATAATGCATGTGTCCATATTATTCCCTTAACATCATTTTAATTACATTTAACACCCCAAATTTTACAACTTACACAACCAAGGCATATAATTCCACAATTAGGTATACAACCCTTACATTACAATTTTGGGGAAATACCCATTGCATATGTCTAAATTATATTTTTAGCATCATTTTGATCACATATAACACAACAACATCACAACTTACACAACCAAAGCATATATATAAATTATATTTAGGCATATAACCCTAACATTACAACTTTGGGAAAAATCCTTTACATGTGTCTAATTCTCTCCTAACATATAAATATACTCATAGCATCCTAGGCAAGTATAACATATAAAATTGCAACAATGTAAATCTACCTTATTGAAGATTTTCCAAAATAAATGGAAATCCCCCAAAATTTGAGAATGAATCAAGAGACTTCAAATGGCTCCAAGATGATGAAAAGAGAGGTCCTTGGGAGCTTAAGAACTCACTGCATGTAGTAATTTTTCAATAGACCTTCATGGTTGTAGATGAGAAGTTTGGAAGCTCTAGGTAATTTGGGTAAACCATGCTAATGGCCACCAAAATGAAATTTGTGGATATCACTAGAAAGCTCATGAAATTCTATGACATTTTTTGTGAAATAGTAAAACTCACAAAAATCCCTCTTTAATGACCTATTGGAAGCTTAAAGGGGAGGGTTACCATGGAGGGTTTGTACATACCCATATAGATATATAAGAAAGAAGAAGAAGAGAGAGAGAGAGAGAAGGAAAGAAAAGAAAAAAAAAATTGAAAGTGAGGGGGAAGAGAGGGGTGGTCGGCCATTTAGGGGGTGTAGTGGGGCCCACTTCATTTTCTTTTGTCTTTTGTTTTGTATATAATGTGTAGATGTGTAATGCATGTGTGTGTGTGTGGTCTACTATTACACACCCAATTTAAAATATGTACCCACTTTAACATCAAGATAATAAATAAAATCTTGTAGTAAAATAAAATAAGACCAAATAAGCCAAAAATAAATAAATAAATAAATATAGTGACATAAGTTCAGATGAATTCAAATACTGTCCCAAAATAATTAACAGGCTTGCATATAAGCATTTAATTATAGTTTATCCCTTATTAAATTTTTTTTTTTTTAGTTATGATAGCAGCATCTTTGACTAACCATTTAGCTGCTGATTTTCCTTCTCACTAACCAATTTTCATAAATCATCATATCTACTGCTCCTGGACCAGTAATGGCTTTAATGAGGTAAGTGCCATTGAATTACATAGCCATTTCTTCCCTTTTTCTTATTTATAGCGAAGTGAAGAGGATCATTGATTCTGTCATAAACGATAACTTTTAAATGTGTCTGTCTCCTACTATGGGCAGTGTGCTGCATTGCCTGTGTTGCTACTATGTGCTGCAATCGACATAAGTGCTTCAGGAACACAACATGGGAACATATCATTGCGAATTTTTCCATACCAACACAACACATAATTTAAATCCTGAAAAAAAATTCAAGTACATTAGTCAAAGTCCCAGTGAAGGGGACTAAATGGATTGCTGTTTTCTTTTATCCAACTAAAGTACTTACTAATTTCTTATTCATGAATAATTGGTTTACTTAATAAATGAGCCATCTCGTGTGTGGGGCCCTCCAATAAATGCAAATATTGCGACGAGAATCAAGGGTAGGTTAGTCTGCAAAGTAGTAAAGTGTTTAGATCAGTATATGAAAATTTAGGAAAACATGAAAACTTTGAATGGCCATAACTTTGCACTCGGATGTCCGAATAGGGTGAATTTTTTTTTAAATTGGGTATTTTTTTTAGATCTACGCATCGCAAAACTGCCGAAGGCCATGTAAATTTCCCAAAAAAGGCCTTCTTGACTCAATTTTAACTTTTTTGTTTTTTTTTTCGGTGATTTTAGGTTCATTCATCTTTTTATTTGGCTTGTGTTTTATGGAGTTGTGGACTATAAATTGTTTGGGATGGTTCTTTTTTAGTAGCTTATTAATAATAAAATATCAGTTGTGAGATTTCTCTCGAACAAAATTTTCCATTTGTTCTTGGTATTCAGGATTCAGACAAATCAACGGCACTGACTTCTAGCTTAAGGATAACGGTAATTTACTCTTTCTCTCACATTCATTCCTGTTCACATTTCACATGGATTTGATAATATAGATAGATACCATTGTTTTTTTACTTAGACCATTTATTTGATTTTTTCTCATTTAAGTCTGACATGTGAATCAATTTTGTAACTTAAAAGTTTGTACATCACTACAAATTGAGACATAGAATCCTAATCTCCCAAAATAAAGGACAACACTAAAGATAACAGTTGAGACTGTAAGATAGCTTTGTATAATGGCTTTCATATGAATCCTAATCTCACTACTACCACTACCAGTGAGCACTGAACTAGTTGAGTGTGTGACGCCCCGCAAAAATAAGCGTATTTCCATTGAAAAATTAAATAAATCACACTTGATTCTTTAAAATAAAAATACAAAATTTCTTTAAAACTCCCAGCAGGTCCATAATCTCCACGGATCTCTTATATCATCCTTAACCTTATCTCCCTTCTAGGCTTCGGTTACCGGCACTGCCTGCATCTAAAAACCATACCGGGAAGTATACAATATGACATGAATAATAAAGGCTCAAAAGGATAACGACAATCAAATACATAGAATGACATCAAATCAATTGACCAGTCTCACAACCCAACTGCTCATACTACCCAAACGCTCATACCAATAGCATCATACCAGGTTCCTCTTGATCACATAGCAAGAGACACCTCACCTCACCTCACCCGTCTCCAGTACGTCGGTCCCTGAGGCCTGTTGGACTGTTGGTAGGTGCTCTTTGCTCATGACCCTTTAGTCCCATAGCACTTAGCAATAAACACATACTCATTGATTCCAAATGAAAACACAACATAACTGCAAAAAGAGTACAAGTAGAGATAACAAAGAAATACTCCGGAGAATTTAGAAAGCATATTGTACACAACCCGGTACCTATAAATGATGTTGAGCAACTCCCAAACACTTCTCTTCTTCTTCTTCTTCTTCTTCTAACTCGAGGTGTATGTATATCTATAATTGTGTATATATATAAATCTCTCTCTATGTGACTCTCTCAAGCTCTCTATGCTAGAAGTGTAGAATATGTGTGTTTGAGAGAGTATGTGAGTGTATAAATAGCCAAGCTTTCACTTGGAGACAATGACCTAACAATCCACTTATTAACCACTAACTTCTAATTAATGGGTAGTTTATAAGGAATATTCAAGATGATGTAAACATACACTAATGCACCTATAACTCCACTAATATTAGTGTATAAATAACCAAACATAATGGCCTAACAATCTAATTATTAACCACTAACTTCTAATTAATTGGTAGTTTATAAGGAATATGCAAGATGATGTAAACATACACTAATGCACCTATAACTCCACTAATATTAGTGTATAAATAACCAAGCATAATGGCCTAACAACCCACTAACTTCTAATTAATTGGTAGTTTATAAGGAATATGCAAGATGATGTAAACATACACTAATGCACATATAACTCCACTAATATTATAAATAACCAAACATAATGGCCTAACAATCTAATTATTAAAAGAGAAAATATTAGATTTAATTTCTGATACACTAAAACTGCTACTGTAATCCTCGTTTTCTGCCCAAACGGTGCAGAATCTGAGAAAATTGCATTAGACGAAAAGTGTGCAGAATCGAGTTTTACTTGGGACAACGCGGGCAGAACCTTAAATTTCATTCGTTTTCCTAACAAAAATCTGAAAACAAAATTCTGCTACTGTGACCAATTTTCGCTAAAATCGCACACGAAGTCTAAATCGTCAATTTAAACATAAAAACACGGGTTACTACAATCTACCCTCCTTAATAGAGATTTCGTCCCGAAATCTAGAGATAAAAGCATTTGGTAAATAACTTCATAAATTTCTTAAATTAATGTTTAAAACAAATATAGCATATTTTGTTTTATAAAATAACAAAATTTTTTTTTTTTTCAACCTTCTCTGACTCCTCCCAGGCGATGTAGACTATCTAACCTTGACTTAGTCCTACATTTCCGGCTGGGGACAGGCTCTGATACTATTTGTGACGCCCCGCAAAAATAAGCGTATTTCCATTGAAAAATTAAATAAATCACACTTGATTCTTTAAAATAAAAATACAAAATTTCTTTAAAACTCCCAGCAGGTCCATAATCTCCACGGATCTCTTATATCATCCTTAACCTTATCTCCCTTCTAGGCTTCGGTTACCGGCACTGCCTGCATCTAAAAACCATACCGGGAAGTATACAATATGACATGAATAATAAAGGCTCAAAAGGATAACGACAATCAAATACATAGAATGACATCAAATCAATTGACCAGTCTCACAACCCAACTGCTCATACTACCCAAACGCTCATACCAATAGCATCATACCAGGTTCCTCTTGATCACATAGCAAGAGACACCTCACCTCACCTCACCCGTCTCCAGTACGTCGGTCCCTGAGGCCTGTTGGACTGTTGGTAGGTGCTCTTTGCTCATGACCCTTTAGTCCCATAGCACTTAGCAATAAACACATACTCATTGATTCCAAATGAAAACACAACATAACTGCAAAAAGAGTACAAGTAGAGATAACAAAGAAATACTCCGGAGAATTTAGAAAGCATATTGTACACAACCCGGTACCTATAAATGATGTTGAGCAACTCCCAAACACTTCTCTTCTTCTTCTTCTTCTTCTTCTAACTCGAGGTGTATGTATATCTATAATTGTGTATATATATAAATCTCTCTCTATGTGACTCTCTCAAGCTCTCTATGCTAGAAGTGTAGAATATGTGTGTTTGAGAGAGTATGTGAGTGTATAAATAGCCAAGCTTTCACTTGGAGACAATGACCTAACAATCCACTTATTAACCACTAACTTCTAATTAATGGGTAGTTTATAAGGAATATTCAAGATGATGTAAACATACACTAATGCACCTATAACTCCACTAATATTAGTGTATAAATAACCAAACATAATGGCCTAACAATCTAATTATTAACCACTAACTTCTAATTAATTGGTAGTTTATAAGGAATATGCAAGATGATGTAAACATACACTAATGCACCTATAACTCCACTAATATTAGTGTATAAATAACCAAGCATAATGGCCTAACAACCCACTAACTTCTAATTAATTGGTAGTTTATAAGGAATATGCAAGATGATGTAAACATACACTAATGCACATATAACTCCACTAATATTATAAATAACCAAACATAATGGCCTAACAATCTAATTATTAAAAGAGAAAATATTAGATTTAATTTCTGATACACTAAAACTGCTACTGTAATCCTCGTTTTCTGCCCAAACGGTGCAGAATCTGAGAAAATTGCATTAGACGAAAAGTGTGCAGAATCGAGTTTTACTTGGGACAACGCGGGCAGAACCTTAAATTTCATTCGTTTTCCTAACAAAAATCTGAAAACAAAATTCTGCTACTGTGACCAATTTTCGCTAAAATCGCACACGAAGTCTAAATCGTCAATTTAAACATAAAAACACGGGTTACTACAGAGTGATCTATAAATATTATAGGACATGTGAATATGTGATATCTTAGAAAGCAACACATCTTCATTGTTTGGCCTGAGATTCATCTGAACAATGCTTCTATATTATTCTATTTTTTTAGCAAGGATGATGTAAATGTTGTCACAACTTTGAGCAAGGATCATCGTATTGACCTCTTTTTGCTTAATATCTTAAAGTTATTGTCTCTAACTTATATATATATATATATATATTTAGATTCATGTACGAGAAATTTGAAAACAGTCGAGAATTTGTCAAATTTGTCAACCCAATCTCTGCTAGTAATGCATATAATGAACTCAACTTAAATAAATTTATTTTTGCTGAATTTGGAGGGGACTTATAGAGAATCAGATATTTGTCATTCCACTCAACACAGGGTACTTATATTCATGTTAAGTATGTGTAGGTTTAAGCTTCTTAGGTTACTAATATTGTAATACCCGTACCCGGAAAAAAAAAGGTAGTAATATTTATTTTGCATGCATTAATTTGTATAAATAATTGCATGTGATGATTTGGGTAAGTTCCAGTAACCCCAATGTGATAAGTGCTTGATAAAGGGCACAGTTGGACAAATGTGAAACGAGACCCACGGGAGGTCCAGATTGGATAAAGTGCATATAGTTGCATTTATGTGATTAAATGGTAGACATGTAAATGTAAATATGTACATTATAATACATGTTGATGCCATACGATCATTTAATTGATAAAATATCAAGTGTTTTAATATTTTATTATTGTTCATGGTTATTGATGGGACCAGTTTGGGTGCCCTTGTGAGTGCGTAATTGGGCAAATTTCATAATTAGTAGGCTAATTAGTGCCTTCATATGATATTTGGGACCACGTTTGAAACTCATGCGTGACTTAGATATAGATTCACTTAGATATTGGGATTGTAATATAATTAGGTTGGGTCTTATAATAGAACTTAAAATAATGAGGGGATGTAAATAGAATAGAACTAAGTTAAGGAATATTCCTGAGAATATTCCATGTGACTCCAACAAAAAAAGAAAGAAAAAAAAAAAGAAAAGAAAAATTGAATGTGTGTGTAGTGTGTAAGAAGGCGGCGGCGGCGGAAAGACATATATTATATATGTGTGTGTGTGTGTGTGTGTGTGTTGAGATAATCCATTAAAAAAAAAAGAAAAAGAAAGGAAAGAATTAAAGAGAGGGGAAGAGAGATCAGTGAGCCGAGAGGAGAAAGAAGAAGTGAGGGTTTCATCCTTTTGATGTCATAGCTTCGTCGTATATTGTTCAAATCGCGATACGAAGTCATATTCGGACTTGTGGGGGTAAGCCTAACCTTATAGTATAATTTATTTTTAGTGCAATCGATAGATTTTTTGTGACCCAAATGGGTTGGTGACATTTAGTTTACCAAAATTGTGTAGGATTAACTACATGTTCATATTTGGGCTGAATCTAGGTGAAATTCGGGGTTTCTAGCCTTATTTAATTATTCGTGGAGGTGAGTGTCCTAATCCAAAAATTGGATGTTTAATATATTTTTTTAATTGTTATTAAATGCTTAGAATGCTTAATTTGTTATTAAGTAGAAAAGCATGTGATAATTTATTATTTAACATGTCTAAAATGTTGAAATGTTGAGTTGTTTATGTGCTTATTTGGGTCAAAGGGTGTCAATTGATAATCACCATTATTTAGCCCGTATATAAGGGACGCCCATTCCTCAGAGAAAAGGTGGATGATGATGAAATCCTCAGAGAAAAGGGGATAGTGGTGACGACCACATCGAATTGACTATGGTCACGAGAGAATGAGTGATTTCGCTATATGCGACGGAAAAAGTGAGAATGGCCTGGAATCAAGGGTCCAGTATGATGGTGGTTGATTACTTGACACACCAGCGACCATTTATTGTTGTGAATGTTTAATTGGTGTTATGAATCATTAAATACTCTAATTGCATGATTAGCACCACGTACTCACTAAGCGAAAGCTTATTCAATTTTTGTGGCTAATGACCACGCAGGTTCAGATGAATACCACAGTGAGAAATGATCGAGACTACGGGGCTGGGTCTAGCTTGCTTATATGTTTATATGTGAGGATTTGAATAAGGTTGTAATAAACTTAAAATTTATACTTTTAAATATGTTTAGAAATAAATGTTAGAATGAGTTTGTAATATCTATATATTTAGTTGGATTTTGGTGTGTTTTGGAATATTTAAATAAATGAGTGTAGCAGGGGTTAAAAAAATGTTTTAGTTTATGAAAACAGGGTGAATGGTGCTGTAATAGAGGAAACTTTGCCCAAGTACCATTTGACGGTTTTAGAACTTTATTTTATTCCTTTTTATTAATTTAATTGATAAAATGATATTTTACCCCTGATATTTAAGTAAAAATGGTATTTATGGAACGTTGAAAAAAATAATTGTTTGGTCCTTGGCTTTGTTACACGTGTCCTAGCCCGCGGGGGCAGGTTGGGGTGTGACAAATTTTGGTATCAGAGCAATAGGTTATAGTCTTTGGAGACGAGAGACGAATACGACGCCTAAAAATAAATAAATAAATAATTAAAAGCATGTAAACTGATAATCATGACACGTAGCTACATGTAGAAACATACATGTTTACTGTACGTAATTTAAATATTGTTGAACATGCATATCATGCTGCATGCATTCTACATATTGTAATATGTGGAGAGATGGTAGGAAACTTCATTGTGGAAAAATGGAGTATAAAGGGGAATATTTTTCCATTTGTTGAATTGATTGAGTTGGAAAGATTGATTGAGAATTTAGTAAGAAAATCCAAGTTTGGGAATATTTGTGGAATTTGGGTTCAGAAATCAAGGGTTAAGTTGGTCATCTTGAAATGATTTGGCGGGTATCATTTTATCAGGGGTATTGACTTGATAAAGGGTTATTGAGTATTGGGTTATGAATGCGGGTATGGATTTCTTTCCGAATATTATTATTATTTGTGAAGATTATTTCTTACTTTCTGCCAAGAAATTGGGCTTCTAGATTTCTTTATTTACGGTGGGTCTTCTAGTATTCAAATATTATAGTTTGGAAAAATCTGGATTTCGTATGATTTATATGGGCCTCATGAGCAAATATGGTATTATCGTTATCTCTTATTTCCCCATTTTATTCGGTAATGATCTTTGGGGGTATTTATTGAGCTCCTTATATATATTTTCTTGGGATTGAGGGTGAAATATTGAGTTGGTCAAGGTGATAAGATATTTGGGGATTTACCAGTTGCTTGCGTTATCAGGGGTTGTTGAGGAATCTCTCAACTCTATTTGGATTATATTGGGTTGTTGAGGAATCTCTCAACTCTATTTGGGTTATATCGGCTTGTTGAGGAATCTCTCAACATAAATTTATTTATTTCTGTATCTTGGGAGCTTATCTTATTATCGAATAATGATTGGTTCTCCAACGTGCCAGTATGAATAGTAGAATTGGGGTTAACTAAGAGTAATAGACTTTCCTATTGTGTTCCTAACGATTGGGTATCACTACGGTTATAAATTATTATTTTCTGCTGAAGAATATGGTTGATTGGGATCAAGACTAAGTAGATGTATTGTACGAATAATCAATTGGATTGATTGGCTATACTGGGTATCAGAATTTTCTATCAGAGGTTTGAATTTGAAATGGGTTTACAAGTTAATAAGTAGTATCTCTTTGATATCCAAACCACTGCAAGGTCCGTTTAGCTACCATGTGTATCAGGTAATAGTATTCTTACTATTTCTTTGTACTATATATGTAAGCAATGGAGATCTGACTATTGCACTGCACTGTAGCAATTGTCAGGTATCCTAGCATATCACTGGAAACTTTCAGACTTTGGATTTAGTTACTAATAATGTATTAGAAATTTCTAGGATATTTGAATTATGTTAAGTGAGTTATATATGTTTAAATGAGTAGAAAATGTTTTGAAATCATCTTTTGTGAAGAAAAAAAAACCTGATTTATTGTGAATCAGAAAGTGTTTAAAAATATTTTGATAAAAGGAAGTGGTTGGATTTGACCCAAAGTTGGTAGAAGTGGGAAATTAGTGGAAAGTGTTTTAATTAAATGTGGGTATTTCAATTATTGTTTAAAGGAGTTATTAATGGAAAATATTTTGATTATATGATAGTTGTGTAAACATTTTTATTTCATGGAGAGAGATTTTAAATAAGTACTATTGGGCTAGGAAGCTCAGCTGAGTAAATTACTTTTTACTTTTGTTATAAATTGGAATATTATATTTTGAAAAGAATTCCAAATGACATTGGTAAGGAAAGGGTCTGAAAGTAACTTGTGATATTCTTCGTATTATTCTTAATATTGCTTGCTGCGGATACATGATTTCGGTTGATGGGTTAGAAGGGGTATCAATTTATTCTTGGGAACTGAGTTGGGATATTCTTAGTTACAAGTTGAGTATGGTAGGGCAATGAAACACTTCATTTTAAAGAGATGTTCTGGATATCTTCAAGTGGGTATTGAGTTACAATAACTGGTGAGTATTGTATTCCTCGAACATATGATGGTGTAAAATTCTAACATTGGGAAAAAATTTGTAGTTAAAAGAGTATTGTTCACTTGGGTAAATAGGAGAATATTTGAAATTGAGGAGTATTGGATCATATTTAAATTGTATCGCGACAAAATCAGTTGCTTATTGATGGTAAGTACTACAAGGAGGGGACAAATATGTATATCAACTTCTATATATTGGGGCTTAGACAGCGTAAACTGAAAGATAGGTATGTTCTACAATCTGAAAAGTTTGAGAATTGTGAAGTTTTACCTTATGTGGAACATCTGGTGGATGAGTTGTGTTTCCAGAGTATGTGATTTAAAAAGATAGAGATTTCGTGGGTGTTGTTAGAAATCAATCAATCGGGACTTAAGAAGGTGAAATGAATTTGAAGATACAGAACTGACTGAGTATTATTGAAAAATTGTTGAAGATTTCTTTTCTATGCGAGGACATGTGTGAAACTTATATTTGGTTACAGTGAAGTTCTCAATAGTCAAAGAAAATCGATCTATGATCACATTGATATTATTATTGCAAAGGGTTGTGTTGGGATTAGGTCATATGTTGATGCAACAGTAATTTATACTGCATATGGTTGAAATTTCATAAAATGAATTATCTGGTACAAGATTTAGAATTCATGGCGTTCTTTTTATATTGAGAATTTGGGAGAAATATTTGTACGAGCCTGAAATTTGTTGTGACTTGGAATATTTAGTTATACAATGACAAGTGAATAGACGGTACGGAGGACATTTGAAACTCATGATAGCTACAGTTTGAAATTTATATTAATCAGGTGAAGACAAAATGGTTGTTGGTGCTCGAATTAGAGATCAACGGAGTTTAGTGTGCACATTGACTATTCAGAAATGATTTGAGTCAAGATTCAGAATTTATTAGGAATTAAATTTGTTCTAGAATTTGGGGAAGGAATGAGGTAATAAATTGAGGCCAACCAGCATTACTATAATAGATGAGCGAAAATTGACTTGAAGATCAATTTGGGTTTCTGTTTTAGAAATTTGTGATAAAGCATTGAAAGGAAAGTGATTTAGCTATGCTCTACAGTAAAATGTGTTAGAATTTCAAAGTCAAGTATGTACTTCGAGTGAAAATAGCTCAAGAAAATGAGTTCAGAAGAAATATTGAAGTATATAATGAGATTTGGGTATGTAATACATTAGTGATTGGGTAAGCGACATTACTAATTGCATGTCATTATATATAATGACTTATTAAATGTTACAGGGGGCACAAGTCTTCTTAAAGATTGAGATGTCGAGAAAACTGTCTTCAGATGGCAAATGTGAGGTATTCTTTGCAATATGTGGTATAAGGGAAGAAACAATGAAGATTCTTGGGGTAATTGTAATTGATATCATTGATAATCTGAGTTGAATGTCTAATGTATTAAATTTCATGACGTGATTGCCAAAGTCAACGAGAATTAAGTGTTGTCATATAAATGATTTGTGGACAGGTTGATTCAATTAGATTTTAGTATTGACTGAAACTGCGGATTTGTTGGGATTAAACGACCTATATATGAAAAGAATTACGCAATTATCTGGGTACTAACAATTGTCATTTTAGAAGAAAGTAGTCGATTATGAAGAAGTTCTGGAATCTTGCAAAAAGCAATATAAATGGAACTAAACTTTTACGAGACGTTCCATCATTCGCTGATATCTGGTGGGGAAATATAATAAAGGTAAGTGAGTTTTTGAATGATTGGGGATATGACTACTGTGGAAAGAGAAATATTTCTAGAAGCTATCTTCTGAAAAGGGTATAGTTTGACGAACCAAGTAAGATTGAAATTCCAGTACGCCAATTGGAAATATTGAAAGGAATGGGGACTAGTCAGTTGAGATTATGATCACACCAGTGGGTACAAAACATTTTATAACCGTATTGTTGCATATGAACCAGTAGAGATTCGAGAAGAAATACTTTCATCTATTTGATTCGTAAGGTGGGAAAAGTTTGGGGACAAACTTCTTAAAAGGGAGGGAGAGATGTAATACCCGTACCAGGAAAAAAAAAGTAGTAATATTTATTTTGCATGCATTAATTTGTATAAATAATTGCATGTGATGATTTGGGTGAGTTCCAGTATCCCCAATGTGATAAGTGCTTGATAAAGGGCACAGTTGGACAAATGTGAAATGGGACCCACGGGAGGTCCAGATTGGATAAAGTGCATATAGTTGCATTTATGTGATTAAATGGTAGACATGCAAATGTAAATGTGTACATTATAATACATGTTGATGCCATACGATCATTTAATTGATAAAATATCAAGTGTTTTAATATTTTATTATTGTTCATGGTTATTGATGGGACCAGTTTGGGTGCCCTTGTGAGTGCGTAATTGGGCAAATTTCATAATTAGTAGGCTAATTAGTGCCTTCATATGATATTTGGGACCACGTTTGAAACTCATGCGTGACTTAGATATAGATTCACTTAGATATTGGGATTGTAATATAATTAGGTTGGGTCTTATAATAGAACTTAAAATAATGAGGGGATGTAAATAGAATAGAACTAAGTTAAGGAATATTCCTGAGAATATTCCATGTGACTCCAACAAAAAAAGAAAGAAAAAGAAAAAAGAAAAGAAAAATTGAATGTGTGTGTAGTGTGTAAGAAGGCGGCGGCGGCGGCGGAAAGACATATTATATATATATATATATATATGTGTGTGTGTGTTAAGATAATCCATTAAAAAAAAAAAAGAAAAAGGAAAGAATTAAAGAGAGGGGAAGAGAGAACAGTGAGTCAAGAGGAGAAAGAGGAAGTGAGGGTTTCATCCTTTTGATGTCATAGCTTCGTCGTATATTGTTCAAATCGCGATACGAAGTCATATTCGGACTCGTGGGGGTAAGCCTAACCTTATAGTATAATTTATTTTTAGTGCAATCGATAGATTTTTTGTGACCCAAATGGGTTGACGACATTTAGTTTACCAAAATTGTGTAGGATTAACTACAGGTTCATATTTGGGCTGAATCTAGGTGAAATTCGGGGTTTCTAGCCTTATTTAATTATTCGTGGAGGTGAGTGTCCTAATCCAAAAATTGGATGTTTAATATATTTTTTTTAATTGTTATTAAATGCTTAATTTGTTATTAAGTAGAAAAGCATGTGATAGTTTATTATTTAACATGTCTAAAATGTTAAAATTGCCATGTTGACATGTTGAGTTGTTTATGTGCTTATTTGGGTCAAAGGATGTCAATTGATAATCACCATTATTTAGCCCGTATATAAGGGACGCCCATTCCTCAGAGAAAAGGGGGATGATGATGAAGTCATCAGAGCAAAGGGGATAGTGGTGACGACCACATCGAATTGACTACGGTCACGAGAGAATGAGTGATTTCGCTATATGCGACGGAAAAAGTGAGAATGGTCCGGAATCAAGGGTCCAGAACGATGGTGGTTGATTACTTGACACGCCGGCGACCATTTATTGTTGCGAATGTTTAATTGGTGTTATGAATCATTAAATACTCCAATTACATGATTAACACCACGTATTCACTAAGCGAAAGCTTATTCAATTTTTGTGACTAATGACCACGCATGTTTAGATGAATACCACAGTGAGAAATGATCGAGACTACGGGGCTGGGTCTAGCTTGCTTATATGTTTATATGTGAGGATTTGAATAAGGTTGTAATAAACTTAAAATTTATACTTTTAAATATGTTTAGAAATAAATGTTAGAATGAGTTAGTAATATCTATATATTTAGTTGGATTTTGGTGTGTTTTGGAATATTTAAATAAATGAGTGTAGCAGGGGTTAAAAAATATTTTAGTTTATGAAAATAGGGTGAATGGTGCTGTAATAGAGGAAACTTTGCCCAAGTACCATTTGACGGTTTTAGAACTTTATTTTATTCCTTTTTATTAATTTAATTGATAAAATGATATTTTACCCCTGATATTTAAGTAAAAATTGTATTTTTGGAACGTTGAAAAAAATGATTGTTTGGTCCTTGGCTTTGTTACACGTGTCCTAGCCCGCGGGGGCGGGTTGTGGTGTGACAAATATACTAATTTATTGTTTGTCTAATATTTGCTATGCATTTATTCATAGGGATCAAAGCAACCAAGAAATTATGAATGTGAATTCTATATGTTACTTTTCATGAGAGTGGTAATGGAGGATCCATCCAAATCTATCAAGATAAAAGTATTATCATAATATTCTTTGTAAAAGTGCCTGTAATTTTTCTCTTCTTCTTGTTTTACTTTGAATAGGGAATACATCTTAAACATCTCATTCTTTTAATTTTCCAAGTAATCGATATTTTACAATTTAAGAAAATTATATACTTGTTCTATAGAATCTAATACATTGATTTTCGTTTTGGTTTCAGTGTTACACAGTTAGATTACTTGGAACAAATATTGGAATTAAGTTGATGTACTAGCGGTGATTGAAGAGTTTAAATAGACAGTAACCTTTTTTTTTTTTTTAAACAATGTTACATATACATTATTGGTTTGTTGGTTTAATACATACTTAGTGGTTACTGTTACATTTTTCTTGTACATGACTAATTATTAGAATGATGAATGAAAAATTTTGATTGGAAGGAAGATGATATTTGAATATGGTTCTTAAGCTTATTTGTATGTATATATTCTGAATTGTGTAACATGTTTTGATGTATCTGAATTGTGTAATTCTTGATTATTGGATTATCAACAAAATATTTTTTTTGTAAATGTGTTTTACATTATATATGACTTTTCATAAATAAATATAAAAAAAAATCATAAATTAGTAACAGTTCTAGTAAAGTCATAAATCGTGTGATTATTTATGACTATTTTGAAGATTATTTATGACTTTTTAAAATGTTATTTATGATTTTTTTTAAAATTATTTATGACTCTTTTGAAGAGTATTTATGACTTTTTAAAGGTTATTTTGACTATTTTAAAGACTATTTATGACTGTTCAAATTTTATTTATGACTTTTTTTAGAACTGTTGTAAAAGTAAAAATAATTATTTATGACTTTTTTAATAAACTCGAACTTATTTATGACTGTAATGTTACGATTTTTTTTAAGCTTAAAAAATAGTCATAAATATACATTTATGATTTTTTTTTTTTAAAGTCATAATAAGGGTATTTTGTTGTAGTGATAATGGTAGCAACCTGAAAGGTTTCACTTAAGGTCATCCCTTCAACATGGATTTCATGCAAGATCACTTACAGCTCCTGAACTTGATTGATCACAGTCTTTGAGTCCACCATTTTATAGTCGAGGAATCTCCCCACTACAATCTTTTTTGACCCCGTATCCTCAGTTTTGTATTTTCTGTCTAAGGACTCCCACAATTCCTTAGCAGTAGTCTTAACACTATACACATTATAGAGTGTACCGTACAAACCATTCAACACATAGTTTCGGCACAGGAAGTATGAGTGCTTCCAAGCATCAATGGCTAACACAACCTCCTGATCTTGTTCGTTCTCATTTGGCACAGGAGTATCTTCCTTCAAGAACCTCGCAAGGTTCAAAGTGGTAAGATGAAACAACATTTTTTGCTGCCATCTTTAGAAATCCATTCCATTGAATTTTCGGGTTTCTCCTCGTGGTTCACAGGAACCATTTGGATTGAGGGAGCCTTCACAGGGATCGAACCAATCACCATGGTGTTAGAACCAGTAGCACCATCGGTCGTAGCAAGGTTCACAGTCTCATTCCCAATTATTGCCATTTCTGAAAATATTATCAAAGTAAAAATTAAATCCAAAATAAGAAAAGGATTGAATCCTTTGAATCATTTCCTTATGATTATTTTCATAATTGAATCTGAAAATGAACTCTATTAATTTTGTTTTTTCCTTTTGTTTCTTTGAAACAAAACTGCTTCTGTTTAACAGTTAACTTTTATATATTTATTATTTTTTAAATGCAAATCTGTTTTAAGATTGTTAGGAAAAATTGTATTGATATTCAACAAACAGATTCTTTGAATACAGTTGATGTAAAACAGAAACAGTACAAAAATTAATCTGATAGTAAAACTTAAAACTGCCTAAAGAAATCAGAATTACAGTAACTAAAAGAAAAGCAGAAACTAGAAACAAAATATCAAACCGAGGCTAGTGATATTGTAGCACTTGTATTTTCTTATCTGTAATTCTCGAATTTATGTATTTTCTCTTTGTAATACTCTCGGTTATATCTACAATAAGATCCATTTTCTTTATTCTTTGTGGTTCATAGTGTTGCATATACGTTTGGGTGTTTGTTTGAGACCTTGGGGAAGCTTTGCTGGAAAAGCTAACCCGAGCGCTTGAACCTTTGGAGCGCTCGAGCTGTTTAAAGGGTAAAATGACTCTTTTGCCCTTGGAACTCAAAAGTCTATAACTACTCTTCATAATCTCAGCATTTGTACATCTGTTTATACCAAAAAACAGAGAGTTTATCCTAGAGAGAGTTCTTGAGAGATCTCCTACATACATTCACACTTACATTTGCATGTCCACTTATATACATGATCTAACCTCTCATTCATCCACAAACACTTAGATACACTCACACATGAGGTTTTGGAGCTGAGTATTGAAGGATCAAAAGAAGGAGAAGATGACTCTAGTTCTAAAGCTCAATATCTCAAGATTTTTCAACACATTCATCACATCTTCATCATCTATTTACAATCTAAGCTTGTGTGAGCATCAATCCTCACTTGGAAGCCTTTAGAAGTAGTCCTTACATGATTTTATGACCATGCATGTGGTTGATTTAAAGTTATACCTCTTGCATGTTAAAGAAAGTTCATTATCAAACTCTTTTTCTAAGTTTTCTTGATTTTGATCATCATCCAAACACACCTCAAGGCATTAGGGATGAAGATCCTCTCATAGATGCCTTAAGACATAGATTTTACAAGTTTTTATGACGTGCATGTGTTGTTAGAATGAAGTTTAGGCCTTGCATGTATGCTTAAATTTAGGCTATGGTTTTGTCAAAACTCGAGCGCTTGCGCTTAGTGGGATCGCTCACACTCCGAGCGCTCAAGTTCAACAATTCTGTCACGACCCATCCCGCTAACGTGCTGAAATAGGACACGTGGCATGTCATCAAGGCTTATCCAATTCATTACGGTGTGAATAGCAGTGGAAACATATGTCCAATCCATTTAAAATCAAAGTTATAAAAAAAAAGTTTTGGCCAATTGGAAAGCGTCCAAAAGAATTCATTTTGAAATACAGGGGTCTAGTCGACTGTATTAGGATTCCAGTCAACTGAAGACCTAAGCAGAAAGGTTTTAAAAAGTTCACCAGCTTGTCCAGTCAACTATGACTGGGGTCCAGTCGACTGGGGCCTTCATTTTTCAGTCAACTGACTCCTCCCAGTCGACTGTGCCTCTAGCAGAATCAAAATCCATATTTTTCATCAATTGTCCAGTCGATTGAAGCATGGTCCAGTCGACTGGATTTGCCACATTTAAAAACAGTTTACAAAATTGAACAGTGGTTCAGTCGACTGAACAAGAAATCAGTCGACTGATTCCTGACATGCTGCTGAATATACTGCAGAATCCAATCTAAGGATCTCCAAATCTAAACCAACACAATTACAATCATAATACAACGATTTAAACATAACTATAGGTGTTCAAACACAAAATTACAGTACTACCAATTACTCCAAAGTTCTATTACAACATATACATATTCCCAAATCCTAATACAAGTTTAAGGAAAAGAGAACAAAAGATATGAACAATGTGATTCCCCGGCGTTCCTCAACGACCTTACTCCTCATGCTTCTTCTTTTCTTTCTTCTTACCTGCAATGGAGTTAATCTCCACTGCTCAGCTATATGTTGAGTGCACAATTTCTAACATATGCATATCTGGCAAATCATGCTTTAATCTCAAATCACATAAATAGTCTCTAGGGAAAAAAATACGCCTTCATCCGGTAGCGGCAAGTCCAAGCCTTAAACCGCGATGTCAATGGCTAGTCCAAGCCTACAACCATTACTGTCACGCCCTGGAGCAGCATAAATAGAGAAAAATAAATTTCCTTTATGGGTCCATAGGGAATGACGGGTGAATAACCGCATTGTCACCTACTCAAACCAATAAACACAACGATAGGGAGGATGCTATCCATAGAACATATCTTATTAACATAATCAGAGGCTACAACAGAAACTATAAAAGGTTTGGAAGCAACAGATGCCCAAGTACCAATTATAAAAGTCTACTAAATCTATTACAACAGCTGGCTTATAGTCTCAGGCCTATAATAATAACAACAACAGTACAACATATATACAAACTAATTATTACAAAGCAGCACGTCTTCTCCTTCCAGCCTTCAGCTCCAAGTCCGATGAAACATTAGTCTCTCGTCCTCAAGTCCTGCGAAGCTCTAGACATTGGAATGTCCATGGCATAAACGCCATCAGCTTTGAATACAAAGCTGAGTGAGTACATTAAACAACACTCCTCACCGTAACTGCTCAGCATCTTAAAATGCGGCTAATCCCTTTACAATGACGTCACTCACGAACATAGCAGAGGTCTCAGTAAACTATACATTAATTCAGGGATAGTAGGAAACATATTAAGTAATGACAAGGATAAAGATCATAGTGTAAATATCTCATCACGTATTCATCAAATCCATGCATGCAACCCATGCATCCACCCCATGTATATACCTTTACGTCGGGACGCTGAATCCACGACTGAACATTTATCTTATCATATTCATACTCATCTTCATATTTCTATCCATCTCCGTATCCGTACGTTGATACCACAATCCAGATCCGTATCCATACATAGATACCATAATACCAATCGAAATCACCCGACTAGGCAGTAGGTCCTATAATCCCTTGATAGGGTTACCGGTCGTCTACACGTTACCACATATCTGTAAACGATGGAAGCGGCACAACGAACGTCTTCTACGTTGTGTATATTCTCACTGGTCGACTACACGGTGAAAATACATTAGGGCACTAGCCGGACGTAATCGTCAATGGTACACTGGACGTCTTCACCAGTGCATACGCATTACTGGACGTCTTCAACAGCAAGAGGCGTACTAGGAACTCTAACCGTCCCACGTCCACCCGACTCGTCAGCCGTTGATCCCATGGATCCAAAGTACACATATCTCATATTCCACATAAGTCACATGTCCTATTTCTCATCAGCTTCTCTTACCTCTTTATATCATTATCCCATGCATGCTGACACATGTTATGAAATGCTCATATACTAAGTACAGAAAATTCCACATGCTCTATATTAATCATATCTACTGATTACTGATTATTAACATGCAGTTGTATTCCGTTCTACTATTCAGTTTGACAATAACATATGACAGTTAAACAATTCATCTCATATCGACAATTGACATAGGATAATTCAGCTCGTAATATAAATGATAATTGCATATAAGTCTAGTCCTGACATAGTACTTATAGATCTTATCCACACAGCGCAATAACCCATATGGTACAACTATTAACAAGTCTGATATATCACAAGTATAAAACAACATACAAATAGCATTCTGCTCATATCCAATCGATTGACCAAACATGGCAATCGATTGGAAACAATACCAATCGATTGGACAAACTGGCAATCGATTGGGATAACAATCTATTGGGATTCATGGCAATCGAGTCCAATCGATTGGATCCAATGCCAATCGATTGGACTCTGTCTTCTTCCTCAAAACTGCTGGTTTTATTATAAAAATGTGGGGATCCTCTTCTCTTTATAAATGTTATTAAACACATACAAACATCTCAAAAACACCTCCTTGAGTGAGTTAATGAAACTCACCTTATCCCGGCGTTCCGTTGATGGCATCCCGAGATCCGCGGCGGTGGCTATGGTGAATTCTCTCTCTCTCTCTTTCTTCTATGCCATTCTCTCCTTCTCTCTGTGCTCCTCTTCTCTTCATTCTTCTTCTTCTTCTTCTCTTCTCTTCCTCTCTAACCCGAGAGTGTGTGTGTGTGTATATATATAATATATATGTATGTGTGTATATATATATCTCTCTCTCTCTTCCAAACACACACACAAGCAAACATATATATGTATAAGGGAGAGGGTATATATAGGGAGGGGAAAACAATCACAACCACACAAAACCAACGATGTGGCCAAGTCCAGCTACTCTCAATCGATTGGTACTAGGTGCCAATCGATTGGGGTTAGGTCGGCAGAATGCCAATCGATTGGTAAAACATCCAATCGATTGGAAAAGCAATCGATTGGGATATGGTCAATCGATTGGGCACACAACCTCACCGAAGGCTAAGAAAGGTACTAGGGATCTATATATACCTGAAAATATAGGGTATTACATCATCCACCACTTATCAAAAGATTTCGTCCTCGAAATCTGAAGTAGTAGCCCCTATTACCAAAAAGAAATCCATCTCGCTAGACAGACTCTAAATGCTCACGTTCTCGTTTTACATAAACGATTACATCAGCGGCCAACTGGTTAAAGTTCTAGACACGCGATACGAAAACATCAACGATCTATGAGTACTAGGGTGACAGCTACTAATCCCAGGGTTTAGATATATAAAATTCGTAAGTAGAACTTCGGAAAAAGGTTCTAGGTAGCAAAATCTAATCATCTCACAAATCTAAAATGGCTAGTCCCCAAACACACAAGGTTCCTTCCTCGTGCCAAACTCTACGGTGTAAGGGTTCTATTGATTAAGTGTTCTAATCTTATCTAAGTCATAGAAGAGCGTTGTCGTCTACTCCCACCATCGAAGATACTTCATACTGTGCTAACGATGTCTGTACTATATCATCTGTTGGCTGTCTCCCATCTCTAGACTTCTTGTCATGATTGTTAGCATCCTCAGTCGGTCTCTTATTGCACACGACATCCTTGTTAACTCCCGTGTTATTGTCGTCGTCCCTCAGGATATTGACTTGAAAGCATTTGTGACTCTAATATCATAACTGGTGATTTTAACTTCCTCACGTATCTCCAAATTCCCACGTACTATTGACATAATCATCTCTCAAGGTTGTACCATCCATTAAATACTCGTTCTGCTTCCACGTATTACCTAAATAGGTTAGGCAGAGCTACATACTGATATTCGTGAGTCGTTCTATTATATAATCTCGACTGGGTGAAAGCAACAGGCAATCGGTGTTGAAAAGAATCCTTCTATGATACTCTTTGTAATTCTGGTGTTGTCTCTACGTTACTCGTATCTCTTCCCGTATACTCGCAATCTTCTAGTTTGTCCTCTCTAGTTAAAGCTACATCTAAAGCAAATTTAGATTCCTCATCTCTAGTCTCTGTCCAACATACCAATGGTTGGCGTAGTCTTTCGATAGGGAGGCAATTGACGTCATATAAGGATGCATTTGAAGTCTTATAGGGATGTGAAATAAGTCATATGGGATGCAATTGATGTTATATCTATACTTGGATAACTACTATTGATCAGTGTCAAACGAATTGTTCAGGTAACTACAATTTACGGTGTAGGCTAATCCTCTTACAATAAAATCAAACGAATACCAAACTTCCTGCAATATTGGGATCATATATAATACATGATGTAGGTGTTGAGTGTTGTACCTTCTGTCTATCGTCCTTGTCTAAGTTGAGACCAATTATTTGTATGGTGAGTCTGCCCTCGTGGTACTTGTTGCGATGGAGCATTGTGTTGCATCTCTAATTCTGGACAAAACTTACGGACATGACCAACTTTATCGCAGTTAAAACACCGTATTCCACGTCCATTAGATTTCTTTGATACTCTGCATTCTTGGGAATGGTGTCCTGGTACTCCACAATTGTAGCAGATATCTCGTTCTCTATGTTGTGTTGGAGTCGCCACTGGTTTTGATTCTTTCTTGTTGTTCCCTAACCTCTTACGCTTCTGGCGGTTGCCCATGTAACTTATCTCTGTATTTCCTTGTTGAACTTGGTTAGCAGCCAACACAACCTGACTGTCCCTTCCTATCTGATCTCCTAGGAGAAATTGATCATTTTCTGGTAGGGCTTGATCAAATCGTTGTCCTTCACTAATTTGAGTGTCGTCCTCCAGTTTCGTTGCCATTTCTACCAAAGCTTCGAAAGATTTGTCTAAATGTCCTATAGTCATATGACGAATATGCGGAACTAATCCTTGATGGTATCTTTTGATCTTCCTTCTTGGTGTATCAATCATATGCGGTGCAAATCGTGATAGCCTCTCGAACTGAGTGGTATATTCTGGCACTGTAAAACTACCTTGGACTAATTGTATGAACTCCATCTCCCTTTTGTTCTTCTCGGATTCTGGAAAGTACTTCTCTAGAAATCGAGTCTTGAATGATTCCCAAGTCATCCTTCCTACAGCTTCTTCACCTATCGTAGCTTTCACTGCATCCCACCAATCTGCTGCTGAGAATGTCAGTTAAAATATAGCCAAATGTCTTTTCTCAGTGTCAGTACATTCGAGTGTCTCAAATATCAGTTCTATCTGGCGAATCCATTGCTCAGCTTGCCATGCTCCTGTTAATCCTGTAAAGGTTCCTGGTTGAAGAGCACAAAATTCCTTTAGCAGCTTAACTCTTGTCTGATGTACTGGTGCTTCATTGCCGATGACGTGATCCGCACGATTGATAACTTGTTCCATGCGGCGGATGAAAACTCCGACCATTCCTGTTGGATCTATCTCAGGAGGTACTACACTAGGTACTCCATTCAGCTAGCCCGGGTTTCCTTGAGTCGTCCTAACCATAGCGAGTACTGGTAGTGTTCGGTGTCGCTACCTACAATAAAAATCTATTCGGTCAGACACATTCTATCCTATAGCTCAGGCAAGAACAAAACATGTGGTAACCAATATATAGTACCACTATATAATACGATCACATTAAGCAATACGGATATAAGAATATAACCATAGAGGTCAGTCTATCTACCAAGTGTACTCCAATATATCTATGCTCAAGACACGGGTTACGAAACTATAGGTTCTACACGTAACGTCAAATCTAAACATTCTATTTCCATTCCCAGGTTCCAGACTATGAGTACTGCTCAACTAACATGTGATTCAAGATAACAAGATAATCTTATCCATAACCTCTTTCTACTTCTAGGTCATGCCGACTGTTCTGAGATCGCTCAGGAATTCATCAGCGTCTAAAATCCAACGGTTCTATATATAGGATCTCCACAACCACAACTAATTCTCAACGCCTTGTTCTCTGTGAACTCAACTATCAACAGTTCTAACGATTCTTATCGGCTCTAGTAGTTACTACCTGCTAACAAAACATTCTCAGATGGATTTTTCAAACTTCTCGTCTACATGACAAGATTCTAGTTCTATCTCATCTCAACTAATCCTCATGTTATCGTTAGTAACTTAGAACTCAGGTTCTAACACAAAAGACAAGCGGTTAACAATTGAAACCTAGGCTCTGATACAAAAAATTCTGTCACGCCCCGGAGCAGCATAAATAGAGAAAAATAAATTTCCTTTATGGGTCCATAGGGAATGACGGGTGAATAACCGCATTGTCACCTACTCAAACCAATAAACACAACGATAGGGAGGATGCTATCCATAGAACATATCTTATTAACATAATCAGAGGCTACAACAGAAACTATAAAAGGTTTGGAAGCAACAGATGCCCAAGTACCAATTATAAAAGTCTACTAAATCTATTACAACAGCTGGCTTATAGTCTCAGGCCTATAATAATAACAACAACAGTACAACATATATACAAACTAATTATTACAAAGCAGCACGTCTTCTCCTTCCAGCCTTCAGCTCCAAGTCCGATGAAACATTAGTCTCTCGTCCTCAAGTCCTGCGAAGCTCTAGACATTGGAATGTCCATGGCATAAACGCCATCAGCTTTGAATACAAAGCTGAGTGAGTACATTAAACAACACTCCTCACCGTAACTGCTCAGCATCTTAAAATGCGGCTAATCCCTTTACAATGACGTCACTCACGAACATAGCAGAGGTCTCAGTAAACTATACATTAATTCAGGGATAGTAGGAAACATATTAAGTAATGACAAGGATAAAGATCATAGTGTAAATATCTCATCACGTATTCATCAAATCCATGCATGCAACCCATGCATCCACCCCATGTATATACCTTTACGTCGGGACGCTGAATCCACGACTGAACATTTATCTTATCATATTCATACTCATCTTCATATTTCTATCCATCTCCGTATCCGTACGTTGATACCACAATCCAGATCCGTATCCATACATAGATACCATAATACCAATCGAAATCACCCGACTAGGCAGTAGGTCCTATAATCCCTTGATAGGGTTACCGGTCGTCTACACGTTACCACATATCTGTAAACGATGGAAGCGGCACAACGAACGTCTTCTACGTTGTGTATATTCTCACTGGTCGACTACACGGTGAAAATACATTAGGGCACTAGCCGGACGTAATCGTCAACGGTACACTGGACGTCTTCAACAGTGCATACGCATTACTGGACGTCTTCAACAGCAAGAGGCGTACTAGGAACTCTAACCGTCCCACGTCCACCCGACTCGTCAGTCGTTGATCCCATGGATCCAAAGTACACATATCTCATATTCCACATAAGTCACATATCCCATTTCTCATCAGATTCTCTTACCTCTTTATATCACTATCCCATGTATGCTGACACATGTTGTGAAATGCTCATATACTAAGTACAGGAAATGCCACATGCTCTATATTAATCATATCTACTGATTACTGATTATTAACATGCAGTTGTATTCCGTTCTACTATTCAGTTTGACAATAACATATGACAGTTAAACAATTCATCTCATATCGACAGTTGACATAGGATAATTCAGCTCATAATATAAATGATAATTGCATATAAGTCTAGTCCTGACATAGTACTTATAGATCTTATCCACACAGCGCAATAACCCATATGGTACAACTATTAACAAGCCTGATATATCACAAGTAAAAGACAACATACAAATAACATTCTGCTCATATCCAATCGATTGACCAAACATGGCAATCGATTGGAAACAATACCAATCGATTGGACAAACTGGCAATCGATTGGGATTCATGGCAATCGATTGGGAAATTATCCAATCGATTAGATCCAATGCCAATCGATTGGACTATGTCTTCTTCCTCAAAACTGCTGGTTTTATTATAAAAACGTGGGGATCCTCTTCTCTTTATAAACATTATTAAACAAATACAAACATCTCAAAAACACCTCCTTGAGTGAGTTAATGAAACTCACCTTGTCCTGGCATTCCGTTGACGGCGTCCCGAGCTCCGCGGCGGTGGCTATGGTGAATTCTCTCTCTCTCTCTCTTTCTTCTCTGCCCTTCTCTCCTTCTCTCTGTGCTCCTCTTCTATTCATTCTTCTTCTTCTTCGTCTTTTTCTCTTCTCTTCCTCTCTAACCCGAGAGTGTGTGTGTGTATATATATAATATATATGTATGTGTGTATATATATGAGAGTATATATATCTCTCTCTCTTCCAAACACACACACAAGCAAACATATATATGTATAAGGGATAGGGTATATATAGGGAGGGGAAAACAATCACAACCACATAAAATCAACGAGGTGGCCAAGTCCAGCTACTCTCAATCGATTGGTACCAGGTGCCAATCAATTGGGGTTAGGTCGGCAGAATGCCAATCGATTGGTAAAACATCCAATCGATTGGAAAAGCAATCGATTGGGATATGGTCAATCGATTGGGCACACAACCTCACCGAAGGCTAAGAAAGGTACTAGGGATCTATATATACCTGAAAATATAGAGTATTACAATTACATCCACAAGTGCCCTGGCAAGTCCAAGCCTTAAACCATGCACAGTAGCTGTCGCTACTAAAATTCTCAAACATCGAGAAGCTTACTCTGGCATTAATTTGTGTAAGTCCCCCCTTTAACCCATATAGACAACTCAACGTGCTCGCGTAAAAGTAGACATGCTTTTCACATTTAAGCGCGTGCATAATTAACGAGCCTAGGATTAACACATAAATTTTGCCCAGATCACAATTTCGTTGTTGAAATATAAAACATGTGTTTCACCTATATAACATAGGCTAGAAATTCATACCTCGTGTGATTCCTCTCAAACTTTGAAGGATCGACTAGAGGGCCAATTAAACGTCGGATCTCAAATTTTGGATGATTCCTACAAGTTTATACCTATTTTTCCCAGATTTTTAAAAATTATATTTTTACAAAAGTTTTCCAAACATGGCCTAATGACTATCAAAACGTAGGTTTTACCTCCACGAGTTCAAATCTAGAATCTTGGGAAAATCTGACGGATGAAAGGTCGCCGATCATCGTCGCAAAGCTCAAGGAATCAAATCTCCTTTTTTCTCTCCTCTCCAACGATATTTTATAAAGTTGGCAAATGAAATTCTCAACCCCACCTATTTAGAGACAACCTTCTCGGAATTCACTTTTACCTCCCCGCGAGTTCTCAAAACTTCTAGTTATCACCCGAAACATCGCATATGCCCATCTTGTAACTTTATGAGCGAAAACTACCAATTACAAAAGTTTTCGACTAAGTCTTATTTGGGTCCAAAATTACGTCCGGAAACTAAATTATGTGGAATCTCTACACAACCAACCTTTTATATAACGTGACACACACGTTCTCACCATAGTTCTTAAAATGTTCTACAGCGATAACAAGAATACCAGAAATTATACTACACATCTATAATTCACTATTCATAAAATACTAGAAAGTCAAATAACATTTAAATCACATAAATGTCATTTAACCATGCCAATGCAACATGAAGTACCATGTTCCTGTGTCTTCACTAATACTTCACCGTTGACCCACATTCAACCTCTTCCACCATTATTAAATAACATTGATAATTCATAAAATTTCAAACATGCATGCTAAAACCATGAAATTCTGGAATGGGTGTGATAAATTCTGCTAAGTTTGTTGTTTTATATACTTTGATCAGTTTTTGCTTAAGATGTCATACGTACGAACCTGAGTTGAAACATCCTTGCTTTAGCATATGCATGTTCACATATCACATGTATACTTAGAATTAATTGCTAATTGATGTCTTATGTATTTATGCACAACTTATACGTTTACTTGATCGTTAGAATTAGTTACGGAACTTTCATTATGCGATGACGAGTTTCGTTATGCGTCAACTCTGATAATGAGAATAAAATACGCGTAATAAGATCATAACATTTTAATAACCACACGCTCTATCGAGTTGTACGTCGAGCATCAATACTCATACTTTGTTCTATGTATTGATATAAATGTGTCGTTACGGTATCATTGAGTGTTGTCGATGTGGTTGATGTCTTGTTGGATGAGTTAGTATCAGGACTGAAGGAGTAGATTGTGATTAGAAATTGGTGATATAGTCGGCCGTTAAGGCATGACACTATCTTGATGCGCCGAGGGCAATCAAGCGGCTATTAAAGTACGTATAGTATACTAATCACTCAGCTTTAAAGCATGTTAGGATCGGTCTTTGACCTTGAATATCTTGGTCGAGTCGGCCGTTAAGGCATGATACTATCTTGATGCACCGAGGGCGATCAAGCGGCTGTTAAAGCATGTATAGTATACTCATCAAGCGGCCGGTATGGCATGATATTCTAAACCAATGGCTTATGTCGGGAATGGGGAAAAGAGTAAGAGCTGGGTTTGAAATTGGGGATTGAATTAGTTGTTGTTCAATCCTTTCTTTTGTGAGTCTCGATGAAGGTTTTGAGGTCGTTCCTTATCATGTTTCCAGTGTTCATAGTACTTGATTTCTCATAACGACATAAAGAAGCCGACGAATGGATAATGAACTTAACTATTGGATTTAAATGTTTCTAACAGAGCTTTGTGAGACTTTATACTCACTCAGCTTGTATTCAAGCTGACGATGTTTTATACCGCTGGACCTTCCACATCCAGGTATTCCAGATATAGTAGGTGGTGCTTAGCCTGGAAGTAACTATAGAGACGAGGAGTACACCGCTAAAGGATATATTGAAGTAGACTCCTATGAGAACCACTATGGCTTTACCAGCTGAAAACTGCCCATCTGGTCTTCTTTTATCTTTCATGTTTATAATGTAATAAATCAGTTGTTTTAGATTTCTGTGACAAGAGTTGTCACCAGACTGGACATTTAATACTGTTTCTATTTGGGTCTGTAATATATTGTTCACTTAAGACTGCTAATGTTTAATATAGTATTGCTGCATTTGAATTAGTCACTTGCTGTAACACCTGTACCCAAAAATAGGGTTAATTATTAACTTAACATGCATTAATTGATATAATTAGTGTATAAAATAGATTAAGGGGAGGCTTGGACTCACCCATGGAGAAGTCCCAGTGCGGAGGGACAGGTTTGGAAGTGGGGCCCAGTGAAGGGCCCGGATAAAATATAAAATAATTTGCATTTAAATTATCATATGCATTTTATATGACTAATTGGAATATGTTTAGTTGCTTTCATATCAAATTGTTAATATGTTAGCTTTTGATCTATACTAATTAACCCAATAAGGGCATTTTTGCAAAAAGATGCATAATAAGTAGGTACGTTAGCAATTTCACAAATATTTGGGACCACGTGTGGGACCCATACGGGACATAGACAAATACCATTTAGATAATTGGGTAGTTAATGAAATGCTTGCGGATTTCATAATAAGAACCTAAGAAGTTTAGCGGGTGTAAATGAAAGGAAGCCAAAACTTATGCCAACACATTGCATGTGTGTTGATAGGTGTCAAGAGGGAGTTATAACTCTCAAAACCAAGAAAAATTTACAGAAAATTAGAGAGACGTCAAGAGAGAAAGATGAGCACGAGTCGCTGAAGCCGTAAAATTGTCGTTCCGTCGTCGTTCGTCGTCCAATTCGCGAATCGAAGCCGTATTTGGTCTCGTAGAGGTGAGATGGTTGTTTCTATGTCTTTTATTTACGTTTTAATAGTCGGATTTTGGTAGCTCGTTCTAATCGGTGACAAGCGGTTGCCAAAAAACTTGTAAGAATCACTCCGGAGTAGGATTGGGCAAGAATTGTTAAGGATTTCACTTGTTTGGGGAAAAATCTATAAGAGGTGAGTAACTCTAATCCATGAGCTAAATGTAAAATCATATTTAGTGTGTTAATTTTATGCTAGGATGTTGAATTCTTGTAGATTAATACATGGATATAGAATTGTGGATATTAGCATGGGAATATATGTGGGTTTTGATTAATTTACTCAACATTGGAAGTTATTATGCCTAATTTTGCAAGGATTGCCATGTTGAGATGATTATGTGATTATGTGTTATGTGGGTTGAAGGAAGCCTTATGTTGATTCACTGTAGATTTACTCCAGAATAAGAAGAAATGGAAAAACCTAACGGTGTAAGGGTACTCACCACTTAACTGTGTAAAGGTATGTGGGTGACGACCCAGCTGTAGAGGGTATATGAGATGCTGTGACTTAGAGGTGTTATATGCACATCAGGGAAAAAGGCAAGAGCGATGTCACGGTGAATTGAGATTTGATCTTTTGGAGATTAAATAATATGTTGATTGTTGACTTGTGCATTGAATATGACATACACTCATACATGTGATTAGCTTTACTCACTAAGCGAAAGCTTAAACAAATATTATTTTCTATTGTGGTTATTGAATAACCACCGCAGGTACGGTACGAGAGGAGGAAAGTAAATGACTGGCACGTCGGGTTTGGGCTTGGGAGTTATAAATATGTGTGGTTATGTCCATATGCTTAGATGATTTTAGTTTCAAAATGTAACTCTAAAGTTTGAACAACTTGAGTTTTGGGAGGATGTGATATGTCAAGTCCAAGTTGATGTTGTTTATGAGTTTTGTTTTATGGGTTACACTTGTTAAACCACAAGTTGTGTATATTGGGAGAGGGCTAGGGATTTAGCTAACTATGGATGTTAATTAGCTTGTTCTACCTTATGCTTGCATGTTTATGTAAATTGATTGGGAAAAATGAGGAGTTTGATGCAAATTTATGTTGCTAGTGAAGGATTGATGCGATTTGAGTGGTAAACCAACCTCTCAACTGTTTTGAAATGCATTTGGAAACTCTCATGGTGTTTGATTAATGTCTGGGACATTTAGGAATACTTTTGAAATGATTTGGATTCTTCCATATGAGTTGTTTTGACTCAAAAGAAGCTGTGTATATGTTTGAGTGAGTTTTGATTGTAAGCAAATTATTTACAAAGTTTATGTATACTTTCTAACAAGTTTTCTATGTTTGTACAAGTTTGACAACATTGGAGGTTTTAATGGCTCAATATGATCCAATTGTGGATAAAGTGGGGTTTACATGTTTGGTTGATGTTTGGACACAATTAAATATAACTTGTAAATGTTTAAGTGTGATTGAGAATGGATTTGAAAGGTTTTCCTAAAGTTTCTTGAAGTTCCATGAGGTTTGGATTGGTTTTGGGTATGTTTTAAACTTGCAACAGGGGGAGTTTCTGTCAAAAATTGAGTTCTGCAAAAACCGGATCGATCCAGCCTTGGGCGGATAGAGATGCCATTCTGCTAAAACTGGATCGATTCGGTTTTGGGGCAGATCGATTCGTAGGTCTGGTTTCAGTTAGACGACTTTTACGGAAACAGACATAACTCTTTCTAGAAAATTCGGATTCGCGCGCCATTTTTTGCGTTGGATCCGGGACTCAAAGTCCTATCTTTTGGTATAAAACTTTCTATATTTTATTAATGGCCATTTTGCCCTTGGGGCTGTTTTGTCACAACAAAGTTATTTTATGTTATTTAACACATGTGTTTCTTGGTAATTCACATGTTTCTTTGCTAGTTAGTATAATTGAGCGCTTATGGCATTGTTACATGTGTCCTAATCTACATGAGGCGGGTTAGGGTGTGACACTTGCCATATTTTATTACATGTTTTGTTACTATATTGTTGAGGACAGCCGAGCAAATTCCAACCAGTCACGTGTCTACGACCCATAAAGGGAAATTTTTATTTTCCCTATTTTTGGCTTACTCTGGGCCATGACACACAGTTTCCTTAAAATAAATTCGCCGCCTCACTATAAGTGCTCGAGGATATCTCCGGCGTCTGTCTCCTAAGATACAGCGACAATTAGTAGTCGACAAGCACGATGTTCGACTACTCCAGCAAACTAGCTATGTCTGTAACTCTCTCCCTCTGGAAAAATAAGAACTGGAAGAAGGAACTAGTGAAAAACAGTATATAGACTAAGGGAGAGATCGGAGATTTATAGGATGAATATTTATCAGTGAAATAAATCACAGTCCTTTCAATTTCTGTAAAAGAAATATTGCGTAGGTCGTACCCGCACCCGCACCCATACCCACACCCCAACCCAACCCAACCCAACCCAACCCAACCCAACCCAACCCAACCCAACTCAGCTTGGCCAGCCGGATGGCGGGGCGCGCGCGCGTTTGTGGAGTAAACCCAATGGGTTTTAGGTCCTTCCCCTTCCACAAAAGTGGGTACCCTTTGGGATCCAAACCCATAGCTTGAAGTAGCTTTATAAATGCGCTTGAAACTCTTCCAAATTTTCCTATGTGGGATAAGGGGCAACATTTGAGCACTAATTTCTTATTCACCCAACAATGTTTGTGGACATGTGAATATCCAAACTTCATCTCCTCATGGAGGAGAACACAAAATAACAAGGACTCCACTCAACCTCTAAGTGGGTCCCACTTCTATTAGGCCTTAAACATGGCTAAAAACCACATATTTATCCAACATTTATTACACACTTGAGCAATATACATGAATAGAGCCACATTAAATGTGTGATTACAACATGAACTTCCCCAACTAGTTTGCCTATTGAACCTAGACATTGGGATCTCCAATCAGCTATGTTAGGTTTCCGCCAGGTTGTTTAAAGTATTGGCTTTAGGCCCATTCATTTCGTCGTATATTGAACTTGATCTCTAGGCAATCCTTTCGTAAGAGGATCCGCAATGTTTTCCTTTGACTTGACATAGTCAATCGTGATTACACCACTAGAGAGCAACTGCTTGATTGTATTATGTCTTCATCTTATGTGCCTTAACTTGCCATTATAGACGGCATTCTTAGCTATGGAAGATGTCACATTGTAGTCACAATGTACCAATATGGTTGTTACTGGTTTTGGCCTTAATGGAATATCCTCTATGAAGTTCCGAAGCCATTCGGCTTCCTCACCCACCTTGTCTAAGGCCGTGAACTCCGATTCCATTGTCGAACATGCTATACACGTTTTCTTAGTTGATTTTGAAGAAATTACAGCTCCACCTAAAGTGAATATATATCCACTTGTGGACTTAGTCTCTTGATTATCCGAAATCCAATTCACATCGGAATATCCCTCTTCCATGGGAGGGTATCGTGTATAGTACAACCCATAGACCATGGTGTACTTTAGATATCTTAACACTCTCACAAAAGTGTTCTAATGATCTCTTCTCGGATTGCTAGTGTATCTAGCAAGCCTTCCCACTGAGTGTACAATTCATAATGGACATCAAACTCCCTACAACTTGCGAATATTCAAGTTAAGGTATGCTTTCTCCCATATTATTCCTCAACTTACAATTGGAATCAAATGGAGTTATGACCGATTTGCTATTCAATTGCTACCAAGAATAACATCGACTTTACCCATGTCCTTCATGTCAAAACTTGTGCTTATTTTCTTGGTTTCATTGATTACTCTCTTATTCGTTCTCGTAATAAGTAAGTCGTCAACATATAAACAAACAATAATACACGAGTCATCAAATTCCTTGACATAAACACTTATCGCATTTCCATTTGTGATCATGGTGTGGTCGAATTTCTCATGCCATTGCTTTGGAGCTTGTTTCAAACCATAAAGAGACTTAACAAGTCAACACACTTTATGTTTTTGTCCCTTTACAACAAACCCTTCCAGTTGTTCCATATAGATCTCCTCATCTAGATCTCCATCAAGGAACGCGATTTTCATATCCATTTGATGTAATTCTAGGTTATATACAGCAGCTATAGCGATTACCATCCTAATGGAAGTAATCCTAGTAACTGGGGAATAAGTATTAAAGAAATCTATTCCCTCCTTTTGTCTATAGCCTTTTACAACTATCCTAGCTTTGTACTTATCTATGGTACCATTGGCTTTGAGTTTCTTCTTAAAATCCATTTGCAACCAATTGGTTTACTACCAGGAGGTAAGTCAATCAACTCCCATGTATGGTTTTGCATAATGGAGTCACCTCACTATTGACCGCTTCTTGTCAATAAGGCTCTTTGGGTGTACTCATAGCCTCGTTAAAGGTTTGAGGTTCATCTATGGTAACTAGTGTCACAAAATTCGGTCCAAAAGAAGTAGCTTTCCTAGCTCTTTTGCTCTTTCTAGGAACAACTTCAATTTTTTCGTTGTTTAGAACTTGAAGAAATCTCTTTAATAATTCTTTTCGGTGTTGAATTTTGTCTTCCTTCCTTAAAAGGAAATATATTTTCTAAGAACTCAACATCTACCGGTTCCATGAATGTCTACATTCTCGGACTTAACCACAAGGAAACGATATGCAGCACTATTATCAGCATAACCGATAAATACACAATCCATGGTCTTAGGTCCTAGTTTCATGCGTTTAGGAAGAGGAACTTGTACCTTAGCTAGACACCCCCACACTTTGAGCTTTTTATACGAGGGTACTCTACCATTCCCAACTTCATAAGGAGACTTGCTAGTCTTCTTATGTGGATTTCTATTAAGAATGACATTCGTCGTAAGAATGGCATCCCCCCCTCCGCACAAGTTGTGTGGCACACCCGAGCTATTCAGCATAGCATTTGCCATTTCTTTGAGAGTTCTATTTTTCCTTTCGACTATACCATTTTGTTGTGGTGTATGCGGCGTAGTGGTTTCATGAATAATCCCATTATTAGCACAATATTTAGCTAGTGAAGTTGAATCATATTCACCTCCTCTATCCGATTTAACTTGTTTTATAGTTCTAGCTAGATAATTGATTTTCAATTTCAGCTCTATATGTCTTAAGCATATCCATTGTTTCATCTTTAGCACTAAGTAAGTAAGCGTAACAATATCTACTACTATCATCTATAAATGTAACAAAGTATTTCCTTCCACCTCTTGTTGGATTTAGTTTTAAATCACATAAGTCGATATGAATTAAATCTAGCAACTCACTTGATCTATCTATATATTTAAATGGCTTTCTAGCAAATTTTGATTCTACATATGTTTTACATTTATGCGACTTGTCAATTTCAAATTTAGGCAATAATTCAAGATTAATCATTTTATGTATGTATTTGAAATTCACATGTCCTAATCTAGAATGCCACAATGAACAAAACTTGATAATATAAGAAGAAGCTATAGCATTCTCATTAATAATAATTTTAGGAGTACAATTAATCTTGAAGAGCCTTTCATTGAGGTAACCCTTTCCCACAAACATTCCCCTTTAGTTATTACAAACTTATCGGATTCGAAAACAAGCATGAATTCTTTCTTACTTAGCATAGGACCTGAAACCAAATTCGTACGAATTTTGGGAACATGCAATACATCCAAAAGAGTCATTTCCTTTCCGGAAGTGAACTTTATAACCACATTGCCTTTGCCTTCAACGGTCGCAGCCACAACATTTCCTATATAAAGTCTCTCACTACCATCCGACTTTGTGTAGGTAGAAAACACGTTTCTATCCCTACAAATGTGCTTAGTAGCCCCAGTATCTATCCACTAACCTTTTGAATCAGTTACAACACAAGACTCCATGATTACCGCCGCAAGATCGTCGATATCCATCATGTTGGCTTGGTTAGGCTTCTTGTTTTCATTCAGTCCTTTCTTATAATGACACTCGCTAGCAGGATGTCTGGGTATTACACCTACCCAACAATTCCCTTTTATCTTCTTGGGATCTTGGTCCTTAGACCCATTGTATGTAGACTTCCTTTTTCCTCCCTTTTTCTTAGACTTAGTAATGGGTTTTGAGGACTCACCTTCAACGAGATTAACTTTTAGTTTCGAAGTACCTTGCTGCCCCTTCTTGTCTTCTTTTCGGCTATCTTTCTCAATCCTCAAACGAACCACAAGATCTTCCATTGACAATTCCTTGCGCTTGTGCTTGAGATAACTCTTGAACTCCTTCCACAAAGGCGGCAAATTTTCAATTATAGATGCCACTTGGAACGGTTCACTAATCGCCATTCCTTCTAATATGATTTGGTTGATGATCACTTGAATCTCTTCCAATTGCTTGACCACCAGAATAGAATCTACCATTTTAAAATCTATAAATTTGCCCATAATGAACTTCTTTGTACCGACATCTTCGATCTTGTATTTTTTCTCCAATGATTCCCATAACTCTTTGGTGGTAGTAATAGTCGAATAGACATTATATAGAACATCTTCCAACCTATTTAGAATGTAATTTCAACATAGAAAATCGGAATGGTTCCATGCTTCCAATACGGCTTGCTATTCCTTTGACGGATTTTAGGTAGGAACCACTGACTTCTCTTATCATAAGATGTGAGCAAGGTTGAGGGCTGTGAGATAGAAAAGCATTTTCATTTGCCATCGTTTGAGTCTATTCCCTTGAATTTCTTCTGCTTTTCGGCATGAGTATTCTTCACAATAGTTGTATTATAAGTAGATTCTCCATTCATTATTCCAACTATTAAACTTGTTTTTTGATTGTTGAATACAATGGATATGAAACTAATGAACACAGTTTCTAAACTTAAGATTGAAGCACGTAAGAATACATTGTCCGTAAAACAAATTTACGTTCCACACACCGTTGTTTTGTGGACTACGACGTATTGTTCTTGAGGATACTATGATCTAACAATTGAAGTACAACAAACTTCAATTATTCTGTAGAATTATATGCATAAGAATTGCTCTCAATAATTCTAAAATAGATGAACAAGAGAAGATAAAATATGAAAATCAAGTATCTTTTAACATAGATAACTACATTGTATATATGGAGGTGTTTATTGGGTAAGAGATGCTTTTTTTACACAAACGGTTGTATCCCAACACCTATACACTACATATATTAGTACATACATGTTTATCAGTCATTAGAACAGATGAAGTTAAAACAAATTCAAAATATATACATGAAAAGTTGTGACTCTTCACAAACAGGGTCTAGTTGAACGGGGCCGGTCGACCAGTCGAATGTCCCTCTGCCAGAACTTATTTAAAACTTCATATGGCCATTGACCCACCTCTGCTAGAATCTTGAAACTTAATGTTCCAAGTCTTTGCCTGAGCATTGAGTCGGTCCATAGCGATCCTAACAATCCCATTGAGCTTACATAAGCTCCTATTCACACCCTAAATATAACAGTGATTTAATTTTTTGTCATGGTTGTTGCAATATTTTTGTCATAGGTAATAGGTTACAACTTTGCTTATCAAGTGACGACCCACCAAACCCGCCTCCCTCCCTCCCCCCTTTTTTTTATTTTCATAAATTGGGTAGCATTTGATGCTCTCTTTTTCACAAGATGACCTAAACCTCCACGCTAGACTTTTACAGGGTTTGTGATTTTCAATTACCAAACCAGCCCACCCTTACTCCTATTACACCTACTTTAAAAACTTGCTCCATTAGGAGCGGGGTGGGGATCAGGCATGGCGAGGTTTTTGCCATCCGTATGTGCGATATTGCAAATAGTAGTGTTTCGAATACTAAATTATATAGTACATTCAATGATTATCTTAGTATGTATTTTTTTTTAACTTAAAGTTTTTAGTGGGTTTTTGATAGCTTTTTATTGTTTTGGGATAAAGTTGCTTTGTCAATTAAGTGTTACATTATGAAATACACTGAAAATTAATAAGTACTAAAAATTTTTAGTTTCAATACTTAATTGGATTATCAAACAGAGTTTTTGTTAAATATAACAAACCATTCTTCTTGTTTTTTTTTTTTTGGGTAAAAACCTATTCTTGTTCGCATATAAATACAAGTTCTGACCCCACAATTCACACACACACACACAAAAAAAAAAAAAAAAACAACTAAGACGATATATATATATATATATATGCACATATTTTTTGGTTGGTATAAATGCATGGGGATTTTAGTCAATACTACTTATGTACAAAGCTTAAATATTTTTTTGGGGGTCTCCGGTCCAACCCGTATTATTATTATTTTTACTTTAAAAATTCCTTTAAAAGAAAAATTCATATGACCAATTGTGAAATATAGTTAATTGTGTGAAATTTTGTAATATAAAGATTTGATTAGATTAAATTCAAGAATCATGTAATTATTACCAAAAAAAAAAATTATCCACAGATCACAAAAGGATAAAGTAAAAAAATTGGTCAAAACTGGTAAAATGTAATGAACTCAATAAAATTTTCTCCCACTAACATGGGGCAAGAATTACTTAACCGGGGGCAAGAAAATCTCTCAATCCAGGACTGTTTGTTGTGTGTGCCAAACAGATCACAAAAGACGTTTGGTTTTCGTCAGGTCGCCTCTCTATTCTCGTAAAAATCACCCACCACTCTCTCTCTCTCTCTCTCTCCAGACTCCAGTCCAACAAGTCCAACAACTAGACTAGTGAAGTCGGTCGGTCGGCCGCTGAGTTTCCTCAACCCGGCAGCGAGCGGAGCGCCGCGCCCATGTCGTCGATTAAACGTGAGAAGAAGAAGAAGAGAAAGAGATCAGAGGAGAAGACATACAAGAAGAGGAGTCTTGCAGAGCTGAAAACCCTAGGCCACCGCCTTCTTTCTTCAAGGGCCCATATCAACAACCTACCTATCCTACTAGACAACTTCATCTCCCCTTCCTCTCCTCCCCAGCATACCCTCGAATCTCTTCTCTCTCTACAATCATTCTTCACTACTGTCCTTCCCCAACTTCCTCCTCCTCCTCCTCCTCCTCCTTCTTCCTCTAACCACCACCCTTCCATTATTATTATCAATAATAACTCTTCTTCATCCCAAGAAGTTGACCCCGAATTCATCTACCGAACATGGCTTCGTTCCAAGTTCGACCTCTTCCTCAAGTCCCTTATCCATGTTTCCATCTCTCCAGATACCGAAGACCCACTTAGGGTTAGATTGCCCTGCCCTCTGCCCTTTTTTATTTATTTATTTATATATATATATATATATAAATTGTTCCTTTTGATTATAATCTTATACACTGTTTGTTGATTATTAATGTTTGAAATCATTTGATCAGGAGGTTGTATTGGACACATTAATGGAGTTTGTAAAAGTGGGGAATAGTGGAAAGTTTCACTCTGCTACATACCACAGGCTCATTCAGACCATTGTAAGTTATATGCATTATTCCCCAAATTATACCACACATTATTTATATTATGCTGTTACTTGCTTCATACTTCGTTTTTTTTTTTTTTTTTTTTTTGGGTTAAAGAAGTCATTTTACAACTTTTTTTTTTGTTCCCCGTTTGCAGGTTCACTCTAAGTTGGGGGTTGAAGTTTTGTTAGATTTACTTGTGTCAAAGTATTTCAAGTACATTGATATCTGGTACGGTTATGATAAGCTTATTAATCATCAACTTATTTTTTTGCTAAAGTCGTTTGCTTTAGAATATGGGCTCTTCTATAAATGTTCCTCAAATTCTTCATTGAATCTTTTATTTCTATTTCAGTTATTTTACTTACATCACCCTGGAAAAGCTGTCTCGAACTTTGGAGGCAAGAGATGCCTCTGGTACATCATTTTAATTTCTCAAAATCCTTAGAATGTCACAGTTGAGGGAGGCTCTATATGAATTTTACATTCTAGCCTCAAACCTCTTTTCCCCCGTTTTTTTCTATAAGTGTTTTTTTTAACCTTTCAATGGGTTTATTGGTTTGTTTTTCCCCATTAGACAACAGATCTGCAAGTGTGGATACCAATAATAATGAGAGTGAATCAAGAGTAAGGTTAGTTTCGTTTTTATGAACATACTTTTCCTTGCAGATTAGCATCTTCTCTTGCATCTTTTCTCCTTTACTTTGTGATCCAAATAATCCTTGGTTGTTAAATAATCACTATAAACAGGACTATTTGAGTAATAGCACATGATGCAGTGAACGGCAATGCATCAGTAAATTGGATCATTGTGGTGCTTGCGGCATTTAATTTTTATTTACAAGTTTTATAAATTCCCTTGCATGAGATTATATACGTCTGTGTATATAATATATATATATATATACATGGATTGAGTTTTTTTCATCCTTTGCAATAAAAAAAATATTCATTCACAAGCACATTTGAAATGATGAACGTTGGCTCGTTCAACCTTAACTTGTTACTGGTGTAGCTTCAAAATAAAGGTCGAGTTTGGTTCATTATCTGAACAAACAAACTTAATTGAGACTAATTTAGAGCTGGGTAACTTAAAGAAGAGCCTAACTTGGCCCAAAATACTTAAGCTCAAGTTACTAGTAGCAAGGCTTGTGGTGTTATATTAGCCAACCAACCTTTTGTTGTCTAACTATTGTTAGATATAACAATCTTCCCCACTTAATTATGCGACGTCCTTGTCATATCACATGACGCACGTAATATAGATTCTTTCTCGTGTTGGTCAATGTTTGACGCACCTCTGCTCTCCTCTCAGTTTTACTCTCCACAATCCATCATGCTGGTGCGCCATGTGTCCCCTCGTGGGTAAACGCAGGTAGGTTATCTCGTTGTTGAGACCAGGGTCCGCTTTGATACCATTTGTAACGCCCCAAGCCTATTGGCCCAATAACTTGAAGAAATGATCTAACACATGGCCCAAAATGCTTAAGCCCAAGCTACTAGTAGCAAGGCTTGCGGTGACCAAACTTTTGTAGTCTAACCAATGTGGGATATCACACTCTACTTCTTTGAATACATTTTGGCTTTAGACGTTTCAAATTCTCTTTGAATTTGTAAAGAGGAAAATCAAGCAGCCTGCCCCATTGCATGCTTCCATGTTTACTAGGATGGTATTGTGTTGGGTCTGGGTCAGTGCACCCTTCCCCAACCACATCTTGATACTTAAATTATCCTTTCCAAACTTGCCAATGGGCAAGACAGTGGAAGACATAAAGTTAACAGGGTTGGAGTAGGTAGTCCATATTCTATATGGTTTAAAAAAGTTTTCAAGATAAAAAGGAATCACAGCGTACAAGAGGAGTTAGCCAACGTGATACTAGTTATGGGAAATTTTCACTATATCTGGCAGTTTTTATAGCATTATAATTGTGAAGGTCAATTCCTTGTATACCATGTGTTACCAAAGCAAGAACCACATACTTTTGTAGAGGCAGATATCGCTCAGCTGACTGTCATCTCAATGTGGGTCGAAGTAGGGGCAAGTTTTCCTTATTGGGCTATCATAAAATCAAGTAGGTAAATTGAGTGGGGCAGGATTCTGTAATCCCAACCGTCTCAAACCATGGTCGGGTTTACTTAATTTCCCATCCATCCACACCTTGTTTTATTCCTCTCAGACCTGTCCCAAAAGGGAGGGCTGGATTAAAAGAGATCCAGGTTAAATTGCAATCTGTAATGCTTACTCTCAGAGTTTCAATTCTAAGCCTTCATATTCGTTTCCTGCTCCCCTTCTATGGGATATTTTAGTTGTAACTCAAATTTGTTTCAGAATTAGAAGATTTGCAAAGAGAAGATTGACATGCTTGGATCTGTTTTATGTGCAATTAATCTTGTTGCCAAATATTTAGCTGTTGATACCAAAATATTTTCTGTTTTACTGTTCTGCTTAGCTGGATCATTTCAAGCTTTGTTCTAGCGAAGCCATGTGTGGCACTAATTTCACTTTCTGCTTTCTTCTTGCAGTATAGAGCTTTCTATTCACAAGATATATCATATTTTATCACACATTCCCCCTCTGGAAGGTCTGGATGACATAGCTGATTATGAGATGTGGAATGGGTCAGGTGACTCCTTGTTTCTGTTTACTTCTGGTGCCTGTACTGATTTTTCATTTTTGCAAATTCTGTATTCCCGTTTATTTTTCGTTGTATATCATGCATTGCCCACTCACTTCTTGCCCCTATCTTGAAATTTAGTGGCAAAAATGCCAATGTCATGCTTTGGTCTTCCTTCAGGATCAGCGTAGAGATGCAAAATTCTTTTTTTCTTTTCTTTTTCTTTTTTGGTTGGGTTTGGGGTTTAAACTCCGTATATTCAACGCAAGGTGTGTTTAATGATGGATTGATGGTTTTTCCTAGGATTGGTACCTTGGGGAATGCTTCTTTTCTATCCTAGTACTCAAAATCATTTATTTTGAGGCTATTGACTCGCGTGAAAGTTTCTCATGTATGTTGGCTCCTATTAATTGCCAGTATTGGAGTTGCAGTGTAAACAAAAATACCAGAGATACACTATGAGTTAATAATGCAGACTATTACTATTCTTACCGGTACACTCATCAATAAATGTGAATGCCAGTATTGGAGTTGCAGTTTAAATGAAAATATCAGACATTCTTTGACTTGTGTTATACTTTATCAGATGGTTACTATTCTTTCAGGTACACACATCCATAAATGTGCATGCACACCATATTTTATGTTCTTATGCGTGTAAATATGAAGCATTCACGAGATGTTCCATTTTTTTTTAAGCACTTAATGAATGACGGTTGTGAAACTCAACCCTTATACGTTATACCGTGTTCATTTCTTAGGTGTCAGAGCATCTCTTCCTCCAAGAGGTGTCCTTTTTCCTGAAAGCAGCTTGTATGCATGCTTAAAAGTCTATGGACCCTTTTTTCATTTAATTTTTTTTTTTATTTACAGTAATATTTGTTATTGTCATTCCTGCACCTTAATCTGGAATCTTATATTTGCTTCTCTATGTATTAGGTATTTTTGTTAAAGAAGATGACTGCAAAGAGCATTCTGAGCTTTTAAATAAAAAGCGGAAGAAAGAAAAATCAAGCAATAATGTGAGTCTTCAGTGACTACTAATTCAAACCTAGTCCCATGCTGCAATCCTACTTCATTCTCTCTCTCTCTCTCTCTCTCTCTCTCTCCTCCCTTCTTGATCTTCTATATAAGCATTTAATAAATGCGCTAACGTTTTCCCTTGTTCTTGTTAGCTTTTATCTAGTATCAAGGGTTCTCAGTTTCTAATTTTATTTATTTACTTATTTGCCATCAGATACTGTCTGTAGTCAATGTTGCCAAAAAGGTGAAATTGAAGTTCACGAAAGCTTGGATATCATTTCTTAGGTTACCACTTCCTCTTGATGTTTACAAGGAGGTAAACCTTGCAGTTCTTTTCAATTCTTGGGCATGTGGATACTTGGTTGGCTTAAAGTTAATGGTTTTGTTATTGTTGGAATCCAGCAGGGCTGTTGGCTTATAGTTCGTTGAGTTTATGAATGTTACATTTGAGTTGTATTGTTGTAATTTATCTTGTGAGCTATTTTTTGCTTTTTAAATTAAGGCGTGATTGGATATGATTTAGTTTTTACATAGTACTCAATTGGATTGAGAACTACTATGATAAATACTTGGTTTAGTGTCTCTGGCTAAAGCCTCTTGCCAATTGTTTGCATCTTGTGTTGGAGATAACTGGCTCTTCACATATTCATAGGGGAAGAAAGTGCTTTCTTTGATTATTATTGTTTACCATCTTCATTTGTTGTTACCATGAATGTCTAATGAGATGCCTGGTGGTAGATTCTGGATTTTTGATTCAATATGGGTGATATATAATTATGCCAGTGGTCCGGGATATAGTGTGTCCACGTGATTGTGAAATTAGGATGATAAAATCCTTAAATCTTCTGGCTACTTCGATTGATTGATGGAATGTTTTTTTGGTTCGTGTTTTCCTTTTACCGAGCTACTGGTTATGCTTCTAGTTTTTCGTTACTCGGAGCGTGATTCATTTCTGAGGGCGGATGACCTTTAATCTTGGGATCCAAATTATCCAATACTCAAAATTTACAAGTCAAGTTCCCACTCTTTTACAAGGACATTCTTAATCTTCCATCGGATGCTTGAGTTGCATGTTTATTTTTGTTTGGTTATGGTATGTGGTTCCCTGACACACTAGCTTTCGATACGCAGGTTCTTGTTACTCTCCATCAGGCAGTGATTCCTTATCTTTCTAATCCCATCATGTTATGGTGAGCCCACACGCTTAAAATCTTTTCCAGTATATTTCATTCTTTTAAAAACTTGATAACTTAACTATATATCATTACCTGGCAACATGCAGCGATTTTCTTACGAGATCGTATGATATTGGTGGTGTTATTAGTGTCATGGCTCTTAGCAGCCTGTACGTTCTTATGACACAACATGGTCTGGAGTACCCTAATTTCTACGAAAAGCTTTATGCACTGTTGGTTCCCTCTATCTTTATGGCAAAACATCGTGCAAGATTTTTTGAGGTAATCTTAAATGGTCATTAGTTGTTTTATGAAGTTCAAATTAAAAGTCAATGGGGCTCTCTTTTTTTACTTTTCTGACAGTGAATCTGAAGCATAACATGTAAAGATAATTATGCCTCTAACTTTTGCTACTTTGTGAACTTCTGTATTTGGTAGAAACGTAACATCCCCAAAAAAATTTTACGTCACCTGCGAACTCTTTGTCTGTAGGAAAATTTTTCCTTGTAAAATAATTGTTTGCCAGAAAGGTATTAGGGGAAGTGCCAACAAGTTACTAAGTAGATGCTCATCATCCTTGTTCAGTGAATGTAGAGGATATGCCATCATTATTCACATTATGATAAGGTCCTAGTCATGCGATCAAGTTGTTACTTTGCAAAAGTGAGATTCATTCATGGAACTTAAGGAAGCTTAAAATGAAATATTAGTTATGGCTTGTGAGAGTTTATGTTTTTTTTTTTTTTTGGGTAAATTACACTGACCTTCCTAAAGATATGACCTAATTACACATACCTCCCTTGTAGTTTGAGAAATCACACTAACCTCCTTGAGGTTAATAGGTGAGTAACACTTACCTCCCTTCGGTTAGTCAACTGTTAGTTGACCAAACAGAAAAGTTACATGTTTAATAATTTTTTTTCTAATATACCTAATCTACCCTTTCTGAACAAAAAAACTAAATATTTCCTGAAAATCCATACGTAAAATATATATACATACATGTATATATCTACAAAGATTGATTTTCCATATTTGTCCTCTCCTCTCTCTCTCTCTCTCTCTCTCTCTCTCCACCGCCCTAGTCACCAAATCTCAGCCACTGGAAATTGTCACCCATCCCCACTCACCACCACACTTGGACCCATTCAACCCACCCTTTGAAACACTTTACTTCTACTTTTAACCCATTATCTCTCCAAAAGCAAAATCTAGGAAACCCACCAGCATCCATATCCACACCCAGTTCAAATTGAATGAAAAAAAAGCAATTAATCCAGAAGAATTAATGGTTCACCACCGCCCTAGTCACCAAATCTCAGCCACTGGAAATTGTCACCCATCCCCACTTACCACCACACTTGGACCCAATTCAACCCACCCTTTGAAACACTTTACTTCTACTTTTAACCCATTATCTCTCCAAAAGCAAAATCTAGGAAACCCACCAGCATCCATATCCACCCCCAGTTCAAATTGAATGAAAAAAAAGCAATTAATCCAGAAGAATTAATGGTTCTATGGGTGGCGAGAGAGAGAGAGAGAGAGAGAGAGAGAGAGAGAGAGAGAGAGAGAGAGAGAGAGAGAGAGAGAGAGAGAGAGAGTTGTTTAGACTCTTAGAGGGAAACATAGAGAAATGAGATGCCCCATTGGGGAATTGAATCGGTTATAGTTGGCTTCACAATGGTGACTATCGCGAACAAGGTATCCAATTACCCAATTTTTCGAACCCCTGTTCATCTATAAACCCATTGCCGAGTTCCACCACGCCCTCCTCAAAATTCACCTCAAAGATGGTCCCCTTGTCTGCCCTGAAACCGTGAGATTAGGGTTTCTTTATTAGGTTCTGTTTTCCTATTGTGTAATGTTGTAAATGTGATGTGAAATGTTGGGAGTGTTTTTTTTTTTTTTGCTGAGAAAATGGTGGGTTTTATTGGGTAAGTGAACGAAATGTTAGGGTTTTGCTGGGCAAGCCGCAAGTGGTAGTTTCTTTAATGGGTTTTTGTTTAGTAATTGTGGTTTCGACAGTGGTGGCGTCGATGTCGGAGGCTCGCGTGATGGTGGAGGTTGGGTCGCGGTGTTGATCATTGTTATGATGGTGGAGGTTTTGTGTATATGTATATGTATTTAATCAGAGCCATTCTTATGAGGGATCCCTCATTTTGTTAAAATGAGGACTTCTGTTACAGTCGTTGGATCTAGTTTTCATTAAGGGTATTGAAGTAATTTTACAGACTAAAAACACGATCCTAAGGTTGATAACAGAAGTTCTCATTTTAACAAAATGAGGGATCCCTCATAAGAAGGGCTCTGTGTATTTAATACATAATACGTATAGATATGATGTAAACATTGTAAAGGTTAAGAGATGAGACATGAGTTGTGTTTTTGTCTTTACTTTTGTTTGACCATCAACCAGAATTGGTCAATTTTTTTTTTTTTTTTTTTTTAAGTTAGAGACTTACAAACATAGCAAGGGTATAACAGTAATTTCGCTCCTTCTGTGAAGTCTGTTAGTAGATTAACTTTGACAAGGGAGGTTAGTGTAATTACTCAAACTACAAGGGAGGTCCGTGAAATTAGGTCATACCTCAAGGGAGGTCAGTGTAAGTTACTCTTTTTTTTTTTTTCCTTTCGTTCAAAATTGATTTCTCTCAATTGTTGTTTCCCATTTGCTTGTGTAAAGCACCACAACCGTGAAACTGCTGGTTTGGCTTCTGGTATAGATTCACATACATAGAAACTAAAGAAGTCAATTAAAAGAAAAACTGAAATCAGATATAGATACACCTAAATCAGATATAGATACACCTCTAGGAACAAAGTATATATATATATATATATATATTGTTGATTTGATATGTTGGGGCAACAAATTGATTTTGAAGTTTTTGCAATATAACATTGCAGCTTCTTGATTCTTGCCTGAAATCGCCACTTCTTCCAGCGTATTTGGCTGCTGCTTTTGCTAAGAAGTTGAGCAGACTTGCACTTTCAGTCCCTTCATCAGGAGAACTGGTTATTATTGCATTAATTCATAACCTTCTGCGTAGACATCCTTCAATCAACTGTCTTGTGCATCAGGTAGCAATTTTTGTAATGTCTTATATCTTCAGTCAACTGCTTTTTTAGTGATCTTTATGATAAATTCATTGTTTCTTGGCAAAACTTACTGCATGTGAGTGAAGGCGTTTCTTTTGTTTGTTTTTGGGAATCTTGTATACCAGGGATGTGGTTTTGCATCTGTATGCTGCCTTTATTTTAGCTGTGAGTTCCCAGTAAGAAAAAATCCATCTTTTATTTATTGTAAAAAAAAAAAACTCTTGCTTTTGTTCCTATTAGGGAGGGTGGAAATTAATTATTTATACTCTCAACATGCCCCCTTACGTGTGGCTAGACTTTCTTTGATAAGGCCCAAACACGTGGAAGTTTGTAGGACTTAGGTTGACGGCGAGGATTGAACTCAGGACCTTTGCCTGCTCTGATACGATGTAGAAACTTTGTTCTCAACCTAAAAAGCTTAAGCTTATAGGTGGAGAGGCCCAACATTTATATCTAGCCATAGCCGACCCCATATTTATTTATTCCATGTGCGATGTTTTCTCTAACAATTGAATTTGTTGAATTTTTTATTCTTCACAAATTTGATCAATGGTCCGCTTATCCCAAGTTATTCTAGTCAATTGCTCAATTTCATGTTGTTTAAGCTTATTCTAGTCTAATCATATACTTGTGTTTCTTCGAGAAATTATCACACTCGATATTCTACTTCTATTTTCCTTCATATAAGATATGTGATACACCCAGGCTCTGTTTGGTTTGTGACTTTAGTGCTGGAAGGGAAAAATAAAGTGAAAGGGAAAGGAAAAGGTACAGGATTGACGATTTTCCACATTTTTTTCTTCTACTTAAATAAACGTGGAAATTTATAATTCCGTGAAGAGAATGTGGGAAAGACGTGGAAATTTTTAAATTTCTCCCTCAGTTTCCTTCTCCCTCCTTTCCATGTTGGCCAAGAAAAAGTTAAATGGATTCCCTCACTAAATTTGTGAACCAAATGAGCGTCTAAAACCTCATAGCTCCATTGTATATATCTCGATTACGTAGTCCAATGCAGAACACCTCAACACCATCTTCATTTGGTTGAATTTTGTTCAGTGCCATGTTATTCTCATATCTTGTACCATCTTGGTAATGCATTACGTTTTTTATATATAAAAAAGACCAGTATCATGGCCTCACAAACATTTAATGGGAACTGTAGTTCTATTGTATTTTGTGACTGAGATCATAAACTTCTGATATTATGCAGGAGTATGTGGATGGAGCTGCTGGAGATGATTCAGGAGCAGGACAGGAGATTGGTGATGGCACATACGACTCTGGTACCAGCGCAGAAATGTCCGGCAAAAAACCAGGCATCGATCATTTTAACAATGAGGAAATGGATCCTCTAAAAACTAATGCAATGAGTAAGTTTCTGCTTTGATTTGTTCTGCAAGACACGGTCATTAAAAGAAACACCCATACAGACAAAAGAAACACTAAAAATGAAGTTAATATTTGCTTTCGTTAGGTATAGGCTATGAAGCACGGACACGGAAACGCATACGCGGACACGATACGACACCGCCACGCCGACACGCCAAATCCTAAAAAAGGAAGACACGACACGATGGAGATGCATTTATTTATTTATATTAATTTTAATGTTATGTAAATTATTATTATAATATTATGTATTCTAAAAAGCATACGATTAAAATTAAACAAAAACATTAAGATTACATAATCCATATAACTATAGTCTATAAGTCAAAATATCCAAAGAGGCAAAGACAAAAACACATTAATATTAGTCTTGCACTCTTGCAAATTAAACCACATAAGTCAAAACAATTTACACATTACATAATCCATAGAAGTAGAACTATAGTCTATAAGACTATAACTATAAGTCAAAATATCCAAAAATACTTTAATATTAGTCTTGCACTCTTGCAATCTAAACCACATTAGTCGAGTCAAAACAAAAACACATTGAGTCATTGACATTAATGATTAGTCTTTCTAATTAAACAACTTCCTCTTCATCATCTCCATCCACAAACAATCCGGCCTCTAAGCCCGGTTCATCAAGCGAGAGGTCCGCAATTTCAAGTATTCCGACACCATCAAGGGAGTCAAAGGCATTACCACCTACATCCCACATCTTGTTCTCTCCTTCATGGTAGTCTGAACTTCTCTTAGATAGAAGTCGGAGATTGTTATGCACAAATACCAATCTTTAGCATGTTGTGGAGTCATTTTGTTCCTTTGCACAGAATTTATAAAGGATTAAGTGCTCCAATTCCTTTCAAAACAAGAAGATGAGCAAGGTTGTCCAAGTAACTTCAATGCTAGACGTTGAAGGGTAGGTGCTTCATCTCTATGCACAACCCACCATAACTTTGGCTCGATGATCCCTCTATCTCTCATTGAATCAGGTTCAACAAACCCATCCATTTCATTTGTGAAGTTACCGAATTCAACGTTTACCAACCGACGCTCCTCCGCGTTTGGAAAGAATCTTTGTATGCATTCTTTTCTCTCTTTTGCAATCTCCGGATCATTATGTGGAGCAACACAATTTGGAGCACCTTCAAGCCATTCACGACTATAGTACCTATTAAAGTAACATTATCATGGGATTTTTATAAATCTAAAAGAGTAAGCAAAAAATCTTAAAACATAAAATTTATTTTCTTACTTAGGATTCAAAGAATGCGCCATGCAATGAAGTGGTGTGTTGCTCTTGGTCCACCTAGCAATCAAAATGTTGTACACCACATCATGGAAGATTGACTCTTCATGTGCCTCCTTCTCTTCTCGATAAATAACATGCTTGACTTTCTCAATCATAGAATCCCACATATCATACACAAGGTGTAGGTAAGGTTTATCGGTGTCCGCAACTCTCAACATCTTATAAATAGGATCGGTGAATGAGATGTAGTTAATTTTATCCCACCACACATCATTAAGGATTTTTTCTTTCACAAACTGTGCTTTCCCCATACCATCCTCTCTATATAATGACCATTGCTCACTAATGACCATTTTTTGGAGGCCTTTTTTAATAAGCTTGAATCTTTTAAGCATTACAATTACTGAGGCAAAGCGAGTATCCGCAATTGCAAGCATCTTCAACTTCACATGCCTGTTAAAAATTGAAAGCCTCATTGAATGGTTCATGACGAAATTTCTTATCATGTTAGCATCCCCGACAATAGTTGTTATCCAATGGCACTCCTCAAATGCTATCTCATTTGCCTCCGTATGCTTTGCAGCACAAATATTTTTAAGAGCAAAATTGAGGGTGTGAACAACACATGGTGTCCAAAAAATTTGGGGGTATTGGGCTTCAACAAGTAAACTGGCCGCTCGACAAACCGGAGCATTATCGGTAATAACTTGAATGATATTTGAGGGTCCAACCTCTACAATAGTCTTGACGATCAAATCCGCAATAATGTGCTTATCCTTATATTCCCCTTCGCAATTGACCGCCTTTAAGATCATTGGCCTGTCTTCTAACATTGCTATAAAGTTTATAAGCGGCCTCCTTTGGGCATCCATCCGTGACAAGACTTATCCCTTTGGTCTTCCATGTGTTTCTAACCAGTTCCAACAACTTGTCAACGTTTGCCCTTTCCTTCTCTAGCAAAGTTGTCCTCAACAAGTTGTATCCCGGAGGCACAAAACTTTCCATCTTGCTTTTGCAAACACTAGTAAATGCCTTCACATAATAAGGATTTCTTGCCAAATGAAATGGAAGGCTACCTGTGTAAAACATCCTTGCAATTTCCCCTTGCAAGTCTTCTCTAGCCATAGCACTAAAAGCCTTTTCAATTACCGAATTGCCTACGGCCTTCCTTTTGTTAGGCGGCTCATAGCTCTCTTGCCTGAAGGAACCAACCAAAGAGCTTGTACCCAAAGTGGGTTGTGGGTTGTGAGTTGCTTCGGGTAGTTGGCAAAGGGACTTCCTTGGGCATAGATTGTTTCATCCTTAACTCCGCTTCATCCTGCAATCTCTTCAAATCTTGGATTATTGATCGGTGATTTTAGTACATTTAGCAATTCCTGGATGCTGTATTTTTAGCAAATGCGCCTTTACTCTAGAATAGGAACCTTTAAATTTACTCCCACAGAAAGTACACTCGAATGTGATATTTCCCCCACCCCCAATGGCCTCAACAAGTTTTACTACATACTTCCAAAGAGGTTTATTTGGATCATCATCACCTTGGTTATCAACACAATTAACCGTAGATGAACCAGACAGAGGCCCTGAATTGGACGAATGAGAACTCATACCTACACAATATCCATTATCAAATTTAAAACATACCCACTAGGCCACTACCACTTCTTGGCACTATTATATTTTTTAAAAATTGTACCTAAAATTTAATCAATTAAACAATGAAATTAATTACTCAATTACTAATTTAATCATTTACTTATCACTTTCAACGAAAAAGAAACATCAATTCAATAAACAAAGAAAAAGCAACAATGTCAAGTGAGTTAGTGACTCAACAGTCAACAACCAAGTCAAGTCATTGTCTCCAATGGCCAATATTAGCATTGAAGCCATTATCAACAAAGAAAAATCAACATCTACCAGACTTGAGACTACCAAGTACCAACAAAGAAAAATCACCTAGTACAAAAAAATAAAAAAAAATTAGGGCTCGGTTCCACTTTCCATGTCCATGAGTTAACAAGACAACAAGTCATTCTCTCAAAGAGTCAAAAATCAACAATAGAGACAGTGTGACATCTACTAACAAAGAAAACCACAAAGAAATTTCTAGGGTTTGTGATTGTTGGCTAAAACATACCTGAGCCAGGCCCAGAGGGCTGCAAGTGCGACATGGTGGTTTAAGAGAGGGATGAGCTTCGTCGGAGGAAAAGCAACGCCGGAGGGCAGTCGCCTGAGCCCCGCGCTCCAGTCGCCGACTCGCCTGAGCCTTCTGTCTTCTTTTCTTCTTTATCGTTTCTTCTTTACCCACTAAGCCTTCTGGGTTATCTATCGATGAAAAAAAAAACTGAAGTGACCCGTGTTTTAAAAAAAAAAAAAAAAGAAGTGTCCCGTGCGTGTCCTAGAGTGTCCCTGTCCCTTGCGTGTCCTAGAGTGTCCCAGGCGTGTCCTGTGGTCAAAACTCAATTTCACAAAGTAGGACACACTTTTGAAGTGTCAGACGCGTGTCGGGCGCGTTTGACACGTGTCTGACACTAGTATACTTCCATTTTTGAAGCGTCGGTGCTTCATAGGGTATAGGCTACTGCCCAGCAAACATGTTAAATTTGAACTTTATGCATCACTTGTCTTTCTAGCATCCATTACTTGTAAGAATCTCCTGATTCTCCTGTATTCTGTGATATTCGTACACAGACAACTTCATTCAGCTCTTCTCACTTAGAATTTTGGGAAACTTGAGCTTCTCTTGTGACAACCATGATACTCTATTCAAGATGCCATCCCTTGAGGAGCGACTACGTCTCTACTTTTCCCCTTCCCAATCAAACTTTCAGGAAAGAAAAAACTCAAAAGACTCCTGAGTTTTTTTTATTTTTATTTTTTTGGTTGCATGGAAAGAAAAACTCTTAAGTTGATATAACCTCAAAACTTCTACATAATCTGGACAAGAAAGTTGTAGTGCATGTGTAAAATAACCCACAATCCAAAGCTTTGAAATTTCTGAACATGCTGTCTACTTTCTCTCGCTGTTGCTTCTAGGGTAAAATCCATATCTTTCTGAAAAACTACTGTAGCCAAAATGATTATGCTCGGATGGATTCACGAAGCTTTTATGAAGCATTTAAGAGTGTCCATCGTTACTTGGATAATCAAATGAACAAATGAAGGGGCAATCACCCTGTGGTGGACCCTCTTACGCAGGGTGTTAAGGTAGATTGGAGACAAGACCTAATTTTTGTCGCAAAGTGGCTGCTCTCGGAATAGTTGGGAGTAGACTTTTTGGTAGGCTACTCGTCATCTTCGTGCATTTTGCTGTCTCATTGTGAGAAGGATATGTGTATTTGTTTTGTTCAACAAGGAAAGTTACACAAGCACATACCTTAATTTCAACCTACAAATTATTTCTAAAAGGATGAATGTGAATTTTGGCTTTTTTCAGATTAGACGCTTCCTCGTGAACAAGCCAGTTGGTGTTTTTGGTGCTGTTGATTAAGCTTTGAGGTTGGATTCAAAGTTTTTTCATGGTATCAGAGCCTTAGTTGTGGGAGGTCGGCTCTCCAACTGTGAGACGGGGTCACACGCGAGGGAGGGTGTTGAAGCTTGATATGCATGTTAGGCTCTTAGAAGCAGGAATCTTTAAAAGTGGTCACGCTCCCCGCCCCCGCCCCCGCCCCCGCCCCCGCTCCCGCCCCCTCTTCCACTCCCGCCCCACTTGCGAAGAAACCTTTGAAACCTTGTAACGTTTATCGCTTTCCCGCCCCCACTCCCTCCCTCTCCCGCTTCGTGCAACTTAGGTTAGGCCCATTCTCTAACAGCTTAAGCCTTTTGAGTAGGTAGTTGTTAACAAAGGCTTATTTATCAATTATCGGCAGTTATGAGGTATATGAAAAACTACCAGTCCCAATTGTTCACACGTGGTTATGGTTTGAACTTTGACCTATTTGCTCATTGTTTTGAATTTGATTCCAAGATTCAATCAACCGCTCTTCGGCTGGTGTTTACTTAGTCTACAGGTGGACTTTCAGCCCCTTTTGAACCACACAATACCTTTCCCACTTCTGTGGCTTGATTGAATATCCGGGAACAGAACCCCAAATGTGATTTGATTCTTGAATCAGTGTGTAGACCCGAGGATGTAATTTGAGCTATATGTGCACATGTCAGAGGGATGGATTTTCTTCTATGGTTACAAATGTATCCAAATTTCAAATTGTTTATTATTATTATTACTATTATTTTTAAATATTTATTTTTCATATTTGTGTTGGACTTGAATGGAGTGCATTGCATGTTTGTTTTTACCTGCACTCCTGGATATAACTAGAAATGAATCAATTACAGTGTGTTAATGTCTATTTTTTTTTACAGGAAGTTCTCTCTGGGAGATTGACACCCTTCGTCACCACTATTGTCCTCCCATTTCAAGGTGCAGATTTCACCTGATTATCTGTCTCCCTCTGACCCCATTTGTATTGCCTACTGTATTATCTTATCGGTCCTTGATTACAATATCCTTTTTCCTGGCCTATTAGATTTGTGTTATCGCTCGAGAATGATTTGACAGTCAGAAGCAAAACCTCCGAAATTGCAGTAAAAGATTTCAGTTCTGGTTCGTATGCTACAATATTTGGAGAGGAGGTATAATACATCTGATAGAAATTTCAATTATTCTTTCATTAACTTGTACGGATGTTAATAAAAGAAAAGTTCATACCGCCTTTGTGTTGACTTTGAGATTGTCAGGTTTTCCACTTACTCTGTGTATGGAAAATTGAAATCCTCTAAAAAAAAACTTCAAATGTGATGCAGATTAGGAGGAGGGTAAAACAGGTTCCACTCGCATTCTACAAGGCAACACCCACGTCTTTGTTCCGGGATTCCGATTTCACTGGTTGGACTTTCAAATGTCTAGATGAAGAAGAACCTGATGATAAAGTTTTACTTGAAGAACAGTGTAGAGAGTGTTCATGACGCAAGTGCTCTCTTTATCTCATGGAAAACTTTTGACCAGTTAGATCTTGCTTGTATTTTGCACTGTACACTGCAAAAAGTTATCTTTATCCATTTTAATCCGTTTTCTTTTCTGCAAATCGCAAAAAAGAGAATGATATTGTAGGGACAGTTACTCCGGACTCTTTGGGTCCATTTCTGTGGGAGAGCTGTAAATTGTTTTGAGTGTTGATGGTTTTAGTATGCTAAAATCCTGTTGGTGGAAGGCAGGAAAAAAAATGTTTTTGCATTGAACTCATCAAATTTGGCCTTAATAAAATTTCTGACCTAATTTCTATTTGTTATACAAATTTTTTTTATTATTTTTTATTTTTACCCAATCCCAGTAAAAAATTTCCAACAGTTAATGATGCGTATTACAAAGTGGAGCACCTAGTAGAAAACGGGAAGATTTTAAGTTTATGGATCTGGATCATATTGTATCTCTGCTATTCTTATGTAATTCAATTTTGATTGTATCATGGAAAGATTAGGAGAATAAAAACGCACCACGTGTGTGCAATTGCAACGTTGAGATCTTCGGGATTAGCTGCTGCACTATCTATCACTACCAGTACCAGCACAAATTCTGAGTTGGGTTAGAGATCATTCATCTACTTGAAGTTCTTCCTTTGTTAGCGTTGAATATATGGAAAATCCAGCATTTTTTTTTTGACTGAATTACCTACTTCTGACCTGAGTACTTTTTTTTTTATTTTTTATTATTATTATTATTATTTTTTTTAAATTTCTCTCTCTCTCTCTCTCTCTCTCTCTCTCTCTCTCTCTCTCTCTCTCTCTCTCTCTCTGTACACTACATATTCTCTCTGAGAAGATAACAATCACATGTTCACATGTATAAGATGAGTCACCTTCTCTACATCCTCACTCCAACTGAAAATACCAAGCGGATGTGCAAATGCCATGAACATATGGGTGTGTGTGTGTGATATATACACACACTAAAACTCTGTATGTAAGGATGGTTATTAATGGGGTATGACTTGTCTTGAAACAAAACTGAATTAAGTGGTGGGAGTTGTTTTGAGCAAAGGAAGTATGGACCAAACAATTGAATCCAAAGGCGAAGTTTGTGTGATGGGTGCATCTGGTTTTCTGGCTTCTTGGTTGATCAAGCGTCTCCTTTTGTCCGGCTATCATTTCACTGGGACTGTCAGGGGATCCATGTGTGTGTGTGTGTGTGTGTTTTGTGTATACCATAAACCTACCTGCAGTCGTCATAGAGTATGTATATATGTAACCCGCCTGCATCTAAAAGTTTAGTTTGGGTTTAATTAGAAAGTAGAAGCTCATCTTGTGTGATTAATGTATGCATGGGGGCAGGAAAAGGTAAGAAATTAGAACATCTATGGAGGCTTGAAGTAGCAAAGGACAGACTCCAATTCGTGAGAGGTGATCTAATGGAAGGAGGCAGCTTTGACGACTCAATCATGGGATGCCACGGTGTCTTTCACACCGCTTCACCTGTGCTTGGACGACCTGCCTCCGATCCGAAGGCATGACAAATTTCATCTTCTAACTATATGTACTTAAATAGTGTTAAACACCCACTATATATATATATGTGTGTGTGTGTGTGTATTTGGATAGGCTGAAATCTTGAAACCTGCAATCGAGGGTACATTGAATGTGCTACGTTCATGCAAGAAAAATCCATTACTGAAGCACGTGGTACTCACTTCATCTTCTTCAACAATAAGGGCAAGAGATGATTACGACCCTAATGTCCTTTGGCTGAGTCATCTTAGAGCTCTATGGAACTCTGCGAGAGACTCAATGTAATGTTTATTTCTATTAATTGGTTTCAAAGTCGGCTCTAAAATACTGAATTGGCAATGCCATTCATTTATTTATTTTTGCACATTTCAATTGGTGCACATATATATACATGGAAAGAGATGGTATGCATTATCGAAAACTGTGGCTGAGAAGGCTGCATGGGAGTTCTGCAAGGAGAACAAGATTGATCTGGTGACTGTCATCCCCTCCTTCATTGTTGGACCTAGTTTGACACCCGAATTATCTACTAGTGCATCAGATATCCTTGGCTTCCTCAAAGGTAAATCAAACTAGTGATCATGGTTTTTATATGTTCCCAATTAAACTAACAGGGGTGCATGAGGGAGAGGTTTGAGTGGCATGGAAGGATGGGATATGTTCATCTAGACGACGTAGCACTCTACCACATACTTGTTTATGAGCATGAAAATGCTTGTGGACGCTACATTTGTAGCTCCATCGTTGTTGACAACAATTATTTAGCTTCAATACTATCTGCACGTTATCCCGCTTTGCCTATGCGTAACAGGTTTACAATTCTACTTACCATGTACGTACATATTGACTAGTATGTGAGACAGGACAAGAATGCTTAGAATAAAAAAAAAAAGAACTCGCAATTTGATGATCATCAAAAAGACAAAAAGAAACAAAAAAAAAAAAAATTAATAATAAAATAAACCTCACAATTTCTTTAATTTTACCGATTTTACAAATTGGAAGGTATTTTTCAGGTTTGAGGCACTTGATCGACCATCTTACGAGTTCAATACTTCCAAGTTGAAGAGTTTAGAATTCAAGTTTACATCTATTGAAGAGATGTTTGATGATTGTATTGCATCTTTAATGGCTCAAGGCCATCTTTCTTTAGCCTAGCTACATTCAGAAGCATCATACAGACATGTATAATGCCGAAATTTAGTTTCTCGTCTCATGCATTCCTTTCGACCTTTCCAAAGCTATATGATAATTCTCTTTCCCAATAGCTATTCCTGCTACTTGCTTGAACTTGTAGCTAATCTGGACATATGTGTGTGTGTATATATATATATATATAAATAAATAAAATCAATGTTGGAGCATTGAAGATGCAATATGCATTAATGTATAACGAATGGTTGAAGACCACCATTTCAGCAACACACGCACACACACAAATGGAAAAAAAAAAAAAAGGAATGGTTGGAGACCACCACCTTATAATTGAAAGGATTAGATAGTGTAATCTGGTTAAATTTTGCAGTCTGAGGTACACCTTGAAGATAGTTGCATGGCAAACCATGCCATAAAATCAATGGATTAAAAGTAAAAAAGAAAAGAGTTAAGACTAAAACTCAATCCAACTCTTGGGGTCTTGCATAATTAGAATAAAGTAAAAGTTCACTTTCTGTCGGAGATTCCTAGATAGATTGGTCAAAGAAAATTCCAAATGAATGTAGACAAATACTTATTTCCACCAGAGATTACCATTTGGACATTTTGAGTGAATTTTCTTCTTCTTGGTTTTCTAAAGAAGATTGTACAAGGCAATGAATGAGGCATACTCCTCAAATCCAATAATATTTTATCATGGGATCTGTTTGCACCAAGTGAAGGTATTTCCTCATGGAAATTTCTAAACAAAAAATATATGCATAATAAGAAAAAGAAGACATTAGGTTTCATCATGTGATAACTTTCACAATTTGCAATAGCATTAAACCTGCACACCATAGCTGGAGAAATCTTGTCAACAAAAAATATATGCATAATAAGAAAAAGAAGACATTAAGAAGTAGAATAACAGGACATGTTACTTGTCAACATTCTTAAGCCCACCTCAGAAAGCAAGAAAATCAAGTTCTGAGCTTAACGTGACATCTTCAAAGCACAGTTTTATCTAATAGACGGCGCTTTTAGCATTGAAAAACCCAAAAAAAAAAAAAAAAAAAAAAAAAAAATAATAATTAATTAAAAAAAAGTCGTGCGCACTGTAAGACCATTTACTATCAGAAGAATTATTCGAGCAAGCTATACGATACGTCTGGAAATTCTACATATTAAGAATCAACATTCACTTCACTTTCAAGGAAGTTGCTGAAGAGACCAAGTGTAAAAGTAAAACAACACTTACAAACCCAAAAATTCATGGCTTTTTCTTACCACCATTTTGCAATTGCACCAATATATTTACCTAAGTATAACATCTAGAGGAGTACAGAAAAGGGTAGTCTTTGTACATTAATTTGCAGCTATTTAATGAGATGATGAGATAGGCATGTTCTAGTTAAGAAACTCAGTCTGTAAAAACATGGCCGCCTCTACAATTTATCTGGAATTGGATGGAGGAATCAGTGTATGACTTGTACTTCTGAAGCATTGCTTTCATATCATGGTAATGGTCGCTTAAAAGCCGGAATGAGACCTTTTTCATCTTTTGTAAACTCTGTTTTCGAAAAAAGAGAGAGAAATACACTCAAGCTATCAGTTATCAAAACCTTTCAGCTCCGCCTTCTAAATGTAAGTCAACAAAAACAAAAAATGACCTTTATAGCAGGGAAAAAAAAAAGAAGGAAAAAATAAGCCATCTGTAGCATCTCTGATTTTTGTTCCATACTACCAAGTCTAAATAAGAGGGGAGCCTAGGCGCAACAGTAAGGTTGCTCCATTGTGACCTGGAGGTCATGGGTTCGAATCTGAAAACAGCCTCTTGGCTTGCAGGGATAAGGCTGCGTACATCTCACCCTCCCAGGCCCCGCAATGGCGGGAGCCTCGTGCACTGGGCTGCCCTTTTACTACCAAGTCTAAACTCTAAATAATGCTGCTAATGGTCAAGTTTGGTGCAGAGTAGGCAAGATCCAAACTTAATACCGAGATCTCTAATAGAATTAGAAAGTCAATGGATCTTATCTAATGCAAAATAAGTTCAAATTAGAAGAATTACTGAAAATCCAAAACATTAAGACCTAAACCTTTAAGCTGACATTACATTAGTTATAATGTGGCAAAGATCTTAAAGTTATTCCTGTCCTGAACAATTTGAATCTACCCAGACTTGGAGCTCAATGCAATTATTATTGGATTCAAATATGAACTGACATATCCAAATTGTGCAAACAATTTGACCTAAAGAAATGACATGAAGTTGCAATACAAATACAAAGAGCATGTTATCACTAACCTTTGTTGGTATTAAGCATGTTAAATACCAAGCTGTTGCAGGGATCCTGGGCCAACAAAGAATACACGTCTTGAGGTCTGGTATCGGAAAACTACTACTCCTTTATATGCTGTTCTGGGTATGCCATCCTGGGGACAAAGGGAAAATAAAACCAGACGGGGAGTGATTTTTATGGAGATGCACAAAAATTACAGAAATAACAAGTAACGGCAGCACAGGCCAATGCACGTGGAAGCCATCTGATTACATATGACCCCAAATCATTGCAGTGTGTACTGTGGCAAGTATGGGGGATTGGGGGGGGGGGGGGGGGGGGGGGGGGGGGGGGGGGGGTAGATGCACAAATAACAAGCAACGGTAGCACAGGCCAATGCACGTGGAAGCCATCTGATTACATATGACCCCAAATCATTGCAGTGTTTGCAGTGTGTGCTGTGGCAAGTATAGGGGGGGGGGGGGGGGGGGGTGGGGGGGGGGGGGGGTGGGGGGGTTGTTCACATTTCAGATATCACCCTTGAGCTCTAAAGCATTCAGGGTAAAAGCACTAACACTGCTTCGAGATTTAGTTTTCTCTATTCCATCACCTTCCTTTAGTTTTCAAAAAAAGGGTAAACAAAAAGGAAAATATTGGATTCAATAACCACATTGGTAGAATTATAAACAGTAATCAGTTTCAAAGAACGGGGAACAAAAGATGAATTTAAGGTAACTTCAAAACTCAAGTTACCAAAATTTTAGGTGGATCAAATAATACAATAGAGATTGATTATCGAGTATGACATAAGAAATGCGGAAATAGCCTCTTCACATGCGGGGGCAAACCAGCAAGGCTTCATATATCTAACCCTCCCAAGACCTTGTTAAATTGTATAATTTCAAGCTTCTCATTAATCACAATATGAAGAGCCTTTATATAGGCTTAAATTCAACTAATTAAGGTATAAAAATAAAATAAAATCTTTCCTAATATTATCAAATATCCCCAAATCTCTTCAAATCATATATTCCCATATCTCAATATTATCTCCCCATAGCTCAATCTTCCATATCTTCCAACACTCCCGCTCAAGTTGGCACACGGATACTTGTTGAAGTGTCCAACTTGCAAACGAATATGGAAGACAATCTTATACCGAACTATCCTCTCTAAAATAGTAAAACTCCACGCGGCCCCTCTTAGGTAGTCTTTCATCCACGTGCGACCCCTCTTGGGTGGTCCACGTGCGGCTCCTCTTAGGTGGTCTCGTCATACAAACATCCAAAGCTCCAAGATCACATGGAGAAAGGTGAGATGTGCTCATGGAATAATCCATCGTGTGACACAGAAATAGAGGTAGTTGTCTTGTCTTCAACACTCCCCCTCAAGTTGAACGGGGCTGTGTGTTCAAACAGACCAATCCGTGCAGTGTAGCGGGTTCTCTTCGGGTGGTCTCGTCGCCAGTGTGATATAACGACCCCCTCCCTCCTTGGGGTTCCATCACCCGGTCTTGTCTCACTATATTCTCCCCCTCAAACTGAAGAGTTTGGAAGATTAAAGAATCAAAAACCCATTAAAGCCCAACGGCAAACATGGCTTAAAACATGGCTTTTAAAAATATATGAAAAATTTTGGGGCTAATTTGTAATTTATGAAAATTTTGAGGCAAAAAAGTCATTTTCAAAACAAAAAAATTTTTGGGGTAGATTTGAAATTTTAGAGAAGATTGTGATCTTCTAGGAAGCACGGTAAGCACCACTGCGGATGCTGGGACGCGGACATGAGTGTGGGGAGTTCGGCAATTTTCCCAAAATCACCAGTACGCGTGCGACAGGGGTATTTATGTAAAATATTAAAAAATATATTTTATACAACATTTATACAGTAGCATATACAAACTATTCTACTATTACTTATGTATTTTTTTTTTCAAATTTAACAATATACTTATTTATCCATAAAAAATAATTTGGGGCTAAAGTATAAATATAGAAGAAAGAAAGGATTTAAAAGAAACCTTAAGGTTAGTCTAATTTAGGGCTTCGTTATCTCACATTTTCATGTTAGAGAGAGAGAGAGAGAGAGAGAGAGAGAGAGAGAGATCAAAGAAGAATCGAAGAAGAAGAAGAAGATGAAGAATCGAAGAAGAAGAAGAGGAAGAGGAGAAGACGCACTTGTATTCTAGAGAGGTAATCTCATTTTTCTTCTGTCTTTCATCTTATTTCTTCCTCTCTTTTTTTTCTTCTTGATCTGGCGCACTCAGCCGCACTCGAACATGGCCAAGAACTCAAATGGAGTCCATACGCACTAAAGGTGCACTAAAGCCGCGTCCGCACTCCACACGCACTAAGTGCGCGTGCTTCACCAAATCTGTCGCACTAGTGCTTCTTAGGTGGTCTTACTAAAATATATAGAGAACTTTGGTGATTGATTTGTAAAAAACAGAGCGTGCAGACTTGGACATCATCTTCAACCTTCCACACTGGTACAATATCTACATGCCCAAAGCCCTTAAGACTGTAAATACCAAACAAAGCAGCAACCACACAGATCCTTAAGTGCTATTCAAGCCGTAACAGCCAAACAGGACCAGAAACTCCATAGGTGAAGGCAGCCGCACCAAAAAACAGAGGAATAGAGAGGGCCGAACCATTGTTCTTCACCAAAAATGATAGAAATCAATCCAAACAACCATGATCCACTCCAATAGTACTTCTAATGGCCAAACTGAACCCCATAGTGAAGATTTGAAGCATCAAAAGACGCTAAACAGCCCAAAAAATCAGATTGAAAAAAATGGCCCCAAAAATATACGAAAATATTAATAAAAAAAATAGAAAACCTCTCCAAACTGTTGAAATATATTTTAATTAGTGGTTATTTCCTTCCATTATTAGTTGGTTTATTTTGGGTCATGTTGACCATGTTTAATTTCTTATTTATTAGGAGATTATTGTTTTCCTTTTTTATATCTCAGTCTTGTGTATATATAGATTGGTAACCATCTAATAAAATTATGCCTTTGAATCATACGTTTTCTACATAAACATCAAATCAAAAAACAAAGAAGACCACGATGATCAACATCAATAGAAGAAACTGGTTACTGGGCATGTCAACTTTGGTCGGAAATATCGCCGGAAAATGATGACGTCATCATGACATCATCACCGTAAAATGGCCATCAGTGGATGCCTATAATGACAGCAACTTCAGACAGTGATGGGGCTGTTTTGGGAGGGCAAAGAGAGACAAGAAAAGGTCCGACTGGAATGATAACAAAGAGAAAAAGAAAAATGGTGATCCGGCGAAGTGGCAAGATGGCCACCCGCCAGTGAAGCGGAAGACTCAAAAAGACACCAAAACCTTATGGCTCTGATACCATGTTAAATTGTATAATTTCAAGCTTCTCATTAATCACAATATGAAGAGCCTTTATATAGGCTTTACATCCAACTAATTAAGGTATAAAAATAAAATAAAATATTTCCTAATATTATCAAATCTCCCCAAATCTCTTCAAATCATATATTCCTATGTCTCAATATTATCTTCCCATATCTCAATCTTCCATATCTTCCAACAGACCCCGCAGTGACCAGAGCCTAGTGCACTGAGTTTGCTCTTTTTATCACTTATGACTTAGTAATGAGCCGTGTTCACTTAAGATTTAAAATGCACCACTATTAGGGAAGCACCGGGGCTCATCCAAGTCCAAAACGAGTACTCATATGTCTAGTTCCTAAACAAGGAGAGTTTCCCATTTATAGTAACTGAACTACCTTCCATTCCTCAAAAATGCCAAATTGACGTGCAATACGTTCAAAATCTGCCTGGTTTTGGTACTGAATACGCACATCACCATCTATATTATATGCCTTCAGAACAGCATCAGCCCCGAAGATAGGCTTTGCACTTTTAACCATGTCAGCAAAGTGCTTCACATATTTTTCCTAAAAATGCAAAACACAGTTAGTTGACCACATATGTATGCACAAAATGCTGAATTCATATGCTGTGGTCATTGTACCATGTATCTTTTACCTCCATCAAGTAACTCAGATCCATATTCTTCCAATCAACCTTTCAGCCAAAGCAAAAATATAGTGATACATCAAGTAAGGGCAGAACAAGAAATTATAAAAGATAAACCGTGTCACATGCCTGGATATCATTCAGTTTAATAGGCTCAAGATACTGTTTGTAGAACTGCCCCATACTAGAACCCTGCGACGAAATAAAAACAATGAAACTTGAGAAATACAGTAAGTACTTAAGGACAAACAGAAATGTTGTCAATTTGCCTAAGCTAAATTAGGGATTGATCTCCCAGTAAAAGTATAAATAAAAGTTTCCCTAGTGAAAAGGAGGGAAAACCAAAAAATAAATAAATAAGTCTGTCTGAATTTTAGTTACATTGTAAGATAATTTAGCACAAGGTGCAGTCCTCTGTGCGTTTTTGTTTTACAAGATTATGTGCTATGCAGCTATAGAGAGGTGTAAACAATTAAACTAATATATGATATGGTATACAGTATACACAAAATGAGAAAGAACAGAATTAGGCTTGTCAAATCATTAGAGTGAATAGAAATAATAGAACTCTTGCATTTTGTTAAATGATTTTGTTTGGAGGAGTTACGAACCATATACAAATACCTAAATGAACATATTGAATGGTGCCCATTCAGCTCATAGTTCAGTAAGCCCAGGGTTGGGGTACTGTTGAACATGGAATATTCAGAAGAGTGAACATTGACATACATGAACTTACCTGCTCACCGAAATTATATGTTCTGCACACTTCTGGACGAATAAACTGTCGACCTTTGTGATTCTCTTTTAACCTCAACCAATCATCCCAGTAAGTGAAGTTTTGTCAAGGAAAAATTTTCAAAGAGATGCATCAAAACAAACTCTAAGGGTGTGTTTGATAACCTAATTATGTGAATTTCAGCATTTATTCTTTTTCAGTGCGTTTGATAATGTACCACAATACCACTTAATTGAAAACAGCCAAAAACCCACTGCAAACTTTCAGTATTTGAAATACTGTTTTCAGTATTGCAAACTCAATCGCTCAAAATTTTCAGCACTTAATTTTCAGTTTTATCGAATGGACCCTAAATCTGAATGACAAGCTAGAGTAGAGTGCAATAGACCAAAAGGATATGCCTTTGGCCACTTTGGAGATAGTTCACCCCACGTAGATTTAGTCAGCATCCATCCGAGCCCAGGAAAAAAATCTGAACGGTAGAGTGCATCTGCAGGGTATATCATATAACAGATCTAAAAATAGTATTCATAATCTTTGCTTCAGAGCACAATCAATTCACCTTGTTCACCCTCTGCCAAAGCACATTATACACATGAGTCTTTTGGGGTTGTTCAGTTGATTGAGCTCAGCATGTGAGTTCAGAGTTGTGCACACATGCATATTCCCAAGAAACATGCCAACTGAGTGACTTCAAAGTGAATGGGGATGATTTGAAAGATAAGGCGAAAGTATCTTAAATGAGTAATGTAACATCTTCATGAAAACTAAGAGCTAGGGCCAAAAGGTGAGAAGATGAGAGGAGTCATATATTATTGTGTACATGCAACACAAAATAAGTGACTGACCTAGTAATAACAATGTGATATATGTTGAAGGTGCCACACAAGGGGCGGAATTAAGACTGAGAAAGGCATTGTTTCAGTGGAGTTATGTGTACTCATGTCTAAAGATAGAGGTTGATATTTTGTGTGCAAGCTTAAAACTATGAAAGATTTGCATCTGCAGGATACAAACGACATACTTATAAAATGCCAAACATCATGCCACTGGCCGCAAAAAGTAACGAAGTCATGTGGCTCATGTTGATGACATTACGAGGGTGATGGATAAGCTGGAATGCCGTTGTAAAGAATGAGAGGTGGAGAAAGAAAAAAAAAAAAAAACACTCCACTCAATGATAGTTAAAAAGGATATTTTGAGTTGAGAATGAAAGACATCTCCAGATACTGCAACTGGCCAATTTCCAAAATTGCAGTAAATAAAACTTGTCCAATCATTTTAATAATGTCGTACCCAAACAAAGTACAAAACTATTGAACTCTACAAAATAATGTCGTACCCAAACAAAGTACAAAACTATTGAAATCTACAAAATAATGTCGAACCCAAACAAAGTACAAAACTATTGAACCTCAAAAGTAACAATAGCTTTTCGTTAGTAATTGTAACCACTATGCAAGTTTATCAATTAGTTTTCTTCTGATCTATGATATGATATGGTTATGTAGAGACAAGAATTACAAAGGAACTAACATGGATCCTGCACGAACTGCTTTTGTCCATTGTCATTCCACGAGGAAACAGCCATAATTGACCTATAGCATTTGCATCCCAATAAAGTGCAAATAATGCATTCAGTGTTTGTGAAGCCTTATTGAGCTTTGAAAGAATAAAATGCAGCTGAAATAGCACGACACCATATACAGAACTGACTTATCGCTATCAAGGAGTGCAGCTGCAGCCTCAAAATAGTCAAAAAAATCAGGGGCGATTTCCATATCATCTGTATTCCACAAAGATTCTCAGCACGTTAGTCTGTATTTCCCAGCACACAGAAAAAAGTCGGAAGATAAATCAAAAGTACGCCCGTTTGTACCTTCAAGTATTATAACTCGGCTAAAATTATGTTTGTAAAACAATTGGTCCAATGCCCATTTGTAATGACCTAGCAAACACCAGCATTTGCATGTTGGAGCCCAAAGAACAACTCATGAAAGGAGGGAGAGAAGGAAGGAAAAAAATAACTTCAAGGAAAATCCTTACGTGCAATCTTATAGTAAGCAGTCAACTCTCCAGGCCTTTCAGCGTGCACTGGTTCAAAATCTAAGTGCTGCAACAAAGCTAAGTTAGTCTTCAATGTAAAGGCATAATATCCGATGCTTCAAAGTTTGCAGATCAGGATGTGAGGCTCCCATTAAACATTTGCCTTACCCAACATTTCAAATGCGCATCTCATATATTAATCAAGTATATAGTCTACTGACGAAAAGCTATGGGTTGAAATTGTGCTCTGTAACCCACAACACCTAATTTTGTACAAACATATGATGGAAACGGCAATCGAAACTAGCATAATGCGACATTAAAAGTGAAAGCATTTAAAGCCCCTCATATCTTTTCCCAATTATCCTATCCTCTGCTCCGAACTTTTTATTTATTTATTTTTTTTTTTTTTAACATATTCCTTAACTACTATTGATTGAAGTAAATTGTTATGGCATTTCCATTTGATAACAATGACGTCCCGCCCGCATTGATCAGGCTTGGACATTGATCCATTGTCTCATGCATCTCTTTCGGGCCGGGGCGGTCTTAAGGGTTCACATTTCAAGCCCGGCCATAGTGTAGGGTCTAAGTGGACGTTCTAATTTATCATCGGAGGGTATAAAGACTATTATGGTTAGAGGGAGGGGCAGACCTAGACTGACCTGGGAGTATGTAGCGCAACAAAATATGAATATATATATATATATAATTTAAATAAGCATATAGCTTTTGATTGTGCAAAATGGAAAAAAAAAAAAAAAGAGAGATTCATACAGCTGACCCCAATTGATTGGGACACAAGGCTTGGTTTGGTTTAGTTTGGTCATGTATGTAATTATTTGTAAATAGGTTAAAAAAAACAATTAATTAAAGATAGAAGGGACTGGAGTATAATGGATACACAGTAACACAAATAATTACCTTTTATTAAGAGCAAGTAGAAATAAAAATGATTACAATGTGAAATCCATTGGTTCACACTGTAATTAAGGGTGTGTTTGACAACCCAATCAAGTGGTAAAAATGAAAATATTTTCAGCACTTATTTATTTTCAGTGCGTCTGATAACATACCACTTAATTGAAAACCTAACCAAAAACCTGCTGAAAACTTTAAGTAAAAATTTTCTGAAAATAATCACCGAATGCATTCCATCTCAGTACTTGAAACACTATTTTCAGTATTGCAAATTCAATCGCTTAAAACTTTCAGTACTTAAAATTCAGCACTTAATTTTCAAAACTTAATTATCAGTTTTATCAAACGGGCCCTAAATGTGGTTACTTTAAAGCAATTGGGATTCAAATTTGGGAACCATAGCATTACACCTTGTAACATTGTATTGTACCCATTAGTTATTCATAGGCTAGAAATAACTTCGAATATTGCACTTACAATTTTGCAAAATTGAAATTCCTAAAAACAGTCATTTTTTTTATTAATTGTTGGGAAGCTTCTAGTCGGGCTTCTATGTGGGCCTTGTGACATGCTTGACCGGGCCGAACCTCCGGCTTCAAGACGTAGGCCCAGGCCCTACCCAGGGATGTTTGAGTCGGGCTGGCCTTACCTCAGGCTTAAAACCTTTTTTTGGGTTGGGTTACAAACCCCCCGCCAGGCCAGGTTGATTTTACATCCCTAGACACAGATAAAGTTTCACCGATGATTCCATAGATTGTTTTATATTGCACTGACCTACAGAGCACCTTACATGATATGTCATAAATTGACTCAAAAAAGAAAGACGCAATATGGACCACTGTTGTTTATTGGTAACTCAAAGGCAGTTCTATTCATGCTCAATAGATTGGGTGAAATTTAAAAAAAAATCAAAGAAAAAATGAAATACTCTGAATCAACAAATTCTTAGTTGAAATAGATGCTCTGATCATGCTCGGATACTCCTACTTACCAGCATGCCTGGAGAATAAAGACAACTTACCTGCATAAAGTTTAGCTGAGTGAAACTCAAAGCCTTGTTTTTCACATCCTGATCTGATCCATCCTAACATGATAGCAAACATTAGCTGTCTTCTCCCTCCTAGGTCTCATTAAATAAGCAATAACAGGAACCTAAACTTGTGTTGCAACAACAGTTCCCAAGTATATTGCTACCTGGGATATAAAAAGAGGATACTTGGAAGCAACAGAACTTTGGTATCTGGAGAAAATAAAAGAATTGCTCGACAGTAAGTCACTGGAAATATCAGCACTGAATTAACATCATTAGAAAATGCTCAGACATAGGACATACTTTAGGATGGATTTGATGGTCCTTTCTAGATAATCAGCACGATTGCAAGCCATAACCACAACAGCTGCCACTGGGACCTTAATAAATTGCACAAAGAGAATACATGGAATGATTAAAAAACGAAGGAAAGAGAAGAAGGAGAAGAAAAAAGAGAGAAGAAACTTCATCCAAACCTGTACTTTGTCAATCATTTTTCCAAGGCCTTTCCCTGTAACATGGAAATCCAACAGGAAGATAGAGTAGCCAAATATATTTCAAACAACATATCCTAGGATTTTCTATATCCAAATAATCCTGCATTTTCAGTTTCAAGATATACAAATTTCTCGGAGCAATATGACTATAAAAATAAGAAAAGGAAAGAGATATCCTGATATCCCTAAGTATATAAGCATTCAATAAATGACAAATTACTGCCCTGGGGAGAAGAAAATAACAGGCAAGATGTTGTACCAAATGCACCGCCTTAAGTTGAACTAACACTTCAAAAATTTAATAACCTAGTGGATAAAGTGCTTTACATGAAGGATTCTATGAAATAAACATCAAGTTAACAGCACATTATTCACTAATACATTTAACACATCTTAAGAAAACAACCAAATTTTCAAAACACAATAGAAGTAGATCAGCTGACCAACACAGTAAATGAAGGATCGCGCAGTGTATTTGTGAACACCAAAATAAGTTCCTGCATTAAGAAGTCAGAACCAATCTCCCTCGCCTATATAAATCAGTATCATCAGTCTGTCTCTCAGGGTGTGTACCAGATGCTCCCAAAAAAAAAAATCTAATTGCCCAGTTGTATTACTGGACACCTTGGTACTTGGTACTTGGTAGTACCTAAGAAATCAAATGGATCCAAACCCAGTATGATTGGGAAGCACTCACTCTCGTTTACATATTTCTTTTGATAAGCCAATACCATAGCAAAGACGTACACGAGAAATTGGGCCATCTTTCCCCAAAAAAGTGAAGATATATGCCAATGCGGCAATGCGATCGGAAAGGCATAATAGAGCTTCCAACTGTGAAAAACACGTACTAAGAAGTTCCCAACATATGCTTTTCCCAATCAACAGCAATATAAAATTGAATTTGTACTGCACAGCCGCAACAATCTGATATGTACGCAAACATTAACTCTTCGAAAGACAAAACAAGGGGAAAAAAGTTCCTTAAAAGTAAGAACATACTTTGCAGATCTTCAATAAGCGCCCTTAAATGTCTGCACTCCTGATCTTGGCGTTTCCTTTGTTCTGAAATTGTAGTATGGCCTTAGTTGTAGAAGGGTCAGATAAACAGCTGATATCTTTTCACTAATAAAAGAAACCAACATTTGAAACCTAAAATCAAAGACCATCTTTTAAAGGCTTTTCATAAGCTACAGCTATCCGTCATGTAAAAAGAAAACAGAACTTTTGTAAAATGAGAAGCAGATTTCTTCTTCGCCTTCTGAATAGTGATTACTGATGGCCGTGGAATAACTGTCCTTCAAGTAAGCATACGTCAATCTCATTACCTAATATAACCACTGTTGGCTACTTTAGCCACAACATTCCATGTAAGCCACACCATAGTCGTGCTCCAACATAGAGTAGCTCTGTGGGAGATATTCCCAGTCATAGACCAAGGTAATGTCTAATAAGAGTCGGTCAAACAAAGGCTAGTCCAGCCTCAACTTAGGGGGCCAATGGCTATAGTTAAGGAACTAACTTCAAAACATAGTTAGGGAAATTCCTTATCTAGATCAAAGACTAAGGTTCCTCATATAATGTCTGACATAGAGGAGTAACATAATCACCGCGAAAAATGGATGGGTGGCACCACTCTTTGATTGGTGCATCCATGTGACACTATTGTCCACCTTATCACCAGCTGAATAATTACACAATGCAATGAGATCTCAAGGTAAACCAGGTACCCACAGATGCATCCATGTGACACTATTGTCCACCTTATCACCAGCGGAATAATTACACGTCGCAATGAGATCTAGAGGTTAACCAGGTACCTACATCCTACATGATATCATTTTGAACTCACAAAAAGATATAACAACATGCTGATTGAGTACACAGATCAACTATTTTATAAAAGCTCATTTGTTAAAGTGAAGCACAAGATGACATCTACCAGAAGCTAAATGGAAAAGTCTACTAGAGATTCTATCGAGAATGCATCACACCTTCTAGGCCCACAATTCGTCCCTGCTGCATGCTTATCTGATCAATGAGTAACCGCATTTGACTTGTACAGTGGTTTTCCGATTCAATCTGTTACAATTTACAAACGAATGTAGGATATGTTAGGTTCTAGACAACTGCTATATCCAAGCATGAATGAAGTCTGCCCTATAAACAGATATAAATCAGAAAACATACAAATATGTATACATGTCTGTGTGTGTGTATATGCATTTGTGCATGTGTGTACATATGTATTTAAACATCACCACAATGACAAACTGGTAAACTGCACTTCCTGGAAAATAATTGGATTATATGCATCCGCATATCTACTACAATCGATACCAGAGATAACCAAAAAAACCTGAAATTTTCCCTCATTTACTCGAAAAAAATAATTTTTTCTTTATATGTAAGAAAATGCGCAGGTCAGATGAACTGAGCTAGACATACTGCAGCAGCTAGGCGGTCAGCATATTCTGATTGTGTAACATAAAGCCGCATCTGAGAGTAAAACGAAACAGAAGAAAACACAATCCAGAGATAGTATTAGTATATAACTCAAAACGATAGCCAACAGTAAGAGAGAAAAAGGCTGGAAAAAGTATGGGGGTAGCATATACGAAAAAGATACTGCATAGCTCAAGGATGTCAAAAGCACTACAATTCTACTAAAATAAATTAAATCAAGAGTCATGCTATCAAATAATCGACTCATTCAAAATAAGCTATCAGATCATCGAAGCAGCATATAGGACTGGTCAAGAGATCAGCCTATTTACAGTTAAAAATCATAATGGATGATAGTGTCAAAGTGAAAATCATTTTCCGCTTTTGTATGGGTATTCGGTGTGGGTGTGGGTGTGGGTGTGGATGTGGGTGTGGGTCTATGTGTTTAACCTTTCTAAACTCCAAATCTTTGAATATGGGGTCTCGTTTGAAAAGTGTCCAAAATTGGTGTACGGGTACACGGATGTTCTAAACATATAAAAGATGTTATAGTTAGCATAGTATTGTAATATGTTATCTCTTGTTTAAAAACATTATTGGTTAGCTTGTAAGTTGTGAATAAGGGGTTTCTATCTATCTCTACATAAAATTTAAAAAAATTTGAAAACAAACAATTAATATATATATATATATATCGCTCTTAGTTTTTCGCTTCTTCTTACTTTTGAAATCATTTATAGTGGATCCGCATGCCTGAATTGGGCATGGGTGTCGCAAGCAAACATATTTCGTACTCATACTAGCATGTCCACATGAGACTTTAGAGGCAATAGGAGAATCAATGTACCAATATAGACATTTTGTTAAAAGGGAAACTAAAAGGTAGAATTCTAACAAATCACGGAATTTATAAGCATCATGCATGGGGCACCAGATCAATAAAGACAACAGGCTGCAAGGCCAATGTGCAGATTAGCACATAACCCAAATAAATAAATAAAAAAAAAAAAACTATTGGTGAAGTTTTGAGTTCAAATGACACTCCTCCATGGCACTGAACAATAATCATCACGGAATTATAAGTGTGTGCTTCCTTCTTCCTTCCATAGAATGTATATACAGACAGACAACCGCAACGAGAATAAAGTACTTACTACTCACTATATAGATATTACGCTTCTCATAGCATAAAACGGAACTTCCATCAAAACCGTCTACGGAAGAAGTGACTGATAATCCAGTCCATGCTATTTTTTATAACTAAATGACAAAAATTACTTCCAACTTCCAAGGCAAGGCAAGGGCTACCATATACACATAAATTGCACAATCCCATACATCTCTTTAATAAGATATATATATATATATATAGAGAGAGAGAGAGAGAGAGAGAGAGAGAGAAGGAAGGGGGGGGAAACAAAGTCGCACCTGAATATAGATGAAAGCAACGGCGGCGGGGAGGAGAAGAAATCGGAAATCGCAACAACATTTTAATGCCATTTTAAATAAAAAATAAAAAATAAAATTTCTAAGTTATGGAAATCATAAGTGGAGTATGATTTTTTCAGTGGGAGTGGACTGAATCAAAGCTTATCAGACAATATTATAATGAAGCTTCGACCTCCTCGCAGTCGCAGATCAGCAGCAATTCACTGGAAGGAAGAGATGCTTTTGATCTGCGTTTACTCTTCTCTGCAGCCCTCGTCCTCGCTGGCGTATTTACTTTCCAATTTTCAACCCCCCCCCCCCCCCCCCCCCCCCCCAACCCTTTTTTATTTTTATTTATATTTATTTATTTATTTCTTTTGGCAAGTTTCGACTGACCAACAGTAGGTTCCCATGTCAGTGATGTCACCGTTCAAAGACACTGAATAATTTCTCTAGTGAAATCCATCACAGTGGGATCAATGTATACACGATCCATCAATGTTTCAATTAATTTCTTAAATTCATCACTTTTTTGAAGTCGCTAGTTGAAATAGCGACTTCACCCTAAAAAAAACTTGTAACTAACGACTTTGTGACTTTTATTGATATACATACTAGAATTTCTCAAAGAAAGAACAAGGAAGAATTGAAAAGTAGAACTCGTTAGTTCAACTAACGACTTTTTGTTGTGACCTAAAGTCGCGAGTTGGACTAACAATTTGTACAGATTTTTATTTTTTGTGAAGTCATTACTCCAATTAGCGACTTTAAAAAAGTGACGAGTTTGAAAAAAAAAGTTAAAACAATGATGGGTCGTGCATATATTAGTCTCACAGTGATGGATTGGGTAAAAAAAATTGGGGTTTTAGTCCCAAATCATTTAAAATAGACTTGTTTTAGTTCAAGTTCAAATCACTTTTTTCCTATTTCAGTGAGAGGTCCTTCAACATTTTTTTCGGACAAAAGTACCCATCTCAAATTTACATAAATAGTTATGTGAAATTTGGATGTGGGCAATAATGACGAGAAATTAAGGAGGGATTGTTGCATATGGGTGGCGATTAGGGGTGGCAATGGGGCGGGTTTTTCGGGTTTCCCGTCCCGCTCCGCCCCTAATAGGTAGGGTATGGGGGAGGCTTAATAGGGTTAGGGGCGGGTATGGGGGAGGTTTTCAAAACCCGAGTCGGGTTCGAGTCGGGGTCGGGGTCGGGGTCGGGGTAGGTTCAAAAAACCCGAACCCGCCCCGAATATACTTGTATTTACATTTTTACCCCTCAATAGTTATGTGTATTACCATTTAAAAAAACTGCACTATTGGGGAACTAATTGGGTAAGTTAAAAAAAACTGCACTATTGGGAAAAAAATGCATTAAAAAAACTGCTTTTTCAATTTGTGTACCAAAAAAAAAAAAATATATCATAATCGGGGCGGGACGGGGCGAGGCGGGGTCGGGGACCGCGAGTGCGGGGCGGGGGCGGGGTTGGGAAGAGGCACTATGCGGGGCGGGGGGAGAGTTTACTGAAGCGGGGCGGGGGCGGGGGCGGGGTATGGGGGCCCCGTCCCATACCCGCCCCATTGCCATCCCTAGTGGCGATGATGGTGGTGTCGGAGGTTGGTTAAGGCTAAAAAAGGTGATGGATTATGATGTGATGGCGACTTAGCGTGAGAGGACGGGACATTAGTGGTGTTCGAGGGCCGAGTGTGAGAGAGATAGAAAAAGAAGAAAGAGAGAGAGAGGACGGGACAGTAGTGGAGTCGCGATGTGATTGTAACACCGGCCCTTTTATTTGTATTTACCTATTTATTAATGTATTTCTGTATTTCTGTATCCGTACACGTAAGTTTCGATTGTATGTATTAAACTCTGGTTGTATCTCATAAGAATGTTTATAAACTTGAACCATTTGAACCCTTGAGCCTTAGAAAGAATTGAAAAACAAGAGCCTCGAGCGCTCGAGTATGGGAGCGCTCGAGTATGGGAGCGCTCGAGCCAACCTCCAACGCTAGAGCTATAAAAAGAGTGAAATGGCTATTTTGCCCTTAGGTCCTGAAAATCTATAAATACCTAGCATTTTTCAGCATTTTACGTTTACAAAACAGAGATTTACAAATAGTGTTCCTCAGAGAGAATTTGAGAGTTTATGCATCTCCATATACAAACTTCATACAAGCACCTTGCATGTCCATAAATTCATCATCCACGCCCTCTCTTCCACACAAACATACTCACACGATACACTAAGAAGTTCTGGAAGTGAAGTCTTGAAGGATCAAAGAAGGAAAAGAAGAATTTGGCGGTCTTGGAGCTTTCTTGGAGTGGTTTTGGAGCAAGATCATCATACACATATACATTTCTTCATTTCTAGCACATTTTCATCATCTAATTCTTGGTGAGTACTCTTACTCACTCAAATTATATTTTTCATAAGTTTAATCTATGATCTAAGTCCATGCATGTAACATGCAAGACAAACCAAAATGAAATTTTGTTGTTAACTTACAAACTAATACTAAATTGTCAAACCCGAGCGCTCGAGCTCAATAAACAGGCTAGGCCTGAGCGCTTGAGCCCAATGAACAGGCCAGGCCTATCAGAACCTTCCACCTCACCATCTTGTTTTGTTTCACCTGTCTGCTCAACCATTTTCCACACGTAGCTTCCGAATATCAATTTGGAGAAGAGAAAGGGGTCGGGGGTCATTAATCATTATGGGGTTGGACGAAAAAACGAGCTCCTCCGACTTCTTTCGAAAGAGGACAGTGACACTCCTCTCCTAGGCACCTCTCTCCTTGCAATCTAAGACGTTCGCCAACGTCTTCATCGCCATTGAAGGTGTCTTCCAGAGTCCTTGGCCTCCCCTACACCTTCATGAATCTACACCATCATCACCATTGCTCTTCCAACCCACTGTTACATAATCCTCCTTGTCCGCACCCGAACGATGCTCGATATTGATGCCTCATCATCCTCTAAACAACAAACACATCATCACCTCCTTTGGTAATATCCGTTTGTGGTCCCATTGGTAGATTCACCATCCATCGATGTCATGATCCTATTCTCTCAGGCTAGTTTCTCTGTGGGATACCTCATTTTTCATTGGCAATATATTGCCTAACCTCTTCAACATTAATTCATCAACAACCATATCCTCTCTTATTAAAGTAAGTACCCCCAATAATAATGGCACACCCCGGATCCACACATGTGAACCTAGGACACGTGGCACGCCACCAAGGCCTTCAAACACCAAGTTACGAATGGAAAGGAAGGAAAACAAGCACATTTACACCATTATGTTAGAAAAAACAAGCCCAAGGGCAAAATGGTCTTTAATAAGGTATATCAAATTTTATACCAAAATATAGGTTTTCTAGAGAGAATTATGCCCTTTTCCGTAAACGTCGACGACTAGATTTTACATAGGCGGATCGATCTGTACTTTGATTTTCTCGCAAAAAGGTCCCTAGAAAAGCCCGGATCGATCCGCCCCTTAACCCGGATCGATCCCGGTTCTGCAGAAGACATTTTTTGCTGTCAAAAACAGTGCTAAACAAGTCCAAACATCACCCAAACCAAATCAAACCTCTTGGAAACTTCCAAACTCATTTCAAAATCATTTCTAAACCTTTTCTAAACATTCCCAAGAGACTCTAACATGTTTAAAAACGTTAAAAAATATGTGCAACGCAATCTCTCCCATATACTCCCCAAAACTCTCCCTATTACTCCCAATTCCCACAAGATCAACCAAACATGCTTCTTAAACCAAAATTTCCGTTCAAACATGCTCCAAACTATATTAACAAAGCATGAAAGATACCAACAACATTCTAAGCTCCAGTTGCGACGATTACATGAGTCTTGAAGCAATTAAGCAAGAAACTTAGACAAACAACTAAGTTTAGTACATCTTTAACTTAAACCATTCAACCTTGGATTCACACCAAGTTACAAGTTTTGCACAAAACAACCATAAAACATGAGATTATACTATATGCAAGCTTCCTTGACTCCACGAACCCCCGAATCACCTTCCCGGATTCTCACCGTCGTGCTCACCTATAATGGTTATTCAATAACCACTACAATATATAAGCTATATGCTTAGTGAGAGATATCAATCAAGCACACGGATGACATATCATGTTTATATTCAACTCAACTAATAAAAGTGATTTCCGGATCAGCAAGTATTTCCTCCGCCACTACCTGCAAGTCCACGACTCCCCCAATAGTCCACGACACAAGCCAATGACCCACGCCACACATATGCGGTCTAATACCGTTGTCAGCAACAAGTGGTCGTCACCACAGAACAATCTCATGGCAGATTCATACGAGCTTTCCTTTGACCCAAATAGGTAACTAAGCATGCTCACATAACATAACACAGTGTTTTTCACATAATTATAGCTAAACATGGGTAATTAAGCTAAATAGGTATGTAATATACACCTAAATGAACATAAACACAAATCTCATCCAAATTCAAGATTGAAACCACTCACCTCTTTGCAATTCATTCCTAGTTGTGAAATTAAAGCCCAAATCTACTCTGGGTTCAAATCCTACATGAATTCGACAAACTACGGATTACCGCTCCGAATTGGGTCGCGAGAAATACGACCATTATACTTAATAAAATTAGTACAAAAACGTAGAACTCACCTCTACGAGTTCGAATCCGGTCTCGGAATTGAAATTGGGTGTCGAACGGCACATCGATTAACATCGAGAAGCTCCGGCAAACCCCCGTCTCTTTTCCTCTCTCTAACCGACTAAGAATGAAGAAGAAGAGATATGATCTCTTCTTTGTTTCACATCTCATGTATATAAGTTAGTGTTTCTATTATGAAACCCACCCAACTTTTGGTTATTTCTATTTACACCCCCAACTAGTTTTATAACTAACTACTTAATCCTCCAAACTTAAGTGGGTATTTGTCTATGTCTCGGGTGGGTCCCGTAGGTGGTCCCACATAATTTTATGACGTTGCTAATTAGCCTACCAATTATATAATGTGTTCAATTCGTCCTCACCAAAGTATCTCAAATGATAAATAATAAATTTAAACAACATATAAATATTTCACATATGCCTTAATGAACATTTAAGCACATAAGGGTGATTCTAAAACATTGTCCCATCACAATGGAACTTTCTCAACACATGTCCCAAATTGGGACTGCCACATTGGGTTCCCAAATTGGACACCCACAATCAATTAGCGAGCTAATACTCAATTAAACATGTGTTAATAAACACCAATTAATTATGCCAATGCATGCTAAATCATGATTAACGATTAATCGCGGGAGCGGTTGTTACATCTCCCCCCTCCTTAAAAGAAGTTTGTCCCCAAACTTAAAGTACCTCAAGATTCGAATAGGAATAGGTACTTCTCACGTATCTCATCCTCCCGTTCCCAGGTAGCCTCTTCAACCGAATGATTCTGCCACAAAAACATAACCAATGGAATAGTCTTGGTCCTTAGAACTTGAACTTTTGCATCAAGAATCCTTACTGGATGTTCTATGTAAGTCAGGTCTTCTCTAATTTCCAACGGTTATGGCGTAATGATATGACGTGAATCTGACACACAATGTCGTAACATTGACACGTGGAACACGATATGAATGTTCTCCATTTCCTGTGGTAGCTCCAATCAGTAAGCCACTAGTTCAACTCTACCAATAACCTCAAACGGTCCAAAATATCTTGGATTCAGTTTTCCACGTTTTCCAAACCTCACGATTCCTTTGATCGGTGACACCTTTAGAAAGACGTAATCACCCACCTTAAACTCTATTAGTCTCCTCTTCAAATCTGCGTAGCTCTTGTAATGACTTTGAGCTATTTGTAATCGTTGCTGTATCAACTTAACTTTCTCGGTGGTCTGCTAAACTATCTTAGGTCCCAACAGTTTCCGTTCTCCTACCTCAGCCCAACAAATCAGCGAACGACATCTACGCCCATATATAGCCTCAAAAGGTGCCATCCCAATGCTAGATTGAAAACTATTATTATAAGTAAATTCCGCCAATGATAAGTGTTGTTCCCAATCACCTTTGAAATCAAGAACTTAGAATCTAAGCATATTTTCCAATATTTGGATTACCCGCTCTGATTTTCCGTCAGTCTGCGGATGGAAAGTTGTGCTAAAATTCAACTTTGTGCCCATAGCTTCCTGTAATCCCTTCCAAAATCTTGATGTAAATCTGTTATCTCTATCCGAGATATTAGACAATGGAACTCCATGTAGCCTTACAATTTCCTGAACATACAACTCCGCCAACCTCATTGGATCATTCATCTTAATCGGTAGAAAATGCACTGACTTGGTTAATCGATCAATAATTACCCAAATACTATCATTTGATCTTCTAAATTTTGGTAAGCCTGCTACAAAATCCATCGTGATGTTCTCTCATTTCCATTCTGGTACTGGTAATGGTTGTAACAACCCCGCTAATCTTTGATGTTCCGCTTTTACTCGTTGACACACCATACACTTTGCCACATGTTTGGCTATTTCTCGCTTTATTCCAAACCACCAATAGTTCTCTCATAGATCACGATACATTTTGGTACTCACCGGATGAATAGAATAGTTGGTATTATGCGCCTCCTCTAGAATTGTCTCTTTAATTCCATTAACATCGGGTACATAATATCGATTTATGTATTTCAATACACCATCTACATAAGCAAAATCCGGTTGCTTACCCGCAGGTATCCCATCACAAATCTTCCTCAAATTTGGATCTTGAAGTTGTTTTGTTCTAATCTCATCCACAAGTGTCGGTTGTGCTATAATTGCCACCATCAAAGCTCCCTCAGTTTTTGGAATTACCTCAAGTTTCAATAGCTCCATTTCACGAATCAACTTCTCTTGAGAAGTCAAAACATAAGCTAAGTTACCAGTTGACTTCTGGCTCAATGCATCAGCCACCACGTTGGCCTTCCCTAGGTAATATTGTATCGACAAATCATAGTCTTTCATTAACTCTAACCAACGTCTCTGTCTCATATTCAAGTCTCTCTGTGTGAATATGTACTTCAAGCTCTTGTGATCCATGTAAATTTCACATCGTTCCCCGTATAGATAATGATGGAAAAACCGGTTTAAGTTAAAAGTTTTAAACACGCAGCGGAAAAATCAAGTTATAAAACTTAATGGTAGCCTAGGATCTACTACTCGTCAATTCCATAGATGCGTACAAGAGGGGACAAGAGTTTATACCTTAGTGTCTTGAACCCAATTCTGAAATCTTTAACTTCCAGCAGCCTCCACTAGATGGCCTTCACTCTTATGACTCCTATGGATGCTCGCAGGAAGGACTAGGGTTGGTGGGAACCCTAATTGAGAGGATTGGAAGGTTTTGGGAAACCTAAACAGTTTCTGCAGCTTTTACGTATAAAAAACGACGAACAACTTTTCCAGAACGCAGCTGCCCTATTTATAGATTCCCAGAACCGACCTAGACTTCGACCGATCGAAGTGACTTCGATCGATCAAAACTTTGATCGATCGAACCATTCTCGATCGATCGAACTTGCCATGACTTCAATCGATCGAACATACTTCAATCGATCGAACTTGTCTTGACAGCTTCCTCAAGTGTCTTTCCAAGTATCCTGGTGGAGCTAAGAGTGGGACCTCCTAGGCTTTTCATTGTTGGCTCAGATCAGTTGATTAACTCCCATGACCAAACTCTTTGATCAGCAAACTAATCGACTGATCAGTTAACGTTTACTCCACTATAAAACGATAACTGAACTCCAACGCAAAAGAACATATCCGAAGCGATAACTAGACTTGTATGTTGTACTAATGTCCCTCTACCGTCAGCATTCGCAATCATATTCAGGTAGTCGGATAAACAGTTACTGTCAACCTGAATCATGATTACTTCTTATAATCCTTGAGTCCCATTCACCTCTCATGATTACCAAACATGTTGATAACTCTTATCAACAAGACTGCAGTATCCAGTAATCGACTTGGTGACATTCTCAAGGGAATGCTTACTCTGAAACAGAGGGTAGATTCTGTCTTGACAATATATGTTCACAACCCTATGAATATGACATACCCAAGATACCCAGGTGTTGATCTTCTATAGACCTCACTGATTGGTAAGTCAAAGCAGTCATATCCACAGTCTGTGTTCATAATCGTCTCAAGATTGAGAACACGTACCTTACACAAGTTATGAGTTCCTATCGACTGATTGATAGCCTTGAGCGTCAATAGGAAACTCAGGTCCGTCAATGCACTATAAGCACTAGCATATTAACTAAGAGTTACACTCTAGTGATTTGAGATTGATCACTCCATCCAATGGTAGTTAATCATGCTACAGTGTAAACCTGATGAGATATCCTAGTCTCAACATCCACTGTGACATGTTCTAAGTAACAAAGAATAGCAATTCGTATCTCACTTGTATGTATCTCATACATACACGAATTACTTACTATGATACTTAAGGATAACAATCATCTCATGAAAGAAACATGCATAACAAAATGTAAAGCTGATATCCATATATTAAAATGTCAATGTCTCCTACATAAAGTAATGGTTTGAGGGCACAAACCCAACAGATAATGCCTCAAAATCTTCAAGGCAAAGATCACCGCTGCCAATTCTAAGTCGTGTGTTGGGTAGTTGGTTTCGTGTGGTCTCAGTTGTCGTGAAGCATATGCAATATACTTTGCCATTCTGCATTAGGACACATCCTAGACCCTGATAAGAAGCATCGCTGAATATAACAAACCCCTTAGTCCCCGATGGAATGGTCAATATCGGTGCTGTCATAAGTCTAGTCTTCAATTCTTTGAAACTTTCTTCACATTCGGTACTCCAAACAAAAGGAACATCTTTTCTCATTAGCTGAGTTATTGGCATCGCGATTCTTGAGAATTTTTCTACAAATCTTTGATAATACCCGGCCAATCCCGAGAAACTTTGAACTTCTGACACATTCTTTGGTGGATTCCAATTGGCTACTGCTTCAATTTTCTACAGGTCCACTGCAACACCGTCTTTGGAGATCACATGTCCCAAAAATGCTATCTCGGCTAACCAAAACTCACATTTATTCAATTACCAAATAACTTCTTCTGGCGAAGTCGTTGCAATACCAATCATAAATGCCTCTCGTGATCTTCAACACTTTTAGAGTAGACCAAAATATCGTCAATAAAGACAATGACAAATTCGTCCAAGTATTCCTTGAATACCCGGTTCATCAAATCAATAAAAGTTGTGGGTGCCAATGTAACTCTGAATGGCATGACCAGAAACTCATAATGTCCATATCGAGTCCTGAATGCTGTCTTCTCTACATCTTCCTCTTTAACCTTCAGCTGATGGTAGCCTGATCTCAAGTCGATCTTTGAGAAAACTTGAGCTCCTAGAAGCTGATCGAACAAATCATCAATCCTTGGTAACGGATACTTGTTTTTAATTGTCAACTTGTTCAACTCCCTATAATCAAAACACATACGCATGGTTCCGTCTTTCTTCTTGACAAATAAAACCGGTGCTTCCCACAGAGAAACAGTAGATCGAATAAATCCCTCGTCAACTAACTCTTGTAACTGGTTCTTCAACTATTTTAGTTCCACACGTGCCATTTTGTATGGTGTCTTTGATACCGGTTATGATCCAGGTGCTACCTCAATAGTAAACTCAATCTCTCGCTCAATTAACACGTCTGGTAGATCCTCAGGAAATACACTTGGAAACTCTCGTACTATCGAAATATCCTCAACCCGAGTCCCCGTGACACGTGTATCAATGACAGTACATAGAAATCCTTGACAACCCTTTTTCAACATCCTCCCAGCCTGAATTGCCGATATCATATACGATGGCGCTGTTACCCCAACCCCTTGGAAGGTAAACTCTTTTTGTCCTGGTAACTGAAAATTAACCCTTTTCTGTTCACAATTAATTGTAGCCTGATTTGTAGACAGCCAGTCCATGCCCAAGATTACGTCGAAGTAGTTGATGGTTAACGGAATTAAGTCAACAATCAATACTCTATCACCTACTCTGATTTCACATGCTTTAAACATTTCACTAACGATTTACTTAATGGCAATGATACAGATAATTCATACCCTAAGGGTTCCGACATGTTATTCAAATGTTTGACAAATTCATGTGAGACAAACGAATGCGTTGACCCTGAATCTATCAAAATTCGTGCTGGATGTGAACAGATATGAAGTATACTTGACACCACAGAGTCTGTAGCTAACACATTTCCCGGTGCAAGTTGGAAAGACTTCTCTTGCCTCTACTCCACGCCCTTCCCTTTATCAGTGGGCGGTCCCGATCTTGACCTGCTGGATGCCATAGAACTTGCCCCTTGTTGTCGCCTCTTTGGACAATCTTTAAAAAAGTGTCCTGGCTACCCACAATCAAAGCATTTACCCCTCATATCTGGGATTGAGCTCGTAGAGCTAGGCGGTCGTGATCTAACTTGTGGATAATTCTTGGATATATGCCCCACTTGCTTATAAATGTTGCACGTGCTGAGTAAGTAACAAACTCCCCTGTGTTGACGATTACATGCAGGACACAATGGTCGAGCCCCCTCATAAAATGAGCTCCCACCTTGACTACCTAAACCTAACACAGGCCCTCGTGAAAATGGTTTCTTGAAGAAGCCTTGCCCTTTCCTTTATCTTACCTTGTCGTTTTCCTTGTTGGCTCTGCTTGTATTTGTTAATATCTTGTTCGGCTATGAGAGCTGCATTCTGGACTTGAGCCACAGTTCCAAATTCATGAGTATCCACCCTACATTGGATGTTATCCCTTAACCCTTCTTCAAACTTTTGAGCTTTGTCTTCCTCGGTTATCACTATATCCTTTGTAAATCGAAGCAATTCACTGTACTTGGAGATGTATTCGTTCACCGTCATATCCCCTTGTTGGAGATTCATGAATTCCCGGCGCTTTTGTGCTTTAGCCGCTCGAGAAAAATATCGTTTATAAAACTCCTCTAAAAACTTATCCCAAGTGGTCAGCCTACCTTGCTTAAGCAAATTCACCCACCAATTCTGGGCACCTTCCTTCAGAGTATCAGTGAAAACGTAATCTTTTGGTCTTCAGTACATTCTATAGCACGAAATATTCATTCCATATCCGATACCCAATGAATAGTTGTCATCGGATCCGGACCCCATCAAACGTAGTCAATTTTCTCTTATAGAATTGCTCAATAGTAATACAGTCCACCCTTGGTTCAGGATTCAGGTTCGCATGCCTTACATTTACTGGTGGCACTCGACCACCAACGACACCAACAAAGTTAGTTACCAAGTCCACCAAATGATCCATTATTACATCAAGTTCTTGGTTTTGGTCCATTTTCTCCAAATTCTTGCCTTCCAGTTAAATATACATAAATACAATGCATGATATGCCATATATCATATGACATAAATGATTAAACAATCATAACATAGCATCAATCACCATATACATATATGTGGTGCATCTACATGCTCAATATCTACACGTTACTCTCAAGTCGTCGTCTCTCGTCCCAAAGTTTCTAAGCCTATTGCTTTGATACCACTAAATGTCACGCCCCGGATCCACACATGTGAACCTAGGACACATGGCACGCCACCAAGGCCTTCAAACACCAAGTTACGAATGAAAAGGAAGGAAAACAAGCACATTTACACCATTATGTTAGACAAAACAAGCCCAAGGGAAAAATGGTCATTAATAAGTTATAGCAAATTTTATACCAAAAGATAGGTTTTTGAGTCCCAGTTCCAACGCAAAAAATGGCACGCGAAATTGAATTTTCTAGAGAGAATTATGCCCTTTTCTGTAAACGTCGACGGCCAGATTTTACATAGGCAGATCGATCTGCCCTTATAACCCAGATCAATCCGTACTTTGATTTTCTCGCAGAAAGGTCCCCAGAAAAACCCGGATCAATCCACCCCTTAATCCGGATCGATCCGGGTTCTACAGAAGGCATTTTTTTGCTGTCAAAAACACTGCTAAACAAGTCCAAACATCACCCAAACCAAATCAAAACTCTTGGAAACTTCCAAACTCATTTCAAAATCATTTCTAAACCTTTTCTAAACATTCCCAAGAGACTTTAACATGATTAAAAACGTTAAACAAGATGTGCAACGCAATCTCTCCCATATACTTCTCAAATCTCTCCCTATTACTCCCAATTCCCACAAGATCAACCAACATGCTTCTTAAACCAAATTTCCATTCAAACATGCTCCAAACTATATTAACAAAGCATGAAAGATACCAACAACATCCTAAGCTCCAGTTGCAACGATTACATGAATCTTGAAGCAATTAAGCTAGAAACTTACATAAACAACTAAGTTTAGTACATCTTTAACTTAAACCATTCAACCTTGGATTCACACCAAGTTACAAGTTTTGCACAAAGCAACCATAAACATGAGACTATACTATATGCAAGCTTCCTTGATTCCACGAACCCCCGAATCACCTTCCCGGATTCTCGTCGTCGTGCTCATCTACAATGGTTATTCAATAACCACTACAATATATAAGCTATATGCTTAATGAGAGATTTCAATCAAGCACACGGATGACATATCATGTATATATTCAACTCAACTAACAAAAATGATCTCCGGATAAGCAAGTATTTCCTCCGGCACTACCCGCAAGTCCACGACTCCTCCAATAGTCCACGGCACAAGCCAATAACCCACGCCACATAAGTGCGGTCTATTGCCATTGTCGGCAACAAGTGGTCATCACCACAGAACAATCTCATGGCAGATTCATACGAGCTTTTCTTTGACCCAAATAGGCAACTAAGCATGCTCACATAAACATAACACCGTGCTTTTCACATAATTATAGCTAAATAGGTATGTAATTTACACCCAAATGAACATAAACACAAATCTCATCCAAATTCAAGATTGAAACTTTAATACCCGTATTTGTGTTATTGCTTTTGCATTACATGGCCATGCATGATAATGTGATGTGGCGTGTCTTTTGACACATGTTTGGGTGAGTTTTGACTCACGAGTTGATTTGGGTGTCTATATTAGAGAACCCTCTGAAACTGTGGTGATTGAGGATTTGTTGTTGTGAAGTCTCTCCGAGTATGAGACGGTCACTGTGAAATACTTTAAATGTTTATCTGAAAATAAATGTTTACCTGTGTATTTCAATATCTGTATTATTTTCTATTTTAGAATTTATATCTATTGTTAGTTTTAGTATCCTGGTGAGAACGAATTAACACGCTATTAATTTGATAGGCTAATTAGCAACTTCGGAAACGTCATGTAGAAATTCATGTTTTAGCGACCAAACGAAACTTAGTCGAAAACTTTTATAATTTTGAGGTTTCACTTATAAAGCTGTGAATAAGCTGTGTAGAAAGTTTTAGAGACTGATTAGGAGTTTTGAAAACTCGTGGGGAGGTAAACGTAATTCCCGAGAGTTTTGCCTATATATAGATAGAGATGGTTGAGATATTTTTTTATAAAGTCTTAACCTAAGTTCAAGAAAGGAGGCCATAGGGAGATTTTGGAGCTTAGAGCTTTGCGACGCCAAACGATGACCTTCCGTCAGTTTGTTTTCTCCCAGATTTCATATTCGAGCTCCTCGAGGTAAGAGCTTCGTTTTGATATATGTTAGGGCTTGTTTGGCCAAGTTTTCCGAAAAGTTGTTTCCTAGAATTTTTTCATAAAAGTTGATAAACGGAATTTTGATCCATAGGAATTTTACTAGACGGACTTCTGCACGTTCTTTGTGCACGGGTTTTCTTTGGATCATATTTTAAGCGCGTAAATCGGAGGTGAGTGATTCAACTATGTTTTTGGAATGGTTTCTTGATATGTATTCATGTTATGTTTGAATAGCATGTATTAATACTTAGAGATATCTTGTGTAGTTCATATTGGGCATTTATATTGATAAGTAGGCCCAATAGCACGATGAAATGTTTTGATTACCGCGAGCATTGTGATATGTATTTGAGCATGTTAAGTTGCTTATTTGGGTCAGAAGGAGCACGTGGTCACCGTGCCATTTTGTGGAGCCGATATAGGCATTAAGGTCGCACGATTAAAGAGAAGAATCGTGGGTCTTACCCTTTCGCGTGGACTTATTGGCGAGGAGTCGCGGATTGGGAATATGGACGGGCACGTGAGTCTCCGGCGACTAGTATGAATTGTAGAGATGTGAATGCGGACATGTTTATCATTCATGTGCATATGTTGTGTTATTCACTAAGCGTTAGCTTAAACAAATCGAATATGTGTGGTTATTCAAATAACCATTTCAGGTGTAAATGCTGGCGAGGAATCACAGAAGTGAGCACGTGGGTTGGGAGTTCTTTTAGAAGGCAACTTGAATGTTAATCTTGTAGTTTTGGGATGATAGGAATGTTGTAATAAGAATTCTTATGGTTTTTAGTTATGTTTAACTTGGTATGTTAGAACGAATCTAAAATATTGTAATAGTTAGTAACATGTTGTAACTGTGCTTCGGTAATATGTTAATACAGTTAGGATTGTTTTTGAAGTACTTTTGGAAGTGTGTGTTTGATCCCCATTTGAATTCAAAAGCTTTTAAACTTAGAAAACTCTGCAGAATGAGAAGCTGCCATAAATCAGTCGACTGGTTGAGAAAACAGTCGACTGGAGCCTTCTTTTCAGCAACTCTCTGCATTGTTTCATAGGAGATCAGTCGACTGGGTCTCCGACACAGTCGACTGGATCATGGTTTTCAAAAGTGATATTTTGGCCAGGTCAAACTTCAGTCGACCGGACTTTACCAGTCGACTGAAAATTTGAAGCCCCAGTCGACTGGGTGTAGAAAGCAGTCGACTGGATGGTGTTTTAAAACCCAACTTTCTGCTGGACCAGGATCAATCGACTGGGTCTGAGGATCAGTCGACTGGACGAATAGTTTTCAAAATGACTTGTTTATTCCGCTGCGTGTGTTCTTCAAACCTAATTTTGGGAACGTTAATGAATTGGTTTAGCCTCGGTGGCGTGCCACGGGCTCCGTTTCCGCTATTGTGGGACCGGGCTGTGACAGAAACCACTCACTTCTTTGCAATTAGTTCCTAGTTGTGAAATTAAAGCCCAAATCTACTCCGGGTTCAAATCCTACATGAATTCGGCAAACTACGGATTACCGCTCCGAATTGGGTCACGATAAATACGATGATTATACCTAATAAAATCAGTACAAAAACGTAGAACTCACCTCTACGAGTTCGAATCCAGTCTTGGAATTGAAATTAGGTGTCGAACGGCGCGTCGATTGACGTCGAGAAGCTCCGGCAAACCCCCGTCTCTTTTCCTCTCTCTAACCGACTAAGAATGAAGAAGAAGAGATATGATCTCTTCTTTGTTTCACAGCTCATGTATATAAGTTAGTATTTCTATTATGAAACCCACCCAACTTTTGGTTATTTCTATTTACACCCCCAACTAGTTTTATAACTAACTATTTAATCCTCCAAACTTAAGTGGGTATTTATCTATGTCTCACGTTAGTCCTGTAGGTGGTCCCATATAATTTTATGATGTTTCTAATTAGCCTACCAATTATATAATGTGTTTAATTCGTCCTCACCAATGTATCTCAAATGACCACAAAAATGATCTCTAACTATAAATAATAAATTTAAACAACATATAAATATTTCACATATGCCTTAATAAACATTTAAGCACATAAGGGTGATTCCAAATCATTGTCCCATCACAATGGAACTTTCTCAACACATGTCCCAATTTGGGACTGCCACATTGGCCAACATTGGGTTCCCAAATTGGACACCCACAATCAACTAGCGAGCTAATACTCAATTAAACATGTGTTAATAAATACCAATTAATTATGCTAATGCATGCTAAATCATGATTAATGATTAATCGCGGGAGCGGTTGTTACAGATAATAATAATAATAATAATAATAATAATAATTTGGGGAATCACAACCAAATTAAAGCTTCTACATTTGGGGTTGTTTCCCATTCCATCTGGGCTTAAATTTCATCCCCACATTGACCCTTTTGGCCCCTTTCAGCATATTTTGTTGATAATAGATGTTGATCGTGGAGCCATGCATGGGTGTGGTTATGGTTGAGGAATTTTTCTTTATGAGATTAGAAAGACACGGTGTAGAGGCATTTGGGAGTCTGTCACACCCCAGCCCGCCTCGGACGAATTAGGACACGTGTAACAATGCCATCAAGGCACGCCCCCAATGGATATAACATAAAGCAAGTTTAAATTATCTTTTAAACTCTTTATAATAATCATTTACATGTAACTAACCCCAAGGGTAAAATGGTCATTTAAAAATTTTGTCGAGATTCATGTCAAAAGATAGTTCTTCAAATAAGGAACCCAGCGTTGCAAATGGCACATGAATACAAATTCCCTAGACCAAGTTATGCTCATTTTTATCTGGAATTTGATTATGCTCAAGCACAAATAAGGCAGTGAGCATTCTGCCAAGAGTTTGCTCAATCCAATTTCTTTGTGCTTGATCCAACTTTCTGAAGAATCAATTCTGCCAAGTTTGTGCTCAATCCAACTATTTTTGTGCTTGATCCAACTTTCTGCATAATCAATTCCTATTGCTAAAACACTTTATTTTGCAAGTTCTAAAACATTCCTAAGTCACATGGATTAATTCCAACTCCAATTAAACTTCATGTAAACTTTTAAAACCATTTAAAAACACACTCAAGTGTGATACAACAATCAAAACACCCCAACTTTCATTAATCCAACACATATGGAAACATCCAAAACTATTTGGGAAGCACTCCCAAGTGTTACCAAACATCAAAAGAGTTTCCAAAACATTTTAAACCATTTGATTAGTTATTCACGTACACAAAACTTACAATGCTCTAACTAGGAGCTCAAGCATACCTAATCCCCATTTCTACCCCAACATGAGCATAAACACCCAAATAAGATAAACTACGTTTAATTTACATCAAGGGTTACTTGACTCCCAAAGTCCCTTCCAACATACATGACTTGTGACTTGCAAGTGCAACTCACATCATAAGACAACCAATACTAAATTGAACTTGACATATGACAAAGTTTTCCAAAATATAAGTTCTTCAAATACTTCAAGGACACAACTACATTAAGAAGCCAACACTTAAGTCTATGAACATATCCACATATTCACAACTCTTATGCCCAAAACCCCGTCGTGCCGGTCATTTCCTCTTTTCTTTTTGTTCCGTAACTGCGGTGGTTGTTCAATAACCACAACAGAAAATATATATTCATTTAAGCTTTCGCTTAGTGAGAGAACTAATCATGGTATTGGAATGCTCATCGTATGAATGAAACAATTATCATAAATATCAACTAAATGATCTCTAAAAAGTCAAGTAACTCCAACCACCACTCCCGGGTCCTTCTCACCATGGATCTTTCTCACTTTTTAGATGCATATAGCGTATCACTCACTCTTGTGACCCCGAAGGCATCACTGTCTTTTCATTGTGGTTGTCACCACGCCCTTCCTCTTAAGGGCTTCCTATCCCTTTTATGGGATCTATAAATGGTGACCACTACTTGACTTCCCTTTGATCCACATAAGCATATCAGCGACTTGGCACATAAGTATAGCATTTTTACACCATGAACATACTTTTACTCAAATTCGTCATAATCAAAGCAACTCAAGCATGCACTAAGCATTTTAGGATAATAATTATCACATTAACATATCTAACCACCCAATTTTGGGATTAAAACACTCACCTCTTCTATTATTAGCCAATTAAGCCTAGATTTTCCCAACTCTTGCTAATTTCCAACTCAATTCCGAACCAGTGATAATCCTACATAGTTTTAACATATCAAGAGTTATCAACCAAGAACGGTCGACAGAAGAACTTTACCAGAACTGAAAATAAAAGACATACATGTGATCCTCTTACCTCCACGAGTCCGATGGTGGTGTCGATTCACAAAAAGATCGTCGGACGACGAAGATATGGCGTTGAAAAGTCATGCGAAACTCCAGTCGTCTTTGCCAAAGCTCTCAGTTCTCTCTCTACGTGTTTCTTAATCCTTCAATCTGTTTGAGACTAATGAGTCATCCTAATGACTCATCCTAGGATGTACATGCAAGTTTAACACTTTTTTTATTCATATCGCATGAATTTTCCCCCAAAGTAATTCCATTAACTACCCACCTTTTCTAATGGGTTTAGTCTATGTTATGCGTGGGTCCCAAATGTGGTCCCACATATTATATGAGGTTGATGTTAAACCTACCAATTATGAACCGTATTCATAAACGTCCTCACAAGGGCACCTAAACTGGTTCCCTTTACCTGCCATATGACATAATACTAATATCTTTAAGTATTTAAACAAGTAGCCATTTAAACATATAATGACATCTATATGCAATTTACATCATTTAGACCTTCGTCAGATCTCACTTTTATACCAGTTTCACTTGACTTGAAACTTTCATCTATGTTCACATATGAACACCTTTTCACCTGTGGGTTCATAATCCCACCTTAAACCATTATAAACATTCATTTTCATTAATTTACACACATTAACACTATATTAACCTTTTTTTTCCGGGTACGGGTGTTACAGAGTCTCACTTCTTTCATTTATTGTTTGGATTGTGGTATTGTATTCCTTTGAAGGGATTAGTACATATGACACTGCCATTAGAATATATTAGAGATGAAAGAAACATAACTAATTTTGGAAAAATATTAGGATTGAGCATGTAGTTCATTATTGTGATGTATGGTGGATTTGGAGCTCTGGGGTTACTTTGCTTTTGGTGAAAACACAAAAAGACATAGTCACTACAAATCTGGGAAAAGGCCTGATGAGCAGTTTGGTTCAATTGGGTCTTTGTGTGAATTTATTCTTTAGTTTTCCATTGACGATAAATCACACCCTGTTTATGAGATAGTTGAAAGGAGGTTTTGGATGGACCTTGGAAAGTATTGTTTGTGGATGAGATGGGTGGTAGTTTTGGCTGTCACGCTCCGACATAGCATAATTCAGGAAAGCATTTAATTTCCTTTATGGACTCGTAGGTCGTGACAAGTGAGAGTGACCAATTGTCTCTGCAACAAATAACTTAAACAACATTCTAAAGAAAAGGATATTAATAAACATAAGCTCACAAGTTAAAACTTGCTAAACTATTACATCAATCAAGGTCTAAGGCACAAACCGCCTTATTCAAATCCATCATAAAGTCTATTACAACTCTGAAATGTAAAAACATAAGAAATATAAAACAACCCTTCTGAAAAGTCTCCTGCCTCTAACTGGCATAGTCGAAATACCCTGCTTGCTCCTGACCTGGAAAATCTGGATATAGAGTCCAGGACGCATCAACGCCATCAGCATTATGCAAGCTGGTGAGCAAAATAAACATGTACTCGCAATGTATATATAAGCATATGTAACAACGTTACTGGTTATACTTTTAAACAATAATTCAAGGTTCCAACTTCAACATAAGTCATGTGGGGATAATAAGCAATAAAGTATGAGATCGTGCATGAATAATGTTATATCTCATCTTACCGACTCTTTTCTTTCGACAAACTCGATTCAACCATCTCTTTACCTCAGATACCCAGAATAACATCCGCTCAGTACCTAAGTCGCACAACACATCGTTACCTTAGATACTAGGAATAATATCCGATCGATATCCAAATCGTACACCATACCATCGCTTCGGATACCAGGAATAATATCCGCTGGATATCCGAAATGCGCGCCTCAGATACCAGGAATAATATTCTATCGATATCTAAGTCGTACACTACGCCATCGCCTCAGATATCAGGAATAATATCCGCTCAGTATCTGGGTCTATCATAACATTGTCGCCTCCAATACCAAGAATAATATCCGTTCGATATTGGGGTCGCACACCATACCATCGATTTATATACTGGGAATAATATCCGATCGATATCTGAGTCGTACAACACATCGCCGCTCATTACTCTTTTCACGCTTTCTCACACACCATGCATGTCGACTCAACCTCGACCCTATCATGCATGTCAATGTTCATGAAACGCAGCAACAATTATTGATCACAAATCTGAATATCCGTACGAATGTAAATCTCAGTTTTAATCATTTAATTAATCCAATTCTTAAACGTGAGTATTTGAAACAGTACATCTGTCAAACAGTTCCTTAAAAACTTCCAAAATCTTTTTCAAACAGTCCCTTATACAAAAATACACAAACAGCAAAAAAATGTCATGTCGCGCGAGCGATCTGGCCCTTTTTATAAAATCCATTAAAAATCCTTTTCTGCCCAAAGATGCATAGGTCGTGTGAGCGGGCCGCGTGAGCGACGCGCGCGTGAGTTGAAGCAGAAGCTTCATCTTCTTCGTTTTCTCCCCTGTTTCGATTTTGAAACTGAAAATATACCCATTTCTGAATTCTGTTACAAACATGTCATGTAATATATGAATCTCTTCAGTTTTTCGCGTAGATTAAGAATACGCGATCGAATTAAACTAATACAGATTATATCTCTCAATTTTTGCGGTTAAAGTATGAGTGACAAAACTTCAATTCAACAATACGTCGCGATACGAATGAATTACTCTGTAGGATTCGAACTGCAGCTTATTGGGATTAAGATCTTTCATTTTTAATTCACTGAATTGATTTTGGATAACTTTTATAAAACTCCAATTTTCAAAGCTTCAATGGTGTATCTATATATACACATATATATACCTCCATATATACAGAAAAATACATACATATACGTTGGGAGTGAGTTTATAATACTCACCGAGGTGTTTAAGACTGAGAATTCACCACCGAGATTTCTGCCGAAATTTCCATCGTCTAAGAATTTCTACTCCTCAGTTCTTGAATTATATATATATGTATCGGTAGAAGTATATATATATATACTGTATGTGTGTGCCTTGTGTAATCTAGAGAGGGTAATAGAGAAATTAAGAGAGATAGAGAGTTTTAGAGAGTGAAATCATAGAGAAAATGAGAGACTGTGAGAAAAAAAAAATGAGAGTTATACACATAAATATATACACTATGAATTGGGTATCCTCCAAGCATGTCACGCCAAAAATCGAAGCGCGAGGAAAGAGAAATGATAGAGAGAGAAGAATTAAAACCCAATGACCAATGCGGAAACAACTTTGGAAACCTACGGGGATTCCTATAAAGATGACTTACTAACACATAAGCCAAAATGGACTTACATGTCAACGAGTCAGACAAAGATGAAGACTTTTGAAAACTAGGTTTAGAAGACTAATCGAGCAAGTTCAAGATCAAGAAATACCTCAAAGTGTTTTATGGAAAAGTGTATGTTGGAAACAAGATATTAAATTATAGGGTAAATTACACAAACCTCCCCTGAGGTTTGCTTTAATTACACAGACCTCCCCTGAGGTTTCGAAAATTACACGGACCTCCCTCGAGGTTTGTAATTAGGTAACAAAACGCCCCCTCCCCTAACGGTCCGTTAGTTTTTATTACATTAGCCCCCCCTGAAAATTATAATTAGCCCCACTAATATTATAAAATTGTCATACTAAGCCCCATTTCTCTTATATTTTTGTGCTAATTATAAAATCCCTCCTCCCTCCTATGTTTTTGGGTTAATTTTTTTAGCATTAATTTATATCTACACAAAATACATATAAATAGGTCCCAAAATTTTTTTGTCCCCGAACAAACCTCTGTCAAGCCCCCCCGTATTAATTTTCTAGATCCGCCCATGCCTCTATACTTCAAATTGATATCCATTAACCCACCTATGTGAGGCAAGTTTTGGGGTTAAATGATATCATTGCTCCCTTAAAGAGAGTTAACCCCAAAATTAACATCACAAAATGGGTTAAGTGTTTATATTTTTAACCAATTTTAGAATTTTCGTAAGTTTTGAGTGAAATCATAACAGTTCCATTTTAGTCCACAATTACAGGGGGTTAAGTGTCCACTTTGGAAGCATAGGGGCAAGGGCGGATCTAGAAAATTAATACAGGGGGGGCTTGACAGAGGTTTGTTTGGGGAAATTATTATTTTTTTGACCTATTTTATATGTATTTTGTGTAGATATAAATTAATGCTAAAAAAGTTAACCAAAAAACATAGAAGGGAGGAGGTATTTTATAATTAGCACAAAAATATAAGAGAAATGGGGCTTAGTATGACAATTTTATAATATTAGGGGGGCTAATTGTAATTTTCAGGGGGGGGGCTAATGTAATAAAAATTAACGGACCGTTAGGGGAGGGGGCGTTTTGTTACCTAATTACAAACCTCGAGGGAAGTCCGTGTAATTTTCGAAACCTCAGGAGAGGTCCGTGTAATTAAGGCAAACCTCAGGGGAGATTTGTGTAATTTACCCTAAATTATATGAAGAGGCATTCATTTTTAAAAGGTAAAGAACATAATTATATCACAGGGAACTTATGTCCTTAATTAAATCAAAATGAAAATTGGGAAATGTGTGATATAGTGTAAAAGCACTACTCATACGCTTTTGAAATCATGAACGAAAAACCTGTTTTGGTGGGTAAATAACCTTAATATCATATAGGAAGCTTAAGTTTTTAATTAGACCGGACATGGAATTCGGAAAATATGAGCCGTATGCCAAAAACACTATACATGAGCAGTTTTTACTATTCACTTCTCACAAAAAATATATATTATGTGAGCAGTTTTTACTATTCACGAGTTGAAACTTTTCCCTTATTCTAGCTAAGTATGGAAAATTCACATAAACATTTTATAACCTTCAAATGGAGTTTCTAACAAGAAAAAAAATATCGACGGCAAGTCGACGGAAAAAAAGTTTAATAAGCATAATCTAAAAACAACAAAATCCAGTAAGGATTTAATTAAAAAAAAAAAAAAACAACAACAACAACAACTCCGGCAAGGACAAAACCAAGCATAACCGATTACATACACATAAAGGACTCCTAAAACAAGAGTTCGAGAAGAGAGGCTGCAATCTCGAAACATACTTACATAAGACAACTAATCTAACAAGCATGAAAGGCATGGACTAACACTTGCCCGTCAAATTACAATAAGATTTCCCAATAACAAAATATGGAAGTCCAAGCTCAAGAAGTTTTACAATAAAATTAATACAACAATTTTCTTTTTAGAGCATTAAACTATTACAAACTTCCCAAAAGACTAAAGTTCACATGAGAACTATCCATTTACATATCTAAGCACGAGTCTTCAAAATAGAACAAAATGTATCAACGTCTACGCGTCGGGTCACATGTGCCCTTTGCCCTTATCAAGTTCACCTGAAAAAAAAATATTTTGTCATTTTTATGAGAACGACGGCTAGTAGAAAACATTGCGATGAATCAATATGCTATTCATGAATAAGTATGAGATGTGGTGCGAATGTGCGATGCATTGCCACCAAGGCTAAAATGAAATGACAAGAGCTTTACGGCAATGCATGATATGTGCACTCCTCTCATTACCGGACTGTGAGCCACCCATACATAGAGTGTAGCATACCAACTTCCTGGAGCTAACCAAATATAATTGGAGTTTGAATGTTTCTAAGGATCATTCTCGATGTCTTACTTCACAACCCACATCCGGATTTTCTTAAATCAAATTCCCTCACATGGGGCTTTTCTCTTCTTTATTTTTTTTAAACAAAACATTTATATCGTGATAAATGGAATGCTTTCTGATTAGGCCTCAATGCATGTGATGTTAAAATGACAATATAGATGCTCCAACAAAATAGTTTAAGCAATAATTCTTGCATGTTGGACATGGTATCAAGGACATCAAAGAGTTGAATTAAAATTCATAATATAACATTCCTAACAAGGATTTCTAAACTAACATCCTAACATACTTTCACACATGCAAGGGAGCATCCTAATCACATCTATCATCACATAATTACAATTAGCACAACTTAAAGATGCAAGTCACAATTAGGCAATTAATCCTAAATTTACAACTTTGGGAAAAATCCTAATGCATGTGTCTAAATCATTCTCCTAACAATCCAATGAGCACAAATCACCTTTAAATGAAAATTATATTGAAAGGAAGCAATGACATCTACCTCAATGGAGATTTCTTCCAAAATAAATCGAAGAGCACAAAATTTCCAAGAAAACCAATGAGCTCCAAAATTGACCCCAATAAGATATAGAGAATAGCCCAAGGAAGCCCAAGAACACCTTCAAAGCAAAAACCCCTCAAAATTTCTCCATGGATGAAAGCTAGGTTTTCAAACTCTATAAAATTCGGATAGACTATGTAAATGGCTGAAAAATGAGTTTATGAAGGTATCTATAGGTAGCTCTTGAAATCTAAGACTATTTTGTGAAATAGTAAAACTCACGAAAATCACTCTTTAATGCCCTATTGGAGCTTGAAGAGAATGAGATATGGAGGTTCTTGTATACTCAATATAGATATAGAGAGAAGGAGGAGAAGAAGAGAGAGAGAGAGAGAGAGAGAGAGAAAGAAAAAAAATGAAAGTGAAGAAAGAGAGAGGAAATGGCCGGCCACTTTAGGTGGAGAGTGGGGCCCACTAGTTTGTTAGATTTTTGTTTTCCCTCTTTGTTAACTTGAAATGGTATATATCATGTGTGTGCGTGTGTTGTCTAGTTTAACACAACCAAATTAAAACATGTACGCATTTTAGCACTAAGATAATAAAAATAAAAATAATAATAAAATAAAATAAAACAAAATAAGAAAAGAAAAAAAATAAATATAGTGACACAAATTAAGATAAATTTAAATGCTACACCAAAATAATTAACATGCTCGCACATAAGCATGTAAATACAGATTTACCCTTATTAAAAATTGAGAGCATTTTTGCTCACTCAAAAATTGGTTCATCAATGCTTACCCAAGCATCCCATTGACCAATGGAGTGGGACTCAAGATTAAACATCATTTGTTTAATCATGGGTCCCACTGCATTGGCCAAGGGAATGCTTGGGTGAGCATTGGTGAACCATTTTTTGGGTGAGCAAAAGTATTTTCTTAAAAATTTTGGGTTATGACAAAGCAAAAGGGAAATCATTTGGTGATGTTGAGCTCACATGCTCCTCACCCAAGATCGCGATATAAACGCAGCTTAAAATAAAAACTGGTATTATCCGGTTGAAATAAAAATACAGAAAGTTATATTAGTGTAGGAATTAAATTTCGAGTAGTACAAAAATATAGATATCGTTCAAAACCATAGAAAGTAATTTTCTATATTTAAGAAAATTACGGTTTGACCCCAAACAAAATGTTATAAATAGAAATAGAAAGAGATATTCATTTATTAATGAAAAAAAAGTAAAAGAAATTACAAGGTGTTACATTGGCAGAGTGGGTTTGGTGGCTTTATTTGTCCCAAATTTCACAGACTCTTGTCATTAGTTGGAAGCAGCATTTGCAATGCATTGGCCTTTGTTTTGCCTCCCACATTCCATTATCTGGTTTTTAAGGAAGAGATAGGGTGGGAAGGGAGTAGTTTTAGATATGAGCATATATAATTGTTCTTGGTGTTGGTATTAGAATTTCAGGAACTTGGTATTTTATGGCTGAGATTTTCTCCATCAAGGAGGTATAATATGTTATCTGATAATCAATGTAAAGTACAAATTGTCAATTATTTGTTCATTAATTTTGTAATTAAATTGTTGCAACTACTAAAGAGAAAAAAGAAAAAGAAAACACATTTTCACCCTTTCAATGGCTTCTCAATTTTCAATGTGGAATGAGTACATATGCAAAATATTCTTCATTGTTTCTTCTAATCCTTTCCTCATATGGTCAATCCACCATGGTGCTAGAAAATCCATTACACCTATCACTCTGTGATACGCCCAAAAATGCTCTTGCAGTCCAGTGCTCTAGGTTCGACCGACCGACCTCAAGTGCAGGCCTCTGCATCCGACCCATATCGACCAACCTCCAATCCAGTGCTCTGGGTCTGACCCCGAGCTATTAACCTCCAATGCAGGCTTCCAGGACCGACCCCAACCGACATCCAGTCCAGTGCTACGGTCCAGACCTGACCTACAGGACGGGTTGCATCGATCAATCGCAGAACAGTTCATATCCAGCTCAACTGGCCCAGAGGCATGTCCCAAGCCACTCGGATTCCAGCAGTTTCCTAAACCAGCTAGGAAACCATCTAGATTCGCATCAACTATTGTCACGCCCGACGTAGCATAATTTAGAAAAGCATTTAATTTCTTTTATGGACTCGTAGGTCGTGACAAGTGAGAGTGACCAATTATCCCTGCAACAAATAACTTAAACAACATTTCTAAAGAAAAGGATTACAATTGTTTCCTAATCAGATTAGAAAACATACCAGATATACAGCAGTCATCATAGGCTGTCAACAGTTACCTAATCGAACTAAAATACCTTGTAAGGGAGGACTTTTCCTTCCATAAAAAGGTCCTCCCATCCTCTCAGGGGAAGAGGCGAATTTAATACTAGCCCTAGCATACTGTGTTGTCTTTCTCCCTAGAAACCCTAGAGCAGTCATGCAAGGTAGCCCCTTGATAGTTCCAGTCTCATTGTTGAATCATCAAGGCCACCTACATCAGTCACTGTAAACAGTTTTCTATTTAGTGGAAGCATTGACACACAAGCTGTAATACCCGTACCCAGAAAATGAAAGTAATATTTATTTTGCATGCATTAATTAGTATAATTAATTGTATGTGATGTTTGGGTAAGTTCTAGTTACCCCGATGTGATAAGTGCTTGACAAAGGGCACAGTTGGAGAAATGTGAAACGAGACCCACAGGAGGTCCAGATTGGATAAATTACATTTAGTTGCATTTATGTGATTAAATGATAGACATGTAAATGTAAATGTGTACATTATAATACATGTTGATGTCATGTGATTATTTAATTGCTAAAATGTTAAGTGCCTTAATATTATATTATTATTCATGTTTATTTATGGGACCAGTTTGGGTCCCCTTGTTCGGGTGTAATTGGACACGTGATATAATTGATAGACTAGTTAGCCCCTTCATATGATATTCGTGATCACGTTTGGGGCCCATATGTGACATAGATATAGACCCACTTAGATATTGAGATAGTAATATAATTAGTTTGGGTGTTATAATAGAACTTAAGAATATGTGGAGGTGTAAATGGAAATAGAACTAAGTTGAAGAATATTCCAAAGAATATTCTCTTTTGTCTAAAAAAAAGGAGATAAAACCGCGAGTGTGTGCGTTGTGTGAGGCGGCGGAGTGCATATATTATATGTTATATTATATATATTAGTTAGTTCATAAAAAAAAAAAAAAAAAGGATAGGAAAGAAAAAAAAAAGAACAGAGAGTGAGAGAGCCGAGAGCTAAGGAGGAGATGAGGGTTCTCCATCACTTTTGACGTCGTAGCTTCGTCGTCTGTTGTCCAAATCACGATATGATATCATATTTGGACTCGTAAGGGTAAGACTAATGACACGACTGAAAAATTGTGCGCTCTTGTGCAACACCCAAGTATAGGTGATCGTGCAAGTAATACTGGATAAGTCCAGGTCGATCCCACAGGAAAGGAAAATGGAGAATGTCTACTAAGTTATAACCTAAAGAAAATGAAAAAGATTAATATAGAAGTGGAGGTTCTATGAATCCTAATTAATTAAATTAAACTAAATAATAAACTAAAGTATAAAGAAACAGAACTAAAGAAATGAATAAATTAAAGGTGTTGGAAACACGTGAATCCACATTGATCCTAACCATCTACCGTGTATATTCATTATTGTTCTATGGAGTTCATTCATCTTCAGCATTCCATATTTTTCTAAAGATAAAGATTCAATAGTCCTTTCATGACCGAGACTACATCATCACAATTGATTTAAAATACTTGGAAGACAGTTTAAAACAATGGTTATTACTTGCACTCTAAATGATGTTAGCATTCAAAGTGGTTTTCAAAATTCATTGAAGAAATTAGACTTAAGGCTTTAAGTTCTAAAAAATGTTGTGACAAACTGAGCTTATAGGGACAATTTGATGACAGATTTCTAAACAGAAAGTCTTGGAATACGTAAAAGAATCATCTCAGGATTTAACATGTTCGATCGATCAAAGCGCTCTCGATCGATCGGACTACATCATCCTTCAATCGATCGAAATATCTTTGATCGTTTGACTATGGCTCTGGTTCGATCGATCGAGCCCAAGGTTTTCTAAAGATTACATGGCAGAGGCTAGGAATCAATGATTCATCACATATTCCCAACGTCTAAACTACAGATACATGAAAAAATAAGTGCAGAAATAGCAAACTAAAGCAATCATATCATCTAAACTAATAAACAATCAAATAGAGATAAAGGAAAAGAAAAACCTAGAAATAATCTGAATAAAACTTGTAAATAACTTCAATCTTGAGTTTAATAATTGAAAAGAGGAAAAAGAACATCAAAACTAACCTCATCTACTCCTAAACTACCCTAAAACTGCTGTTTTTTGTGTTCTAGAGCGTCCTCCCTTCGTCTGGTATCAAAATGACTTATTTTAGGGTTCCTGCAGAGTTTACACAACTTTTGGGTGAAAATAAAGTTCAATCAATCGAACTTAGTTCGATCGATCGAACTCTCAATCGATTGAACTCTCCTCAAGCCCTTGAACTTCTCTGATTTTGACAACTTTGCGCACCGATGGGAGAATAGCCATAACTTTTCACTCGAATATCAGATTGACCTCTCGTTTGCGGCCAAGCGACCATAACCCAAAGATCTACATTTTTTATTTCTGGGAAAATCTTCCAAATCTGAAGTCTTCATTGTCAAAAATGGCATTTTCTCAGCTACTTCTATTGTTCTCTCCACCAGAATCACTTTCTATGCAACGATTGCTTTCCATGACTTGTAAAATATTGTAAAAACACATGTTTAAGTTTCAACATCATATAAAACATTTAATCATTGATATGCATCTAAATCTAGGGACTTGTGGATAAAAGTATGCATAAAAGACCATAAAATACGCTATGAATATGCATTTTTCACCTCTAATCACCTAACCTATGGTATAATTTAATTTGGGTTTAATCAGCAGATTTTTGGTGATCCAAATGGGTTGGTAACATTTAGTTTACCAAAATTGTATAGGATTAACCACAGGTTCATATTTGGGATGGATCTAGGAAAAATTCGGGATTTCTAGACTTATTTGATTATTCGTAGAGGTGAGTGTCCTAATCTCAAAATTGGATATTTAATGTTATTTATTTGCTATTAAATGCTTTAAAATGCTTAATTGTGATTAAGTAGAAAATCAATGTGAATATTTATTGTTTAACATGTCCAAAATGATGAAATTGCCATGTTAACATGTTGAGTTGCTTATATGCTTATTTGGGTCAAAGGGTCTCAAGTGATAATCACCATTCTTTATCCCATATAAGGGACTGAGAGATGGTGATATCCTCAGAGAAAAGGGGATAGTGGTGACGGCCACAATGAATTAACTACAGTCACAAATGAATGAGTGTGGTTTCGCTATGTGCGACGAAAAAAGTGAGAATGACCCAGAATCAGGGGGTCCAGAACGATGGTGATTGATTACTTGACATGCCTGCGACCATTTATTATTGTGATTGCATAATTGGTGTTTTGATTCATTAAATACTCAAATTGCATGATTAGTACCACGTACTCACTGAGCAAAAGCTTAGTTAATTTTGTGGCTAATGACCACGCATGTTCAGGTGAGCATCACGGTGAGAAGCGTTGAACCACGGGGTTCTGGACAACTTGGGTGTATGTTTCTTTTATTGTATATGTTAATACATTATTTGTGGGCGTATTCAATTGGGTTGGGAGTTGGTTGTATAATTTGTAACTTGAAGCTCATATTTTATGTTTTGGAAATTGAGACCAGTAGTGTAAGGATTTTGTAATAAACTAGTTAAATCTCTTTTTAGTTTCCAAGTGTCATGGACATGTTAGTGGATCAGTTGGTAATGCATGAGAATGGTTTTGTATGAGTAATTTGGTTTTGGTTATATTTTTAACTCTTAAATAGGGAAAATTGGTGTAGAAATTTGATCTGCAGAATCTGCAGGTCTATTTTTGGCCTGTCAACTTTTACGGAAACGGACATAACTTTTTCTAGAAAATTCAGATTCGCGCGCCGTTTTTTTGCGTTGGAACCGAGACTCGAAGGGATATCTTTTGATATAAAATTTTACTATATTTTTTAACTCTTATTTTATTGCTAATAAGGGGTGTTTTGTTTTAGGTAACTCACTGTTACACGGTCCTAATCTGCGTGCAGCGGGTTGGGGTGTGACACAAGCACATGTGGACGTAGGTTCCTTTATTAGCAATGCCGAACCATATACAAATACGCTCTCTCTCTCTTTAAGATGTTATTAGATCCTAAATCCAACCAGAACCAAATATTGTACCATCAGCTTGGTGCTGCCTGTGAGAAACAATAGTTTTCCTCCAAAACAAATCTAGTGGCTGATACGTGATGGCCGGAAAACACGGTTGAAAGCCTGGGGAACAAGCAGCCCAGCAGTTTCAGCAGTCTTGATGCCAGAACATATTGCTGTTCCGTTCACTCAACTCAATGAAGGACAATGCCATACACAACAACAAATTGATGATATGGAGACCACACATAGGACAGCCCCACTAAGTCAGGAAGAAGCCTCATTCACTAGCCTAACTTACTATGCCAATGGTAAACTGGGCGGAGTGCAAAATCTAACCAGAGACCTAGAGAGGAGGCCCGGGGACATGACCCAGGTCATCGGTGCAAAATCTAATTAAAATCTTACCAGTGCTCCGGGTTCGACTCCGTCTGACAACCAGTTCAGCGATCAGTTGCAAGGAGGGCAAGTATTTTCGAAGATCGACTTGAGATCCAGTTACCATCAGTTGAAAGTCAAAGAGGAAGATGTTGAGAAGACAGCTTTCAGGACTCGATATGGTCACTTTGAATTTTTGGTTATGCCATTTGGAGTGACTAATGCACCAGCTGCTTTCATGGACTTGATGAATCGTGTTTTCAAGGATTTCTTAGACGAGTTTGTCATTGTGTTTATAGATGATATCCTAATCTACTCCAAAAGTGTTGAGGATCACGAGCATGATTTGCGATTAGCTTTACAACGATTGCGTGAGAAGAGATTGTTTGGGAAATTGAAGAAGTGTGAGTTTTGGTTGACCGAGATAGCTTTCCTTGGACATATAGTGTCGGCAAAAGGAATTTCTGTAGATCCTCAGAAGATAGAAGCCGTTACCAACTGGGTGAGACCAACGAATGTGACGGACATCAGAAGTTTCCTAGGATTAGCTGGGTATTATCGGAGATTTGTAAAAGACTTTTCGCGTATAGCAATGCCGATGACACAGTTAATGAGGAAAGATATTGCTTTTGTTTGGAGTCCAGAATGTGAAGAAAGTTTCCAAGAGTTGAAGGGTCGACTAGTGAAAGCACCAATATTAGCAGTTCCGTCAGGGACTGAAGGATTTATTATTTACAGTGATGCTTCATATAGAGGTTTAGGTTGCGTTCTTATGCAAGGTGATAAAGTTATTGCGTATGCATCAAGACAACTCAGACCGCACGAGAAGAATTATCCAACACATGATCTAGAATTAGCCGCCGTGATTTTTGCATTGAAGATTTGGCGTCATTATCTATACGAAGAGAAATGTGAGATCTATACGGATCACAAGAGTTTGAAGTATCTGTTTACACAATGAGATTTGAACATGAGGCAAAGGAGATGGTTAGAGTTGATGAAGGACTATTACTTGTCAATTCAGTATCATCCGGGCAAGGCGAATGTTGTCGCCGATGCTCTTAGTCGCAAAGTACCAACCAACACCGCATCAGATTTGACTTCTCAGAAAGAACTGATACGAGATATGGAGAATTTGGAGCTTGAAGTGATACCGAGGATTGAAAGTGGCTTGATGTCGACGATGGTGGCACAACCACTCTCGATTCACGAGATTACAGAGAAACAACTTCAAGATGTGGCTTTGAAGAAGATTTGTGATGAGATTCCGATGGGCAAACAACCGGGATTCACGTTTGAGAATAATGTGTTGAGACTGAGGGGTAGAATTTGTGTACCTAGTGAGAAAGAGTTAAAGCGGAACATTCTAGAGGAAGCACACAACACAAAGTATACCGTTCACCCGGGAAGCACCAAGATGTATAGAGACTTGAGACATGTTTATAGGTGGCCGGGAATGAAGAGAGAAATAGCACGTTATGTTTCGCGTTGTACTAGTTGTCAACAAGTAAAGGCCGAACGCCAAGTACCCTCGGGATTGTTACAATCGTTACCGATAGCCGAGTGGAAATGGGAGCACATAACAATGGATTTTGTTAGTGGGTTTCCGAGGTCGAGGAGATTGAACACTATTATTTGGGTGATTGTTGACCGTTTGACGAAGTCGTCGCACTTCCTACAAATCCGAACAACTAATCCAATGACGTTAGCTAAGTTGTATATTCGTGAAATTGTGAGACTACATGGTATCCCAGTTTCTATCGTTTCGGATAGGGATAGTAGTTTTACATCAAAGTTTTGGAGAGCCTTGCAAGAAGCAATGGGTACCAAATTGCACTTTAGTACCGCTTTTCATCCTCAGACCAATGGTCAATCAGAGAGAGTGATCCAGATTTTGGAAGATACGCTTAGGCAATGTGTACTTGATTTTCAGGGTGATTGGGAAGACCATTTACCGTTAATTGAGTTCGCATATAACAACAGTTTTCAGTCGAGTATTGGAATGGCTCCTTATGAAGCTTTATATGGTCGTGTATGTCGTTCACCGATTAGTTGGACGGAAGTCGGAGAAAGAATGATTGAAGGGCCGAAAATTGTACAAGAGACGACAGATAAGATAAAGGTAATTCGACAACGGTTACTGACAGCTCAGAGTAGGTATAAGAGTTATGCCGATAAGCGTAGACGACCGTTGGAATTTGACGTGGGAGACTTAGTGTATTTGAAGGTGTCACCTTCAAAGGGGATAACCAGATTTGGTAGATACGGGAAACTCAACCCGAGATATGTAGGACCTTTTGAGATCATTGGAAGAGTTGGACCTGTAGCTTATCGTTTGAACTTGCCGAGCGAGTATGCTCAAGTTCATAACGTGTTTCATGTATCGTTGTTACGCAAACAATTAGTAGAAGATAGAGATCAAGTGATGACTCCGACATCGAATGAGATTCAGAGTGATTTAACGTATGCCGCATATCCGGTAGAGATCTTAGACCAGAAGGATCAAGTCTTACGAAATAAAGTAATATCGAAAGTGAAAGTGTTATGGCGTAGCCAAACTACGGAAGAAATGACGTGGGAAATAGAAGATGAGATGCGTACTCAGTATCCGCACCTTTTCGAGACATGAGGTATAAGTTTGGGGGCAAACTTCTTTTAAGGGGGAGAGTATTATAACACCCACATTTGTGTTATGTCATTTGCATTACATTGTCATGCATGATAATGTGATGTGGCGTGTCTTATGACACATATTTGGGTGAGTTTTGACTCACGAGTTGATTTGGGTGTCTGTATTAGAGAACCCTTTGAAACTGTGGTGATTGAGGAATTGTTGTTTTGACGTCTCTCCGAGTATGAGACGGTCACTGTGGAACCTTTTAAATGTTTATCTGAAAATAAATGTTTACCTGTGTATTTCAATATTTGTATTATTTTCTATTTTTGAATATATTTCTGTTGCTAGTTTTAGTATCCTTGTGAGAACGAATTAACACGCTATTAATTTAGTAGGCAAATTAGCAACTTCGGAAACGTCATGTAGAAATTCGCGTTTTAGCGACCAAACGAAACTTAGTCGAAAACTTTTATAATTTCAAAGTTTCACTCGTAAAGCTATGAATAAGCTGTATAGCAAGTTTCAGAGACTGTTTAGGAGCTTGGAAAACTCGTGGGGAGGTAAACGTAATTTCCAAAAGAGTTGCCTATATATAGATAGAGATGGATCTTTAGATTTTTGTAAGTCTTAACCTAAATTCCTAGAGGAGGCCAAAAGGGGGCTAGAGGGAGATTTTGTTGCTTCAAGCTTTGCGACGCCAAACGACGACCTTTTGTCAGTCTGTTTTCTCCCATATTTCATATTCGAGCTCCTCGAGGTAAGAGCTTCGTTTTGATACCTATTAGGGCCTGTTTGGCTAAGTTTTCCGAAAAGTTATTTTCTAGAATTTTTCATAAAAGTTGATAAATGGAATTCTGATCCATAGGAATTGTACTAGACGGACTTCTGCACGTTCTTTGTGCACGGGTTTTCTTTGAATCGAAGTTTAAGAGCATTAATCGGAGGTGAGTGATTCAACTATGTTTTTGGAATGGTTTCTTGACATGTATTCATGTTATGTTTGAATAGCATGTATTAATACTTAGAGATATCTTGTGTAGTTCATATTGGGCATTTATATTGATAAGTAGGCCCAATAGCACGATGAAATGTTTTAATTTCTGCGAGCATGGTGATATGTAATTGAGCATGTTAAGTTGCTTATTTGGGTCAGAAGGAGCACGTGGTCACCGTGCCATTTTGTGGAGCCGATATAGGCATTAAGGTCGCACGATTGAAGAGAAGAATCGTGGGTCTTACCCTTTTGCGTGGACTTATTGGCGAGGAGTCGCGGATTGGGAGTATGGACGGGCACGTGAGTCTCCGGCGACTAGTATGAATTGTAGAGATGTGAATGCGGACATGTTTATCATTCATGTGCATATGTTGTTTCATTCACTAAGCGTTAGCTTAAACAAATCGAAATATGTGTGGTTATTCAAATAACCATTTCAGGTGTAAATGCTGGCGAGGAATCACTGAAGTGAGCACGTGGGTTGGGAGTTCTTTTAGAAGGCAACTTGAATGTTAATCTTGTAGTTTTGGGACAATAGGAATGTTGTAATAAGAATTTTTATGATTTTTAGTTATGTTTAACTTGGTATGTTAGAACGAATCTAAAACGTTGTAATAGTTAATAACATGTTGTAACTGTGCTTCGGAAATATGTTAATACAGTTAGGATTGCTTTGGAGTACTTTTGGAAGTGTGTGTTTGATCGCCGTTCGAATTCGAAAGCTTTTAAACTTAGAAAACTCTGCAGAATGAGAAGCTGCCATAAATCAGTCGACTGGTTGATAAAACAGTCGACTGGAGCCTCTGTTTTCAGCAACTCACTGCACCCTTTTAATACAGGATCAGTCGACTGGGTCCTCAACACAGTCGACTGGATCATGTTTTCAATTCAAATATTTTGTTCAGGCCAGACTTCAGTAGACCGGACCGTATCAGTCGACTGAAAATTTGAAGCCCAGTCGACTGGGTATAGAAAGCAGTCGACTGGATGGTGTTTTTAAACCCAACTTTCTGCTGGACCAGGATCAGTCGACTGGGTCTGAGGATCAGTCGACTGGACGGATGGTTTTCAAAATGTCTTGTTTTATTCCGCTGCGTGTGTTCTTCAAACTAATTTTTGGGAACGTTAATGAATTGGGTTAGCCTCGGTGGCGTGCCACGGGCTCCGGTTCCACTATTGTGGGATCGGGCTGTGACACAACCCGACCTCCAGTTTACAGTGATCAAGGGACGGTGATCCCGTCCTAACCTCCAGTCTCCAACGGTCAGGGTCCGGCAATCCTGACCCGACCTCCAGTTTACAGCGGTCAAGGGACGGTGATCCCGTCTCGACCTCCATTCTCCAACGGTCAGGGTCCGACAATCCTGACCCGACCTCTAATTTACAGTAGTCAGGGGCATGGTGATCCCGTCCAGACATCCAGTCTCTAACGGTCCAAGCGAGCCCAACTACATGGTATTTTTTCCCGACCAGAGCACATTATAAAGACTCGAATTGCCTAAGTATCAACACTTAGCCGATCCCTGGAGCATTGTAAAAGTCCTTGGTCACTCCAAGGCACCAAAAAGACCATCACTTGGCGAAAGTCCTCAGTCAACTAGAGACAAAACTGCAATTAGGCACAAATCGACAATAGAGGTGATTAAACCTTCTTAGGTTAGCCCACGATAGAGGAGTGAAAGAAACCCTAAAAATCTATACATTTTGGATCTCCAATTAGGCCCAAACCGATGATAGAGGTGATTAAAGCCTATTAGGTTGGCCCAAGATAAAGGAGTAAAAGAAATCCCTAAAATTCATACATTTTTGGGTCTCCAATTAGGCCCAAACCAACAATAGAGATAACTAAAGCCTCTTAGGTTGGTCCATGATTGAGGAGTAAAAAAAGACCCTAAAGCAATGCGCTTTAGGTCGGCTCTACCAACATGGTCAAACTCTTTTACCAACAACCTTGATGAAGGCTCACTGGGCAGAAGACAACCATCCTAAGAGCTAACATAAAAAAGGACCCTAGAGCAATACGCTTTAGGTCGACTTATCCAACATGGCCAAATTCTTGTACCAGCAACCTTGACGTAGACTTACGGGGCAGAAGATAACATCATGGGAGCTAACTTAAACATAAGACTAAGAATTAGGCTAAGTCTCAACTCTTAGCTAATTTTCGAGCACTTAAAAGTCTCCGAATTAGGCTGAGTCTTAACTCTTACTAACAAATTAAGGTAGCAGGTTTTGGGAGCTTTGAATAGTCATGTCCAAAGGTGGATCATTTCAAACATCTAGGGGGAGTCCATTGGTAATCAACATGGATCCCAGGCACCACATGATTATCACCACTATAGTCATCGTCCACTTCAATATCAAACATGTACTCTCTAATAAGTAATAAGATAAGGATCGATCTGCACTATAAATCTCAACACAAACCCGGGCCGAGTCAGTGGCAAGGGTAAAAAGTCCAGTACTTAAGGCCTTTCTTCTCCCATAATCTAGATGCAGCTAGCATGCATTGGTTACCAATGTGTAATTAAGGCAACTTCTTTTTTCCCCAAAAATTTTCCTACCAAGGTGGTTGCCCAATCTAAGTATGTACGTAGGCAAACCAACCAACGTACGTAATAGAAACATTCGATCAAGTAGTATTTTTTTCCAAGTCCTCCTCAGCTTGTTAAGAGAAATATTTTTATTAAGGCTTAGTTTGGCCCCCATGTGGCTTTTTAAAAGGAGCTTATGAAATTTATTACTAAGTTCTTTGATAGTTTTATACAAGCGACCCACTACTCTTTAAAAAGACATCATGAAACCAAAAAGCAACCTTGAGCTTTTAAAAGCTCCATTCTAGAGCTTTTAAAAGCTCCCTCCAAAAATGCCCTAAGTTCAATTTTTGCAAAGCTCATAAACTAGTTATCAAATAAATTAACATAAAATTGGACTTTAAAAAAGGAGAAGCACCACGTAGAAGCCAAACTAAGCCTAAGAGTAATCAAAGATTAATTGTGATTCACTCGATCGACACAAAATTAATGTTAACTCTCTTCTTTAGCAACCTGCATGCGCAGAGTTCATTTCTTAATTCGTGTACAACAACAACATCGATCGCACAAAACGAACACACGTACCCTAGCTAAACCTAGCTAGCTAATTTTGACTCTGTCTCTCTCTCTCTCTCTCTCTCTCTCTATATATATATATGTGTGTGTGTGTGTGAGTCTATACTATAGTATCCCTCTGCAGCCTCAATTACAATATCAAAATGTTTTGAAGCCGTGTTTGATTTTACAAGAGTCAAGTTGAGTAGTAGTACTAGTACTACTGCACAGACATTACTACTACAAAATGAATTATTGCCACCACACCAACTTCTAAGGGCAAATATTCCAATCAAGGAATCAACCCACTGGGCCCACATCGAACCGCCCCTTCTTACAATATATAATATTTCTCATATTGAAAAGGTTGCATACAAACAAAGAATTTGTTGCAACATATGACCCACCACATTGACAGCTAAAATTGCCCTCTTCGTAAAAGAAGAAGATATTTATACATATAGGCCCCGTTTGTTTGCCGGATAGGATAAAGGGGTATTGTATAAAAGTATCCTACAAAGTAATCACAGGATAAAAACAGTGCTGTATTATTTTTATATTGTGTTTGGTTCGTGCCGGATTATACTAAGCATAAACTAAAATAGTCCAATGATGTGTTTGGATAACCATGGTATAAGATTGGATTAATCTATAACTTTAACAAAATGCCATTCAAGTGGGGGAAAAAAAAAAGTCATCTTGTTGGAAGAAGAAGACCATTATTATCAATTTGGAAAAAAAATTGACAAAAAAAAAATCATCTATGTTGGAAGAAGAAGAATATTACAAATTTATAATTTATATGAATATTACAAATTTGTTCTTGGAGAAGAAGAACAAAAAAAAAAAGAAAAAAGAAAGAAAAGAAAAAGTTATCAATCAATTGCCCCCGAGTTCAGTGGAACTTGAAACCTGGTTGGTTACCTTTCTTGCCCACTTTGGGTGTGAAACGTACAGTTACACAACTTCACTCAAGTATATATCCCAAGCTAGCAAATCAGTAGATGCTTGTTATTTGTTATAACTGGGCCATATAAAAGTTCAATAGGCGCACTAGCTTTATAACCTGGCCTATTATATAGTTGGTGGTAATGCTAACTATTGCTAAATGCCAAGGTCAAAACTCATGGTTGATGGGAAAGCCCGTTGGTCTGCCAAGATTAAGATTGTTGTTGAGAGATACACACGCGTGTGTGTTTGTAAGAGGGCATTTTTGTTCACTTAAATTTAGTTTATTATTGCTCACTCATATTTTTATTGTCTGACGTGTGTCTCATACAAGAGCAAAATGAGAATGATATGGGACACATGTCAGACAGTAAAGACATGAGTGAGTAATAGTGAACTAAATTTGGGTGAGCAAAAGTGCTCTCGTGTATGTAACATATCGAATTATCTACCACACACACATTGACATATATATATATATATATAGAGAGAGAGAGTGAGTTTAAAAAGTTTATTTTTTTTTTTTTTTTTTTTCTAGTGTCTCTGGAAACAAATCACATCTACGACATGAGTGGAGTTAGCAGGTTAGAGTTAGTAATACACGCACACACACAAATAAAACTCCCTTATTTTTCTCTCTAAAGAGAATCAAACCCACAACTACCCAAAAGAGAGATGAGCCCTGCCTCGGTTAAGCGAGCTTGTTAGAGTTTAAAAAGGTGAGGGTGAGGACTTTATCAAACCAAAGTGTTAAAACCCAAAAATGATAACAATAATGAAGTTAGGTGAGTTTATCCCATCAACCTTTTTTTTTCCCTTGTAAAGATAAAGTGAGAAGATAACATAAATTTAGCAATGGAAGTAGTTTGCCCATTAATATTTCACATCATTCATCAATAAATATTCAATAATGTTAGGTATATATATATTTTTTATGTATTTTTTTTGATACACTTTGCTTTAAATACATGTACTTTGTGCTATTTGAATTTTTACATTTTTCTGTACACCACTCACATAACACAGGGTACATGTATTTAAAACTGTGTGTCAAAAAATATGTAGAAAAATGTGTGGGTGTAGTAGTGCTCATAAATATTTCCACTTCAATGTAAAACTTCTCACATTACGCCGTGCAAACAATTAATGAATGAGAAATGTTAGACACATAACACATCCTACAACAGCGTTTTAAATATATGTATTATGTGCTATGTAAGTGGTGCATAGAAAAGTGTGAAAAATTCAAACAGCACAGGGTACAATATATTTAAAGCTCTGTTGTGAAATGTATTGTGTGCCTAGCATTTTTATTAATGATATATATTTATGCAAATACTTCTCACATATATAATACACCCAACCATGATACACTCACATCTCCAACCACACCTCCAATCATATCTTATGTTTTTAAATGCATGTACCATATGTTGTTTGATTTTTTTCACACTTTTCTGTGCACCATTTACACAGCACATGATACATGCATTTAAAACAAAAATGTGAGTAGAGACGTGGTTGGAGATGTGAGTGTATCATTGTTTTAATACACCTTTTACAATTGATATCATTGGTTTTTTTTTTTTTTGCCATCATACAATGCTTGAATTTACCACTAATACAATTTTTTTATGAGTAAGTTACGATATCGTAGCTTGATGTATATATATGACAACTACCTAAGTTTTAGAACAAATGATTCCCCCAAAAAGTTATTTACGCTCTGTTTGTTTTGATGTAAAATATTTTTTTGAAAATGGTTTCACCTTGTAATTAGTACATGAAAGCATTTTCTAGAAAATATTTTACATCAAAACAAATGGAGCATTAGGTTTTAAGACTTTTCACAAACTAATCACATAATGAGGTTGTTTGGCTGGGCGATTTAGCAGCTTCTCGATAGCTTTTGGCCTGAAAAAGTGATGGTGCGCTTTTTGGCAGTATAATCTGGACTCAAAACGCAGGTTTGATTGTGATTTGACCTCGATTGGATCGCATTCGCGTGAAGCTAGGCATCCCCTACTTCTGGCCAAAACGTGGTCAAAAGCCAGTGTAACACCCGTACCCAGAGAACGGGTTAATTATCATGTTAATATGCATTAATTAATATAATTAGTGTATAAAACGGATTAAGGGGAGGCTTGGACTCGCCTGTATGAAAAGTGTTCAAAGAATGACACCATTTGGAAAAGTCCCTTGTGAGGTGGGACAGGTAATGAAGTGGGACCCAGTGAAGGGCCCGGATAAAATAAATGTGCATTTTTATCTGTTAAGTGCATTTTATATGATTACATGGATATTTCCTGCATTGCTTCCATATTATATTGTTATGTGTTAGCATTAGTTTGGACATCCAGATAAGAATATAATTGAAAAAGATTCATAATTAGTAGGAGCGATAACAACTTCACAAAATATTTGGGACTGTAACACCCTGTATTTTTATTTTCATTAATAAATAAATATTTCATTTTAATTCTAATTATAAATATTTGTTTGGGGTCAAACAGTAATTTCCATAAATATAGAAAATTACTTTATTAGGATTTGAAAACTATATCTATACTTTTGTACAACCCGGGATTTAATTCCTACATTAATATGATTTTCTGTATTTTTTTTCAACCCTAAAATACCAGTTTATGTTTTAATCAACGTTTATACCGCGTCTTGGGTGAGGGAGCACGTGAGCTCAACCTCACCGGGCAATTCCTCTTTTGTTTGGAGGCTACCCAACATTAATTTATATATATGTATATCAGTGTCTCTCCCTCACACACACAGTTTCTCTTAAACTCTCTGTAACTCTCAATCCCTCTCAACTTTCTCTCCATCTCTCAAGAACAACACACACACACACACACACACACATATTCAGATTATATATATGTCACACCCCAACCCACCTCGGGCAAGTTGGGACACGTGTAACAAGCCCACACGTTCAAAACACCCTTAATTCATTAAGAAACACATGAATTAGATCTACTAAAACAGCTCTGTTGACACAAAATAGACCCAAGGGAAAAATGGTCATTAATAAAGTATAGCAAATTTTATATGGAAAGATAGCTCTTTGAGTCCCGGTTCCAACGCAAAAAACGCTGCGCGAATCCGAGTTTTCTAGAGAGAGTTATGCTTGTTTCCGTTAAAGCCGTCGAGGCTGAACCCAGAGTAGCGGATCGATCCGCCCCAGATCCGGATTTAGCAGAATGAGTTTTTCTGCAGTTCCTGATGCCCCGGATCGATCCTCACATGACCCGGATCGATCCGGTTCCTGCAGATGGGTTTTTCTGCTGCTAAAACCCTGCTAAAACAGTTCAAAACATTCCTCAAGTTCCAAAATTGGTTCCAACATTATAAAAACTTTTGGGAACACTTTCTAAACACTCCCAAACATATCCACAACATGCTTAAATCTTTCCAAATCATTCAAACCATCTTCCATGTGCATTCAAATGAGGAACTAACCAAAGGAAACCTCAAACTTACAAAGCTAATAAGGGAAAGGAAATGTTCTTGTCAAAGAAATCTCAAAACCTTAAGTAAATTTCATGGAACTTATAGAAACCATCTTTAAACATGAAACCAAGTTCTTTCAACATTCAAATTCATTAACCCTTTCACTTTAACCTCAACTTGCATCATATTAATCCCAATACACATGACTAGTAACTAGCAACCATGACACATGGTTTGGTATACAACCAAACATAAACCCCCAACTTGACATATTACAAACTTCCTCAAAACAAGAGTAAATATGATGTCAAAACTTGATTAATCCATACCAAATCCTCATAGCCACATCCAAAACCATTTAGGAAATATACCCAAATGTCCCAAAACTTTACCCAAACATCATAAGAGTTTTCCCCACCATTACCAAACATTTGGAAAGTAGTTTAACCATTCATAATCCATGGAATTCCAACTAGGAACCTTAATTTACATTCAAGTTCATATTCTTGAAACATATACATAAACATTGATCCATAAGGACAAACCAAGTTACTTTTCAAACAAAAGTTACCCAACTTGCTCAAGTCTCTCCCAACCATACCCAACTTGTGACTTGTAAGTACAACTCATAGCTTGGAGCATAATCTACAACATTACCCAACTAAACATGTTACAAAGACTCTAAAACACAAGGTGTTATACATTGTCACTAGAGATATATGTTAAACATAACTAGCTAGACATATGAACATATTCACAAGGACAACTCCCACGCCCAACCCGTCGTGCGGATCATTTCCTCTCCTCGTCTCGTTTGGTACCTGCGATGGTTATTCAATAACCACAACAGAAAATATATTTTCGTTTAAGCTTTCGCTTAATGAGGGAACTAATCATGCCATTGGAATGCAAAGTATGTAAATGCAACAATCATTATAAATGACAACAAATTGGTCTCCGGGAAGTCAAGTCATTCCAGCCACCACCCCCGGGTCCTTCTCACCCCGGATCTTTCTCACTTTTGGCACATATAGCGCAACACACACTCTCTTGTGACCCCGAAAGCGTCACCGTCATTTCATTGTGGTCGTCACCACGTCCTACTCATTGAGGACTTCCTATCCCTTACATATGGGACCTATAAATGGTGACCACTACTTGACTTCCCTTTGATCCATATAAACATTTAAGCAACTTAGCACATAAGCATAACAATTTCACCTTATTGGCATGCTTTTTGCCCAAATTCAACAACATATATATACATGAGCATGAGTTTAACAAGTATGAACCACAATTATCACATTATCATAGCTAAACATCCAATTGAGAGATTAGGACACTCACCTCCTCGATTTACTAGCGATTAAGCCTAGATTTTCCCAATCTCTTGCTAATTTTCAACCCAAATTTCACCGGTGTAATTCCTACATAAGTTTGGTATCAAGAACATCGTCTATTAAAAACGGTTGGCGTAAAAACGTTGCCGAAAACAAAAATAAATTACATGCATGTGATCCTTTTACCTCCACGAGTCCAAAAGTGGTCTCGGATCGAAAATCCGACGTCGGACGGCAAAGGAATGGCAAGAAATCGTCGTCGAGATTACCGTCGTCTTCATCGAGAGCTCTCGGTCCTTTCCTCTCTCAATTCCCAGCTGTAGTTAGTGTGTAGAGACACATATGCCTCATGCATATATGTTGTCTCCACTTTTTCTTATTCCCATTTACACCCCCAAACTTTCTTTAAGCTTTATTATGAAACCCCCTTGCTAATTACATTAACTACCCATCTTTTCTAAAAGGATTTAATCTAAGTCCCGCGTAGGTCCCAAACGTGGTCCCCCATAAATTATGAGATTGCTATAAAACCTACCAGTTATCAATTTTATTCAAATACGCCCTCACATGGGTACACAAAACTGGTCCCCTTATCTATCATAAGACATAATAATAACTTTAAGCATTTAAATAAATATGCACATAAACATATAATGACATCAAAATGCAATTATTCGAATTAGACCCTCGTTGGGCCCAACTTTTATACCAGTCCCGTCTTTCACAGGACTTTCATATTTGTCCGCATTTGAACACCTTTTCACATGTGGGTTCATAACCCCACCTTAATTCGTTTTATGCATTAATTCTCATTAATTAACACATATTATTATCACACTAATCTTCTTTTCCGGGTACGGGTGTTACAATATATATATAGATACACATACAAATACATACATATATATATATAATTCAAGAACGAAGGAGAATTCGAACGACGGAATCGACGGCGAAAATTATCGATCTCAAATTCTCAGTCTAATCACCCTCTGTGAGTAATTTAAACTCACTCACCATGTTTATATAAGTGTATTTCAGTGTATATGTGTGTATATATAGATACACCATTAAAGCTTGAAAGTTGGAGTTCTATGAAACTTAACCAAAATGAAATCCGTGAATTGGGAATGAAAGATCTTAGTCCCAATAAGCTACAGTTCAAATCCTAAGGGTTAATTCACTCATATGGTGACGCATCGTTGAATTAAAGTTTCGTCACTCTAACTTTAATCGCAAGAATCGAGAGATACAATCTGTATTAGTTTAAATTGATCACATATTCGTAATCTACGCGGAAAACCAGAGAAATCCATATATGGCATGATATGGTTGAAACAAAATTTGAAAATGGGTATATAACAGTTTGGAAAATTGAAAACAGGGAAAAAACGAAGAAGATGAAGTTCTGCAACAACTCGCGCGCGCGACCCGCTCGCGCGACCTGCGTTGTTTTGGGCAGAAAGGAAATTTTAAAAGAATTTACGAAAATGGCCTAATCGCACGCGCGACCCGCTCGCGCGACCCATCCCTCTTCACTCGCGCGACCTGGGCATTTTTTAGCAGTTTTTGTATTTTGTATAAGGGACTGTTTGGAAAAGGTTTTGAAAGTTTTTAAAGAACTGTTTGACAAATATACTGTTTTAAAGGCTCACTGTTAGAAATTGGACTTATAAGAAGCAATTAAGGCCGAGATCTATGTTGAAAGAATATCCAGCTTTGAGATTAATAACTGTTACTACAAACTGTGAACATTGACATACATATTAGGGTCGAGGTTGTGTCAACATACATGTGTGTGAGAAAGCGTGAAAAGAGTAAATAGTGGCGATCTGGTGTGCGACCTCAATATCGATCGAATATTATTCCTGGTATTGGAGGCGACAGTGTTGTGTACGACTTAAATATCGATCGGATATTATTCCTGGTATCTAAGGCGCGCGCTTCGGATATCGATCGGATATTATTCCTAGTATCTGAAGCGATGGTATGGTGTGCGGTTTGGATATCGATCGGATATTATTCCTGGTATCTGAGGTAATTGTTTGGTTTAGTCGAGTTTTGTTGAGAGAGAAGAGTCAGAAAGATGAGATGTTACATTGTTCATGCACGGTCGCATATTTATTGCTTACTTTATTCCCCTGTGACTTATGTTGGAATTGGAACCTTGAATCTATTGCTTTTAAAGTTAAATTGCACCGTTGTTTATTTGCTTATATATACATTGCGAGCACTTGTTTATTTTGCTCACCAGCTTTCATAAGCTGACGGCGTTGATGCGTCCTGGACTCTATGTCCAGAATTTCAGGGTCAGGAGCAGCCAGGGTATTTCGACTATGCTAGTTAGAGGTAGGGGACTTTCCAGGAGGCTGCTTTATATTTCCTATGTCTTTTTAATTTCGGGTTGTAATAAACTAGGTTTAGGCATTTGAATAAGGGCGTTTTGTGCCTTAAACCTGGACTTATGTAATAGTTTAGTAAGTTTTAATTTCGGAGCTTATGTTTATTAGTATCATTTCCTTTAGAAATGTTGTTAAGTTATTTGTTGCAGGGATAATTGGTCATACTCACTTGTCACGACCTACGAGTCCATAAAGGAAATTAAATGCTTTTCTGTATTATGCTTCATCGGGGCGTGACAGGAACCCACGTTGGGACCCATACGGAACTTAGATAAATACTCATTTGGATAATTGGGTAGTTAATGGAATGTCTGGGGGATTTCATAATAGGAACTTAGGAAATTCCGGGGGTGCAAGTGAAAATAAGAAAAAATGAGGTAATGACACCTCAAGCTTATGCATGAGGATGTGTCAAAACAAGGGAGAAGTCTCTCATTTACAGAAAATTCAGCAAATTTAAGGAAAAGAAAGGAGAGAGCTCGAGAGAGAAAGACGAAACCGTCGCCGACACCGTTTTCTCGCCGTTCCTTCATCGTTCGACGCCGGATTTACGATCCGAGACCACTTTTGGAGTCGTGGAGGTAAGAGGATCACATGCACGTAATTTGTTTTCATTTTCGGCAACGTTTTTCCGGTAACCGTTCTTGATAGACGATATTTGTTATACCAAACTATGTAGGATTCACTTTGGGGTAGAATTGAGCTTTAATTTGGTGAAATTCAGCATCTACTTGGTTGAATTTGGGTAAATCTTGCTAAGGTGAGTTTATTACACTAAAGAATGATTGTGTTTAACTATGTTCAAGGTTTCAATGATGTTAGAGATAATAATTTATGCTTAGGAGCTATGAGAATGTCTTATTATATTGACTATTCATGCTTAGAAGTCATGGAGATGCTTGAATTTGTGAGTTACATGTTAATTATATGAAAATCGTTGTGCTTACATGTTTATGTGCTTATATGTTTATATGATTATGTGGTAATCAATGAACACCGGGGAAAATGATTCATTAGTTGGGAGTAATATGGGAGACGAAGAAGAATAATCCGATAAAGACGGAAGTCCAAGGAATAGAAGTGGCCACGGGACCAAGGGAAGGTCTTCGGGTCTGAATGAATCATTAAACCGGTGGTTCGGCGATTACGGATATGATTTATGTGTTAAATTGTAGTATTGCACATGTTAAGCATGCAATCATGTTTAAATCACTCACTAAGCGTAATGCTTAAGAAAAACGTTTTTTTGTTTCTGTTGTGATAAATAATAACCACCGCAGGTACGGAGCAATATCCGGAGAGAAAGTAACGTGCTCGGGAACGGGGGAGAGATTTGGGACTTGTAGTTATGTTTTTAACTTGTAATATGGTGTAACTTGTGACTTGGGATCCTTGACTTGTGGTTGTAGAGTTAGAGAGATTAGGAATTAGTTTGGAAACCTATGACTCATGTGTTTAATGTAAAATTGGAGAAACTTATGTAAATTTCTATGTGAACGGTTGGATTGTGCGTAAGTTGTATGTTTGGATCATTCCAATAAGTCCGGATACATAGGTTGTAGATTTTAGTCAAGTTCTTTTTGTAAACAAATATTTTGCAAAGTTTGATTCTCTTGTCGGAAGGTTTTATGTAAATGCTTGCTTGGTTAAATGAAAACTTAAGTTCGAATGCTTAATTTGATTCAAGAGACTTGGAGTTTATGATTTAGATGCTTGGTAATACTTAGGAATGCTTGGAAATATGGTTTCCTAATGTTCTATGTTGTTAGTTATGGCTTAGGTTCATTTTCAACAAGATTTCATGATATATTAGCTTTTGTCAAGAGTTTAAAACTTCAAAACTTGATTTGATTCATAAATGATGTGTTGATGGGTTAGTTTGATCCAAATGAGGTTATGCTCATGATTTGAATATTTGAAAGATTTTGAATTTGTATTTAGAAAAGTTTGTGTGTTTTAAATGGTCTTGGAATGGATATTCAAGGTTCCATAGGGTTTGATTATGTTTTGGATATGTTTTATCTGGTTTAAACAGGGTTTTTACTGTCAAAATGTGTGCTGGAGAATCCGGATCGATCCGGCACTTCTGGAGGGCCAAAAATGAAGTTCTGTCAAAACTGGATCGATCCGCAGGCCATTTTACTGCACTGTCGACCTTTGCGGAAACGGACATAACTCAATCTAAAAAATTCGGATTCGCGCGCCGTTTTTTGCGTTGGAACCGGGACTCAAAGACCAAACTTTTGGTATAAAATTTGCTATATTTTATTAATAACCATTTTGCCCTTAGGGTTATTTTTGTCAACACAAAGTTCTTTTATGTCGTTTAACACACGTGTTTCTTAGTAATTAGCGTGTTTTGTTACTAATTAATGTAATTGGGCTCTTGTAACATTGTTGTTACACGTGTCTTAATCCGCACGAGGTGGGTTGGGGTGTGACATCCAGTCAACTATACTCATGAATGACACCTTTGTCCTTTCCCTTTTCATTTAAATCCAACTCTCTCCTCACTACACGACAAGAAGTGCTGCTCAAGCATTACTGTAGTATTATAGTACCTTTAAGTTTATTATTTAATCTGAAGTTATTAAGATTGATAATTAGAATTTTAGTTATTTAGTTGTCTAAATGAAAAAAAAAAGAAAGGAAAAAAAAGAAGAAAAGAAATTATCTAATCAAAATTTATTAAGATTAATAATTAGATTTTGCCAAATGGTGTGACCCTTTTCTCCCCAGTGGAGAGATTGATGGTTCAACTCTCTTTAGGGGAGTCTTTACTTGCCTCATGTTTGTTCTTCAGTAAGAATGAGTGGCCCTTGTTGGATTTTTTTTATTTTTATTTTTATTTTACTGTATGCAAAAACACATGCACCCATGTGTAGACACCCCAATTTTGACCAAACGTCGAATTTAGGAGAGTGTCACCTCCATGTCCGATGATGATAAGGACCGAAAGATTCGAAGTATTCCAAGCTCTTCAGAAAGTTCTCTAAACGCGGTAAAATTTCACAGAAAGAGGAAAATACCAGGTATTTAGGAGAATTCAGGTATAAAACACAATTTTCGGAAAAGATCTTCAAAAATCATTTGCTTTGGGAAAAAGAAAATCTAAAAGAGGGAATCTTAGCTAAAAACGGCACACGGCGGACTGCCGTGGCACTCACTGAGTGCCGCACGGCAGTCATAGAGTGTCAGGCCGGCATTCATCAAGTGCCGCCAACAATTTCTGACTACCGTTCACTTTTAAAGTCTGTATTTTGCAGAGCAATACGTATGCGTATGCGAATAAGAACAAAAAACTGATAAAGTAAGACTGACAAAAACGCGGCAATCCATTAATTTTCGCGGCATTTGATGAATGCCGCGCGGCAGTCGCGTAGTGCCGCGACGGTAGTCATGAACTTCCGCGGCGGCATTCACGGACTGCCGCGACAGTTTCTGGACTGCCGCGCTGGGCAGCAGTCTGCCTAATTTCAGAAAGTACACATTGTACCACCAAATGAGGGATTTACACCTGTCTTTTACTCCGAATTTACTGAAATTACCTAGGTATTTTTGTCTATATAAGAAGAGGTATCTCCATTGAGAAAGATATACAAAAAAAGGGGGAAATACAAGGGGGAGACAACACAATACTTGGGAGAACTACCACTACACCAACATATTTTTGGGAGAGAAAAGAGAGAGTTTAGAGAATTAGAGAGAATAGCTTGGAAGATCTTCAAAGGAGAGAAACTTTGAGGATAGTTGGAGGTGATCCTCTAACCATAAGTTGTTTTATTTTGCATTCTTTCTTTTGAATCCTCAAACTATTTTGTTTTCTTTGCTCCATTTCTTTTATTGTTCATACTTCCTTCTTGACACTCTTGGAGATCCTCAATATCTCTCTTGAAATCTCTTGAATATGATCTTTTGAACCCCATGTAAGCTTATGCTTCATATGGAAGTCAAAGTTTGATCATCATTTTATTTTATAAGCAAATAGAGGGATCCAAGTCCATACTCATGACTTGGGTCCTCTAAACTTGATGTTTTAGGGAATCCTTTTCATATTCTTTTGAGACTCATGAGTTTTAGTCATGTCTTGATCTCCAATGACCATCAAATGGTAGGAAAAGTGATTTGGTTTAAACCCAACTTCATGGTTTAATAGTTGGAGTTACCAAATAAAAGTTGAACTAGCAAAATAAAAACAGTGAGTTCGAAATCTAACCGTTGAAATCAAGTGAAACCAACGGGAAAGTGTCAATAACACATCGTTTTACCACTGTAATTTTTGTTTTGAGGCGGTTTTATGTTTAGAAAGGTTTGATTATGGGTTTTGTGAGACAACCACAATCTGTCCAGAATTTCAGAATAGTTTCAGAACAGCAAACCGGTTTTAAAATTGATAGATCAGAGCTCTAACCAAGTTTTCATGACCTCTAATATTTTTTTATAAGAACCTTAATGTGTTATGAAGGTTCCCTAAAAAGAATGAAGCAATTCGGATTTGTTTGCTATTTTTTAAAAAATCATACAAGATCTCTGGACAGAGAGTTGTAAAATGCTGAGTGATGCCTAGTGTTTTCCACATTCCCGGAGATCTAACCGTTCAAACCTTTATTTTCTTTCTGGGTTAGAAACTAGACTCACAGAGGCATCTTGTGTCCAAAATTCACCGACATCAAACCATGAGAGACATGCTTTTGCTTTTTTTAAAGTGCTGGTCTGCTCTCTGCAATTTTCAGATTTTTTATGACACATTTGACCAACTTTGTAAATAATGGCCCAAATGATTCTCCTATGACTTAGGGCTTAAACCATATCCTAATAATGATAATTTAGCTTAAATCCAGAGGTTAAGTGACCCAAATTAGTGAAAAAATCCATGTCTTATTCTTGTTCACATCCATTCACTTATGTACATTAATGCTTATAATTAGAACTAGTAATTGGATAAAGTTGGATTTCATTGCTTGCTAGGTATAAGCTAGAGAATTAGGATTTATTGTTTGATATCATATTATTATTATGTGAAGCATGTGGACTAACCCTTTGTTTTGTAGCGCTATTAAGGTATGATTTCTAGGACTCCTCTTTAGTTTATCTTAATTTCTTGATTTTATTGATTTTTCGATTTAATGCGCGACACCTTAGAATTAGGTTTTGCCTTATGTGTATATGTGATTAGAGACTCTTTTTTTAGGATTTTCTTTTGTTCGCATGCATTGCACGTTTACTATCGCTGCTGGATCCCGGGTAAGTTCACTTGTTCTCTATTGCATATCATATCACTTGCTACCTGAATTATGTGGCTTTTGAATGGTATTTTGTCAATTGCAATTTTACACCCTTTGGACATGCTTTTGTGATGTATATGTATATATGTATTAGTTGAGGGCATGCTTAGATTAATAAATTTGATTAAAAGGATGTTGAGTAGAGGCCTATCGCAAGATAGGATGAGAGATGGTGTTTTAGTCCGACGGGCTCCTTCCTCTCTTATTCCATAATCCCCGGACCTAGTTAATCTTTGGTTTCTAAAAGATCAGTTTGCTTTTAAAATGGTTTCTTAATTCTCCTTTTAAAAATTAAGTGACGACTCATTTGTTTTTGAATTTGATTTTGAAAAGCCGTGGGTAAGAAAAATGTGATATCCACACCATGCAAAGCCCATGAACTAGGACCTACAAACGCAAACCCATACGACACACTTGAGCATATGGACCAAAGAGAGGAAAAACTCTTCAAACCACTCCCCCCAAGGGGAATGGAACCCTCAACCTCCCACTTGCGAGAAGGTGTGTGATGCCACTAGACCACAAGGGTCTTGGCAATCTTTATTGTGGGCTATTGTGGGTTTTGAGGTGAGGTTGGGTTGGGTTAGCTTAATTTTATTTTTTTAATATGTTAAATTAATTTAGTATTTAACTAAGCAATCTTTATTAACAATTAATAATATATAGGAACTGAACAAAAAAACTATAGAATATTCAGTACAATTATAATAACAATACATCAAAAGGGCACAATTGTCTTTTAGATATTTAAAATCACTTTTTCCATTATGTAACCAAACACTTATATAATCTATGCTGCCACTATAATTACTTTTACAATACATTACTCAAACACTATAACTATTAAAATCTATTCTGACCATAATCTAGTTTGACAAAAGCAATTACAAAGCTATCACAATTGCAAATTACAACTGCCCCAAACAGCCTCAATATTAATTAGTAAATGGAATGAGTACCGAGATTAGAGATATTGGCCACTCACACTCACACTCACACTCACACTTGCCCTTGCCACAATTTTTTTTATAGTCTGTCACTTTTATTGTTCCATCTCTGTCAAAGCAACCAAGCAAGCAAACCTTGGCATTCCTAAATATTCCAACTATATATAATCATTTATTGTTACACGGGAAAAATCACGTATATATTTATGACTCACATTGAGTACCATTTTGACAAGTGAGAGGGTAAGACCACCTCTAATGGACATTTATGATATTGTTAAATTATAGCATCGTTTTAAAAAATCTCTCTTTAATGGTATATCAAAATTCATATTAAATTATAGCAATGTTATATTTTGTGTCAAATTTGGCATGACCTTTGACATTACTATAATTTAGCATGATATTTGGCACACCATTGGAGATATATTTTTGAAGGGTCATGCTATAATTTGGTACGCAATAAGGCAATATCTTAACTTTTTTTAATACAAAGAAAGGAATAGCATTTCATTCAGCATGTACCATTGAAGCACATATGCCAAAAGTACTTAAAACATATATAGCATTTTAACACTATAGTAATGCCAAAATATAAGTTTGACATGAAAAAAAATAAAATTTACTATTAGAGATACTCTAACATCTACGCAATCAAGCTGACCCGGACACCCCCGATTACCAAAAAAAAACATCTGCGCAATCATGCGTGATGAGTTGAAGACCAAAAGTTTGAAAACCATAAGCAGTTTCCAATCAACTATGAAGAGGTAATTAAATTAAAGACTGCTATCTTGTGCACCCGCACTTCTAACTGCTCCATTTGACTTATCGCCAACCCTTCCACCCAATTTGCCAGCAATTGGCTTGGGAACTTACAGCATCTCCACTCGATATGCCATATCTTAGGTGGCACTCCCATGAGCAATATTTGACTGTTTTAAAACCTTCAATCGAAATGCCAAAATCGCGTGCATGTGGCAAATGACACTCTTAGTTAATCATAGATTAAAAATGGCATACTAAAAGTTACCATGTCATTTGCATTATTTTCTATTAAAAAAATTCTTGAATTGCTTTGTCCTTAATTTATTAAATGACTAAAAATCATAAAATAATTAATTTGACAAATCGGGTAGAGTTGAGTTACGTCAATTTCTCAAATGTCAATTTCTCACATAAGGCATCATTTTTTTCCCTTCCTTTTTTGACATATGAGAATTTGGCATTTTAGTTGAAAATGCTCTTATATGTCAAAGTTGGCTGACATGCCAAATAATTTTTACGCAATTTTATATTGTGGATTTCACACTTGCCAAAAAGTGAGGAGGACAAAATTTTTAAAACCAAATATAACAAAATAATTAGTTTGACAAATGGGGAGGAGTTTTGACTTGCAAATATATCAAATTTTAAGATGTCAAACTGCTACATTAATCTTTTAAAAAAAAATGGCATCTGGAAACTTGACATATTGGTTGGAAATGATAATATGTTTTTTTTTTTTTTTTTAATGATTGAATTATGAGTTTATTATTTTTGTTTATCAAATTATTTCTTTCTTTTTCATTTTATTTCTTCTCCAATCCACGGACTTCGATAGACTCACCACTTCTTGTTTTATAATCTTTCATCTTTCCACAGTCCAAATTAAGTTGTATGAATAATGGAAGAGCATACTTTAATTGGAGATAATTAAATGTTTATTTAGCTTCTTTTTTTTTTTTTTAATTACATAAAAACATGTTCATGACATAAAAAATACTAGCTAGAGAATTGGTTCTTTTTCTTAAACTGACAGAAAATAACAGTAAGAATGCTGCCAAATTTTGATAACAAAAATATTAATTACACGTCATTGTTGAAGATCGTGAATGACATATATGTGGACATGACCAGACTGTATGATGACGATGGAAGAGAATGATTGTATAATGTAATAATGACAACAATAATAGCAAACCACTGCACTTAATGAATGATGACCATTCATTTATAACAGTAATTAGTGAGTAGTTTACTAAGCATATGGTTATAAACTTCTAATCGCATATATATATTAATAAGTGTATAGCTAGCTGTACATATACAAGTAAGACGCGGACTCGATCTTGAGTTTATTTTATTCATTTAATATGGTTGTATGACTTGTGTATCTTAGAAAAAATCTACGTCACACTTATGACTTTGGTCAATGTTTTCTTTTTTGATAGATATTTTTTTTTTTCTTTTCTTTTCTTTTCTTCTCTCACTTGAGACCAGATCACCGGACCTTTTGAAATTTGTAATATATGAAAAAATATATGTCCAACTCAACTCTTCTCAATTAATGGTCCTATCCAAATCAAAGCCCAAAATTTTTATCTTCCAATTTTCTTATCGTGTCAAATTATATGGCAAAGCTTTAAGTCAGATAGATGGCCCTCATCAACCGGGTTGGCCCCTTCATCCGTATTCGGTTAGTTTGCCTAATTGTACTTGTAAACGTGATGGTAATAATTGTAAGCAAATACCGAGTGGACAAAAATAAACTCATTTTATAAAATCGCATGAGGACATCAAAGCCGTTCTAGTCTAATGGTACATCGATTCAAACGTAAATTTTGCGATAAGAAATTTTTTTGAGAACCAGGACATTCATTTTCATTTCCTTAAAATGAACAGTGTGCCTTCCAAACCATTTTTTTTTTAAAAAAATCTAATGATCACACTATGCGACATTCATGTAATTTTATGTCACTATAAAGTTTATAAAATATTAAAGTTTCAGCGAACGACACGTATGATGTCCAACTAAAAATAATGCAGTGATTATCACAATTATGGCAGCTAGGGGTGTAAACGGTTCGGTTCGGTTCGGTATGGTTTTTGACAAAAACCGATCGGTTTCGGTTCGGTTCGGTTCGGTTCGGAGTGTGTAAATTTTCGGTTCGGTTTCGGTTTTGCACTGCACAAATTAAATTAAAACCGACCGAACCGATCGGTTCGGTTTGTCGATTTGGTTCGGTTTTTGAACACCCCTAATGGCAGCCTATTTGGTTATCATGACAATATAACCACATTTCGGTATAGATTTTTAAGAATAATGCTATGGTTATCAAAATTTTATATTAAAATCAATTTCAATACATATGACAGTAGTCCATTATAATACGGAGTAACGTTTAATGAAAATTTGAATTGTTCTTGTTGAGCTTAGCCACGTTTATTTTGCAGGACTAAGGGGACAGAGGAGGATTGGTCTAATAGTCTATTTTAATTGAATAGTTCGGTGTTTGACGCGGCCACTCAGCTCGGGACTATTAATCCATTTTTAAAAAATAGTCTCCCATATGGGCCGGGGGATTAGGTTATACCATGTGGGAAGTGGGTTAATTAGTTCCGGGACTATCAATTAAAATAGACTAATTGTCCAAATCCTACCTAAAAATCTAATAATGTACAAAGTTATGCTATATATCCAACAAACTAGCAATATTATTCTTATTTTCCAGCCAAAATAGTTCGTTAAAGTGGTGTTCGTTAAAGTGGTGAGACATATTACAACATTACTAAACCATTCCTAACCTTCCAAGTTGAAGTTAATAGTTCTAACTTCTCAAAATTCACTTTACAACATTTGGAATGGAAAACAAAAACATATATATATATATATATATAAAATGATCCCCGGCATTCCCGTTAGCCTCACTCTTCTCGCTTCTTTTTCCCTTTCTTCCTGTCACCTGCAATGGAAGAAGTCTCCACTGCTCAGCTATATGCTGAGTGTACAATTCTATGACAAATGCATGTATGACAATTCATGTCTTAATATCATCACAACAACAAATAGTCGCTAGGGAGAGAGATACGCGTTCACCCGGTAATGGAATTGATGCCGTAGTTGGGCCTTCTCCCAAATTACTCATCCAATGCCCTGGCTGGGCCTTCTCCCAAACCATGCACAGTAGCCGTCGCTACTAAATTCTCAAACATCGAGAAGCTTACCCCCGACATTAATTTGTATAACCTCCCCTTTGACCCACATAGACATTTAGCATACTCACATACCCATACAAACATGCTTTCATACGTATTCGCGAGTAAATTAACGGGTCTAACTACCACATGAATTTTGCCCGGATCACAAATCATGTTCGATATTTAAAGCATCCAAAATTAACTATATAATATAAGTCGAGAATTCATACCTTGTGCTATATCTCTAATACTTCAGGGAAAGTACTAGGACACCAATTAAACGTCGAATATCCTATTACAAGCGATTCCTACAAGTATACACATGTTTTTTCCAAATTCTTAAAATTAGCTTTTCGGAAATAATTTGCCAAATGTGGCCTAATAGACATCAAAACGTAGCTAATACCTCGAGGAATCCGAATATGAAATTTGGAGAAAAGTTGACGATAGGAAGTTCGTCGATTTGTGTCTTGAAGCTTGAAGTAATAAATCCACCTTTTGGCCTCCTCTTGATTTAGGTTAGAAAATTATAACTAATGAAAATATCTCATGGTTTTCTATATATAGGCACAACTTTTGAAAATTGTGTTTAACTCCCCGCGAGTTCTCTAAACTTTTAATTATCCCCTGAAACGTCGTACACGTCCATTTTATGACTTCACGAGTGTAACTATAAATTACGAAAGTTTTCGTCTAAGTTCCGTTTGGGTCCGTAATTATGCACGAAAACTAAATTACGTGGAATCTCTAGACAACCTACCTTTTATACAACGCAACACTCACATTCTCACCACAGTATTCAAAAATGATCTAAGACCAGATCAAAACTACCAGAAATTATACTACACAGATAAATTACTATTCATAAAATACCAGATATTTCAAATAATATTTAATCACATAAATGTCATTTAATTCTTATGAATGCCTTAATGGATATCGAATCACCGTGTCCTCACTTGACACCATTGGTTGACCATAGTCAACCAATTCCTCAATTATTAATCAACATCAATAATTCTCACAATTCAAATATGCATTTTAAAATGAATGCATTTTCCGGGATGGGGGTGACAACTCTCCCCTCCAAAAAGGAAGTTTGTCCCCAAAATTATACCTCAAGAGTTGAAAAGGTGCGAATACTCGTTCCTCATTTCTTCCTCGTTCTCCCACGTAGCTTTCTCGACCGTATGACTACGCCACAATACTTTCACCATTGGAATTGTATTCGTTCTCAACAATTGCTCTTTTCTGTCCAAGATCCCTACTGGATGCTCCACATAAGTCAAGTCTTCTTGGATTTGCAATGGTTCCGGTACGATAATCTTACTCATATCCGTCATACACCGTCTCAACATCGACACATGAAACACGTTGTGCACAAACGCTAACTCAGATGATAAGGCTAATCGGTAAGCCACTGGTCCTACTTTCTTTAGGATCCTAAATGGTCCTACGAATCTTGGGTTAAGTTTTCCTCGCTTCCCAAATCAAACAATGCCTTTCGAAGGCGATACTCGTAAGTATACAAAGTCTCCTACTTCAAATGTCATCGGTCGTTGCTTATAGTCCGCATAACTCTTATAACGACTCTGAGCCACCTTAAGTCACTCCTAGATTAATTTCACCTTCTCAGTAGTCAACTGTATTATCTCAGGTCCATCAATCTTCTTTCCCCAACCTCGGTCCAACAAACCGGTGAACGACACTTATATCCATACAAAGCTTCATATGGTGCCATGCCGATACTTAACTGAAAACCGTTGTTGTAAGCAAATTCGATTAATGGTAAGTGTTTCTCCCAATCACTCCCAAAATCTAGGACACACAATCTCAACATATCCTCTAAGGTCTGAATCGTCCGTTCTGACTGTCCGTCGGTCTGAGGATGAAATGCGGTACTAAAACTCAACTCCGTTCCCATAGGTTCTTGCAAACTTCCCCAAAACATTGATGTAAAACTACTATCACGATCCGATATAATCACTTCTGGAACCCCGTGTAGTCTTACAATCTCTTTCACATACAACTCTGCTAATTTGAACGGCTTAGTCGTTTTAATCGGAAGAAAATGAGCTGATTTTGTCAATCTGTCAACTATAACCCAAATTTTGTCGTTCTTGTTAGGCGATTGTGGAAATCCGGATACAAAATCCATCGTAATCTCATCCCATTTCCACTCTAACACTGGTAATGGTTGTAGTAGTCCTACAGGTACTTGCCTTTCTGCCTTGACTTGTTGACATGCCGAACATTCTGAAACATACTTGGCAACTTCCCGTTTCATACCCTTCCACCAAAAGTTTTCTCACAAGTTCCGATACATCTTATTACTTCCCGGATGAATTGAGTATTTAGTACTATGTGCCTCTTCTAGGATTCGCTGCTTCAAGTCTTTCAAATTCAGAATGCACAATCGGTTCCCAAGCATCAACACTCCTTGTTCTAATCTAAAACCAGGTCGTTTCCCTGAAGGTATCTCATCTCTCATTTTGCACAAGTAATAGTCGTTGAACTGTTCCGCCTTGATCTCATCAATGATGTTTGGGTGAGCTATGATTGACATCATTAAGCTACCACTCGTCTCTGGGATCACATCTAATTCCAAACGTTCCATTTCCATTACTAATTCTTTTTGTTGGGTTAGCTCGTCGGTTAAGTTCTTTATCGTCTTCCAACTTAACGCGTCGGCTACTACATTAGCCTTTCCCAAATGATACTCAATCGAAAGATCATAATCCTTCATCAACTCTAACCATTTTCTTTGTCTAATATTCAAGTCTCGTTGAGTAAAAATGTATTTCAAACTCTTGTGATCTGTGAAGATCTCACACTTCTCACCGTACAAGTAGTGTCTCCAAATCTTCAAAGCATAGATTACCGCGACCAATTCCAAGTCGTGAGTCAGATAATTCACTTCGTGTGTCTTCAACTGTCTTGAAGCGTAAGCAATTACTTTGCCACCTTGCATAAGTACACATCCCAAATCCTGATGCGATGCATCACTATAGATCATAAATCCCTCGGTTCCGGATGGTATTGTTAGAATAGGTGCTCTTGTCAACCGCGACTTCAACTCTTGAAAACTGTCTTCACACTCCGAACTCCACTCAAAAGTAATACCCTTCCTCATCAACTTTGTCATAGGCAATGAAATCTTGGAAAAGTTCTCAATAAAACGACGGTAATATCCAGCTAAACCCAAGAAACTTCGAATTTTGGATGTTGATGTCGGTCTTTGCCAATTAGATACTGCTTCCACTTTATGAGGATCAACTGAAACGCCGTTCTTGTCAATCACATGACCGAGAAAAGTAACGTTAGGTAACCAGAACACACATTTCTTAAATTTCCCGAATAATTGCTTCTCTCGCAATCTCTGAAGTATAAGTCTCAAATGCTTCTCGTGTTCTACCTCACTCGGTGAATAGATAAGAATATCATCGATGAACACTATCACAAAATCATCCAAGTAGTCCTTGAAGACTCGGTTCATAAGATCCATGAACGCGGCTGGTGCATTGGTAACCCCAAATGGCATTACTAGAAACTCGTAGTGTCTGTAGCGTGTTCTGAAAGCTGTCTTCTCCACATCTTCTACCTTTACCTTTAGCTGGTGATAGCCCGATCTCAAGTCTATCTTTGAAAACACTTGTGCTCTACGGCATTGATTGAATAGATCATCGATTCTAGGCAACGGATAATTGTTCTTGATTGTCAATTTATTCAATTCCCGGTAGTCAACACACATGCGCATTGAACCATCTTTCTTCTTTACAAACAACACTGGAGCTCCCCACGGTGATATGCTAGGTCGAATGAAACCTTTGTCGAGTAGTTCTTGTAGTTGCACTTTCAGTTCTTTTAACTCTACTGGTGCCATTTGATATAGTGCTTTCGACACTGGTCTTGAGTCTGGCATTAACTCAATGGTGAACTCAATCTCCCTCTCAATCAGAACATCTGGTAAGTCATCTAGAAATACATCTGGAGATTCCCGCACTATCGGAATGTCTTCTACTTTCAAGTCGGTCGTTGTCGTGTCAATCACTGAACACAGAAACCCTTGACATCCTTTTCACAGCAGCTTACCCGCTCGGATAGCCGAAATCAAATACGATGGCGGTGTAACCCCACTCCCTTGGAAATTAAAGTCTCCGTGCATCGCTGATCGATAATTGACTTCTTTCCGTTCACAATCTATCGTGACTTGGTTAAGGGATAACCAATCCATTCCTAAAATGACGTCGAAATGGTTCACAACAAGTGATATAAGATCTACGGTCATCAACTTCCCGCCTAGTTTGATTTCATAGTTCTCGTATATCGTGGATGTTACTATCGGATTGCTAAGTGGTAAAGCAACAGACAGTTCATAACCTAACGGTGTCGATCTAACATTCAAATGTTCAACAAAATCATGCAACACGAATGAATGCGTAGATCCTGAATCAACTAGTATGCGTGCTAGATGCGAACATTTAAGCACCATACCTGAGACCACCATCTCTGTAGCAGCCACATCCCCCGGGTTCATCTGGAATGATCTCCCTTCTCGCTGCTCGGTCCCTTGCCTCCCACTATTAGACTGCCTAGGCTTCGAACCGCTAGAAGCCATAGAGCTCGCTCCTTGTTGGGGTCGCTTCCTCGTACAATCCTTCGCTCTATGCCCAGGGATACCACAATCAAAGCATTTGATTTGCGAATCGGGTGTGAAACTCGCACTACCCATTCCTTGAGTTTTGGTTTGAAAGTTATTCATAAAGCATCGGCCAGTGTGTGGTCGATTGCAAAGTGGACACAATGGTATGCTAACTGACGGCCTTCTGGGTCCACTGAAACTAAAGCTAGAGCCCCGTGCAAATGGCCTCTTGAATGGTCCTCCCTGGTTCCGGTCATCACCCTCATTACCTCGCTTTCCATGTTAATTCTGTCTCGATCTCTCCATCCCACTTTCAACTACAAGTGTCGTTTGTTATACTGCAGCAACAGTTGAATGTTCATAGGTCTCCACGCCTCAGGCGGATGTTCTCTCTCAATCCATCCTCGTACTTCCTTGCTCTATCTTCCTCTGTCAACATAGACCCTTTTCCAAATCTCAACAAGGCGTTGTACCTCGAAGTGTACTCAGTTACAGTCATATCCCCCTGTCGAAGGTTATCAAATTCCATCTTCTTCGCATTGAGTGCAGCCCTTGGAAAGAATCGGCAATTAAACTCTGCTTTGAATCCTTCCCAAGTTATCGGTGCTCCCTTTCTAGAACGCTCACCCACCAATTCTGGGCCTGACCCCTAAGTAAATCACTCGCGTTCTCAATCTTCAACGTATCGGACATCGGAATCGATCTAAAAATCCTTTCTATATCCATGACCCAATGCTCTGCTAGCGTCGTATCAGAAGTTTCGTGAAACTCTGTCGGCTTCTTCCTTGTAAATTGTTCTAACACAGATCGTCCACCCCTACCTTCGAGTATAGGTATAGCTACTGGTATTGCATCATATGGAGGTGTTGGAGGTAACCGCTCTGCTAAATTCCGTATCATATCCCCCATGTTTTCCATCATTTCTGCCATTTGGTTCATTCGGCGAGTATGTGGCGACAGATCTCGGTCATCGTCACTCATGATTATATAATCCTGTTAATCTTGATGTATAAACACAACGCAGGTATGACAATCAACATAAGCATGTATGTACAACAATATACATATGCAACAACATCTCAACAATGTACGAATGCAATCTAGAACATATGGCAAAACACTCAACACTCCACTTGTCGTCGAACGTTCCCGCAGTGTTGTTACCTATAGCTTTGATACCAATAAATGTCACGACCCATCCCGCTACGGGGGAAAATAGGACACATGGCACGCCACCGAGGCTCATCCAATTAATTCTATAACTCTAGCAGCAGAAAAGAAACTTAAATAAACTCTTTAAAACAAAGTTCATTTTGGAAGAAAAAAATTGAACTATGAGTCCGTAAAATCCGTATCAATTGGAAAAGTTAATTATATTTCAAATTAACCATAAAAGTTTTATTAGGGACCCCAAAGGCACCTTAGAAGCAAAATAGAACATTTCAATATTTTCCGAAAAAGGTACTTCCTTTGTAAAAGCACTATTCACAAGCAGTTCACTTTGCCTATTTTTTTCCCTTTTTTTTTAAACGTCGCAAACACGACAAAACTCAACATACAAATTTTCAATCATTCAGAAACTTGACCAAAGGCATATAAACATATTAGACAGCATGTCTAAGCTTTGAAAACATTAACGGAATAAGTTAAGGGCTCGTTGGTATCAAATCATATAAGTACTAATAACCTACATTCAAAATCCGAAATGACAAGTTAAGTATTCCCAAAATGAAAATCCACGAGCTCGGATTTGTTACAACCATAACCAAAGTGGTTTGAGACATATTACAACATTACTAAACCAATCCTAACCTTCCAAGTTGAAGTTAATAGCTCTAACTTCTCAAAATTCACTTTACAACATTTGGAATGGAAAACAAAAACATAAAAAAAAAAAAGTGATCCCCGACATTCTCGTTAGCCTCATTCTTCTCGCTTCTTTTTCCCTTTCTTCCTATCACCTACAATGGAAGAAGTCTCCACTGCTCAGCTATATGCTGAGTGTACAATTCTATGACAAATGCATGTATGACAATTCATGCCTTAATATCATCACAACAACAAATAGTCGCTAGGGAGAGAGATACGCGTTCACCCAGTAATGGAATTGATGTCGTAGCTGGGCCTTCTCCCAAACTACTCATCCAGTGCCCTGGCTGGGCCTTCTCCCAAACCATGCACAGTAGTCGTCGCTACGAAATTCTCAAACATCGAGAAGCTTACCCCTGACATTAATTTGTATAACCTCCCCTTTGACCCACATAGATATTTAGCATACTCACATAACCATACAAACATGCTTTCATACGTGTTCGCGAGTAAATTAACGGGCCTAACTACCACATGAATTTTGCCTGGATCACAAATCATGTTCGATATTTAAAGCATCCAAAATTAACTATATAACATAAGTCGAGAATTCATACCTCGTGCTATATCTCTAATACTTCAGGGAAAGTACTAGGACACCAATTAAACGTCGAATATCCGATTACAAGCGATTCCTACAAGTATACACATGTTTTTCCCAAATTCTTAAAATTAGCTGTTCGGAAATAATTTTCCAAACGTGGCCTAATAGACATCAAAACATAGCTAATACATCGAGGAGTTTGAATATGAAATTTGGAGAAAAGTTGACGATCGAAAGTTCGTCGATGTAACACCCGTACCCGGAGAACGGGTTAATTACTATGTTAATATGCATTAATTAATATAATTAGTGTATAAAATGAATTAAGGGGAGGCTTGGACTCGCCCGTGGAAAAGGTGTTCAGAGAAAAGGACACCAATTGGAAAAGTCCCCAGTGAGGAGGGACAGGTTTGGAAGTGGGACCCAGTGAAGGTCCCGAATAAAAATATGTGAATTTTATGTGATTAAATGCATTTATATGATTACATGATTATTTGTTTAAATGCTTTCATATTATATGATGATATATGTTTAGCATTTGGTATTAGTTTGGACACCCAAATAAGGGTATAATTGAAAAAGATTTAAATTGGTAGGTACGATAGCAACTTCACAAAATATATGGGACCCACGTTGGGACCCATACGAAACTTAGACAAACACTCATTAGATAATTGGGTAGTTAATGGAATGTTTGGGGGATTTCATAATAAGAAGTTAATAAGTTTCAGGGGTGTAATTGAAAGAATGGCTAAATTTAGGCTTGGACACATCAACACATCTTGCATGTGTGTGTCATGACATAGGAGAGTCTCATATTGCTGAATTAAGAAGAAAAGATAAGAGAGCTCGGAGAGAGAAACGGAGACGGACCGTCACCGACGACGTTTTTCGCCGTTCCGTCGCCGCCGTTTGCCGGATTAACGATCCGAGACCACTTTTGGACTCGTGGAGGTAAGAGGATCACATGCACGTAATTTGTTTTCATTTTCGGCAACGTTTTTTCGGTAACCGTTCTTGATAGTCGATGTTTGTTGTACCAAAACCATGTAGGATTTACTTTGGGTAAGAATTGAGCAAGATTTGTGAAGGAATTCTTCATTTCTAGCTTGAATTTGGGTAGATCTTGCTAAGGTGAGTTTTCTAGCCTAAAGAATGGTTGTGTTTAACTATGTTCAAGGCATCAATGATGTAGAGATATATAGAATGATCTTATTGTGTTGATTATTCATGTTTAGAAAGCATGTAGTTGCTAAATTGTGAATTGCATGTTAGCTTTGTGAAGAATTTATGTGCCTACATGTTTATGTGCTTATATGTTTATGTGGTATTCAATGAGCACCGGGAAAATGATTCATGGTTGGGAGTAATAAGGGTGGTGAAGAGGAAGAATCCGAGAAAGACGGAAGTCCAAGGAATAGAAGTGGCCACGGGACCAAGGGAGGTCCCGGGTCTGAATGAATCATTGAACCGGTGACTCGGCGATTACAAAGATATGATTTATGTGTTTATTGTTGCATTGCACATGTTTAAACATTCAGCCATGTTTAGAATTCTCACTAAGCGTAATGCTTAAGAAAACCGTTTTCTGTTTCTGTTGTGGTAAATAACAACCACCGCAGGTACGGAGCATTATCCGGAGAGGAAATAGCGTACTCGGGAGTGGGAGAGAGATTTGGGTCTTGTAGATATGTTCATAACTTGTAATATAAAGTAACTTGTGGGTTAGTATCCTTGACTTGTGAATTAAAGTCTTGACTCGTGGTTGTATCCATAGAGTTAGTTTTGGAATTCTACGACTCATGTGTTTAATGTAAATTGGGGAAACTTATGTAAATTGCTATGTGAAAGTTATAGGTTGTATGTTTGGATCATTCCGACAAGTCCGTATACACGGGTGGTAGATTTTGGTCAAGTTTCTTTTGTAAATGAATATTTTGTGAGGTTTGATCCTCTTGTTAAAAAGGTTTATGTATATGGTTGCTTGAGAATGGTTTTGGTATGGTTTTCTAATGTTTTATGTTGTTGGTTTTAGCTTAGGTTCTTTTCCAACAAGGTTTCATGAGACATTGGCTTTTTGCTAAGAATTGAACTTCAAAACTTGTTTTGAACCAAAAAGAAATTGTGTTCATGGTGGGTGTAATTCAATTATGAGTATGTATATGTTACACCATGTTTAGGAATGTAATTGAAAAGTTTCTTGAGGTTTGAAAATGGTTTTGGATGTGTCCATGAGGTTTGAGGATGTTTTGGGTGAGTTTGGGTTGTTTAAACAGGGGTTTTGCTGTCAAAAATGACTTCTGCAGGAACCAGATCGATCCGGGCCTTGAGCGGATCGATCCGGAGCTTCTGGAGGAGCCAGAGATGACATTCTGTCAAAACCGGATCGATCCGGTTTTGGGCGGATCGATCCGCAGGTCCAGATTCAGCACTGTCAGCTTTTACGGAAACGGACATAACTCTCTCTAGAAAACTCGGATTCGCGCGCCGTTTTTTGCGTTGGAACCGGGACTCAAAGACCTATCTTTTGGTATAAAATTTGTTATATCTTATTAATTACCATTTTACCCTTGAGGCCTATTTTGTAACAATAAAGTTGTTTAATGTGGTTAAATACATGCGATTCTTAGTAATTCGAATGGTTCTTTGCTAATTAACGTAATTGGGAACTTGTAGCATTGTTACACGTGTCTTAATCTGCACGAGGCGGGTTGGGGTGTGACAGTCGATTTGTGTCTTGAAGCTTGAAGCAATAAATCCACATTTTTTGCCTCCTCTTGATTTAGGTTAGAAAATTATAACTAATGAAAATATCTCATGGTTTTCTATATATAGGCACAACTTTAGAAAATCGTGTTTATCTCCCCGCAAGTTCTCTAAACTTTTAATTATCCCCTGAAATGTCGTACACGTCCATTTTATGACTTCACGAGTGAAACTATAAATTATGAAAGTTTTCATCTAAGTTCCGTTTGGGTCCGTAATTACGCAAGAAAACTAAATTACGTGGAATCTCTAGATAACCTACCTTTTATACAACGCGACACTCATGTTCTCACCACAGTATTCAAAAAATGATCTAAGATCATATCAAAACTACCAGAAATTATACTATACAGGTAAATTACTATTCATAAAATACCAGATAATTCAATTAACATTTAATCATATAAATGTCATTTAATTCTTACGAATGCCTCAATGGATATCGAACCACCGTGTCCTCACTTGATTAATAATTCCTCAATTATTAATCAGCATTAATAATTCTCACAATTCAAATATGCATTTTAAAATGAATGCATTTTCTGGGAGGGGTGTGACACTTTTTCCGAATCTTAACCGGTTGTATCTTCTTCCAACACAATCACATTCCTTGTGGTCGAGTGGTACGTAAGTTTCTTGGGTGTACTATCTAAGAGATTTGTGTTCGAGTCATGGAGAGCGTGGCCACTGGAAAATTCATCCGACGACTCCAGGGCCTCGAGGAATTAGTCGAGGTGCGCGCAAGCTGATCCGGACACCCTGATTAACCAAAAAAAAAATCTTCTTCCAACACAAATTTCAATAACAAAAAAAATGTAGTTACATAAAATGGCCAAATGGGTAGTGAAAATGGGAAGCAATTCGACATTGAAGGTTTAAAAAGTAGACAACTAAAAACTTTACATAAGCTTAGTTTGTCCCATTTTGGTGCTTCTAAATTTTTAAAGCACAATTTTATGCTAATTTATTTGGTAAATAGTTTTTGAACTTTACAAAAATTGAACTTAGAGCTTTTAAAAGCTTTAGAATGGAACATTTAAAAGCTCGAGACTGCTTTCTGATTTCATTATGTTTTTTTGAAAAGTAATGTGTCATTTATACAAAATTATCAAACAACTTAATAATAAATTTTATAAATTATATTTAAAAAACCACGTAAGGGCCAAACTAAGCCATAATTAAAGATGGGGGCCGTGGGGGCTAAACACACTACATTTATTTATTTATTTTTTCATAAACTTTCCATCTTTTAATATTACAAGAAGATAAATTTAATAAAAAAAATGTGGTGTATTTTGGCCCATTCATAAGTTAAGAATTTTTTACCCGAAGCTTCAACAGTGGGGTAATATTTCCCTGACCCATCACTGTTTTAACTTATTTTTCAAACCCATCACTTTTCTAGAAGTCGCGACTTCAACTAGCGATTTCAGACCAAACCAAGTCCACCCTGAAATCGCTATTTGAAATAGCGACTTTAGCTAGAATTCGCTACTTGGAATAGCGATTTCATTTAAAGTAGAAATCGCTACTTCAAGTAGCGATTTCATTTAAAGTGGGTTAAACCCGCCGCATCTTCTTCTTCTTCCCTCACAGTCCAGATCTGCTCTCTCTCTATCTCTGCGATCTCTCTCTCTCTCTCTCTGCGATCTCTCTCTCTCTCAGCCCTCTCTCTGCGATCTCTCTCTCTCTCTCTCAGGTGCCTCTCTCTCTTTCTCTCTGTAGACACACACACACACAGATACACATACACACACTCACAGACACACATACTCACAGACACACACAATGTGTGTATATATATACACACACAGATACACATACACATACACACACAGACACATACTCACACAGACACATACACATACACATACACACACAGATACACATACACATACATACAGCGACACAATGTATATACACACAGATAGGCCTATAAACGGATCGGATTTAGCTCCCCTTGTTTTGTGAAAATTACAATTTAGCTCCCCCTGTTTTGTGAAAATTACATAATGACCCTACACAATAAAATTCTTTTGGTGCTCAACGAATATCCGATTAGAGTAGCGATTTCTGGTTTGGATAAAGTCACTATTTCAAATAGCGATTTCAGACTGGACTTGGTTTGATCTGAAATCGCTAGTTGAATTCGCGACTTCTAAAAAAGTGATAGATTTAAAAAATAAGTTAAAACAGTGATGGATCAGGAAAATATTACCCCACTGTTAAAGCCTCGGGTAAAAAATTCCATAATGTATGTAGGAGGATCTAGAGATGGTGTTAGCAACGGTCTGTAATTCAAAAAAGTGGAAGGGTCATTCCTGTCTTTTACGTCTCCATTCCCCAACTAAAGTCGATTCCCAGTTTTCCAGAAAGAAACAGAAGAGAGAGAGTGTGTGTGCCCACACACAATGGCAGCTGTCACCAGCCCATGTCCCTCCCAAACACTCACTATACTGATCACAGACACTACTGTCTGCTCAGACTGCTCTCTCTCTCTCTCTCTCTCTCTCTCACTTCTTCTTTATAAGTCCCCCCAAATTCTTCACTCTCTCTCTCTCTACCAAAATCAAAATTAAAATTAACACCACCACCACCACCGCCCTCCTCCTATCACCACCGTCAAAATGTCACTGCCCGGCCTTACTTTCTCTTTCTTCTTGCTCTGTATGAGTATTATTATTCAGCACTGTTCATCAGAAACAACAACAACAACAGTTCAAACCCTTGAAATAAAGAAACCCCCCCAATACTACAACCCCAAGCTCCCACCCAGAACTCTCTCTTCCTCCAAGAAATTCGAAGGTTCATCAGACCTCGTCAACCTCCGGTACCACATGGGCCCAGTCCTCTCCTCCCCAATCAACATCTACCTCATCTGGTACGGCAAATGGGCCCCTCCCCAGAAGCTCCTCATCAAGGACTTCCTCCTCTCCATCTCCACCACCAACCACCGAGCCGCCCCCTCCCCCTCTGTCGCCGAGTGGTGGTCCACCGTCTCCCTCTACACCGACCAGACAGGCGCCAACGTCTCCCGATCCGTCCTCATTGCCGGAGAGTACGCCGATCAACGCTACTCCCAAGGGGCCCACCTCACCCGCCTGTCGATCCAACAAGTCATAGCCTCCGCAGTCCGATCCGCCCCCTTCCCCGTAGATCACAAGACGGGGATCTACCTCATCTTAACCTCCGTGGACGTGACAATGCAGGATTTCTGCCGAGCGGTGTGTGGGTTCCACTATTTCACCTTCCCATCCATGGTAGGCTACACCCTTCCTTACGCCTGGGTCGGGAATTCCGGTAAACAATGCCCCGAAGTCTGTGCATACCCGTTTGCTGTACCCAGTTACATGACCGGTGGTGGTCCCGGGGCTTTGTCCCCACCAAATTCGGATGTGGGCGTTGACGGTATGATCAGTGTGATAGCTCACGAGCTTGCTGAGCTGTCATCGAATCCGCTGATAAACGCTTGGTACGCGGGAGAGGACCCCACCGCTCCCACGGAGATTGGGGATTTGTGTGAGGGGTTGTACGGTACGGGCGGTGGGGGTGGGTACATTGGGCAGGTGATGAAGGACAGAGAAGGAAAAACATTTAATTTGAATGGCAGAAGGGGTAGAAAATTTTTGGTGCAGTGGGTTTGGAGTCCTGTTTTCAAAGCTTGTGCTGGTCCAAATGCTTTGGACTAGATAGAAAGTTTTTTTTTTTTCTTTTTTTCTTTTTTTCTTTTCATTCCACTCTCATTTTTAGTTTTTTGTTTTCACTTTTTTATATCAATGATGAATGAGATACTTACTCATATGTTTATATATTTTAGCAAAGTGGGGTGGTGGTGGTGGTGGTTGTGGTGGTTGTATTTGGCAAATTGGGGAAACAGTTGGGAGGGAATGGGGTTGTTTATTCAACTATGATAATATTTCAGATAAAACAATTGGTACTTAAATTGGTTTTTGATAGATTTTTTTGTAGTATAAAGAAGTGGAGTAAAATCATAAGAGTGCATTATGTTGACTGTGGATTTTAGTATTAGATTTTGTGGTGTTCATCATAAGTTTTTTCTGCTTAATATTTTTGGCTTTCCCTATCTAGTCTGCCCTTTTTGAATTCTGTTTCAGAAAGTAGGGACTTATAATTGGATGGAAGTGAGGATTAAAAAATGATTTAAGAAATTAATGAACTGAGAAAATATTCAGTTTAAAAAAAAAAAAAAAAAAAAACAAGTCAATTAGTGCAAAGTTCAAACAAATCAAAGCCTGTCAGATAAAATAGTTAGTCAGATGGACTTTTATGTGCTCTAGCAGATTAAGTACATGGCTAGTCATTTTAATATTTGACTTTTTAACTAGACATATTTGTCTAACCAAGAATGACTATACATTCTCTCTCCAAATCTCAACCTTGCATTATTTAATCGATACAAAATCTCAAACCATAGAAAATGTTAATTAGATAAAATAAAAAACGCTGTTGGAATTGAAGGTTAAATAGTGAATTGTTGAAATAGTTTTAATTAAAATAATTAATTATAAACAATTTTACTACTGAAGATGCTCTTAATGTTAAGATACTAATTAGGAAACGTATGATGTGTTAATAGTATCATCTCATTTTCATTTCATTATCATTATAAAATAAAAACATAAAAATAAAAATAAGAAGAAGTGATCTCGGAAGGAAGACAATAATCAAATTGAGTGTAGAAATAAATTAAAAAATGAAAATTATGAGCGTGATTGAATGGGAGGGGGGAGTGGTGGGAATAGAAGGCGTGATGGGAACAAAAATGCTAGGAACATAATACACTTCACTAAACATTCGATAATAAGGTTTTAAATGCATGTAATTTGTGTTGTGTAAGTAATGTATAAAAAAATGTAAAAAAAAAAAAAAAAAATTAATAATTCAAATACACATTTAAAGCTTTATTATAAAATGTGTTATAAAATATATTGTGTGCCCAGCATTTCTATTCACGAGAATAGAACAGGGGATATTAGGGCAGATGACTATATTACTCCTAGTAGCAGTAGTAGACTACAGTGAGTCCTCAATTTGAACAACTTGTGAAATACAGCTAATAGTGGGGGCACTCCACTAAAGGACACTAAATTATGATAATGATGGGGTCTCTTCCTGGGCTGGCGGTGGTTCACTTTTTTTCCTGGAATGGTTAGAGGGAGAGAGAATTGGAAATATATAGTATAACAAAATATGAATATATATAATTTAAATGATCATATAACTCTTAATCGTGCAGAATGAAAAAAAAGAATTCATACAACCGACCCCAATTGATTGGGACACAAGACTTGGTTTGGTTTGGTTTGATTTGGTTTATATTCTGATGGACAAGGACCCCAGTTAATTGGACAACTACATTTTTGCTCATTCTAAAATTATTCACCTTTTTCATCCTCCTCATTATTTAATGCAATGGGGTTTAGTATTAAATAAAAATTAATTAATGATTTAAAGTACTGAATCTCACTACAATAACTATTGAGAAAAGAGGATGAACAAATTATGAGACTTTGTGGAAGAAGATGAAGGTAGTTTAAGAGAAGGGAACTTTCAGGGGACATCTTTGATGAGAGAGATTATCAAACACTCCACAAATGCTCTTCAGTGGCGGTTAGTGTCATGTGACATTGTAGCGGTGATTTGTGTTAACGGAGTTAGATTGCTGGGCAGCATTGATTCAATTTGAAAACTTTGAGGACGAAATTGACACTTTTTAGGGTCAAAATAACACAATGACCAAATTACAAGGGTATAAAATGTATTTAACTACTTCTCAAAAAAAAAAAAAATGTATTTAACTAAAAAAGAAAATTTATAAAAGCCTCCAAACGCACCAGAGTGACGTCACCAAGTCATTACGGTCTTATATATAATAACCTTGATGAATATATGTACTTTTCAATTATAGTAGAGAAAAATATACGTAATTGTAAAGAGATCTGATAGAGAAATACAGTCATGAAAAGAACAAAAAGGTCAAACAGAATACACTTTTTTTTTTCTTTTTTTTTTTTGTTTTAATGAAGTATTCTAAACTGTTACCTTCCCCCTCCCCTCTTGATTAGATTTTACACAAAGGTCCTTTGGCCGGTGACTTCGTAAAATGGGAATTGGGAACTTAACCTTGTTAAAAGACAGAGTAAATAAGAATATTAATGTTGGACAAAGTTGTAATGGGGACTGAAAACGACACATGTTCTTCGTTCAGTTAGCAAATTAGTTGCTAGAGAGAACAAAAATTTATAATGATATTGCACTCCTTGTTTGGACCTTTTCAATATTAGTTCGAAAGTGTAAATCCAACTTAGGCATAGTTTGGCCCCGTTTTTATGCTTCTCCTTTTTTAAAACACAATTTCATGTTAATTCATTTCGTAATTAGTTTATAAACTTTGTAAAAATTGAACTTAGGGCTTTTTTAGAGAGAGCTTTTAAAAGCTCAAGATTGCTTTTTGATTTCATGACGTCATTTTAAAGAGTAGTGTGTCACTTATATAAAATTATCCAACAACTTAGTAATAACTTTCATAAGCTCCTTTTAAAAAACCACATGGGGGCAAACTAAGCCTTAGTCCCCTTGTCATCATGACTAAACTTAAAAGTTTCCTTACAAAATTAACAAAACATTCAAAATTTTGTTTGATAAAGAAAGTATATTGAATTGAAATTTAAGTTTGCTCCCATTATTTTTTCCTTTTTAATTTTTTTTATATTTAATTTTCTTTCGCCTATCATAATTTATTTTTTCCACTCAAACACCATTCTCACTACCACGCACATATCCTTTGGTATGGGAGGATTTTTGTATAATAAGAAGAAATTTGTCATGGACTTCCAGCAGTAATTTTCAGATCTTCATGTAGTAAAGTATTATAATAATAATAATAATAATAATAATAATAATAATAATAATAAAAGGTGAGTGAAAGAGAAATGAAAGGAAAAAGACATGCCTGCAGGGGTGGGGCTACATGTAGTTTTGTATGTATTACACATTTTCTTAGAATAACACCACTGAAGTAAAAACCAAACAAAGAGAAGGGTGTCAATTTTTTTAGCACATTGTGATATTCTAGCCAAATTCTAGTCCAACCCACCATAATATTTGACACCATACCTTATTATGTCTACTTCTCATTTTAGCCCAACCCAATTAGTGTTCCAAATCCAAAAATGAAGAAGAAGAAGAAGAAGAAGTGATATTCAGAGAATCCAACCCAAATACACGGATAAATAGACCTAAAAAAGATTAGCCTCAGGGACGCTGCTGCATAGATTCATTGTTGACAACACTGGACTTATTTCCTAGCTACGCCACTGCATGCCGGGCTTATTTTTCATAGCATCAATTTGAAATTTCTAGCACATACCAGTGACTTATCAGGCATAGGCAGAATATCAGCTTGTGTACATGAACCATGTACAATAGCTGAGGGCATACATCGACAGGACTTATTTGAACTTAATGGTAGCTGCATAAATATAGATGAGTGGGCAGTTCATTTTCTCAGGAGCAGTTCAGTTTACTCAATGCAGAAAAACCCACCTGTCTACTTCATCATCTCAATTTGATAAGTTACTGTCTCTTCCTTCCACATTTCCTTCTCAAAATACCTTTCGTGAAAATATACATCCCCAGTTGTTTTTACAGACAATGCAGAGGTGCTTCTTGTGCCGTAACGCCCCTGTGCATTGAAAAAGATTTTTTTTTTTTCTTCTTTTCTTTAAAGTGTTTCCACTGGAAGGGATATCAATGAATGCAAGCACAAGAGGAAGAGGGTAACTAGAATTTTTTATTCTTACCTTTGGAGTTTCTGCTTCAACAAATATGGAACTTAATATGTATTCCCATTCGGTAGCATAAATGTGAGGCAGCACACTCTCGTCATCTTTATCGGTGTTCCTCATTAGTTTGTCAGCCATTTCTTTTATGGGAACCTCACCTGCACCGTATGTATCCGCCAAACCCTTGAAATTATGTTCCAGCCTTAGAGCCTGCAAAGAAGATGATTTGTAAGATGTAAAGTTAGTTTGTCTTCCGTCTTCCACTTTAGATTAAATGTATAATGAAACAGAACTCAACAAGAGAAAAATGGAGCAGCAAGTCCTCTTCCTTTCAAATGGGTAATGGCGTACGAACTCTGAACTTAGATTCACAATTCAATACTTACAGACAGTTGTTCTTATTGTCAGTCACACTTTATTGATCCTCTATTTTGAACATAAAGATTCTAGTGAAGGATTGACAGAAAAGTGAATAGATCAATCAGTTAGGATAGCAATAATTGTGCAGTGATTAAGTTTCTACATATGAAGCTGCAATGAAGTGATTAAGTTTCTACATTTGAAGCTGAAATCAATTAACTTTTACAAACACCCACTATTATACAAGCATGCTCCTATAAGTCACATCAGCCAAATGTCTCCGAAGATCTTAATGTTATACAATTCAAATTTGCTAAATTTCAGAACGAAAAGAACAAGAAATTGCTCGAATAGAGTAAAAGCATAATGGGAAACGTGGGCAAGGATACACAAGCCAATCCAACAACAACGTTGGGACTGTAAGACACTCACAGATTTTAGCATAAAAACTTGGTCGCATAATTGTGTTCACCCAACCTTGAGAACCATTACATGACTGCAGGCACGAGAAGTAGAAAACCCCGATGTATTTGAAATCCAAACTCTCCTTCTTGTCTTCTTCCCTTCCTCTTTTATATCATTTCCTCATATCTCTACAAATGCTCCGATGTCCTTTCTCCTTTTCCTTGCTATTTCCATTCATTCCCTGTTTTTCATCCTTATCTCCCAATAAGGAAATATAACCCTAATTATCTGAAGAATCCAAGACTAGGTAGCACAAGTATTTGCTTCCATGTAACAGTGTTGAACCATGCAAACACAGTCCAATTGCTTGTTCTCCATGTAACAGTGTTGAACCATGCAAAAATCAGTTCAATTGCTTGTTCAAGGAGGCCTGTTGCAAAAGTGTGATGACCAGGGGTGGAGGTACTAGTCTAGCCCACCCCAAAATTTGAGAATTTTTTTAGTACATGTGATATTTTAGCCCAAATGTAGTCTAGTCCACCAATTAAGTGTTCCAAACTCAATTTGACACCATACATTGTTGATAAATAGACTCCAAAATGTATAAATATTACCCCAAAAGACAATTTTGTTCTTAAATAGACCAAGTTTGACACTGTAGGAATTAGGAGATTTTATTATTATTTTATGCTGATTTTTATTCTCTCATGTATGGTCATGTTGACCTTATCTTTTTCTTTTATTGTGAGTTATTTCTTTCCTTTTATACACATACACATCTTGTATAACTATATAAACAGGGGAATGTACAACAATAAAGATTTATCCTTTTCCCAAAGACTTTTTGGTATCATAGCCTAGTAACATCCCCGCCACACCTACGCCGCAAGCCACTAGCCCACACCTAGTCCTCGCCGACCCTACCAACCCACACCCAGACCTGTGTCGCACCCCCTAAGTCTCTCCCACCCCAGCGACGCAACCCTAGAGCTCTTCGGTTCAGTCCAGCAACCCTTTGCCCGCTAGTCTTGCCCATGTTGGGCCTGTTTGTGATGCAGTAGAGCGTGTTTCATGCTCTTCGCCTTCTGTCCGGGTCACCGAGTGTCCGGTTGTCCTCATCTTTCTCAGTCGAGTTTTCAGCTATATGAACGAGACGGCCTTTACTACTTTGGTGATCCTCCATTTTCCAAAGTGTCCTCCAGTCTCCAAGCTTCTGTTTTTCCAGTCACAAATAAAGTTTTGCCAATCTCGAATAATAATGTAATGTCTTTTCTCTTCAAACATTAGACTTGTGGCATGCTCGTCTAGGACATGCAAATTTTCAGTATTTGTGTTGGTTATTTCCTTATTTAAATAAAGCTTGCAAGGAGTCTAATTTTAAATGTGTGATATGTGAACTGTTAAAACATACTCGCACTACCTATATTCCCCGCATGCACCTGGCACCTAGTGCCTTTGATCTTATCCATTCTGATGTGTGGGGCCTTCACCTATCACGGCCCTCTCTCAACACTGTTATTATGTCACATTTATTGATGATTACATCGTACTTGGGATTATCTAATGAAGAAAAAAAATATGAAGTCTTCACACATTTTAGAAATTTTCTGCAAATGATCAAAACCCAATATCATACTGTTGTGCGTAATACTCGGTCAGATATTGGTCGAGTCTATATAACAGATAAGTTTCGGTCTGAACTTAACAAAAGTGATATTCTCCAGCAACTTACCTGTCCCTACACCCTGAGCACAATGGTGTGGCAAAACATAAGAATCATCACATTATGTCTGTGGTTCGATGTCTATTATGTTGTATGGGAGTTCCCAAATATTCCTGGCACATGACTGTTCTCACTGCCACCTACCTTATAAATCGTACTCCTAGTCGGGTACTATTCGGGAAGGCTCCTCTTCATGTCCTTCAATCTGATAGTACTCTCTTTCCTATCTTACCACGTGTCTTTGGGTGTACTTGCTTTGTCCAAAATAAAAGTCCTACCCGTACCAAACTTGATGATAAGGCTTCCTAGGATATTCCTCTATGTCAAAAGGGTATAGGTGCTATGATCTTGTCCCTCGTCACTTTTATCACTCTTTAGATGTCACCTTCCTATGAACTGTCTTTCTTTTCAGGTTCTTCTCCCTCACCGGGCAGCTGTGGAGACTGCCATGGAGGATAATTCTCCGCTTCCGCGGCCGATTTTGTAATACCCGCAAATTTCTGTGATTAATATAATGAGTCCCCGTATTTCGTTCGTATTAATTTCCGGTGTTTTGATTTCGTGAACCCAGAAAACTGGTTATATATAAATACATATTTAATTATTGCATTTTAGACTGCAGTTAAAGACCCAGACTGACTTTGCACGTTAACCCATAAAATCTGCGTTTATTTTGGACTGCACGGCACGTATTCCTGGCGACGACTAACTCATACAATTATGGAAATAGGAATCAACTTAAATATGGCATTGTACTAACCTAACCTACCTTAATCCACTGTGTAATCTTCCCTACCCAAACAAACCCCCATAACACGCCGGACATTACCCCACACACTCCCCAACCGCCGGCTTCACCCCTCCCCCTAGGACACCTCTCAATTACCTCCCCTCCATCACTCACCCTCAACCCTTCAATCATGCAGATTTATAGAATCTGCTTGCATACATATTGATATGTGTATATATGTAGTGCTGTGTATATATATATATATATATATGAGAGTTTAGGAGAGAGAGAGAACCACCAAGAGTTTGGGAGAGAGAGAACCAACCACTCACACTGCCCTCACTCTCTACATCACCCTCACCCTGTGCACACACACCCGCAGACTCATAAAGGAAGAAGGAGAAGAGAGAAGAGAGCTCACCGGAGACGGAAAAACAGAGAGAAGATCCGAGACTCCTATAGGTAAACCCCTACCTCCTGTATTACTTTGGTACACTCACACACTCTCACACACACGCCCTGACCCTTCTCACACGAACCAAACAGAGCCTAAGGCTCTCAACAAGCTCCGGTAGCCATTAAAGCTCACTCACCGGAGCTTTATCTTTCAAACATGATCAAAGCCCATTTTTATTACACCAAACAGAACCTTAAGGACCCAGATAAACCCCCGAGAAGCAGTTTTTGTAATAGGTAACGTTTGGATATACATGCAAGCCATTATTCATTAAAATGGCCAAAAGAATAATTGATTCGTGGGAACCTTAAATGAGTAAACCCAACTCTCAGCTCACACTATGTGGTAGAGGACCCCAAACCGAACATTTTCCCGTTAATTTCACGAATTTCTATGCAGTAATGAGCAAGTTATGAGCTGGAGAAGTTTTCCGGCGAAAACGGCCCCACCGGCGGCTGCATAGGATCGCCGGAGAAGAAAGGTTACTGGGTTATATCGTTTACCCGTTTTATATTAATTTGGGTCAGGTCATGGGCTTGGGTTTGGATCTAATTGTGTGTATAAGTGGTTGAGGGTTCGGATTATATTAATCTAATGGATCCGGTTCGGATCTTTTAAGTTGGATCAGCCCTAGAGCGTAAATGGGTAACCGGTGGGTTCGGGTTGGATCAAGTATGACCCGCGGATCCTTCTTAGTAATTAATAAAGTTAATTTTATATTCTTAATTATCCTATTAATCCTGATTATGGTTTTTATAATCTGTTTTAACAATAATTAGTTATTATTTTCATCTGCTAACTGAGATTAGTATATAAACATATTATTTATATATTGTATATAAATAAATAACTATAAATAGTTATAAATAGTTAAAATCATTCTAAAAAAAAAGTTAGTTTTAAATGCCCAAGAATTATATTTTAATAATCTGAAATATTATTTTTTAAAATAATCTTATATTATGAAATTATAATGTAATTCTTATACAATATACTTATTATGTAATTATTTTTTAATAAATAAAAGTACTTGTCTTAGATTAAAATAATTAGGTAATAAATACCTAATGACAAATTTAAATAATGAAAAAATTATATTAACTTTCCCTAAAGGTCTGATGCCCTATTTTATAAATACTTATTTATAAGACCCAAACTTTAGTATTTTAATAATTATTAATTATTTATAAAGGACCCGTTTGGTCGTATTTAAATTATTTAAATACCAAACGAACTCCGAAAATTATGAGAAAAATACTACTAGCCTATTTTAAGGCCTAGTATTTGATAAAAATAATTATAAAAACGGAATATAATCCCAAATTATATTTCATAAATGTGGGACCTCGCAGTATATTACTAGACGTTTAGAACTTCAATAATTCATAGAAAATAAATCGTAGCTCAGAAAAATATGCGGTCAGTTCCCAGAGTCTTAGAACAATGTCTAGAACATTCCTTTAAAGTTTGGTGACCTTTCGACTCGGTCAAAAATACAGCTTATCTTTAGGGCCCACACTGGTATAGAAAACCCAGCATTTTATGCGACAGATTCCGATTTGAGTCTAGTCAATGGCGTTATACTCATAATGATATCCAGATCATCATGTTGAGGTTTAGGAACCCACCCGGCACAATTACCATTATGCCCTTAATTCTAGTACGCTTATTAATCAACGTTCTATGAATTCATATACTTTGTAGGAACCACCATTACGCTTGCTTTTACGCACCCGCATCGAGGTGAGTCGTCCTAACTCACTTGGTATATTATAGTATTACTCTTTGAGCAAATTGTAAATATCCAGTGTGTCCTGTGTGGACATATCTGATAAGTATTATTTATATGTATGTTCAGAATTACTATTTATATGATGAACACATGTCTAAATACCTGAACTCCATACTTAGTTAATAACTGTGGTTATACATGCTCATTATGATTCACAATTATACAATCACATAGACATTCATATGGACGTAAACGAGTCATGATGTCAACGTTGACGTCTGCATGGTTAGTCAAGGGTACTAACCCCGTCAGTATGTCATACATGTTGAGTGGACCGCGAAGGTCCAAGAGTCGAATGAATTTGAGTTGGTAGATAAGGTTACGCCGCCCTGGCCCACGAGAGAGGTCAAGGGCTATGTCGATGATATCGCTTTAGTCCACGAGAGAGACTGAGGGATACATCTAAGAAAGTAATGCCGATGATATCGCTTTAGTCCACGAGAGAGGCTAAGGGATACATCTAAGAAAGTAATGTCGATGATATCGCCTTAGTCCACGAAAGAGGCTACGGGATACATCTAAGAAAGTAATGTCGATGATATCGCCTTAGTCCACGAGAGAGGCTACGGGATACATCTAAGAAAGTAATGTCGATGATATCGCCTTAGTCCACGAGAGAGACTACGGGATACATCTAAGGAAGTAATGTCAATGATATCGCCTTAGTCCATGAGAGAGGTCAAGGGGTACATAATTCGTAAGAAGAAAATATTGTATCATGGATGCCGCTTTGGCCCACGAGAGAGGTCAAGGGGTATGTCGGTGCCATGGTCAAGTGAATTTGGAGTTATGGTCAATAGTAGTTGAGTAAAGTCGAATATATCGATATTGCATTGTGTCATCATGCTACCATGTCATATGCTCATCCAATGTTTATTTCCAAGATACTTGTTGTATTTGCATATTATTAATTGAATTAGGAGTGATCGGTTAGACGAACTCACTTAGCTTCAAAAGCTAACGGCTCTTCCCCCTGCCCTGGACATATTACGTCTAGGTCATAACGAGGAGGATTATCAAGGTGACCTTGAAGATGAATATTACTATCCTCAAGAGGAGAACTATCAGGAAGACCGTACTGAGGACGACTTCAAGAAGAGTATGATAATGAAGGGCATGGGTTTGCCAGCCAGAAGGACTCTAGCCTACTTCCGTATTAAGACTTCCTTTATGTTTTAAATAACTATCTTTTGTTAATGTAATAACTTAAGTGGCCTCTGTCGCCCAAACTTATATTTACTTTTGTGGTTTTCATTAGGAACTTCTGTAATAGCCTAAGTAGCAAACATTTCAAGTTCCCCCATGAATACCATTAGACTTTATGAATTTTCTTACTCTGATATATCTATGTTAGAATGTTGCACGGACAGGTCAGTTTTATGTAACTCGTCATTCCCTACGGGTCCAGAAAGGAAATTTTAAATTTTCCTTATTTTTGGCTACTCCGGGTTGTGACAAATTTTTATACTTGAGTCCTCTAGTGGATCATTGCCTCCGATCATTACCACTAATCCCTCACAAGTGCATTCTCGTCGTCCACGCTCTCTGAATCCCCTGCCTGCTTCTTCTCCGAACTCAGGTATCTCTCCTCCTCCTTTAGTTTCTGATATTCTCCTCCCCGTCATCCTACTCGAATTCGTCGCCCCCCTTCTCGCTGAATCCTTTCAAGTAGTACTAACTATCACATTGCCTAGTATGTTTCTTATCAGGCTGTCTAATTCCTATCAATCCTTCCTTAGTGAGGTTGATTCGATCTCGATTCCCCACTTTGTTCACGAGGCTCTCCTGAATCCTAAGTTGGTAGCTGCTATGAAAGCGGAAATGGATGCTCTTCAGGGTAATCAGACTTGATCTTTGCACACATTTGCTTGTAAATAGGTTTTCAGTGTGAAATATTTGACGAATGGTACTATCAAATTGCTATAAAACCCATCTTGTTGCTAAAGGCTTCACTCAAATTCCTGGGAAAGATTTGGTGCTACATTTGCCCTTGTGGCTTTGTGGCTAAGCTAACCACGGTATGTCTTCTGGTCTCAATGGCTGCATCCTATTCATGGCCCCTTCATCAGCTTGATGTCAATAATGTGTTCCTTAATGGGGACCTATTAAACTATTTACATAGATCCGCCGCAGGGTGTTCGCGCTCAGGGGAGTGTTCGGGGAAATTATGTTGCCTTCGAAAATCTCCATACGGCCTTAACAATCTCCTCGAGCATGGTTCAGTCGTTTCAGTGATGTGGTTCTTACTATGGGATTTGTACGATGTCAAACAGATCATACATGCTTTATTCGACGTCGTTCCCAAGGGAAGTGCATAATTATCTCGGTATATGTGGATGATATAAATATTACTGGCAATGATGGCCCTAGTATTGTTCAAGTGAAGCATAATCTAGGGATGTCGTTTGATATTAAGAATTTGGGCCCTCTTCGATATTTTCTTGGTATTAGGGTTCCTCGGTCTTGCCAAGGTATCTCTTGATCCCAGCGTAAGTATTCTCTTGATCATCTTTACGGTGTAGGCCTGCCTCTTCTCCTATGGATTCAAACCTTAAGCTATCTTCAGAGTTCAAGGAGTTATTACCCGATCCTTCAGTATATTAGCGTCTTGTGGGTCGTCTTAGTTATTTGATGAACACAAGACCGGATCTTACATTTGTTGTCAGTGTAGTGAGCCAGTTTATGCACTCACCACGTACCTCCCATTTGGATGTCGTATCATATTCTCCGGTACCTTAAGACCTGTCCTGGTCTTAGGCTTTTCTTAAGACATGAGCACAATCAGGTCTCTCCTACTTTACAGATGCGGATTATGCGGGGTCAAAGACTGATAGGCACTCTACTTCCGGCTTTTGCACTTTCTGTGGTAGTCATCTCATATCCTAGAAAAGTAAGAAGCAAGCAGTCGTCTCACGTCCCTCAGCTGAGGCTGAGTATAGTGCCATGGCTCATGCAACGTGTGAACTTCTCTAGATTCGGTCTCTTCTAGATGAGTTGGGCTTCCCAGTGTTGGATTCATCCACCTTGTTCTGTGATAATAAGTTTGCTATATGTTGGCCTCAGACTCAGTCCTTCATGAGAGAACAAAACACATAGAGGTTGATATCCATTTTATTCGGGAAAAAGTTCGGTCATGAGTTATAACACCGAGCTTTGTTCCCTCGTCTGATCAAGCTGCCAATATGTTTACTAAGTCTGTTGGTCCAGCTCTTCTATAGTCATCTCTTAGCAAGCTGGGCTCGTTAACATCTTCGCCTCAACTTGAGGGGGAGTGTTGGAATTAGGAGATTTTATTATTTTTTAAGCTGATTTTTATTCTCTCATTTATGGTTATGTTGACCTTATCTTTTTCTTTTATTGTGAGTCATTTCTTTCCTTTTAGACTATATAAACAGGAGAATGTACAGTAATGAAGATTATTCTTTTCCCAATGACTTTTGACACCATATCTCATTATCACATATGTATATATAACTATATAAGACCCCCAAAAAGAAAAAAATTGGGGGAAACTTCCTCAGCAACCCCCCCCCCCCCCCCCCCCCCCTCCAAAAAAAAAAACCCACCTTGGGTCTACCCTTGGTGATGACAAGGATTATACAGATTCCTACCTGCCAGACCTTGGATACCACCTCTCTCCAATACTAAAGAGAATAAAACTGAAGACGCCAAATGAAAAAAAAAAAAAAAAAAAAATTTGAATCAGGGGACCATCAGATGGATTTATTTCATATTGCTTGGGCTTTGAGTTGTTACATATTAAACATCTCTATTTTGGGCTTTGGACCTTTCTATTTCAAAAACCAAACAAAAGCCTTTTAACTTGATTTGACAAGTATCCCACATTGGTTAAACATGCGACTTTTTTCCTCCTTATATATGATTTCACATCTTAAGCTTAGTAAGATTGCATTGTGGAAAGGCTCTCTCATGTGCGCGCATAGGGGGATGCAAATCTCAAATTTGGACCGCCCAATTTGGCTTGATAATTGATACTCATGCGGTGCGTACACGACAAGGTTATTTAAGGCACCAAGGTCTCCTGGAGCCTAGGCGCGAGGAGCACTTTGAGGCGCGCGCCCTAGCGAAGCGAGGCGCAAAATACATATATTTTTTTATATGATACAGCAGCATGGCTGTTCTTTTTTAACATATACTAGTATTTTCTATACCATTTTTTTAATTTTCCAATATTTTATGCCTAGTGCTCCACGCCTCCACCCAAAGATTAAGCATAAGGACATTTTTTTTTTAAAAAAAATCTAGTATTTTTTTAAAGTTTCTAGTATTTTCCCTAGTATTTTCTTGTATTTTCTAACTTCTAAAATCTGTTTTAGAAATTTATTATTTATTATAATATATTTCAATTTCATTATAGCTTAAGCTTAAGCTAAGCTATGTCTAACATCTAAAATCTATTTTTGTGTTTTTGTGTGAGAAAAAATTAAGAAATTACAGCACAAGAGTACAATACAAAATAAGAGGGGGGAAAAGGGGGGGAAAAAAACAAAACAAAAAAACAAAATAACCTTTCTATAAATAAGATAGTCAGACAGAGAAGAGGGGAGAAGAAGAAAGAAGGGAATAGAAGAAGAAGAAGAACAAGAAGAAGAAGAAGAAGAAGAGAAGCAGCGAAACAGACGAAGAAGAAGACTGGGAGCTGCAATGGTTTTTGAAAAGAAGAAGAAAGAAGAGAAGAAGATGACAAAGGAGAAAGAAGAAGAAAAAAAAAACTGACGTATGTGTCTCACAGAGAAGAGGGGGGAAAGAAGGAAGAAGAAGAAGACGAAGGGGGGAGATGAAGAAAGATAGAGGAAGAGGAAGAAGAAGAAGAAAAAACATACCTGGGCTGCGAATCTGCGATGCAATGCGACTGGTAGGGCTACATTTCTTCTGCTCTCGTTTCTTCTTCTTTCTTCTTCTTCATTTTTTTTCCCCAAACGTAAACTGATTTGGGGGTAAAAATAGTGCTTGGGCCTCGCATCAATAAGGTGCGCGCCTCATGAGCCCTGCGCCTCGCACCTAGGCACGCCTTGACTGCGCCCAGTTGCATGCGCTACGCCTAGCCTTAGGCGAGGCTCATGCCTTGCGCCCGCTCGCGCCAAGCGCGCCTTTCACAACAGAGGTACACGATGACGTCTGATTTACCACCTCGCACGTTTTTGCTCTCTGGAATTATTATTATTTTTTACCGTTGGAGAGCATAAAACTACACATGTTTTAATTTGCACTTGCTGGCCTATTTTAATCCAAATCTGTTAGTACTGATTTGTTTTTACAGCTTGTGACTGTTGACCAGTCAGATTTAATTCTTGGTTTTAATCTCTTGTTAATATATGACTGTTGGGCAATCTGATATAGTTCTATATAAAATCTATCTCTGTCCCCATAAAAAAGGACACAGAGAAAACAATTCTCCCTTCTTCGTTCTTCAATTTTTCTGAATTCTCCATCACTGTTTCTGGAGCAATTTTGAGCACTCTCTTCCAATCCAAGTGCACGTTTGGAGAACTAATTGCGAATTCCTGGAGAACATAGTGTTAGATATTATTAGTCTTTTATTCTTTTATTTTGTTTTAATATGTGTCAAGGACACTATTGTAATTCTCTCTGAATAATATTCATATACATAAATGGTTTAATCATTTTAGATTAACCTAAGTTTGCCAAAATACCTTGTCAACATGATATCAGAGCCAGGCCCATTCCCAACCCTTTGAAGAAAAATAAATAGCCCACACCCCCACGATGACAGACCCAACAAAAGGTTGCACGACGATAAGACTCAAAGAGGCGCACGTGACAGACCCAAGAAGAAAATATCGATACTCCTAATTAGAGAATGCATCAATTTTGAACATTTTCCAGCATCTCATTCTATATCCACACGTGAGACTGTATGAATGGAACTGCAGATAAGTATATCATGGGGTACCATGCATATTCTTACCTTAGGCCAAGGTGAGTCCAACCTGGCATTTGATAACACGTGAATACCGGGTGAAACTTCTGTTACACAAAGCTTGTCTTCTTTCGATCTATTGGTCATATAAACCATGGTCTTGGAACAAAGGTCAGCTAGTATCAGATTAAATCCATTATACTGATCTGCCTCTCTTGCAAGTTCCTCTGCAAACTCAGTAGGATTTTTTTCACCCTGCAACCAACGAACAAAAGCTATTATACAAGCAATTACCAAAGATACAAGCACTGTAACTGGCCTACGAAAGTGTCAATGCCGAAGTACCAAGGCCATGTATACTAACAATCTTACACACAAGATAAGGAAAAAATGGTCGGTGAACATGCAAATCAAAGAAATTAATGATAAAAAAACAACGAAAATAGACATGTTCTATTGCTAAACGAGGCAGTAGATGCACCATTCCGCAATTTCACGAGGCACTCGGGCACACAGTCGGTGGGATGCATACAAAGTTGAGATCAACTAAGAGAAGGGCCCCAAATTTGGTCCATCGTGATCACCTATGACAATGGGTTCACTAGAGAGATTAACTTATGTTGAGAAGGGATCACCATAATTCTCTTCACATTGCCAGATTTTTCTCTACCTCTCTAGAGGCTTCTTCAACCGCCAAGGTTCATGGTAATCGTTGGAACACGTCTTCGCCGGAAGAAGGTTCGGGAATAGCAACTGTTGTTCACCGCCATTACACAGTCGGTTCTATGCCTAGATATGGGTCGCTTTGTGAATTATCTTTGTGTATGAGAGTTTGCATGTGTTAGGTTAATTACTTGAGGGAGAGAAGTTAGTGCTGTGTTTTAAACAGTGTGTTGTGAGTGAGAGTTCGCATTGTGGGTGATATATTGAGTGTGTATTACAGTCATGAGTTGGTGAGAGGTGGTGTGTTGGGTCATGTGCATGTGAGTCATCCACAGACCTGTGTGAGAAATTTGAGTCCACTATGTGTCCAGCCATTTGAGTCTCATGTAAGAAATCATTTGTGGCTCATTGTGCACCATAGTTGTGTGCAAGTTCTTGTCTATTAGTAGTGAGCACTAAACATTTTTGCGTACATGTTTCCATTTATTCAACAACTTAAATCAATAATCGCACCATTTTGCAGTTGGCAGTTGATTATTAGGTCAGAATATATGAAGTCATGAACAATACATACATACAATGAGCTGCAAAAAAAAAAAAATTATTTGAAAGAGAGATCCAAATTCCAACATGGGTATTCCGTATTCATGGTCAATATATTTAATGGACATCGGTCAGACAATAAAACAAACAAGTGGGGTGGGATTGAAATTGAATAAGATGTGGAAATTAACAACCTCCAAGAAGCGCAGAGGTAGGTCACCTCTGCTCTTAGCATGGGGCTTATGGTGAAGTTCCCGAACATTTGTAATGAAAGTGACTTTTCCATGTCTGGTACAAGCCAACCAAGTCCCGCCGGCGAGCCCATCTCTGCCACCAAGTATCTGACCACCTTCCCACCATGCCAAAGGCTTCGCAGGCCTTTCAATATATATTTTTTAACAAACCAGACTACCAGATCAGTGTGTCTTGTCGACAAGTAAAGTAAGCACAAAAATCTACTACTAAAAGTTAAAGAAATTGCAGAGTCTTACACTCACCGATGCTGGTATTCGTCTCTGTTGAGCAACAGAAGGAAGGGGTATAGTGGATGAGCTTGCCATTGAAATACCGCTATACACATAATTATCTGCTTAATTTCTTCCTTTAATTTGCGTGAATTGAATGATTTCTCTGCGCAAAAAGGTGTATTATATCAATCCCCAAAATGCATATGAAACCCACTGCCAGAGCACAGCCACCAACCTTTTGTTTTCTTCCTTCCTGCTGACTCTCAAAGCAAAGCATCTTATACCCCCTCCCCCAACCCACCCCGACCCCCAAAATTATATACTCCCTCGTCCCATTTGATGTGTCTATCTTGGTCCCATTTGATGTGTCTATCTTGGATATTTCGGGGAATCTAACTATTTAAGTGACAAAAAAAACACCTACTTTCTACAATTGTCAGTAATTATTACACTTTCTTTTTTTGTTTTGTTTTTGGTATTGATTGTAAGGAATGGTAGTTTGGAAAACTAAGTAAAATTTATATACTAATTTAGGAAAGTGGACTAACAATTTTGGGACATCCCAAAAAAGAAAGATGGACACATAAAATGGGACGGAGATAGTATATATATATATAGTAATATTCAGCTTAACTCTCTCTCTCCGAAAGCAAAATTAGAAAATTACCAACAGAATTGCTACACCCACACAATAAATCACAAAACATTTCACACAAGGGGCATCTCAGCAAATTTTTTAAAACTAGTGTGGGACTCACATAAAACAAAACACTACCTCTCTCCTATCTTTCTCTCTCTTTACATTCTGTAACAACTTACAAGAAACCAAAATCCCCAAATTGTCTGAACCCTAGCATCATCTCCAGGGTCGACCCTACCTCTATTGAATGTAGGCGTGGGCCTAAAGCCCCCAAAAAAGAACAAAATTTGAGGGGCCCCTAATACTTGACACTTTAGTATTAGTTATGCTATTCTTTTAACCTAAAGGCGCAAAAGAGAAAAAAGAATAACACAACCTCTTATTATTTTTATTTGATAAACCCCCCCAGCCCCTTACTGATAGACTGCATACTCATAGTTCTCTCTCTCTATATATATATATATATATATATCTATAATATATATAAATGTACCAATGTGCATAAGTGTTTTACACTTTTATCAATCGGTGCACTTTTACTTAACTATTTTCTTTAGAATTTAGAGTTTTAAAAGTTTAGTATACCACTTTTTTATTTGTAGTGTGTCCATGCCATAAGAGTCCTACAACTTAATAACAACATCTATGTGTTTGGTTGGTTTTTTCTTTTTGGACTCTAGAATAAACTAAATCTATTGTTTTTTTTTTTTTTTTTTTGGCCGTTATGTTGAACTCTTTTTTTTTTTTTAAACCTTTTTTTGTATATATATTATATATGTATGCATATTTGTATGTTATGTGTATGTTTATGGGCCTCATAGATCAACTTTCTTTTTGTTGGACTCTAGAATAAACTAAATCCATTGGTGTTTTTTTCTTTTTCTTGGACTTTTTTTTTTTATAACCTCTTTTTGTATATATTATATGCGTATGTATATTTGTTTGTTATGTGTATGTTTATGTGTAGAGATAGATCAACAAATATTACAAATCTAGATCGTAGTGGTTATTTTGGTAAATTCATTTGTGGGATGTCACAGCCCGGTCCCAAAATAGCGGAACCGGAGCCTGTGGCACGCCACCGAGGCTAACCCAATTCATTAACGTTCCCAAAATTTAGTTTGAAGAACACACGCAGCGGAATAAAACAAGACATTTTGAAAACCATCCGTCCAGTCGACTGATCCTCAGACCCAGTCGACTGATCCTGGTCCAGCAGAAAGTTGGATTTTAAAACACCATCCAGTCGACTGCTTTCTACACCCAGTCGACTGGGACTTCAAATTCTCAGTCGACTGATGAGGTCCGGTCGACTGAAGTCCAGCCTGAACAAAATATTTGAATTGAAAACATGATCCAGTCGACTGTGTCGAGGGCCCAGTCGACTGATCCCTTGTGAAACAATGCAGTGAGTTGCTGAAAACAAAGGCCCCAGTCGACTGTTTTCTCAACCAGTCGACTGATTTATGGCAGCTTCTCATTCTGCAGAGTTTTCTAAGTTTAAAAGCTTTCGAATTCGAACGGCGATCAAACACACACTTCCAAACGTACTCCAAAGCAATTCTAACTGTATTAACATATTACCGAAGCACAATTACAACATGTTACTAATTATTACAACGTTTTAGATTCATTCTAACATACCAAGTTAAACTTAACAACAAACCATAAGAATTTTTATTACAACATCCTATTATCCCAAAACTACAAGGTTAACATTCAAGTTGCCTTCTAAAAGAACTCCCAACCCACGTGCTCACTTCTGCGATTCCTCGCCAGCATTAACACCTGAAATGGTTATTTGAATAACCACACATATTCGATTTGTTTAAGCTAAAGCTTAGTGAATAAATCAACATATGTACATGAATGATAAACATGTCCACATTCACATCTCTACAATTCATACTAGTCGCCGGAGACTCATGTGCCCGTCCATACTCCCAATCCGCGACTCCTCGCCAATAAGTCCACGCAAAAGGGTAAGACCCACGATTCTTCTTTTCAATCGTGCGACCTTAATGCCTATATCGGCTCCACAAAATGGCACGGTGACCACGTGCTCCTTCTGACCCAAATAAGCAACTTAACATGCTCAAATACATATCACCATACTCGCGGTAATCAAAACATATCACCGTGCTATTGAGCCTACTTATCAATATAAATGCCCAATATGAACTACACAATATATCTCTAAGAATTAATACATGCTATTCACACAAAACATGAATACATGTCAAGAAATCATTCCAAAAACATAGTTGAATCACTCACCTCCGAATAACGCTCCTATAATTCAATCTGAAGAAAACCCGTGCACAAAGAACGTGCAGAAGTCCGTCTAGTAAAATTTCTATGGATCAGAATTCCATTTATCAACTTTTATGAAAAATTCTAGAAAATAACTTTTCAGAAAACTTGGCCAAACAAGCCCTAACATATATCAAAACGAAGCTCTTACCTCGAGGAGCTCGAATATGAAAACTAGGAGAAAACAGACTGACGGAAGGTCGTCGTTTGGCGTCGCAAAACTCTAAGCTCCCAAAATCTCCCTATGGCCTCCTTTCTTGAACTTAGGTTAAGATTTACAAAAATCTAAAGATCCATCTCTATCTATATATAGGCAACTCTTTTGGGAATTTCGTTTACCTCCCCACGAGTTTTCCAAACTCCTAATCAGTCTCTGAAACTTTCTATACAGCTTATTCATAGCTTTACGAGTGAAACTTCAAAATTATAAAAGTTTTCGACTAAGTTTCGTTTGGTCGCTAAAACGCGAATTTCTATATGACGTTTCCGAAGTTGCTAATTAGCCTACCAAATTAATAGTGTGTTCATTCATTCTCACCAGGATACTAAAACTAACAACAGAAATAAATTCTAAGCCAGAAAATAATACAGATATTGCAATACACAGGTAAACATTTAGTTCCAGATAAACATTTAAAATGTTCCACAGTGACCGTCTCATAATCGGAGAGACTTCACAAACAATAAATCCTCAATCACATTAGTTTCAAAGGGTTCTCTAATACAGACACCCAAATCAACTCGTGAGTCAAAACTCACTCAACCATGTGTAATAAGACACGCCACATCACATTATCATGCATGACAATGAAATGCAAAAGCAATAACACGAATGTGGGTGTTATATGGGATGGTTTTAGTATTTTAGATATAAAGCAACTGATAATTACCGATGCACATAAGTGGTTTACACTTTTATCAATCGGTGCACTTTCACTTAAGTAATTTTCTTAGAGTTTTAACAACTTTAGTATACCATTTTTTTTTTTACTTTGGATATATCATGTTATATACAATCCCTACAATTTTACAACTCCTTAATATTAATGATATTCGACATTAATCCTATTGTGTATTACAACTCCTTCCAAACAACTCAAGTTCCCATCGGAATTTACAAATAAAAAATAAAAAAAAAGAAAAGAAAAAAGTCAATCACACTTTAGTTCAATATATGACTCTTTTTTAAATACGCTCCTAAACTATAAAACTTGACAAACTAACTCCCCTCAACTATTGCATTTTTCTCTAAAACCCCTTCAATTAGAATTCTGTCCCAAAAAAGAACGCTTTTTTTTTCTTCTTTTTTTTTTTTTTTAAAATTTATATTTTATTTTTTTAGGGTAAATTTCATTTTGCACCCTCAAACTATGCCATATTTTGCACTTTGGTCCCTAAACTATCATTTTTCGCATTTTGGTCCCTCAACTATCATTTTGTGGCAGTTTGCCCCCTCAGTCACTTTTAGCGTCACTTTTGGTGTCACTAAAAAGTGACTTTTTTCGTCACTAAAAGTGAGGGAGGGGGCAAACTGCCACAAAATGATAGTTGAGGGACCAAAATGCGAAAAATGATAGTTTAAGGACCAAAGTGTAAAACATGGTATAGTTTGAGGGTGCAAAATGCAATTTACCCATTTTTTTATTATCATGTGAGCAACATATGATACAAACTATTAGCAACATGATATCTATTTGTCCCTCCTTGGAGCCATTGGAAATTTTATGACAAAAATATCATTTGTTGCATAATAATTGCCCTGTGTTGTACACCAAGTTTTAGACAATTTTGTTCTTAAAATTTCAACGACTCAAGGAAGAGACAAAAATGTTATGTTGTTAACACTTTTATATTGGTAACATGATACAAAAGTAATCAATTTTTGTCACAGCCCACCTCCACTGGCCCAATATTGTCCGCTTTGCAGTACTGGGCTCGCACATACGGCCCAGCCCACTCACGGCTTTGTTCCTGGCATTGCGCCTGACAACCCAACCCAAAACGCGTTGTACCAGGAAGGTGCACAAGCCCTACATATACGGCACATCACTGCCCCCTGCCCAGGCGATGTGGGACGCAATTCCCTGTTCGCACAGTCGACTGGCGCGCAGCCCGGTCGACTGAGAGACAGAGTCTCACATCCACCCCCCCTTAAGAGAGGCCCACATCCCCGTGGCACACTTCCGGCTGGGCTTAGCTCTGATACCATTCTGTCACAGCCCACCTCCACTGGCCCAATATTGTCCGCTTTGCAGTACTGGGCTCGCACATACGGCCCAGCCCACTCACGACTTTGCTTCTGGCATTGGGCCTTGATACCATTCTGTCACAACCCACCTCCACTGGCCCAATATTGTCCGCTTTGTAGTACTGGGCTCGCACATACGGCCCAGCCCACTCACGGCTTTGTTCCTGGCATTGGGCCTGACAACCCAACCCAAAACGCGTTGTACCAGGAAGGTGCACAAGCCCTACATATACGGCACATCACTGCCCCCTGCCCAGGCGATGTGGGACGCAATTCCCTGTCCGCACAGTCGACTGGCGCGCAGCCCGGTCGACTGAGAGACAGAGTCTCACAATTTTTTACCTACAACCTAACATAAGGGATGTTAGTGAAAAGTTAAAATAGTTGATAGGGTCAATTTGTTGAGTTTTATAGTTAAGAGCAATTGAAAATTGTCATAGTTGAAGGGGTTTTAGTATAATAACCCCTCTTTTCTTTTTTTCTTTTTTGGACTCTACGGTGGGTTACGTGAATAATGGATTAGTAACATATATATCTCTTAAAGAGCTATAATATATGTCTATGAAGAATTTTAGGACTCTTAACTAAATTCCTATTACCAATTTCTTAGTAGTATATGATTCTTTTTACACTCGTGATGTTTAAAAATTTTACCTTCCAATTATAAATCTTGCATTCAGCCTCCAATTAATACAAATATTTGAGAGCTAATCTATCTAAAAGCTCACATTTAATCAATAACTAATTAATAGAATAATTTTAGTAATTGAATACATTTGGGCAAAGTTCCTTAGCTGTACATGGTTTGTTAGATTCCTCTCACAATTGTGAGACCCTAATTAACTAGAAAATAAATAAATAAAATAATTTTAAACATTATTTTTTTTAATCCCTAGACCCACTGTTGTGAGAGGGAACCTAACAATCCACACCTAACGAACTTTACCCAAGTATGTTCCTTGAGTAATTGTGTAACAATTTTTTGCTTCTTTGATTAAAGTGGACCAGAATGGATTAATTGAGTATTGGATCATTGGATGAAACAAAGTCCAATCTAAATTAGGATAAATAGAAAAATCAAGTATTAGGAATAAATAAAGGAATTGTGTACTAGAAATTAATCGTGTAGAAGAATAACATGAATTCACAAGCCTCAGTCCCAGGTTTACTTTTGGCCCTATTTGTTAAGACATTATTTTAGTTCTCTCTCTCTCTCTCTCTCTCTCTCTCTCTCTCTCTCTCTCTCTCTCCTTTCTTTTTTTTTTTTTTTTTTTCTTTTTTTCTTTTTTTGGACTAGAAGACTAATGATAGTATTAAAGAACCTACTGGTATTATCTAATTTCTATTATACGTCTGCACTTCCCAAGTTCTCCATAGCATTGGACATTTTTTTTACACTTTAATTAAGATTCACAAAACAATCTACTCTTCGTGTTCTCTTAATAATGTGCTATGATGAACTAAACACGATTGATATGTACACAAGTGTGCACTTTCAAGCTTTGCATTGAAGGTAATTATTATTCCTTACTCTTCTATTCATTCATTCAACTTACTTATAAATTTCATTCTCATTACTATTAATGTAATATTTTCAATACCTTAATGGTCAAAATGAAAACAAAAAAAACTATTAGTTATAGTAACATCAGTCCCCTTCTCATGACGGGACTTCTATTTACAGTTATTGGATTCAGTTTTCATTAAGGGTACTGAAGTAATTTCACAGACATAAAAATATACCCATCAACTCCTGATATCAATTCTTAGTATTACATAACTCTTTTTAAAGAATCTTGATTTGTTTTATTCTTCTTCTTCTTTTCTTTTTTCTTGTTTGGAGCTCTATGATGAGTCACTCACGATTTTGTTTATTCTATACCAACAATAATATAGGTAACTTCTATCGAACCTATTCTAGGTAAGATATACATTCAAAAAAATTTAGGATTCAATTTCAACTACTTTAATATTTGGTTACCCATTTAACATAGAGTGCATTTTTCTCACTCTTGCTTATCCACCACTACCATGCTGACATGTGTTCTATTCCATTCCCATTTTACCCATGCGTTTAACAACACAATTATTGAATGTAAAACTTAATTGAGTATTTTTCTATATGAAAAGTTATTATTGTTATCTTTATTAGCAATAATTCGTAGAATTTTTATCATTGTTTAAGTTCCACAAGAAAGATAGGAAGTTAGCTAGACAAATTTAGCTTGTGATTATAACCAATTAAGTGGTAAAATAAAATTTTAAGCACATTTGTTGTACAAATACATTTGATAATGTACCACTTAATTGAAACAGTCACCACATTTAATTCTGCCATATGGGATACCATATCCTTTTGTAAGCATCTCTTTATGACTCTAGCATTACTCTAATTGAAAATGCAGCCAAAAATTCATTGAATATCTTAATTGAAAAAATTCGACTAGAAATAATCACTAATTGCAGTCTATTTCAATACTTGAAATACTCATGTGTTATGTACGGCAAATTCAACTGCTTAAATAACAACACTTAATTTTCAATTTTATCAAATTAATGGACACCCTTAGGCCCTTTTTAGCACATGAACAAACGAAAATATTTTTCTTAGTGTTTTCGTTTCTTTCCTATCCCTCAATATGTGCACCAAATAGAGCCTAAAAGTCTCTTTCGATATAGATTATCAATACATTTTCAGAATTTTAGAACTTTAAATTAAATTAAAACTACCATCCTATTGGTTTTTTCTATTTTGGTCTTAGTGGATTCCATTTTTTTTTCCCTTCTTCTGTCATGTTTCAATATCTTTTCTCTTTCTTTAGGTGAACTCCATGGATAAGCAATTACTTTCTAATATCAATTCCCTTTTTTCTTATGTGATTCTTTCAATTATATTGGCAATTTGGCAATAGAGACTTTATGAAAAATTTTGGTTGAAGATTTTAAGAATTTTCAAGCCACACAGCACAAAAAGTTTGGCCATCTTGAACGTAGAGGGCTCCCTAAATCCTTTTTGTAGGAATCAAATTTTAATGTATATAAAAAATATTTAAGAAAGATAGATCATGATTGATTTGTAACTTATTCTAATGAGAACATATGAAATAATTTTATAGTTTAATAAATTACTAAACAAACACGGTAAATTAATGAAATACTAACATATGTGGTCATACAATAAATAAATAAATATATAGTCATTATTAAGTAATGAGCAAAGAAAATAGTAAATTCAAAATATTAAAGATGTAAGAAAGAATTCTAGCTAGGACATGTGATAACAATTAAATAGTAACATAAAAAAATTATTAATGAACAAATAAACAAATGGTCTAAGAAGAATATTTCAACAGCTTTCATTATTTTTACCCTATGAATTGATTGTTGTATGTGCTTTGTGTATCTTTTTTATTGTGGAAGTTGCATGAATTCTTCTTCTTCTTCTTCTTCTTTTTATTTTTTATTTTTTATTTTTTATTTTTTATTTTTTATTTTTTTATACCTAATTTAAGTGTTTTTTTTTTAAAAAAATTTTAATCTTTTTTTATTTTTATTATTATTTTGGCTTACTATTCCTAATTAGTTTTTAGATAGACACTGTTCACGTGCAACGCACGTGCGTTTAAACTAGTATATATATATATATATATATTCTAACAGAGCCCCCACGCCGCACTCTCATTTAATCAATGGGTCAGCAAATAAAGTAAGAAAGTAATGTTATTTATATCCCAAAAGTGATTTCCAAATGATGTGGCAATGAAATCAGGTCTAATATAGTGGAACCAATTGAATTTTGATTGGAAGTTGTTGACCTGACCCACTGCCACATCATTTGGGCAGCCCTTTTGGGATAGAAATTTGGGCAGCATACCATTACTCAAGAAAGAATTACCTTTTGAATTTTTGAAAAACAGATCTATAATTTGCATTTGCATATGGTTTTAGGGTTCTTTATTTTTGAAATAAAAATAAATGTTTTGCTTCTGTAAGTTCAATTTAACCACTGCTTGACTTTGGTGACAAAAGCTTCTCATTTTTTAATTTTTTTTTTGGTTGAAATCATCTTCTATTCTGGTTCAGATTTTCCTTTGTTGTTGTGATTGCCAAACAAGGAGATGAAGAAAAAGAAATTCGTGTTTTTTTCATGACCACCACAAAGATCTGTATAACTTTCAGCAACTCAACATTATTGACCAACCGTTCCTTTGTTGATTCAAGTTGAAGGTACTTCGATGCCTCAATTTTTACTACCTAAAATGGTTGAAGTATTGGGCATTTTGCTACCTAAACTTGTTCTGACTGCAAATGGTAAATATTGTGAACTGCGAGTATTCTAACAAATGATAGTTGGTGAAACAACCATTTGGTTGAGAAGACGATTTGAGGAAGATAGATTGTGATGTGGGGAGAATAACCATTGTGGGTTGGTATCGGAAACGAGTCAAGTTTGGGGACCAACTTCTTTTGAGGGGGGGAGAGATATAACACTTGCTCTCGTGTTTAAGGCTAATTACATTTTAGCACGCATACACGTTATTAATGGTGTTTATTGGCACATGCATAAGGTGAGTTTTGACTCACTAGTTGCTTTTGGGGGTCCAAGTGGGAACCCAGTATTGGTCAGAGCGGCAGTCCCAAATTGGGATATGTGAAGAGATGTTACATTTGAGATGAGATAGGATTTAAATATCACTCTTATGTGGCTTAAATGTTTATTTAAACATTATATGGCATTATATGGTGGATTATTAATTATTCTAACATTAGTATTAGTTGTGAATATTTATGTGGTCAGCTTTGGGTACCCTGGTGAGAGCGAATTGGACACATTACATAATTAGTAGGCTAATTAGCAACTTCATGGTAATATATGGGACCACTAATAGGACCTATGTGAGACATAGACAAATACCCATTTAGAAACTTGGTGTTAAAATTATAATTTGTGCACTTAGTGGTGGGACCCACATGTGTGAGCCACCATTACCCATTACTTGGCACATGGCATGCATGTTGCCAACACAACATCACATGCACGAGTTTAATTGGAATTAGATTAAAATAATGAAAAGAAGACTTCATCTTCTTCAATACATTGTACGGCCGAACCAGGGGAAAAGAGGGTCGGGGGTTTCGTCGCCGATGCCGTTTGACGTGTCGTTCGGTGTTGGTTTTCAAAATGGAACACATATTCGGACTCCTAGAGGTGAGCCTAACACGTTGGTACCAATTTTATTGAGTTATGTGATAGTTTTTCTACGACCCGTTTTGGGGCTTTAGCTCATAATTTACAAATTTTATATAGGAATTGTACACGGAACTTAGTAGGGCCTTAATTTCACGTTTAGGAGCGAAACCCAAGAGGTGAGTGATTTTAATCGTATTTTTGAATGGAATCCATGTTTGGATTCATATGTCTTGATATGGGCACGTCTAATTGGATTGAATAATTATATTTAATTTTATTGGGCAAATTCATGTGGTTAAAATTAGGTCCAATTATTGTGAAAGCATGTATATGTGAAAAGCATGGTGTAATGAATAATATGTGAGCATGCTAAGTTGCTTATGTAGAGATCAAAGGGAGACTTGTAGTGTTCTACCAGATCTTGCCTCCCAAAATGGGAATGGACTATTGTGATGCCGCTAAAGGCAATTTGGACCACATGTCTAAAGGGGCATGGGTGGATGGCCCAGGCACAAAGCCTAAAATGTGGTGGTAGTGGTGGTTGGTGGAACATACTTGCTCTATCCAGAGATCAATTATACGTTGTTTGATGGATTTCAAATTTGTGGTGTCATTCATGTTTACAATTAATATTGCTCACAAGCATATAGCTTATATATTGTAGTGGTTATTGAATAACCATCGTAGATGACCGCGGCGAGGAATTTGGAAAGTGAACCGGGTGGTGGCTTGGCAAGCGTGTGGTTTTGGGAGTTGTCGTGGTCTTTCCTGTAGTTCTTGCTTTTAGTTTTGAACTTGTAAAAATGATTGTAAATGATTTTAATCCGGATTGTAATATGTGTATAATGTTGGTTCCAAACTTGGGTTTAAGGTTTTACTTCATTTAGGTCTGGTTCATGTAATATAAGGATTGGAAATTGTTAGTTGGGTTATGTTTCATTATCGCGTTGTTAACTTTGGGACGTTATTCTTGGAATTTTACTCTTTGAGTATGGTTTGTAATTGGCTATAATTGGTATATTTCTTAAAGTGCTTTAAAAGCTCTTGCTTGAACTTTAGGAGCTCATGTTTATAATTGTGATTTGGCTTTAAAATGGTTTGGAGATTGGTGTTTAATTCAACTTATAATTTTGGTGATTTCTGTGCAAGGATTTATAACTTGCAAGAGCAGGGTTTTGGCTGATTGGGCTCGTAGAGAGGCATTCAACCGGTCGAAGGGACCCGTTGGACTGGTAGAAGGTACCCAGGCTGGAAATACTTTATGCAGAGGGTGGTTCGACCGGTCCAAGGGGATAGTTCGACCGGTCAAAAAACCCACTGCCAGACTCTTCTTTCTACATGTTCCCAATGTTTATTATTCAAATTTTTTACTTAAATGAAATCTTTTGGGACTCCTTTGAACTCTTCAAAAGAAACTTTTGAAAACGGGTTTTATTAAGGCATGTTGGGTGTATGTTGATTCAAACTTTTGAAAATGTTCATTATTAATTGAGCTTCTTTGGTTTAAGCTTATTTTAAACTTGGTTTTGGAACTTTAATGACTTGAGATAAGGCTTGGTGGCGTGCCCGTGTCCTAAAATCATATGGGTGGTTCTGAGGCGTGACATTTAGTGGTATTGAGCAATAGGATAGGGCCTTTGGAAACGAGTGACGTTGATACGGAGTGTTGAGTGATGCGACGTGCACGTTATGGACATGTAGAATTATTTCTCATATGCATGAGATATTGTTGATGTGTTATGTTATTGAATATATAATATAAATGACATATGTCATAGCATGCATAGTATTTATGCATTATGATTGACAGGTTGAGTAATTTGAGAAAAAGAAAATTAATAATGGATCCGAATAGAAGACACTCACCACATTCCCGGATTGATCGATTAGAGGAAGTGATGGGGAATTTTGTTAGAGTCATGAGTGATCGAGTACCGTTGGTTGAAAATAGATGTGAAAATCTAAATCTTGAGCTGAAAATGGGATGTACTGTAGCTAAACAATTTGCAAAACGAGATCGGACTCAATTCCATGGAGGCCCAAATCCAGTGTTGGCTAATCATAGGGTGATGGATATGGAAAGAATATTCCGTGCAGTAGAGTGTAATGAATATCATAAAGTTATCTTATCTACCGATGCCCTAAAAGAAGAAGCTCAGAATTGGTGGGTGAATTTAATTGAGCAAGGGATACCGGATACTTGGGAAAAATTTGTGGATTCTATAAGCGATATTTTCCTCGATCAGCTAGAGCACAAAAGGCAAGGGAATTAGCAAATCTTCAACAAGAAGATTACAGTGAATGAGTACACCGCAAAGTTTAATGAGTTACTATGGTTTGCAAGGAACACGGTTCCACTTGATGAAGACAAAGCTCAAAAATTTAAGGATGGGTTAAGAGATAATATTCGAAGCCGTGTGGATACGCACCAACTTTCAACCATTGCAGAAGTGTTAGACGTAACTCTTATTGCTGAAAGGGATATCGAAAAGTACAAGCTAGATTGACAAAATAAAAGTCAAGGGAAAAGTCAAAGTGGTTCAAAAAGGGCATTCACGGGAACTTTAGGGGTCAGTTTGGGCAGTCAAGGGGGAAGTTCATCCACGGAATATACTAAACCATGGTGTTCATTATGTGGTCGTCAACACGAAGGGGTATGTTATTTGGCAAACATGATTTGTCGTATTTGTAAGCAACGGGGTCACTTAGCTAGAAATTGTCCTCAAGCGGGAATACAAAGATCAAGGAATACAAGTTCTGATAGAAAAAATGGATGTTTTGAGTGTGGACAACTGAGGTCCCACACTAGTTTTAAAAATTTGCTGAGATGCCCCTTGTGTGAAATGTTGTATGGTGTATTGTGTGGGTGTAGCATTTCTGGAATAAAATTTCCTGATATTGTTATCAAAAAATACTCTCTCTCTCTCTCTCTCTCTCTCCCTCCCTTTTTTCAATCAGAGTCTTTTTTCTTTTCAGTCAGAGTCTTTTTTCTTTTTCTTTTTCTTTTTCTTTTTCTTTTTCTTTTTCTTTTTTTCCCCATTTTTCCGCATTGAACTACCAACAAAGCATTTACACTTTCACAGACCTATTACATTTACAATTCAGGAATTTTTTTTAACCCAATTCATCAAATTGCCAAATCTTTCAACTTTCTAAAGTTACAAATCTCACTGAAACATTTTCCTCTACATAGACAAAAATTAGTTAGGCAATTTTGAAAAGTTGATGGGTTTAGGTTAAAAGGTTGATGTGTGTGGTCAAAAAGCTTAACAATTAGGGATGGCAACGGGGCGGGTATGGGACGGGCCCCCCGCCCCGCCTCTTCCCTTGTCCCAACCCCGACCCCGCCCGACTAGTGGTACCCCGACCCCGCCCGGATTTTTTTTTTTTTTTGACTGAAGGCATTCATTCATTACAGTGGACATAGAAGTGTTTTTTGGCTGAAGGCATTCATTCATTCATTACACAATTCCTAAGCAAATCTAGCAACCATAAATAGGCTCACTCTGCAGCAAGATATAAAAACATAAGAGTACCAAAAAGCAAGATGTGATTTTGCATGCAGCTTCAGATGCAGAGAAAAGAATAATAGCCCTAGAAATAAGCATCTATCTGCAGCAAATAAGAGTACCAAAAAGCAAGATGCGATTTGGTAGTCATGCAATTGAACACACGAAAATGAAAAGAAAGAAAAGCTAGATAATTTAAGTCTGATACAGGAAGAGAGAGAATGTGTACAGAAGAAGAAAACGAAAAACACACACAGTGACACACACGAACTGATTTGGGGACGTTACGGTTTGATAGTCTGAAATTTACCTGATTTGGGAAGCTAGGGTTTTGAAATTTGAGAAAGAAATGGTCAGAAGAGGTCCTCGGCTAAGATTCAATGGGCGAGAAGCAGTGGCGGCTTGAGAGAGAGAAGCAGTTGCGGGGAGAAGCACTGTTATTCTTTATTTTTATTTATGTTCAATTGTAAAACCTCCAGTATATATAGTGCCAAAATAAAAACATTCCCACAGTCGCCACGCAAGGGGGACGCAGAGCCACAAGGCCACAACCCAAACAAATCCCACATAACAATTTCCCCAAAGGGAGGACTCCCACAGGAGTCGAAGCCCCCCACTCCTAAGGGAGTGACCAAGTGAGAGGGCAAGATACCATCTGGACCAAAATAGAACTTGCTTGAAATCAAATTCCCAATCTAGTATTCTTGGAAAAAAAATTCTCATTATAATTCATTTTTTACACGTCACCTATGGTAAGTAGAATGTAAATAGGATGTTAAATATATTAGACCATATATAGTAGTTTCCAACATATTAAAATTCATTGGAATCTCAACAAGTGCTAGTCAGAGGAAGACAATCAAGGTGAGCCATCTTATGATTTCTTTATGTTTTTCCCCTTTTATTTTCAATTTTTTTTTTCGATTATGATTCACGCTTTTGCATCATCCTTGATGTTTTTGTCTACCCTATGTAACTATGGTTTTCTGATTTGAGCAGGTTCTTTCACAGCAGGAGGATGATCACAGGCTTTATACTTATGACATGATTTGTATTGCAATCAAATATATATATATATAATTGGAGAATTCTATGATACGATCAAGCGGTTTGGTCGTATCATATAACCAAAATCGGGGTACAATTTTTTGTTATCTTGGATACAATTTTGTTTTGAGACCTAAGCAGAAAATATATGAAAACCACAAAGGTCGTATCGAGGTTACAAACCATTAATGTACCCATGTGGTTTGTATAGTTGTTATGCTTAGGACTCACAACATTGTAGACAGGGTTACAAAAATATTGTATCCCATTTTGATCGTGTAATATGACCAAACACCGTCATTACACCATAAAATTTTCCTATATAATTCATTAGCAAAATGATGTTAATTCGAATAAGATAAAAATACTACTCCTATATGATCATCACTTTTAAACAATTTATATTATATTAATTTACCTTGGGTTATGACTTGTGCTACGAATATGATCAACACTTGTGTGAGATACCTTGCGTTATGATACGAATTGACACCACTGGATGGATTTTCCTAATTTTGTCACCAATGGATATACCCTTATTTCTTAGGAATGCTAGCATTTTTATCACATTTAGTTTTTCTACTCACTGATTATATGATGACATGTATTCACAGATTTTTAGTTTCTAGTAGAGTTTAAAACTGTATTTTTTTTCCTCTAACAGTTTGTGGCATGCACAACATATTATGGTTGGGCAGAGTGTTACGATAATGTGCTATTGGAATGGAAAGATAACGACTAGATTATATGGCCTTACATACGAAGGTGCTACTCCGAAGGCATTCAGAGTAAAATATGGAACTAAATACCATGAGAAAAAATGTATAATTTTACTGGATATGATAGAAGGCTATGTCAATTGAAGATCACATGTAGATATCCTAGTAATTACAAATAAATATTGTTGTATTCGTGGAGGATGATGATACACTTGGTATTGTTTTTGATGTGACACAACAACCGGGAATAAATTGTTCAGAATTTTATATTGAAGTAATGCCAACTTCCAACTTGAATCAAGAATATATGCCAATAGTTACACAGACAAGTACTGGTCCTTTCTCGCAGTTACTCTTACAAGAACATGATACCCTGGGTAGTGATATTGGTGTGAGCCAGGATGAAGGTAGAGGATTTATATGTTGGTCAAAGATTCACCTCGAAGGAGGACTTGCAAAATGCTGTAAAATCGTACTCTATTAGAGTACATCAGTAATATATTGTTGAGAACTCTAATTCTAAGTTATGGATATTGAAGTGTAGACAAGCACCTCAATGTCGATGAAGATTGCGTGCATCAGTTCCTAATAAAACTACATTCTTTGAAATAAAGAAGCTCAATGGTCCTCATACTTTTGTTAATCCAATCATTAATTGAGACCATTTGTAGTTAGTGTAATACCCTGTATTTTCAATAATTATTTAATATAGAATATCTATATACTTCCCTTGTTCATACTTGGAATTTCTACTTTTAATCGATCGAAGCTCTTTCGTGCGATCGAGCATCTCTAAAGTTCAAGCGATCAAACCTTTCTCGAGGATCGAAACCCTACCGACATAAATTTATGACGTGGTCCCCACTTCAATCGATCAAACTATTTTCAATCGATCTAACCTGATCAATCTGCTCTCAAGCGATCGATCGAACGTGTAATCATCAGAATTCCAATTTCTGTGCAAATAATGCCACCTGCACCCCCACCCCCTCTATATATAATTGGTTTTATGTATGTGTGTGAGGTTTGCTGAACTTAGAGGGTTGTGAGAGTTGTGAGTTGCGTGTTCATATATATATATACACACATATATATATTATACACACACATCTATATATATAGTTAGAAAGAGAGAGATAGAAGAAGAGAATAAGAAGAAGAAGAGAAGGAGACAGAGAGAAAAAGAAGGCAGAGAGAGACAGAGGACCAGAGAGAGAGAGAGAGAGAAGTAAGAGGAGGACACCATTAAAGCTCAAGGTTGGAACTCGAGTCAAACGCACCATTAACAACGTTCGGTGAGTTTTTACTCACTTGGTCTCTTTATTATAATGTTTGATAAGTTCTTGGTATGATTAGACATATTAAACACGTCCCTACGACATTTATATATGTTGTTTTTACAATCTGATGGAGAAGACAACTCTCGAGTGATTGAACTGAGTTCAATCGATCGAAGGGTCAATCAATCGAAGCAACTTCAATCGCTCGAACACTACTTTTCCTCAATCGATCGAAATGTTTTCAATCGATCAAGAATTGCAGAACATGGTTTAGTTCTTTTGTTTATTATATATGAGGTTCGACTGTTCGATTCTCGATTCGAACTCCTAGTATGCGACTTTGGGTTAATCAGGGATAATGTAACAACACATATAAGTATGATTAAGATTAATGGATTTATGCGATGACGTTAGATAATATGCGGTTCATGTACGGGTTCGGTATCCGTTCATTTCAATCAGAGTAGTCAGGTCACATGGGAAGTCATGTATTGGTAGTGGTACTGAGCTTAAGTAGGTTTGATAAGTTATAGAAATGGTACATGGGCAGACGCTTGGTGATGATATGCTTTCACATGTGGTGGATGGTTTATATCTTTAATGAGCAGTGGGCAGGACCATGTAGTCCTAAGATAACCAGATGATCCATGTTATATCCTTAACGAGCGGTGGATGGTTTATATCCTTAACGAACAGTGGATGTGGATCACTGGTTTACATCGATGAGTCGTGGCAATAGATTAGATATGTTGTTGTTCAAAAGCATTTGTGACACCCGCTCCCGCGGTTTATATTTAATACTGTTTTAGCATGCATAATCATGAGTTGATGTTAATTATAGTGTTATGTGACACATATTGGAAGTGGGTTTAACCCACTAAGTTGTTTTTGGGTGTCCAGTTAGGAACCCAAATTTGGCCAGTGTGGCAGTCCCAAGTTGGGATATGTGTTGATGCTCCCAGTTGAGATGGGACAATATATGTGGAGTACCCTATGTGCCTAAATGTTTATTAAGGCTTAAATGATTTATTGTTCTATTGTTAATAATATAATGTTATTAAGTAGTGACCACTTTTGGGGTCAATTAGGGATACCTTTGTGAGGACGAATTGAACACGTTACATAATTAGTAGGCTAATTAGCAACTTCATATAATTATATGGGACCATTTATGGGACCCACGCGAGACATAGACAAATACCCATTTAGGTTTGGGATAGTTTTAATACAGTTTCATAACTAATAGGGGCGTAATCGCAAAACTAGTAAACTTATGGGGGTTTCATAATAAAAATTAGAAACTCATATAATAAGCCACGTTGGGGTCTTGGATGAGTCATTCTCATCCTTGTTCTTCATTAGACTTTCAGTAGCAAGGAAAAATGAGGTACATGTGTTAACGAGTTTCGTCGGTGACGTTCTCGACGACGGTTGTCGAGCCAAACGACGTTGGTTTTTAATTCTGATCACATATTCGGACTCCTGGGGGTGAGTCTAATCTATTGGTACTAATTTTATTGAGTTCCGTGACAGTTTTTCTACGACCCATTTTGGGGTTTAAGCTCATAGCTTGTAATTTATGTATAGGAATTGTACCTGGTTCATAGTAGGGCTTTACTTTCACATTTAGGAGCGAAACCCAAGAGGTGAGTGATGTTAATTTTGATATTTGGATGATTTTCATGTTGGGTTCAATTGTGATGCCAAAGCATGCCTAATTAGCGTAATTTAATTTATTTAGCTTATTATTGGGCAAAATTCATGTGGTTAAATTAGACCCAATTTGATTATGAAAGCACAGTGTAATGATTAAATGAGCATGTTGAGTTGCCTATTTGGGTCAATGGAAATTGCTAGTTCTATACCACCATGAGGTAATCTTTGTGGTGACGACCACGGCCGCCAGAGGCCTATGGGACCGCACGTGTGAGGGCGTGGGTCATGACTAGTCACGTGGGCTTAGGGAGTAGAGCCGCGGGCTAGCCGGTAGTGGTGGGAGTGAACTAGTAATTGCCAGAGACTATAGTTTTGTGTAATATGTTGAATTGAGCATGTCAATTATCCATAATCATGATTAGCATTACTCACTAAGCATATAGCTTATATATTGTAATGGTTATTGAATAACCATCGTAGGTGATCGCGGCGAAGAATCTGGGAAGTGAGCTGGGAAGTGGCTGGCTAGTGCATGGGTTTTGGGGGTTGTTGTAACCTTGTTAATAGTTACTTGCTTTTTAGTTTAAAGCTTGCAATATAGTTGTAATTAATTGGCTTAATCTGGATTGTAGTACGAGTCATATTTTGGTTGGTTTAAGACTTATGTAATATTTCTAGGCAAACTTTATATTTTAGTTGGGCCAAAATCACATGTAGTAATCTGCTTGTATAATTTGGACACTTGCTTTATAAGAGTGGAAAGTATTCCAAGTATTGGGTGCGGTTGATTGTAAATGGTTATTTTTAGTATTTTTATTTAAAGTATTTAAAAACTCTTGCTTGTACTTGGGAGCTCATGTTTATGACTTTGGTTTGACTTTAAATGATTTAAAACGTTAGTGCTAGTTTTAACTTGTGATTTGGTAATATTATTTTTGAATTTACTATTTGCTAAAACAGGATTTTTGGCTAATTGCAAAGACAAGATTTTGTGTTTTTTTATTTATTTATTGTTGAGCTTATTTGGTTTAAGTTATTTTAAACTTATTTTGTAACTTTAATGATTGGGGTTAAGCCTTGGTGGCGTGCCACGTGTCCTAGGATCATCTGAGTGGTTCCGGGGCGTGACAGCATTGTATCCCTGAGATGCAGTGGGTGGTTTATATCCTTAACGAGCAGGGGATGGACTAACGTGGTGTCCATGAATGCAGTGGATGGTATATATCCTTAACAAGCAATGGACAGAATGATGGTATGTCTATATATGTGAAACGATTGAGTTTGTTCTTTCTAAACAAAGTATGTTAGTTATTGGTCTTGGAATAATCAGACGATAAGGGTTGGGTTACGACGTTGGAATACAGAGAAGATATTATTTAGTAGAACTATATCACTTCAATAACTTGTTTTATGTTATATCATTGATACCCTGCGAGTTTCTATTCACTCGGCTCTCCGTAAGCTGACGGCCGTTATTGCCTGGACATTCCCCGTCTAGATTACCCTGTCCATTTTAATGCAGATAATGGAGCTTACAATGACGGCTACTACCCTGAAGGGAAATACGCAGAGGGTGACCCCATTGATGTCGATTACACTGGAAAAGGAAGCTATGCTGACAACTATCCTTACGTCAGGTGAAGATTTGAAGATATTTATATCTAGTTTATATTTCCGTCATTTTTGTTGAACTTTAGTTTAACGGGTACTTGGGCATATGTTGTTTCCAGACCTGTTGTGATCCTGCGAACCACACTCTGATGTTTGTAATAGTGTTTTTGTTATTATATTTAGTTGTTACTGTTCTTGTTTACTTTGTGGAGTAGTACTGTGTGGTATGGATATTTAGTGACTTTCACTTGTCATTCCCTATGGATCCAAAAAGGAAATTTATTTTTATCTATTTTTGCTGATCCCGGGCTTAATAATTAGATTCTAGCTTTATAGCTAATCATATTAAGGCATTAGTGAAGGCACAAATCTCAATCACAGTGGCAGCCGCCCAAGCAGAGATTTTAGATAAGTTCAGTTATAATATTTATAAGAAGAAGGCCTGGAAAGCAAAATAGAAGGCAATTGTTAAGCTTTTTGGTGATTGGGTGGAATCCTATAAATTATTGCCTAGATATTTGAATACAATAAAGCAAGAAAATCCAGGTACTGTCGTGCATTGGCAAAAGGAAATCTTCATGTCAAAACCATGAATAAGAAGTATTTAAGCGCGTGTTTTGGGCCTTTGGAGCGACAATTGAAGGATTCAAACACTGTCGACCAATCATGAGCATTGATGAAACATACCTATATGGGAAGTACAAGGGCACGATGTTGATTGCAGTATCGGCAGATGCCAACAATCAATTATTTCCTCTTGTCTTTGCCATAGTTGAAGGTGAAAATAACGATAGTTGAGGCAGGTTCGTGGCATGCATACGCGAGTTTATGACTAACCGAACAGACCTCTGTGTTATATCTAATCGTCATATTGGTATTCTTTCAATAATGAACACAGATGGATTAGGGTTGAATGAGCCTAATCCATGCGACCCTTGGTTAGCAATTTCAATTTAAGATTTCATGACAAAACATTAAAAGATCTTTTTTGTCTTGTTGCAAGTGAAAATCAGATTAAGAAGTTTGAATTAAAGATGGCAACAATTGAATGAATTAATCCTGAAGCTAGAAAATGGCTTGAAGATTTGCCTCGTGAAAAGTGGGCTCTTGCATATGACGGTGGCTGAAGGTATGGGATAATGACAACAAACTTATCTGAAGTATTTAATAGTGTTTTAAAAGGGGCGTGCAGCTTGCCAATAACAGCTTTAGTTCAACTCACATTTTACCGTGTGAATAGTTACTTTGCAGTTAATCGAAATTGGGTGAGCAAAGAGTAACTAGTGGGCAACAATTCACCCCATTTATAGATGGGAAGATTATTGCCAATAGCATTAAGGCAAGTCGTCATGAGATAATTTTATTTAATCATGCGAGAGGCAACTTTAGCATAAAAACTGGTCGACCGGTTGGAAACAGGAAAAAAGGTGATCATACTCAAGTGGTTAAGTTATATGAACGATCATGTTCATGCCAAAAATGGCAGCTTTATGGATTTCCATGTTCGCATGTCATGGCTGCGTGTCAAGATTGTAGTTTGGACCATCATGGTTTAGTGCATAATTGGGTTAATATAACTACATATGTGAAGATATGGGCTCCCTTTTGCATCCCATCCCCGGTGAAGTTTATTGACCTGTTGAAAAAGGGATGCACTTTAATTTTTTGTGGTTCAATGAAACGAAATGCTAAAGGTCGCCCAAAAGCAACACGTTTGCATAACGAGATGGATGTTAGGGAGGGTCATACAAGTATAATATGTAGTTTGTGCAAGGAGAAAGGCAACAATCAACGAACATGTCCCATTAAAAATCAACAAGGTTAGAGTTTTACTATGTGCATCCACATTACTAACCAAATTGGCATTTAAATATCTTTTCTACTTATACTAAAGTATCACATTGTCTCTATCAATAGATAGGTGTATCCCAATTCACAATTCCGATTAATTAATTTATTTAATTACCCAAGATCGGTCCTAAGATTGTGAAATTCACATGAGGCCCTAAGTGAACATGAGAAGACAATATTTTTAGGTCCTATTTTTATATATGATACATGTATATATAACGCCCTATTTGCCCTATATATATAATATATGTATTTTGGCCAAATTATGCCTTAATTTTTGTCCTATTTTTATATATAATGCATGCATATCTAAGGCGCTATTTTTGTAGACCCTATTTTGGCCCTATATTTATATATAATACATGGATTTTGGCAAACAAGGCCTTATTCCAAGGCCAAACAAAGTCTTATTTTTTGAGGCCCCAAGCAGCCGCCCGGGCCGCTGGCCCAAGGGTCGGCCTTGCAATTACCAAAAAGTTTAACAATTGCCTTCTATTTTGCTTTTCAGGCATTCTTCTTAGAAATATTATAACTAAACTTGTCTAAAATCTCTGCTTGGATGGCTGCCACTGTGATTGAGTTTTGTGCCTTCACTAATGCCTTAATATAATTAGCTATAAAGCTAGAATCTAACTGTCACGCCACGGAGCAACAAAAATAGAGAAAAATAAATTTCCTTTCTGGGTCCATAGAGAATGACAAGCGAAAGTCACTAAATATCCACACCACACAGTACTAGTCCACAAAGTAAACAAGAACAGTAACAACTTAATATAGTAACAAAAACTCTATTACAAACATCAGAGTGTGGTCCGCAGGATCACAACAGGTCTTGAGACAACATATGCCTAAGTACCCGTTAAACTAAAGTTCAATAGAAATAATGGAAAATATGAACTAGATATAACTATCTTCAAATCTTCAGCTGGCGTAAGGATAGTCGTCAGCATAGATTCCTTCTCCAGCGTAACCGACATCAGTGGGGCCACCCTTTGCGTATTTTCCTTCAGTGTAGTAGCCGTCATTGTAAGCTCCATTATCTGCATTAAAAGGGACAGGGTAATCTGGACGGGGAATGTCCAGGCAATAAGAGCTGAGTGAATAGAAACTCACAGTGTATTAATGATATAACATACAACAAGTTATTGAAGTGATATAGTTGTACTAAATAATATCTTCTCTGTATTTCAACGTCGTAACACAACCCTTATCGTTTGATTATTCCAAGACCGATAACTAACATACTCTGTTTAGAAATACTCAATCGTTTCATATATATAGACATACCATTGTTCTGTCCATTGCTTGTTAAGGATATATACCATCCACAACATTAATGGAGACCACGTCAGTCCATCCTGTGAGACCCGAACCTGAAAAAGAATATTAAAATAATAAATCATTTACTCTATTAAGCTAAACTGAGTTGTTTAAAATTTAAATTTCTGTGATTTAATTATTTAAGCTGAATTGTTATTAAATTTTTTTATGCTGAGCTGCTAATTATTAAATAATTATGTGTTGGGTTAGAACTGAAAAATTCCATTTTTGGAATTTTGAGTTAGGAAATAACTCTTTTTGGGGGTACTAAAATGATATGGGAAAATTTGGGGAAGTTTGAGAACTCAAGTGCTTGTTTTAAAGAAAGTTGGGGTGTTAAACATAATTTTTAAAAAGTTAAAAAAATCAATTTTAGGGAGATACGTTAGTCTCCTTGACTGTATAGCTTGAGAGGGTTACAGTGAAGAAGAAGAGAAGAGAAAGAGAGGAAGAGGGGAAGAAGAAGAAGAAAAAGAAGAAGAAGAAGAGTAAAGGGAAAAAGACATAGAAATTGGGAAGAAAGGGAGGAATCTTCATCTTCTACACCCTAGGTATGTGAAATTGGTTGAAAGTGTGAATTGGGGTTTTTGAATTCTTTTCTTAGAATCTGAAATTAAGGGATTAAAGTTGTAAATTTATATTTTGGGCAATGCTAGGGGCACTAACAAAATCCACTAACACTTACTAACACACTCTATCTCTCTCCTAGTGGTACTGCGGGGTCCACTGCAGACCCCACAATGCCACTAGGAGAGAGATAGAGTGTGTTAGTGTCACGACCCATCCCACTACGCGTGGAAACAGGACACGTGGCACGCCATTAAGGCTTATCCAGTTCCATTAAAGAAGAATAGCAGCGGAAAACATTATTAAGATCCATGAAAATCAGAGTTACAAAAAGTTTTGGCCATTTGAATCCTTTCAAAAGAACACAGTTTTGAAAACAGAGGACCAGTCGACTGATCGAGGGTCCGGTCGACTGGTGATCTCAAACAGAAAAGGGCCTCCAAACATAACAGCATATCCAGTCGACTGTGTCGGGGACCCAGTCGACTGGTGCCCAAAATTTTCAGTCGACTGAAGAAGTCCAGTCGACTGGTGCCCAATCAAGCAGAATGTCCAGGTCTGGGGCCCCATCCAGTCGACTGTTTTCTCAACCCAGTCGACTGAACCCCAGACGAAATCAAGCAGTAACTAGTTCAACACACTGACCCAGTCGACTGGTTTCTGTCAGCAAGCCCAAAAACTGCAGCTTTCCTACTCGAGGTTCTCCCAATTCCCGACTAACACATAACCACTCCATTCCATCATTCAAAACATAATTACAAGAGCGTTTACTAGGGATTACAAGTACTACGAACTACTCCATCGTCCGATTACAACATATAACAAAAACCCAAATCCTTATACAAATTTTTAGGATTTAAACAAAAACATAAACAAGTGATTTCCCCGGCGTTCCTTAACGTCCTCACTCCTCACGCTTCTTCTTGTCTTTCTTCTTACCTGCAATGGAGTACATCTCCACTGCTCAACTATATGCTGAGCGTACAAGTTCTAACATGTGCACTATATATAAAACATGCTTTAATCTCAAGTCATACAATAGTCTCTAGGGAGAAAAATACGCATTCATCCGGTAGCGGCAAGTCCAAGCCTTAAACCGCGATACCAATGGCAAGTCCAAGTCTATCAACCATTGTATCCACAAGTGCCATGGCAAGTCCAAGTCTATCAACCATGCACAATAGCCGTCGCTACTAAATTCTCAAACATCGAGAAGCTTACTCCGGCATGAATTTGTATAAGACTCCCCTTTGACCCACATAGACAACTTAACGTGCTCGCATAAATTTAGGCATGCTTTTCACAATTTAGCGCGTGCATAATTAACGGGCCTACAATTAACACATGGATTTTGCCCGGATCTCAATTTCGTCGTCGAAATATAAAACATGTATTCCTCTATATTTCACAAGTTAGAACTTCATACCTCGTGCGAATCTCTTCAAAATTTGAAGGATCATCTAGGGGGCTAAATAATCGTCGGATTTCGAATTTGGGACGATTCCTACAAGTTTTACTGGGTTTTCCCCAAAAGTCTAGAATTAAGATTTTTACAAAATTTGGCCAAACACGGCCTAAGTAGTATCAAAACGTAGGTCTTACCTCCACGAGTTCAAATCTTGAATTTGGTGAAAAACTGACGGACGAACGGTCGTCGATCGGCGTCGCAAAGCCCGTTGGCTCAATCTCCCTTTCTCTCTCCTCTCTCTAGATATTTAGAAGGATTTGGATGAGATGAAATCTCATCCATCACTATTTATAGAAAAACTTATCGAAAAACGTGTTTACCTCCCCGCAAGTTTCTCAAAACTTCTAATTAATTCCTGAAACTTCACCCACGTCCATTTTATGCCTTTACGAGTGAAAATTATAATTTAGAAAAGTTTTCGACTAGGTTTCGTTTGGGTCCAAAAATAACGTCCGAAAACTCAATTAAGTGGAATCTCTACACCACCTACCTTTTCAATTAACGTATCACGCACGTTCTCACCACATTTCTCCAAGTGATATAACAATATCTAAGATTACCAGAATTCCCACAACACAGATAAAATTACTATTCATCAAATACCAGATAAAGTCAAATAACATTTAAATCATATAAATGTCATTTAGTCATGTCCATGCAATATGAACTGCCATGTTCCCGTGTCCTCACTGACACCTTACCGTTGACTCACAGTCAACCTCAAATCAAATTATTAATAACATTAATAATTTCAAAATCTCAAATGATGCATTTTTCAAAACCATGAATTTCTGGAACGGGTGTGACAACTCTCCCCTCCAAAAAGGAAGTTTGTCCCCAAACTTAAACCATCTTCGCGAGTCACCAAGACTTCACACAAGTACTTCCAACATTTGCCTCATACACAAACCAATCACTTCGCTGAGAAGTCACAGTCTCACAAGGAAAATAAATCCTCAGGCTCTTAAGGAAAATAAATCCTCAGAGCCTCCATTTCAATCTGATAGGAGATTCAAATAGAATCCTAGCAATACTCCGAAGCATCTCAATAGATAAGAATACCAACACCTGAGTGAAACTTACCCAATAGTCATACCTGACATTAACTCACCTCACGACACCACAAAGTCAACTCATGTATCATCTCATCGTACGTGTCACATTTCCTTTCCGGAATTCAAAAGTTTCATCACTATACTCCACCCAAGGAAATAATCCATCTCTCATTCACCTATCTTGTTTTTCGACTACAAGTCGTTGCCAACCCGTCTTAGCTGGTGCACAATCATACACGATTCTTCATCCCGAAGTGAACCACAACTGAGCACTATCATACATATATACCACGTTGATAAGTCAATGCTTCAATCAATTGTTTCACATACTATGGATTCAATCCCTTACTCTGCCAATCCCCAACCACTTGTAGCACTATACGCATTTCAAACGACTTCCAAGTTCTTATCAATCACACTCTTTCTTCCCCAGAATACCATATCACAATAACATCAATTCAATGAATGACACTTAGTCGGTAGTGCGTCGCACTAATATCCTCTCTATTTTTCATAATACTTATCATTCCATTCCGGTTTTACCAACCTCATAACTCCCATCACTTGTGCCTCGTAAGGTATCAATCAAATTCTCTATTGAAAATTTCACACCATTTCACTCCATTTCACTCGTTCGAGTCTACACATATCCCAAATCACTTACAGTGAGGTCAAACACATTCGTCGTTCATCGCTCCCAAGTTTGTACTCAAACTATCGTCAATTAACATAGAAGGTTACCCCTAACATTCACTTTAAAATGTTTATCAAAGTCCAATACATTTCTCATTCAGGTTTTTTTTTTTTTTAAAACAACTATTGTGAAATCTCACAGAATACCTCATCTCTTTCTCAACACCACCACCCCAATATCCATCATAACGAATAGCATTGTTAATCAAAATTTGATTTAGCCAATCATGCACGTACCACGTAGTTTATCAAACATATCCTCTTGTTCAGAACATACCCTGTTTCTGTCACAATCCTTTGATCATTCACAATCCATCATGTTTACCTAGTGTACTCACACTCTGAGCCAATCACTTTTTCTTTCGAAGATCTCAACTGCAATGTAGTCCATTCTCATATCAGTCCAGGTAGATCCACTACCGTTTATGTAGTTTACAACTCTATAAGTCTCTGGTGTTTCACTTTCACCTTAGTACAAATCCATATCGATCACACTTCTGTATCTCAACTCTCACCGAGTTCCTGACAACCGTTCACACTAAGCATATATTCTTCGTATAATATCTCAAGGCACCATACCTCATTCCGACATTCCATGTTTCATAACCGTAGTTGAATCTAACTCAATTTCCAATTTAACTTTCTAGTCCTTCATTTATGCTATCCGGGTCTCCCATCCATTATTCTTGAATAACCTATCGCTAACAGCATTAATACAATCCCCTCATACAATCTGAGGATAAGCCGATAATTAAATCTTCCCACAAACATTATAGCATCACTGTGTTCAATAATTTCTATATCGATTTCCAATTCACATACCTTTCACGACAATACCCCAAGGTAAATTCTCACTCTGGTCACCAATGCCAAACAATTTCTAACTATCATCTTTCAAGTGCTTCACACTTTGCGGATCTCATCAAGTTCTTGATTGATCAAAGCCTCAAATCATTCATTACCTCAGGTTACTCCAATACTTCAATCAAAGTCGAGCTCCCATTGGAACAATACTCACGACCACTCCTTTAAGGTCATAACTTCCAATTAGCCAAATTCAGGTACACGACATTTCACCAACTCCTTTAGAATTCCTAAGTTCACGATCTGCCCACATAGGACTCATTCGTTTGATAACCACCGTTATATCCCAAGCACAAAGCATACCATATCCTTCCACGATACCCATCTTCCAAGGTCTACTTGATACCTAATCACAAGTATTTAAAACAAATTTTCTTGCCCAACGAAAGTTTTATTTTAAAACAATTTAAAACTTTAAAATTTTCTTAGGGTGACATTCGACATTCTCGAAACTCTCCAACCTTGTTGGAATCCAGGACACTGAGATAGCTTCCCATTGCATCCAGCACTGTACTCTATTAGCCTCATATTCCCGCTATCATATCTGATAACGTACTCAACATACTACCAAGTCTTCATTCCACACAACTGTCCCCGTTCATTTACTCATTAAAGCTTCATTTTCTCAATTCATATTTTCACTTCTCTACATTGACTTACCCAAAGTCTCTCTACCCGTCTATCGTTCCCACAACCGCTCTTGTTCATTATCGTAATACCTGTTGTACTCTAGCGTCATGCTGATAGTATCTTGTGTTAAATACTCAACGATATTTTAAAAGCATTCAAAGGAAAGATTTTCGTTTTATTTTGAAAATACGTTAAAAATCCAGGTTCGAAATCGCCTGTACTTCACCCCTTTGTGATAACCACCTTCACGACAAGTTTCTTATCAAAGTACTCTCATCCCCATGATATCCAAATATCCACTCGATTTCTCTGAGTTTCTTATCACGTTCCATAATTCACACTTATCTTTTATTCTCAGTCTCCTAATCTTACTCCCTTTTTATTCTATTTCTTCCGACAACCCCCGGAAAAATATCAGGGAATCTTATTACTCTGTATTTTTGTCCATTTATTCTCCATCAACCTTTCCATAGAATTTCTCTATCAAGATTCTCTTATCCTTACGTTATCGAATTATCAATTCGGTTCCTCTGGACTTCTGTCACATTTTGATCAATCCACTTCACCTGTTATTTCTGGTCTCGTCTTCTTACTTCCTTTATTCCATTTCCTTTAGGGAATCATCTCGAAACACCAACGAAATTTCATTACTATGCATGTCCATTCATTTGTTTCTCACCAAGACCTCTACAATTTATCCTCCGACCTATGTCGTCCTTCAACATCAGTCATCATCCTCATTGTTGCATTTTTACGGCATAACCAACGAGTCTAGGAAACCACTCTAGAAGTCTCATCATCTCATCAGTTAACCTTCGACTATCTATAGGCTCAACTGTTCACTCACATTCTATCATTTCCATTCGTAATTCTCATCTTAGGTCAACCTTCAATTCCAACAATTTTCTTTATACTATTAACTCAATAGCATTTGTTATAAATCCCTACACTGCATCTGTATTTGTTATAGTGCTACGACTATTTGAAACCAGGTTCAGTTGAGAGATTCCTCAACAACCACAATACTGATAACCCGTAGAGATATTGCCCAATCCCCAATACATTCCACAAGATAGGTTGAGAGATTCCTCAACCGTCCAATACATACCGTAAGATAGGTTGAGAGATTCTTCAACCATCCAATATATACCATATACCGCACAATAAGTTGAAAGATTCTTCAACTACCCAATACACACCGTATATATCATAAGATACATCATAAGATAACCTCGTACGATTGTACCGTAGGTTAACATCGTAAGATAAGGTGGGAGATTCCTCACCGGTCCCATACACGAGCAATACATACTGCTGAATTATTTTTCTGTCATAAACCCCCCCCCCCCCCAGCTGGTCATCCCTTTTTTCTCGCATCATGACGTGCATCCCATGTCTGAAGTATGCTTCTAATCTCAAAACTCAACCACAACACTCACTTTCATTCTCTAGGTGAACTATACGGAAATCTTCTCTGACGTTTACTACTCGACTTCGTTCTCGGTAAGATCTCCCAAAGGACACTCGTCACTAACATTAAGAACATCAACAGTCAATCAAAACCATTTTCTTTTCGCTTAGAAATTCCACTGTTCATCACTACCAAAATCTCATCTTTTCCTCTTGCCACAACACGCTGTCTATGATAACTCATGATAACTTCACCTCATCACACGGCTCTATATCCGTATGATTCCACCGATTCACAAATGCATAAATGCTATGTATGTATGACAATAACATAATCATGTATGTATAACAACATACCATATGCATCAAACATCTCTACAATGTATGGATGCAATCTAGAACATGTGACAATTCACTCAACACTCCACTCGTCGTCGAACGTTCCCAAAGTTTTGTTACCTATAGCTCTGATACCAATAAATGTCACGACCCATCCCACTACGCGTGGAAACAGGACACTTGGCACGCCATTAAGGCTTATCCAGTTCCATTAAAGAAGAATAGCAGTGGAAAACATTATTAAGATCCATGAAAATCAGAGTTACAAAAAGTTTTGGCCATTTGAATCCTTTCAAAAGAACGCAGTTTTGAAAACAGAGGACCAGTCGACTGATCGAGGGTCCGGTCGACTGGTGATCTCAAACAGAAAAGGGTCTCCAAACATAACAGCCTATCCAGTCGACTGTGTCGGGGACCCAGTCGACTGGTGCCCAAAATTTTCAGTCGACTGAAGAAGTCCAGTCGACTGGTGCCCAATCAAGCAGAATGTCCAGGTCTGGGGCCCCATCCAGTCGACTATTTTCTCAACCCAGTCGACTAAACCCCAGACGAAATCAAGCTAGAACTTCATACCTCGTGCGAATCTCTTCAAAATTTGAAGGATCGTCTAGGGGCTAAATAATCGTCGGATTTCGAATTTGGGACGATTCCTACAAGTTTTACTGGGTTTTCCCCAAAAGTCTAGAATTAAGATTTTTACAAAATTTGGCCAAACACGGCCTAAGTAGTATCAAAACGTAGGTCTTACCTCCACGAGTTCAAATCTTGAATTTGGTGAAAAACTGACGGACGAACGGTCGTCGATCGGCGTCGCAAAGCCCGTTGGCTCAATCTCCCTTTCTCTCTCCTCTCTCTAGATATTTAGAAGGATTTGGATGAGATGAAATCTCATCCATCACTATTTATAGAAAAACTTATCGGAAAACGTGTTTACCTCCCCGCAAGTTTTTCAAAACTTCTAATTAATTCCTGAAACTTCACCCACGTCCATTTTATGCCTTTACGAGTGAAAATTATAATTTACAAAAGTTTTCGACTAGGTTTCGTTTGGGTCCAAAAATAACGTCCGAAAACTCAATTAAGTGGAATCTCTACACCACCTACCTTTTCAATTAACGTATCACGCACGTTCTCACCACAGTTCTCCAAGTGATATAACAATATCTAAGATTACCAGAATTCCCACAACACAGATAAAATTACTATTCATCAAATACCAGATAAAGTCAAATAACATTTAAATCATATAAATGTCATTTAGTCATGTCCATGCAATATGAACTGCCATGTTCCCGTGTCCTCACTGACACCTTACCGTTGACTCACAGTCAACCTCAAATCAAATTATTAATAACATTAATAATTTCAAAATCTCAAATGATGCATTTTTCAAAACCATGAATTTCTGGAACGGGTGTGACAGTTAGTAAGTGTTAGTGGATTTTGTTAGTGCCCCAAATATAACTCTTATGTTTTAGAACTTGCTTAAATGCTCTTTGATATGTATATATGGTGTGATATGAAGTTTTTCATGTTAAACTTGAATTTTGAGCAAGTTTGCAAGATGTGTTTTTAGGGTTTGGTAGAAATCCAAAAATTGGAGATTTGTGGGGTTGATTTTGATAGTGAATATGTATTTTATATGCCTTGGGTGATATGTATACCATATATGACAAGTTTTGCTTGAGTATTGTTGATTTTGCAATTGTTGGGGTGTTGAAATTTAAGGGTTTTTAATAAATCCGAAAATTGAGTTTTTGTTTGGGTTTTGATTTTGATGTTTTAAGTGTTGAGAGCATGTTATTAATGTCATGAAACACTCCTAGTTCAAGTCTTAAAAGGATTGAGTTGGGTTTGAGGTGGTAACCACCATGGATGAAATTTGAAGCTTTTTGAACTTTATGGGTTCTTAAAAATTATTGTTTCAAATCTATATGTGGGTTGATTTTTGTTGTTAGAATGATGTTTTTAATGCTTTGGAGTACTCTTACAACAAGCTTTGAAAGAGTTGAGTTGGGAAGAGTAGGGAAGAGTAGTAGAGATTAGTGTGTGTTCTTGGTGTAGTGTGTGTTTTTAAACCTCTAGCTTATGGGTCTTGCTTGGTTTGTAAAAATTGTTGATTATAACTTGACATTTAAATTTGCTAGATGCTAATAACATATTTGAGAAGCATATGAGAATGCTAGTTTTGGGTTTAGAAGAATTGGGTTATGATTTGGGTAAAACACCATTGAAGATGTTTTTGAGCTTTAGAAGCTAGAAATGGGTTCTTGATTTTTTTTTTATTTGATGGTTGTGGTGAACAATGTTAGATGGGTTTTTTTTTTTTTTTTTAATGCATTGTGACTATTATTTTGAGTTAAAAACCTATGTCTCCAAGAGTTGGTAGAACTTGAAAGCCTCCATGGAAGAGTTGTTTTATATATATATATATATATATATAAACTTCACTTGGGTAGAGAGAGAAAGTTAGAGATTAGGGGCTATTTGGGTGTGATTTTGGGAATTTGGATTGTTTCAATTACAACTTGAACTTCTTAAATTTTTATTTATTATGGAAGTTGTTTCTTTCTACATTTTTATTTATTACAGAAGATGTTTATTTTTACTTACTAGGTATGAAGTTGAAGTTTGAGAAATATAGATTCTTTTTCAATTAGAAAGCCTAAGTTGTTAATTTTTGTTGTTGTTATTATAAGATTTGTGGATTATTATCTAAATTAATACTATATTTACTATGAAATCTAATTTTTAAGATTTCAGGGACCGAGACTAGTAGTAGCGGACCCAAGGAGTTGACCGAGGAGCAAGTAGAAAGGTGAATTTTACACGCTTGCTGAATTTGAGGTGGGTCTTCTAGATATTGCTGTATTGCAATTTATGTTTATATACATAGCTGGCATGACATGTATGTTGTGCACTTGCATTACTGAGCTGTTAAACCAAGTAGCTGAAAACTTGGTAATAAGCCGCGAAAGGCTAAAGCTGTTGGGCCCGGGTGTGTGAGTCACGGCATGTATGAGTTGCATTTTAATATTGCATAAATGCTGTATTTGTGTTGTGCTGGGCTGTTTATATGCTTAAACTTGCATTTTGTTTTATCTAGTTGTAGTGAGCCGTGGTTTTTCTCACGCCCACATAGATTTTCTGTGCAGGTACCCCTTTAATGAAGCTGAATTAGGAATTGCACTGCCATAGGTCTGGGGTTGCTATGGGTTGACCACAAGAGTGGTATTTTGTCAGAAAATTTTAAAATACCGTTTAGTTGTAACTTTTCCAGGATGTTGTAAACACTTAACTTTTTAGTTTGTTGTGTTGGATTAGGTTAATGTATAATACCTAGGATGTGTGAATATTTTAAGTTCTATAATAAGGTGTTTTTGTATAAATCTGTTAATCACATGTTAGATTTATTGTTGTTGATTAGTTGAGTTGTACTAGCAGGTATTCCGACCACGGCGGGTCGGGGTCCCACAGTTTGGTATCAGAGCTTAGGGTATAGGTTCTGTGAATGGTACGGTTGGGTTTAGACTGTGGCAGTGCTTTAGGAGTTGAGTTGTGTGGGTATATTTATTGGTGGATTAATAAATATATTATTATTGTGTTTGCATTGCAAACGTGGTATGTTGCAGATATTATATATATGGATGGGGAAATACAAACCGGACAGGAGGAAGGGGAGGGGACACACCAACCCCCGGGAAATCAAGAAGTTGAACAAGCACAGCCAGTGAAGCATGGGCAAACGTCTCATCCTGAACAGATGTTTGAATCAATGGCCCGATATTTTCATACGAAAATTGAGACAGCTGTAGCCGGGTCAAGTAAAGCTAAGGAAAAAGATGAACCTGGGAAACTTTATGAAATTTTTTTGAAATATCATCCACCAGCATATTCGGGAATTGGAGCACCATTAGAAGCCGAACAGTGGTTTAAAGGAATGGAAGATATATTTGAAGTAATGCAAATTGGGGGTGATCAACGGGTAATGTTGGCAGCCTTCAAATTTACTGATCAAGATAAGGATTGGTGGAGGGACACCAAAGCCCATCTAACGACGCCGATTGTGGGGAATACAGAGCTAAATACGATTACATGGGAGAAGTTTAGAAATGTGTTTTATGAGAAGTATTTTACGGAAGCTTTTCGAAACGAGAAACGACGAGAGTTCATACACTTAGAACAAGGGAAAAATACTATGGAGGAATATGAGGCGCAATTCACTTCCTTATCCCGCTTCGCAGTAAAGCTTGTGGAGAATGAATATGACAAATGCAGAAAATTTCAAGATGGGGTACAATTTCCTATTCGATCAAAACTGTCCGCATTGAATGTTTGTAATTACATGGAATTGGTGGAAAGAGCTAAATTGGTTGAGAAAGATGTACAAGAAAGTCGAGCCTTCCAAAGTCAACAAAAGCGAGGGAGAGTGGAACCAGGTGGATCTAGCCGGGGAGGACCAAGACCGAGAATGTAAGACGTTCCAAGTAGAGGTCGAGGTTTATTTCCAGCAAGAATGGGTGGAGGAACTAGCAGTGCAAGTGGTTCAAGGTCTAGTGCAATACGACCACCGGCGAGCCGGAGTTTTTCTGGAGGGGTGACTTGTTACCGGTGTGGGACTCCAGGTCACATAGTTAGAGATTGTACCATGCCTGATCAGAGGGAGTGTTATAAGTGTGGCCAGCCGGGTCACCTTTCTAGAAATTGTCCGACTGGGGCTGAGATAGTATCATCGGCTACAGTGTCGTCGGGCCGAGGCAGGGGCCAGGGCAGAGGACAACCGCGAGGTGGTTCAAGCTCTAGTGGAACAGGAGGTCAAGCAAGGGTCTTTACACTAACAAAGAAAGATGCTGAAGCAACACCTCAAGTTGTGACTGGTATGATCTTGATTTCAAATTATGTTGCACACACCTTATTTGATTCGGGATTTATATCTAGAACTTTTGCGAATTTTTTTGATGATTATTTAGTTGAATTGAACGAGAAGTTAGTCGTGTCCACGCCCTTAGGAGATAAAATTACAATTGATTGGGTTTATAAGGGGTGTACGGTACAAATTGAAAATCATGAAATGGGGGTTAATCTATTACCTTTGGACATAGAGGGCTTTGATATTATTTTGGGTATGGATTGGCTGTCAACGTTTCATGCGTCAATTAATTGCTTTCATAAGGAAGTTAACTTTCGGTTTCCGAATGGAATTGAATTCACATTTTGTGGTGAGCGGCGGGTAATGCCAACAAGTTTAATGTCAGTTATAGCTGCTAGACAGAAACTATGTAAGGGCTGTGAATGCTTAATTGCGTATGTGATCAGTGATGCAAAAGAAACGATACAGATAGAAACAATAGTGGTAGTAAAAGAATTTGTTGACGTGTTTCCCGAAGAATTACCTGGAGATGTATCGGATAGGGAGATAGAGTTTGGTATTGATTTAGTACCTGGTACTAGGCCTATTTCAATTCCACCATATCGAATGGCACCTGCTGAATTGAAGGAGTTGAAAATCCAGTTAGATGATTTACTCAAGAGGGGTTTTATTCAACCGAGTGTGTCACCGTGGGGTGCACCAGTCCTGTTTGTTAAGAAGAAAGATGGAACCTTACGGTTGTGTATTGACTATCAACAGTTAAATAAGATGACAATTTGAAACAAATACACATTGCCAAGGATAGACGATCTCTTTGATCAATTACACGGGGCAAAAGTATTCTCAAAAATTTATTTGTGGTCCGGTTACCATCAGTTAAAGGTTCGAAAGAGTGATGTTGAGAAAACAGCTTTTCGTGTTCGTTATGGACATTTTGAGTTTTTAGTGATGCCTTTTGGGCTGACTAATGCGCCTGCTGTATTTATGAATTTGATGAACAGAGTGTTCAAACCATTTCTGGATATGTTTGTTATTGTCTTCATCGACGACATACTCGTTTATTCACGTAGTATAGAAGAGCATGAAATCCATTTGAGACTGGTATTACAAAAATTGAGGGAGGAGCAATTATATGCAAAATTAAGCAAATGTGAATTTTGGTTGACAGAACTTGCTTTTCTGGGGAATGTGATTACGGGAGAAGGAATTACCGTGGATCCAAAGAAAGTTGAAGCAGTATCTCTATGGCCAAGGCCTATGAATGTGACAGAAATTTGAAGTTTTCTGGGGTTAGCTAGTTATTACCGTCGCTTCATTCAGAACTTTTCAAATATTGCCTTGCCATTAACCAAGCTGACTAGAAAGGGAGTGAGGTTTGATTGGAATTTAGAGTGTGAAAACAGTTTTCAAGAATTGAAGAATTGCTTGACGAGAGCTCCAGTGCTTATTCTTCCGTCAAGTACTGATAATTTTGTAGTTTATACTGATGCGTCACACCAAGGGTTAGGTGCTGTTTTAATGCAAAATGGAAAGGTTGTAGCTTATGCTTCGAGACAACTGAAACCACATGAGCTAAACTACCCATTACATGATTTGGAGTTAGCTGCAATTGTTTTTGCACTAAAGCTGTGGCGTCATTACTTGTATGGGGTAAGTTGTGAGATCTACACCGATCATCAGAGTCTGAAATATCTGTTTACACAGAAGGAGCTAAATTTGAGACAACGACGATGGTTGGAATTAATCAAGGATTACGATTGCTCTATTCATTATCATCCGGGGAAAGCAAATGTGGTAATAGATGCTTTGAGCCGAAAATCGTTAGGAAAAATATCGTGTATGCAGTGTAAAACGATCGATTTTATTCGGGACATGAAGACAGTTCGAGCAGAATTATCAATGTTAGAAACAGAAGTATTTGTAGCACGCTTTGAAGTTAGGCCAATTTTGGTGGATCGAATTCGAGAATTACAGGCTGCAGATACGAGGCTATTACAGTATAGAGATGACGTGATAAATGGAAAGACAAAGGACTTTGTTATTCGAGCTGATGGGGTCTTATGTTACGGGTCACGGATGTGTGTGCCTCGAGATCCAGTGCTTAGAAAAGAAATTCTAGAGGAAGCTCATAGTTCTGCTTATGCTATGCATCCATGGAGCACGAAGCTGTATAAGACGATTAAAGAGATTTATTGGTGGCCTGCAATGAAAAGAGAAGTAGCTGAATTTGTGAGCCGATGTTTGGTATGTCAACAAGTCAAGGCTGAACATCAACGACCAGGAGGCTTATTGCAACCTTTACCCATTCCAGAGTGGAAGTGGGAACATGTAACGATGGATTTTGTGCGGGGATTACCTCAGTCACAGAGGGGTAATGACTCTATTTGGGTGATAGTTGATCGACTGACGAAATCAGCACATTTTTTATCGGTTAGAGCTACTACTACACTTGAGCAATATGCAAGGTTGTATGTAAATGAGATTGTGAGATTACATAGAGCACCGGTATCTATTGTTTCAGATCGAGATCCAAACTTTACTTCACATTTGTGGGGACATGTGCAAGAGGCTCTAGGTACTAAACTGAAGTTTAGTACAGCTTTTCACCCGCAGACAGACGGGCAATCGGAGAGAACTATTCAGACATTAAAAGATATGTTAAGAGCTTGTGTGATAGAATTTACGGGTGGCTGGGAAAAATATTTGCCATTAATTGAATTTGCTTACAACAACAACTATCACAGCAGCATTGGGATGGCGCCTTTTGAGGCTCTTTATGGAAGAAAATGCAGAACGCCAGTATGCTGGGGTGAACTTGGAGAAAGTAAAGTAGATGGTAGAATTTTTGGACCGGAGATCATTCAAGAAACAATAAGTAAGATTGAGGTCATTCGAGAGAAACTTAAGGTTTCACAAAGTCGCCAGAATAGCTATGCAGACACTCGCCGTAGAGAGTTAGAGTTTGCTGTTGGTGATTTAGTTTTCTTAAAGGTTTCTCTGTGGAAATGGGTAATGAGATTTGGTAAGAAAGGGAAGTTAGCGCCGAGGTATATCGGACCTTATGAAATTCTAGAAAGAATTGGAGATGCTGCATATAAGTTAAAATTGCCTCAGGAGTTATCGCGACTACATTATATTTTTCACGTGTCAATGCTAAGGAAGTATGTGAAAGATCCCTCACATGTTCTCACAACACCACCGGTTGAGCTAGATGAAAATCTAACTTACGAGGAAAAGCCTATGCAAATACTTGATCGACAAATGAAGCAGCTGAGAAATAAATCGATTCCAATGGTGAAGGTACTATGGCGGAGTCAAGCTACAGAAGAAATGACTTGGGAAACGGAAGAGAGCATGCAGAAGCAATATCCACATTTATTTGATCAAGGTACGTAAATTTCGGGGACGAAATTCTTTAACGGGGGGAGGGCTGTGAGACCCGAACCTGAAAAAGAATATTAAAATAATAAATCATTTACTCTATTAAGCTGAGAACTCAAGTGCTTGTTTTAAAGAAAGTTGGGGTGTTAAACATAATTTTTAAAAAGTTAAAAAATCAATTTTAGGGAGATACGTTAGTCTCCTTGACTGTATAGCTTGAGAGAGTTACAGTGAAGAAGAAGAGAAGAGAAAGAGAGGAAGAGGGGAAGAAGAAGAAGAAAAAGAAGAAGAGTAAAGGGAAAAAAGACATAGAAATTGGGAAGAAATGGAGGAATCTTCATCTTCTACACCCTAGGTATGTGAAATTGGTTGAAAGTGTGAATTGGGATTTTTGAATTCTTTTCTTAGAATATGAAATTGAGGGATTAAAGTTGTAAATTTATGTTTTAGAACTTGCTTAAATGCTCTTTGATATGTATATATGGTGTGGTAGGAAGTTTTTCATGTTAAACTTGAATTTTGAGCAAGTTTGCAAGATGTGTTTTTAGGGTTTGGTAGAAATCCAAAAATTGGAGATTTATGGGGTTGATTTTGATAGTGAATATGTATTTTATATGCCTTGGGTGATATGTATACAATGTATGGCAAGTTTTGCTTGAGTATTGTTGATTTTGCAATTGTCGGGGTGTTGAAATTTAAGGGTTTTTAATAAATCCGAAAATTGAGTTTTTGTTTGGGTTTTGATTTTGATGTTTTAAGTGTTGAGAGTATGTTATTAATGTCATGAAACACTCCTAGTTCAAGTCTTGAAAGGATTGAGTTGGGTTTGAGGTGATAACCACCATGGATGAAATTTGAAGCTTTTGAGCTTTATGGGTTCTTAAAAATTATTGTTTCAAATCTATATGTGGGTTGATTTTTGTTGTTAGAATGATGTTTTTAATGCTTTGGAGTACTCTTACAACAAGCTTTGAAATAGTTGAGTTGGGAAGAGTTGGGAAGAGTAGTAGAGATTAGTGTGTGTTCTTGGTGTAGTGTGTGTTTTTAAACCTCTAGCTTATGGGTCTTGCTTGGTTTGTAAAAATTGTTGATTATAACTTGACATTTAAATTTGCTAGATGCTAATAACATATTTGAGAAGCATATGAGAATGTTAGTTTTGGGTTTGGAAGAATTGGGTTATGATTTTGGTAAAACACCATTGAAGATGTTTTTGAGCTTTAGAAGTTAGAAATGGGTTCTTGATTTTTTTTTTATTTGATGGTTGTGGTGAACAATGTTAGATGGGGTTTTTTTTAATGCATTGTGACTATTATTTTGAGTTAAAAACGTATGTCTCCAAGAGTTGGTAGAACTTGAAAGCCTCCATGGAAGAGTTGTTATATATATATATATATAAACTTCACTTGGGTAGAGAGAGAAAGTTAGAGATTAGGGGCTATTTGGGTGTGATTTTGGGAATTTGGATTGTTTCAATTACAACTTGAACTTCTTAAATTTTTATTTATTATGGAAGTTGTTTCTTTCTACATTTTTATTTATTATAGAAGATGTCTATTTTTACTTACTAGTTATGAAGTTGAAGTTTGAGAAATATAGATTCTTTTTCAATTAGAAAGCCTAAGTTGTTAATTTTTGTTGTTGTTATTATAAGATTTGTGGATTATTATCTATATTAATACTATATTTGCTATGAAATCTAATTTTTATGATTTCAGGGACCGAGACTAGTAGTAACTGACCCAAGGAGTTGACCGAGGAGCAAGTAGAAAGGTGGATTTTACACGCTTGCTGAATTTGAGATGGGTCTTCTAGATATTGCTGTATTGCAATTTATGTTTATATACATAGCTGGCATGACATGTATGTTGTGCACTTGCATTGCTGAGCTGTTAAGCCAAGTAGCTGAAAACTTGGTAATAAGCCGCGAAAGGCTAAAGCTGTTGGGCCCGGGTGTGTGAGTCACGGCATGTATGAGTTGCATTTTAATATTGCATAAATGTTGTATTTGTGCTGTGCTGGGCTGGGCTGGGCTGTTTATATGCTTAAACTTGCATTTTGTTTTATCTAGTTGTAATGAGCCGTGATTTTTCTCACGCCCACATAGATTTTCTGTGCAGGTACCCCTTTAATGAAGCTGAATTAGGAATTGCACTGCCATAGGTCTGGGGTTGCTATGGGTTGACCACAAGAGTGGTATTTTGTCAGAAAATTTTAAAATACCGTTTAGTTGTAACTTTTTCAGGATGTTGTAAACACTTAACTTTTAAGTTTGTTGTGTTGGATTAGGTTAATGTATAATACCTAAGATGTGTGAATATTTTAAGTTCTATAATAAGGTGTTTTTGTATAAATCTGTTAATCACAGGTTAGATTTATTGTTGTTGATTAGTTGAGTTGTACTAGCAGGTATTCCGACCACGGCGGGTCGAGGTCCCACACATCCCCTGCTCGTTAAGTATATAAATCATCCACTGCATGTTAGGGATACAACACTTTTGAACAACAACATATCAAATCTATTGCCACAACTCATCGATGTAAACCAGTGATCCCCATCCACTATTCGTTAAAGATATAAACCATCCACTGCTATATTAAGACTACATGGTCCTGCCCACTGCTCGTTAAGGATATAAATCATCCACTGCATGTGAAAGCATATCATGACCAAACGTCTGCCCAAGTACCATTTCCAAAACTTATCAAACCCACTTAAGCTCAGTACTACTACTGATACATGACTTCCCATGTGGCCTAGCTACTCTGATTGAGATGAACGGATATCGAACTCGTACATGAACCGCATATTATCTAACGTCATCGCGTAAATCCATTATTCTTAATCATACTTATCTGTGTTGTTACATTATCTCTGATCAACCCAAAGTCGTATACTAAGAGTCCGAATTGAGAATTGAACAGTCGAACCTCATATACAATAAACAAAACAACTAAACAATGTTCTGCAATTCTCGATCGAAATTATGCCAACTTCTTAAATATATAATTTGTAAGAGATACCTTAAAAAAAAATTTAATTTAATTTAATTTATTTATCTTCTACTTAAAAAAAAAATACCAAAATAAAAAAAAGAACTTGTCCTATCCAAAACTCTAACAGTCCGTTTGGTATGCCACAAACTAGAAAAGAATTGATTTGCAATTTTTGTTTGTGGCAATTCTTGTGTTTGATTTGACAAAAGAATTGATTTTCAATTCTAGCCAATTCTCACCAATTCTTGTTTAGCCCAAAAACAAATCCTATCACTTTTGGTAGGATTTGGTGAGAAATGATTTCACTTTAAGTGAAATAATGTGATATACCAAATTTACCCCTATATATTTCACACATCCTCTTTTTAGAGCATTTCCAATGCAAAAAGCTATTTTTTCCATCTCAAAGCTATAATTTGACACTGCTACAGTACCAAAAAGCTATATTTTGACAATACTGCTCCAATGGTAGATTTCATCCAAACTACCAAATTTTGGATCAACAACCATTCTCCTAGTCAACTTTCACCTACAATAGTGCTAAATGCTAGTATGCATATTTGTAAGAAAATGTTAATCTATGAATCTCTACGGATTAATGAATTCAACAAGAACTTAACATTTTCATTAATCATAAAAAAAAAATAATAAAAAAAAAAACATAATCATGGAGATGGAGACACTCAATTATTTTGTGACTGCAAGTTACCAACAATTGGATCTTGGGTGAGACTCAACCAACCATTGTAAGGAAAAAAATAATAATAATAAAATTGGACAAGAGACCACAATATAAAAATTGGGTTCAAGTTTTTTATTTATAGACATTTGGAAGGGTATAAAAGTAAAAACACAAAATATATCCGTTGGTATTGCAAATATTTGTGGGCCCATTCATTTGACAAAAGTCATTTGATGTCTCAAATTTGACAATGTAAATGACTTTGTCATTTTTTGGTAGAGCATTTGCCCTTACATTGGAGTGGATTAAATTTGATGAGCTATCATTTTATGACTTTGGTAGTGGATTTGGTAGCCCCATTGGAGATGCTCTTATGTGGGTAATGTAATAAATGACCGTGATTCATTTTATTTTATTTATCTTCCAAAACAAACACAAGAATTAAAATTGTAAATCAATTTCAATTATTTCTTTTCTTTTCTATTCTTTCCAATTCAATTATATTCTATTTTAAAATCATACCAAACGGACGGTAAAAATAGTTCTTCAAAAGCGAAAATGGGAAGCAATAGGAAAAACAAAACCCTATTCCTAATTTTAAGTCGCCGGAACCCTAAGGCCGAAGGAAGATCACACACACCCATACCGGTAGTGAAGAAGAGGAATTGAACGCGAAGCGCAGAGAGAACGTACCCAACCCAACCCAACCCAACCCAACCCAAGTTGCCTTCTCTCAGATATTTTGTCCAAAACCAAAAATGATTTCTCGATCAAAAACTACAGCAGGGTGTAGAAGTGATTCATTCACTTATTATTAAAAGTTAAAAGACAGAGAGAGAGAGAGAGAGAACTTTTGGTAGGTGGAAGAAGCTATAATAGAGAGAGATCTGGTACAATTTCTGATTTCCATATTCCCACTGAAGAAAAAGCAATCTGAATCTGAATCTGTCTGTCGAAGCTGCAATCAATCATGTCAGGTGGACTTTTCAAGTCTGTGTGGATGCTTATCTTCTTCTTCGTCTTCGTCTTCCTGGTATGTATGTATGTATGTATGTATGTATGTATGTATAATATATAATGTACTACTCCTATTTGATATTTCCATTTCCTCTCAACACAACAATCATCAACCATCATCATCATCATCATCATCATCATCTTCGTTTCTTTCATCACGTTCACCTATTCCTTCCTTCCTTCCCTGCTTATATTATTATACTACTTTGAATTACTTTCTCCAAATTTTGTTTTATTAAAGTTTCGCACTTCCATTTCCATTTGTATGAGGGCTTTTGGTACTCTGCGAGATTATTGTTTCGACAAGGTGAAGGAGTGCGGCAGCACTTCTCCTTCAGAAGTAAGAAAGACAGACTCCAGCACCAGCTCCATCTTGATCAGCAGCACCATCTCCTTTCCTATAATAATTGTATTTCTATGTATATTTTTATATACTCGTTATACTCCTCAACCTGTACCCGAGATCAATTTAGTAGTTAGATCCCTTACGTTACGTGTGTTATTGAATGGGGATCAAATTTGTTATGCCTGTTATCTTTTTTGGCTAGTGTTAAAATGAAAATGACAGTTGGAATTAATGTCAATGTGCTCTATCTATTCTAGGGCCCGCCCACATCTTTCAATTAAATTCAACAACTGCATCAAAAAGAAAACACCTGCTTGCTTGCTTCCATGGAGCACTGTACATATTCTACTTAAAATCGAAAAAAAAAAAAAAAAAAAAACAAAAAACAAAATCAAAGATGAAGAGAGGAAATACACCAATCCATAAGGCTTAGAATTTTGCCATAGCTTTCTACGAATCTTGCATGAACATATTATCAATGCATTTTGCATCCAACGTACCTTTAATAAGTCTTTGCTTTTTATAGAACCATAGCTTTCAATTGTTTTATTCTTGATAGATATGCATTTTACGTATTTAATTTTCACATTTGAGTACTGTCTTATATTTCTCTATATATCCCCACAGGTGATGATTCATATAGCTCTTGTCGGCGCAGGTACATCAGATACCCTAAAAGTGTAAGACCACTCACGAGCATCATCACTATTTTTGTAAATGGATCTAAATAAAACACACATTCAGGCACATTTATTTTTATCAAACTGTTTGTAGTACTCGTCATAATTGATGAATGTTGTTTGTCTCAGTAACTGAATTTCATCCTTGCATTTTTTTTGTTATTGTATTTGTTTTCCCAGTCAAAGAGAGCTCAGAGGATATTGGAACTTGTATGATTGTCCTCAATGTACTGAAAGAAAGGTTTGAATCTCATTTCTTTCTTACCACCCGTCAAATGTATGAATAAAGTATCATATGTTGTGATTCACAGTTGAACTTATTCATAGTATTGTGCAATTTCAGTCATTTTAACGATGAGTTTCCTGACTCTAGGAAAGTTTTGTAGTGGATTAGCCATGCTTGTCATCAAAGCTCTTCTTGTGATCTTATGTTTGTTTCATCTTCATTTGGTTGTGTGCTCTAGACATGTGCGCATGAGAGATGCAACGTGTCTCAGTTGAGTTATTGCGTTATCGTGAGTCGTCTCGCGAGATTAGTAACGATACGACATCGTATCAGCCGAGTTGATCATCTTATCTCATGATATTGGACCTGACAATGTTATTTTTCTCAATCTTTGTAGCGGGTCACTTCCTTGTTGCATGCTACGTGTTCCTCCAATTCGGTTTTTTAAAGAATATTCGTCAAGAAATCATACAAGGATCTAAATAAAGTTGGTGAGATCATGAGATGGTCAATGATGTAATATAAGCTAGTCTTGTTAAGTGGAATGACAAAAGAAGAGCTCACATGGCAGCTCTCAAATTGCTGGAATCTTTAGTGATAGTACTTGTCTCCAATAAACCACCAACCCTCCCCGCTACATCCAAAAAAACAAGAGAAAGAAAGAAAAGTAGATAGAAAATATCAATATATCTCCAAGCATTATTTATGTATGTAACCTCTTATTTCTCAACTGGCAAAACACATTTCGTTCATTTACTCACTGTTTGGACCAATTGATGGCTAATCAGGAGCAAGATCACAGAAAGTCTGCTGCTGCAGTTGGCAACCATCCAGATGAAAAGGTATTAGCAGTTTTTATACTAGTCAAAATAGGTATTGGCAGTTTTCATCCTTTTCATGGTAGACATTTGTGTAATGGTGCTTAGTGCATTTACTTATGCAGGATATTGACATAATTGTGACTTACAGCGACCCTTCCGGTGCTATTCGAATTAGGACTGTGAATTCAAGGGACCTTTCTACTTCCTGGGTCTGGAGAAACCCTGTTGATGAAAATCATGACCAACCGAGGAGTTCACAGGTAGTACAATCCATTTTAAAATTTTGTTTTGTAGGTAAAGAAGTGATGTAACTGAATATTTTGTCATCTCTAGCTCAAAAATTTCCGTGCATCACAACCATTTCTGATCTTGAGTGAACCTTACATTAGGATTTTGTCATCTCTACCTCAAAAAATTCCATGTGTTACAACAATTTTATGATCTTGAGTGTATCTTTCAGTGGGACTCTGATCTTCAAGTTGTTCTTGATCAAGTAGCTGATATCAGAATCTCGAAATTGCTGATAGACTGGAATGATTCTATTTCTTTTATACTCTCAGACACAAGAAGGTCCATTTCAAGAAGAAAGATTTGAAGATGACGCTGAGCATTCCACTGACGAGGATCAATTTGGAGGTGGAACACTGCATCCAGAAATGTCTGCAATGAACCCAGTGAAGCTCAAGCGCCGGGTGAAATGTTAATTTCTTGTATTTGTGTTCCTATATATGTTTTGATCAGTTGATTTACTGTCGTGACTTTCCTTGCACTTCAGAGGTTACGACAGGAGAGAAGGGACCGGCGCACTGCAGAGCTAATCCTCCAAGACAAAGAGATTGATAACCAGATGCAATCAGCTGCCATTGAACGAGCTAAAGAGTTTGACACCACTGTGAAGGGAAAGTATAGTATATGGAGGAAGGAATACGAAAATCCAAACTCTGATTCTACCTTGAAACTCATGCGTGATCAGATCATAATGGCAAAGGCCTATGCAAATATTGCAAAAGCTAAGAATGAATCTGGTCTATACGACAATCTTATGAAATATTCAAGGGAAAGTCAACATGCAATTGGAGAAGCTAATTCTGACGCAGAGCTCCAGGCGAGGTATTGTTATATTGATTTTATCCAGGTTACCAAGTAAACGTGTTAGTTATTGGTTTTTATTTGTAGTTTCCTCTTCTTCCCTCATCCAGTGCACTTGATCAAGCAAAAGCTATGGGTCAGATTTTGTCCATAGCTAAGGACCGTTTATATGACTGTATCACAGTAGCGAGGAAGTTAAGGGCCATGCTTCAGTCTATGGAAGTGAATGTTAATGCACTGAAGAAACAGAGTGCATTCTTGATTCAGCTAGCTGCTAAAACGCTCCCTAAACCATTGCATTGCCTGCCTTTACAGCTCACAACGGACTATTTCATGCAGGGTTATGAAAAGAAAAGGTTTCCTAACAAGGCCAAACTTGAAGATCCTTCGCTATACCATTATGCTATATTCTCTGACAATGTACTTGCGACATCTGTTGTTGTGAACTCAACAGTGCTACACGCCAAGGAACCTGAAAAGCATGTTTTCCATATAGTGACAGATAAATTGAATTTTGCGGCAATGAAAATGTGGTTTCTTGTCAACCCTCCTGCCAGTGCGGCAATCCAAGTTGAGAGCATTGATGATTTTACATGGCTCAATTCCTCGTACTGTCCTGTTCTACGTCAACTCGAGTCTGCTCGAATGAAGGAATATTATTTTAAGGCACATCAAGCTTCTTCCATCTCTGTTGGGTCTGACAATCTCAAATATAGGAATCCTAAATATTTATCCATGCTGAATCATCTCAGATTCTACCTTCCTGAAGCTTATCCAAAGCTGGATAAAATACTGTTTTTGGATGATGATATTGTAGTTCAGAAGGATCTGACACCTCTTTGGTCCATTAATCTGCAAGGGATGGTGAATGGTGCAGTGGAGACCTGCAAAGAGAGCTTTCATAGGTTTGATAAGTATCTGAACTTCTCTAATCCAAAGATATCTGATAATTTTGATCCAAATGCTTGTGGTTGGGCATTTGGCATGAATATTTTTGATTTGAAGGAATGGAGAAAGCGTGACATCACTGGAATATATCATGGATGGCAAGACAGGGTAAGCCTTATTGTCCTACTCCTACCCACTGTAACCCACACACCCAAAAGCAAAAGGCCATGCTTATTAAAAGGGAAAAAAAAAAAAAGAAAAAAAAAAGGTTTATACATGCTTTGACGTAGGGAAACACTTGCTTCCTCTCATGAATGTCTATATATGTATATTATCTATTGTATGTTTGACTTACAACCTTGTGTGAAATAAATATATGCAAATATTTTTGCGGAACTGACTACAATCCTACCAGGCATATTATCCATTAGATTATATTTCGTCATATTAACTTGAATCATGTGGTTCTCTTTTTCAAGAAACTGCCATGGATCCTAAGTTGTTGGATATAACAAGGTTTAATATCAACTCTGGTTCTTGTCATGAATAGAGAATAGGAGTTGAAGATGATATAACTTTGTTTCAGAGGATATATATTTCTTTTCTTTTTTTTGGTTCTGGGAAGATTCCATTCTTAGTTCTAGTTTTCTGTGCTTACAATATGTCACGGGATTTAGTTTCTGACCAGATAGCATATTCACCCCAAAAGTTCTGTACTATAACCTCAAATACTGCTCATTTCTGGATTATTATTCAAGCTTCCAACTCACAGATGGATTGTTTTGCAGAATGAAGATAGAACTCTTTGGAAACTTGGCACGTTGCCTCCAGGACTCATAACTTTTTACAACCTCACATATCCGCTGGATCGGAGCTGGCATGTGTTGGGACTTGGTTATGATCCAGCCCTCAACCACACAGCGATAGAGAATGCGGGTGTCATCCATTACAATGGAAACTACAAACCATGGTTGGATCTGGCTATCACCAAATATAAGTTGTATTGGTCTAGATATGTAATGTTTGATAACTCCTATCTGCGGCTTTGCAACATTAATGAATAATGAGGAAGAAATTCAAAAGGCCAAGCTCTTTTCTACAATCTGATCTGTCTCATTCATGGTAAAAAATAACCATGCATTTCTGTGTGATTTCGGGGACATTCAGGGTCTCTATATTCAGGTGTTGCATACTTTTGAGGAGATCGACATGTCAAGGATGTATCTTGGGTCTCTACTCTCTCCACATTACCCGAACCATCATAAGAAATGTCTATATACCCTCCAGGGTGTCAAAGGAAACTAATAGATTATTAGATCACCAACTAATTTCTGGACCATTAAATTCTAAAGTTGTACTATATGCTTGCTTAATAGTACCATGCTTACTAAGTCGATTTTGTTATAAAACTAGTAATAACTGGTGCACAAATAAATAATTACACAAAGGGACACAAATATTTCAGGTGGTTCGGCAATTTGCCTACGTTCACTGCGGAGGGGGATCACCTTTGATTATTGATTGAACCTTTACAACCCAAGCACTAATTTCTCAAATACATAAATGATATTTGTCACTCTCTTTTCTCTCTTTCTTTCCTCTTTCTTTTCTTTTCTTTCTTTCTTCCGCATTCTTTCTACTAACAACCATGGCTATATATAGCCATGATTTTGTATAGTGAAAGTCCACTTGTGGTTAGTGTCCATTGTGTGAAGCAATATCTCTAGTGGATTCATAGACATCCACAACATCCACATTCTCTAGTGGATTTATAGACATCCACATTCATAACACTCCCCCTTAGATGTCTATCTATTGATAATATGAAGCAGCCGCTTTCTCCCCGTCATTATCACATGAGTAATTGCTACATGAAACTTCTTTAAGTTTGCGCATTCCAATATTGTGTACTAGCTTCTTGAATGTTGCAGTTGGTAGTGCTTTTGTGAATAAATCTGCGAGATTATCAATAGAACGTATTTGTTGAACATTGATTTCACCTTTCTTTTGGATTTCATGTGTATAGAAGAATTTTGGTGAGATGTGTTTGGTTCTGTCTCCTTTGATGAATCCCCCTCTGATTTGTGCAATGCATGCAGCATTATCTTCATATAACGTTGTCGGTTTATCTTTGATCGAAGATAAGGCACAAGATTCCTGAATATGCTGGATCATTGATCTCAACCAAATGCATTCACGACTGGTTTCATGTAGTGCAAGAATTTCAAAATGATTTGAAGAAGTGGCTGTTAATGTCTGTTTTACAGATCGCCATGATATAGCAGTATCGCCACAAGTAAATACATAACCTGTTTGAGATCGAGCTTTGTGTGGATCAGAGAGATAACCAGCATCGGCATATCCAACTAATGGTGACTTGGATCCTTTAGGATAAAATAACCCAAGATCAATTGTACCACAGAGATAGCGAAATATGTGCTTAATACCATTCCAATGCCTTCGAGTTGGTGCTGAGCTAAATCTTGCAAGCAGATTGACAGAAAAAGCGATATCTGGTCGTGTACAATTTGCCAAATACATAAGAGCACCAATAGCGCTCAGATATGGTACTTCAGGACCAAGTAGCTCTTCATTATCATCACGAGGACGATAGGGATCCTTCTTTACATCAAGTGACCGGACTACCATAGGAGTACTCAATGGATGAGCCTTATCCATGTAGAAACGTTTCAAAACTTTCTCCGTATATGAGGATTGATGTAAGAGAATTCCTTCAGGGAAATGCCCGAGTTGCAACCCAAGACAAAATTTTGTCTTTCCGAGATCTTTCATCTCAAATTCCCTTTTCAAATAATCAGCAGTTTTTGTGAGCTCTTTGGGAGTGCCAACAAGATTAAGATCATCAACATATACTGCAATGATTGCAAAATCGGAGTCTGATCTCTTAATGAAGACACATGGACATATAGCATTATTTATATATCCTTCTTTCAATAGATATTCGCTCAAGCGATTGTACCACATGCGTCCGGATTGCTTTAATCCATATAGAGATCTTTGCAATTTAATAGAGTACATATCTCGTGGTTTTGACTTACATGCTTCGGGCATGTTGAATCCTTCAGGGATCTTCATATGTATATCACTATCTAGTGATCCATATAAATATGCTGTAACCACATCCATTAAGCGCATATCAAGTCCTTCAGACATTGATAGACTTATCAAAAATCGAAACGTAATTGCATCCATTACCGGGGAATATGTTTCATCGTAATCGATGCCAGGTCTCTGTGAGAAACCTTGTGCTACAAGTCGAGCCTTGTATCGCACAATCTCATTTTGCTCATTACGTTTCCGTACAAATACCCATTTGTACCCAACGGGACTTACATCTTCAGGTGTAGGGACTACAGGCCCAAACACTTCCCGTTTTTCTAATGAGTTTAACTCAGTTTGTATGGCCTCTTTCCACTTTGGCCAATCAATTCTATGTCGACATTCTTCCACATTTTGTGGTTCAGGATCCTCATCACTTTGGGTGATGTCTAGTGCTACTGTAAAGGCAAATATGTGATCAATGACCGTGCCATTACGATCCCACATATTTCCAGTGGACATATAATTTATCGAGATCTCTTTATTCTCAAATACTTGTGCCTCTTCATGGGCTACTTGTTCCTCTCCAGGGGAACCCTGTTGACCAACGTTGGATTTATCAAGTATTTCTATAGCGCTCTTTGAGATCTCTGTATGAGTTTCCACTTTGTTAATATGTCCTTTTATTTTTCTCTTCCGAGGAACCTTATCCTTTGCACCACTAGGTCTACCACGTTTCAATCGTGCCGTAGACTCATCTACCGCTGCACTACCAGATTGTCCTCTTGGGACTTCAATTCTTGCTGGAGTGTTTACAGCCGGTATATGTGATTTTATCACTTTCTTTGCATCAGTGAATGCATCAGGCAATTGATTTGCAACCTTTTGCAAATGAATGATCCTTTGAACTTCAAGTTCACATTGATTGGTGCGAGGATCAAGATGAGACATTGCCAATGTATTCCAAGAAATTTCATGCTGAGCTTCAGGTTTCAGCTTTTCTCCCCCTAATGGTGGGAATACGGTCTCATCAAAATGACAGTCTGCAAACCGTGCAGTAAAAAGATCACCAGTTAGGGGTTCAAGATATCTTATTATAGATGGTGAATCAAAACCAACGTAAATTCCAAGGCGTCTTTGAGGACCCATTTTTGTGCGTTGTGGGAGTGCAATAGGAACTTGCACAGCACAACCAAAAACTCGTAGATGGGAAACATTAGGTGGTTGTCCAAATACAAGTTGTAAAGGGGAGTATTCATGATAAGAAGTTGGTCTAATCCGAATTAATGATGCAGCATGTAATATGGCATGACCCCAAGCAGATGTAGGCAGCTTTGTTCTCAAAAGTAAGGGTCTAGCAACCAACTTGAGACGTTTGATAAACGACTCAGCTAAACCATTCTGTGTATGCACGTGAGCAACGGGATGTTCAACATGAATTCCTATTGACATGCAATAGTCATCAAATGCCTTGGATGTGAATTCCCCAGCATTATCAAGACGTATAGTTTTGATAGGAAAATCAGAAAATTGTGCTCGTAATCGAATTATCTGAGCAAGAAGTCTGGCAAATGCAGCATTACGAGATGAGAGTAAACAAACATGCGACCATCTAGTTGAAGCATCTAGTAAGACCATAAAGTAGAAAAATGGTCCAGACGGTGGATGAATAGGTCCACAAATATCCCCTTGGATACGTTCCAAAAATACTGGGGATTCAATTTTCACTTTTGTTGGAGATGGTCTCACAATCAATTTTCCTTGTGAACAAGCAGTACAAGGATTATCACGAGGTAAAAGGATTTTCTGATTTCTTAAAGGATGTCCATTTGAGGTTTCAATGATCCTACGCATCATAATAGCTCCAGGATGACCAAGACGATCATGCCAAAGTCCAAACACTTTTGGGTCAGAAAACTTTTGGTTCACCACAACATGTGATTCAATAGCACTTATCGTTGTCTGATACAATCCAGAGGAGTGTGCATGAAGTTTTTCCAAAATATGCTTTTTGTTTGAAACGACTTTAGTGATGCAAAGGTACTCAATATTACCCTCGTTAATGGTTTCAACGTGGAATCCATTTCGGCGGATATCTTTGAAACTGAGCAAATTTCTTCGGGATTTGCTAGAGTATAGAGCATTTTCTAAATGAATCGTTGTTCCTTTTGATAAAATAATGCTTGCTTTTCCAGAGCCTTCAATGAGACTGGTAGTACCAGATATTGTGCTCACATTAGCTTCTGCTAATTTCAAGTTCCAGAAATATCTCTGGTCTTGAAGAATGGTGTGTGTAGTTGCACTATCAACCAGACATATATCTCCATCTTTCATCGTACAATCTATCAAGTAATAAGATGCATATATTATTATAACCAACAGAAACTGTTTATAGATTATTAAGAAAACAAAGATACAAGCGGAGTACAATAAGGCAATCTAATACATAGCATAGTTGTTCAGCCCAGATTCGTTGTTGTTTAAGCAATCAATATTAGCATTAGGGTCGACCAAGAAATCAGCAACATCCAAGTGGGTTATATCCAATGGGTCATTATGGTCTGCAAAATGTGTCTCTATCTCTTTTTCTTTTCCTTTTAGTGATGCTTGATAGAGATCTACTAAGTGTTTTGGTATATGACATTTACGCGACCAATGCCCTTGCATGCCACATCTGTAGCAACCATCTTCGTCTTTCTTGACAGCTCTTTGTACACCTTTGCCTTTAGCATTTTTGTTCCACTTCGGGTGGTAAGGTGTGTTGTTCTTGTATGGATGATAACCCTCACGATGCCAATGGTTATTCTTTCCTTGGTTACGGCCACTACCATGATTACGACTATGATTATTTCCACGACCACGACCACGACCATATCCATGATTTCCCCCACGTCCATGCCTATGTTTATTGTGTGGAGTTGTATTCACTTCAGGGAATACGGTTCCATTTGCTTCGGGCAATGGTGTCGAGCCAGTGGGGCGCATATTATGATTTTTCATCAACAATTCATTATTTTGTTCCGCAACAAGAAGACATGAAATTAATGCGGAGTACTTTGTGAATCCTTGTGCTCGATATTGCTGTTGCAGGAGCACACTTGAGGCATGAAATGTTGACAATGTTTTTTCTATCATTTGAAGATCAATGATAGTTTCCCCACACAACATCAGTTGAGAACTAATTTGAAATAAAGCAGAGTTATAGTCTCTAACTGATTTGTAGTCCTGGAATCGCAGGTGGATCCAATCATATTTAGCTTTTGGCAAAATGATCAATCTTATGTGTTCAAATCTTTCTTTTAAATTAGTCCAAAGGATAAAAGGATCCTTGACCGTAAGATACTCATTTTGTAAACCTTCATGGATATGGTGGAGAAGGAAAATCATTGCCGTGGATTGATCTTCCTCTAACTTATCTTGATCTTGTACTAATCCATTATTTTCTTCTACAACAATTTTCCAAAGTTTCTTTGATTTTAGTCGGATTTCAGCTTGGTGAGCCCACAACAGATAATTGTTCCCAGAAATGTCCAAAGCCACAATATCAAGCTTGGCAAGATTTGACATATTGTAGAACACTATATATATAAAAATAATAATATTTAGAATCTAGTAAATGCATATGCATGTAAATAAACATGTTAATGTCAAGTAAATAATGCAATACTACAATATAAGAATTTCCTCTTCGGGAGGATAATTAGTTTGATTCTCCATAATCTCTTTAAGGGACTAACTCTTCAAGAGTATATGCATCTACAAGTAAAAATAGATATATCTGTATCTCTTCAGGAGTATAATAAGTACTTCTGCAGAAGTTTTATTTATTACCTCTTCAAGAGGTTCAATTTTTTTTTTTTTTTTTATTTTATTTTATTTTTTTATTTTTTTTTATTTTTTATTTTTAACTCTTCGGGAGCATTTAAAATATTGCCTCTTCAAGAGGACTGTCTAATTACTTCTTCAGGAAGTTTGTAATAAATTCCTTTGATCAAGAGGAGTTTAAATTATAACCACTTCAGGGGTGTATATATATACATATATATTATATATGAAGACAGTTAAGTATAAGTATAATCAATAAAAATGATATTCTTACCCTTTGATATGATCAACCCAGTTGGTACAGGCTCGTGCTGATAACGTGTTATAAAACTAGTAATAACTGGTGCACAAATAAATAATTACACAAAGGGACACAAATATTTCAGGTGGTTCGGCAATTTGCCTACGTCCACTGCGGAGGGGGATCACCTTTGATTATTGATTGAACCTTTACAACCCAAGCACTAATTTCTCAAATACATAAATGATATTTGTCACTCTCTTTTCTCTCTTTCTTTCCTCTTTCTTTTCTTTTCTTTCTTTCTTCCGCATTCTTTCTACTAACAACCATGGCTATATATAGCCATGATTTTGTATAGTGAAAGTCCACTTGTGGTTAGTGTCCATTGTGTGAAGCAATATCTCTAGTGGATTCATAGACATCCACAACATCCACATTCTCTAGTGGATTTATAGACATCCACATTCATAACAGATTTAACATTCTTCATATGTTGATTCTCTTTATATGTTAATTAAATATTATTGTCAGACTATTGTTATGATCAGCATTGCGACACTAATTGTAACTCGTCGGGACGAATCACTAAATGGTATAATAAAGGTTAATGCACGAATAACGTAACTAATTGAATAAGCGTGCTGACGGACGTGAGAGCATGAGTGTATTGTATGGTTGTGTTGAATAACCTTGTCGGTTGTTCCGTGATTGTTTATATTTGTTGTGTGACCTTAATGGTCTTGTTATGCCGTGTTATGGTCAGTTGTGTTGTGTTAGTGTCGAGTTAGAGCCAATTGTGGGTTAGGTGATGAAATGAGGGCCGTGTGTGGTTGTATTTCGTATTTAAGGGTCATGTGTGGCCGTGTGGAATAATGTGATTGAGTTAGGGCCAATTGTGGGCTAGGATGATTGAGTTAGGGCCAATTGTGGGCTAGGACGGTTGAGTTAAGGCCAATTTGGGCTAGGAGTTGTGTTGTGGTAAAGTTGGGCTTGTTTATGATTTGTGGCCAATTTGGACTTGTGTTGTGTGTCGTGTGTGACGGAAGCTAGTACCGTCGGTTCAGTGTTGTGGTTGTGGGCAGAAGCTAGCACTGCCAGTATTGAGGTTGTGAGCTGACAGAAGCTAGTACTGTCAGTTGTGAGTTGTTGGCTCTATGGATTCGTGCGTGTTGTATTGCATTGGTGTGGATGCATAGTCGGGAAAAACGTTGGGTTTTGGGGCAAGAACTTGCATAACGTCGCAATAAGTTTCCAGAAATAACATAAAATGGTGTATATGTACATATTATTTGTGCATTGTAGTATTTCACTCAGTTTTTAGTTGATGGGCGTGTGGTCTTGGACATCCGTGACTAGCTGCTGTAGTTCCAGGTACTGGAGATGCTATTCTAGAGAACGTGTATTATAATGGTGAGCATGTGGACAAGGAAGGCTGGGGCTTTGCCAGCTAAAGAGTTCGTGTTGTTGAAGCCTGTTTGTTCCCACTGGGGAATTTATTATCTATCTCTTATGTTGTTATTATCGATCGTTTGGCCCCTAGACTTTAGTTTCTTTTGGTTTCAGATGATTGTAATATAAGTATGTATAATAAAGTTTATAAGACTCTAATATTGCTTCCGCTGAACTTAGAATATTTCCGTTGTTACTATTACTATGATATTTTATGTTTCGTTGGTAATTGGACAATCATGTGATCTATAACTTGTTACGAGCCTACATGTGTGATAAGGAAGTTTACTTCCCTTAATTATCGCAACGTTGGGGGCGTGACACCCACATAGTCATATAACGTGCTCATGTAAACAACTAGACATGCTTTTCATAATTTATCACTTGCATATTTAACGGGCCTAATACTAACACATGAATTTTGCCCAGATCACAATTTCGTCGTCGAAAATCAAAAGATGTAATTTTCCTATGTATCATAGGTTAGAAATTCATACATTGTGCTATATCTCTCTAACTTCAGGAGAAGTACTAGGAGTCCGATTAAACGTTGAATCTCTGATTATAAGCAATTCCTACAAGTATTTACGCATTTTCCCCAAATTTCTAGAATTAGGATTTTCGTAATACTCATCCAAATGAGATCTAAGAGATATCAAAATGAAACTCTTACATCAAGGAGTTCAAATATGGAATTTGGAGATAAACCGACGAACAGAAGGTCATCGATTTGCATCTTGAAGCTCTAAGCAATAAAATCCCCCTTTAGCCTCTATTGGTTTTTGGTTTAGGAAAAAATTGTAATGAAAAATATCTTGCCACTTCTAGGCTCGACTCTCGGAAATTACGCTACCTCCCCACGAGTTCTCAAACTTCTAATTATTCCTCGAAATGTCTTACACGTCTAATTCATTGCTTCATGAGTGAAAACTATAATTTTTAAAAGTTTTCATCTAAGCTCAGTTTGTCGTCGTAATTACATTCCGAAAACTCATTTCGTGAAATTTCTAGATGTCACACCCGTCTTGGAAAATCATTTGTTTTAAAATGCATAATCAAATTGTTGAGAATTATTAATGTTGGTTAATAATTGAGATGAGGTTAACTGTCGGTCAATAGAGAGTGTCAATCAAGGACACGGGAATATGGAATTTCACGAGGCATTGACATGATTAAATGGCATTTATGTAACTTAAATGTTATTTGATAGTTTATGGTATATATTAATAGTAGATTATACATGTTTGGTATGTTTTATGATAATTTTGATGTTGATTTAGTTCACTTTGAACGTTATAGTGAGAACGTAAGTGATACGTTGCATAAAAGGTAGGTTATCTAAAAAATTTCACAAAAATAGTTTTCGGAATGTAATTACAGCGACAAACGGAACTTAGTCGAAAACTTTTATAATTTATAGTTTTCACTCGTGAAGTAATGAATTAGACGTGTAAGATGTTTTGAGGGATACTTAGAAGTTTTGAAAACTCATGGGGGAGATAAATGTAATTTTTGAACGATATGTCTATATATAGTTGACTCCAAGATATTTTCATAAAATATTCAAAATCAAATTGGGCTTAGGAGTTTTGGTGACTTAGAGCTTCAAGAGATAAATAGACGAACTTTTGCCCGTTTAATTTCAACAAAATTTCATATTTGAACTACTTGAGGTAAGAGCTTCATTTTGATAATTGTTAGGACGCGTTTGGCTAAGTTTTATAAAATCCTAATATTGAAATTTTGGGAAAAACATGTATAAACTCGTAGGAATCACTTGCGATCGGTGATTCGACATTTAATAGGTCTCTAGTACTTCCCTCAAAGTTATAGGATGTTCGCACGATGTATGAATTCTAAGCCTATGAATTATAGGAAATTACATGTTTTAGATATCCGGCTTGATATTTTGGATCCGGGCAAAATTCATGTATGTCACGACCCATCACACTACGCGTGGAAATAGGACACGTGGCACGCCACCAAGGCTCATCCAAACATCAAATAACTATACGCAGCGGAAAGAACTTTAAAATAACCTTGAGTATTTTAAAACTTTAGGAAACAGTACCCTCTGAGTAGCAAAATCCATTAGAATCAGAGTTATCAAAAGTTTTGGCCAATTGAAAACACGTCCAAAAGAATCATTTTTGAAAACAGAGGTTCAGTCGACTGTGCCTAGCAGAAACCAAAACCTAAAATTCTCAACAGAGGTTCAGTCGACTGATCAGGGAACCCAGTCGACTGCACTAGTTACTATTTGGATCAGTAGCTAAAATCTACAGTAGTTCAGTCGACTAAAGGATGGTCCAGTCAACTGATCTTGATACAATTCACTTTCAGTGTCTAAACCCCACGGAATCCAGTTGACTGCTCCATGGTCCAGTCGACTGCTCCCCTGCTGGACAGCCCTGTGTTGAAAATTTACAACTCATGCTTCTCCACAACAATAACAACTACAACTACCACATCCAAACATAACTACAGACGTTCAATTTACAGAATTACAATACTACAGAACTAATCCATGGTTCTATTACAACATATTAAAATTTCCTAATCCTTACACAAGTTTTAGGATTAAAACAAAAACATATACAAATGTGGTTCCCCGGCGTTCCTCGACGGCCTCACTCCTCACGCTTCTTCTTGTCTTTCTTCTTACCTACAATGGAGTACATCTCCACTGCTCAGCTATATGCTGATTGCACAATTCTAAATGTATGCTTATATGACAGTTCATGGTTTAAGCATCTAAAACACATAGAAATAGTCTCTAGGGTGAGTGGTACACATTCATTCGGTCGATGCCGTAGGAGGCCCACCTCTCCCACGCATCTCGTACACTGGATGGACCTTCCTCCATACCAGGTACCGTGTCCTGGTTGGGCCCACCTCCAATCCAGACACAACCACAATTCCAATTCCATCACAATCAAAATCAAAATCACAATCCTCAAGGTTCAAGGAGCTTACCCCGGATGAATTTGCACCAAACTCCCCTTTGACCCAAGTAGACACATAACATGCTCACATAAACAGTTATACGTGCTTTTCATATAATTTCACGTGCATAATTAATGGGCCTAATTAATACATGAATTTCGCCCGGATCCAAAGATATCAAAACTGATGTTCAAAACATGAAAATTCATATATTTCATAGATCTAGAATTCACACCTCGTGCGATTCTCTTCAAACTTTGAAGGATCGTTTAGGGAGCTAAATAAAAGTCGGATTTCGAATTTGAGACGATTCCTACAAATTTTACTGGGTTTTTCCCAAAAGTCTAAAATTAAGATTTTTACAAAAATTGGTCAAACACGGCCTAAGTAGTATCAAAACGTAGCCCTTACCTCCACGAGTTCAAATCTAAAATCTGGAGAAAATTTGACGGACGAACGGTCGTCGATCGGCGTCGCAAAGCCCGTTGGCTCCAATCTCCCTTCTCTCTCCTCTCTCTAGATATTTTGAAAGTTTTGGATGAGAATGAATCTCATCCACAACTATATATAGGCAAACTTTTCAGGAATGGCGTTTACCTCCCCACGAGTTCCTCAAACTTCTAATTAGCTCTCGAAACTTTGCACACGTTCATTTTATGCCTTTACGAGTAAAAATTATAAATTCCAAAAGTTTCCGATTAAGTCTCGTTTGGTCCAAAATTTACGTCCGAAAACTAAGTTATGTGAAATCTCTACACAACCTACCTTTTATTTAACGTGACACTCACGTTCTCACCACAGTTTTCAAAATGATATAACAATATCAAAAATTACCAGAATTTCTACAATACAGATAAAATTACTATTCATAAAATACCACATAGGTCAGATAACATTTAAATCATATAAATGTCATTTAGTCATGCCAATGCAAATGTGAAATTCCATGTTCTCGTGTCCTCACTGACACCTTACCGTTGACCCACGTCAACTCAACTCAACTAAAATTATTAATAACATTAATAATTCCATAATATCAAATTATGCATTTTCAAAACCATGAATTTCTGGAACGGGTGTGACAACTCTCCTGTCACGCCTCGAATCCACACATGTGAACTCAAGACACGTGGCACGCCACCAAGGCCTTCGAACAACAATTTACAAATGAAAAGGAGGGAAAACAAACATGTTTACACCATTATGTTAGACAAATTAAGCCCAAGGGAAAAATGGTAATTAATAAGGTATATCAAATTTTATACCAAAAGATAGGGTTTTGAGTCCCGGTTCCAACGCAAAAAACGGTGCGCGAATCCGAGTTTTCTAGAGAGAGTTATGTCTGTTTCCGTAAAAGTCGACAGTGCAGCAAAAATGACCTGCGGATCGATCCGCCCCAAAACCGGATCGATCCGGTTTTGACAGAACCTCATTTTTTTGGCCCTCCAGAAGTGCCGGATCGATCCGCTCAAGACCCGGATCGATCCGGATTCTGCAGCACTCAATTTGACAGCAATTTCTCTTGTTCTGCAGATCCAAAACATTCCCAAATCATGTCCAAACTTCTTGAAACTTCCCAAAAACATTTCAAAACTATTCTAAATCATTCCAAACCATTTCCAAGTTATGTTAACATGTTTTTACACATTAAACAAGTTCCACAATCGCTACAACACTTGAATGTTCTCAAATTCAACACAAAACCAAACCAAAACATGAGTTTTGATCCAAACTCATAATTAACATTCCTAAACCATAGGGGTGTCATTTGGAATGGAAATTTCGATTCCGACTGATTTCGATCCGAAAAATTCCGATTCTGGCAACTAAATATGCATTCTGAATTCTGAATTTCCGAATTCCGAAAATTCCGAAAAAAATTGAATCGGAATCGGAAATGTTTTTAGAATTTCGAAAATTCCGAAAAATTTCCGAAAATATTCTGAAATTGTATTTTCTGAAACTTTTTTGAAAATATTCTGAAATATTCCAAAAAATTTCAGAACATATTCCGAAATTGTATTTTTTGAAACTTTTCCGAAAATATTCCGAAATATTCTGAAAATTGTGTTCATCTCACATCGAAAAAACATAAAAGTGGGGATGTGATGTGCTTCTATAAAAAGCTTACAAGTCTCAAGTGAAATCCCATTAATCTTGAATTCCAAATATTTTGAAAAATTCCTAAAATATTTCGAAAATTTCCGAATCTGATGAAATTCCGAAAATTCCTAAAATTCCAAAATTTCGGAATCGGAAATAATTTTGGAATTTCCAAATTTTCGGAACGGAATTCGGAATGCATTTTTGGCTTCCAAAAATTTCAAAATTCCGAAAGGGGTGTTTCCGATCCGTTCCGGCCGAAACACACCCCTAAATAGAACTATGGGATAGTTAGTATATTTTTGTTCCTTTTCCTAAACTTGGACCTTCATTTCGTCTATTAGGACATTTGTGTGCCCGATGTCCCAATTGACCACATTTGTAACACTTACCCTTAAACTTTGCACTCACGCTTGGACAATTCTTTACGATATGCCCAACCTGTCACGACCCATCCCACTACGCGTGGAAATAGGACACGTGGCACGCCACCAAGGCTCATCCAATCATTAAATAACTATACGCAGCGGAAAAGAACTTTAAAACAACCTTGAGTATTTAAAACTTTAGAAAACGATACCTTCCGAGTTTATAAAATTCGTATAAAATTGAAAACGTAATCATATTTCAAAACGAGTGAATTTATGTTGAAAAGGTTCCCAAAGGTACCTTAGGAACCAATCAAAACCTTTTGAAAATTCCTGAAAGTAGTAGAAAAAGATTTCATGCAGGGGGTATTTCGACCGGTCGAACGACCCCCTTCGACCGGTCGAATGACCCCCTTCGACCGGTCGAATGACCCTGTAGCAAAATTCCTTCTAGCAGCAGAATTTTGCTAAAGCATCACCCAACCTTCACACATTGCAACACTTTAAACATATTCCAATCTTTTCAATCTTTACCAAAGTTATAAGGACAAGTATAACAACCTGCCTAAGTTTGGAAAACGTTAACTAATGAAGTTAAGGGTCCGATTGGATCAAATCTCATAAGTGCTACAACAAATTCATAAAACATGAAATTCAACATGTTAAACATCAAGACGCGAACTCAATAGTTCCGAGTCGCTACCAACCAACTTAAAAGGTTTTCAAAAGATTATTACAATAACCCAATAATAATCCAGAGCTTTCTATGATTCGATTACAAGAATCTATACCCCAATTCCTCCGAATGATCCCAACGGCCTCATCCCTCACGTTCCATCTTGCCTTTCTTCATACCTGCAATGGAGTAAATCTCCATTGCTCAGCTATATGCCGAGTGCACAATTTCTAACATATGCATATATGATAAATCATGCTTTAATCTCATAATTACATCAAATAATCTCTAGGGAGAGTGACACACCTTCATCCGGTATATCGGCAAGCCCAAAGTCTATCAACCGCGATGCCAATGGCAAGCCCAGAGTCTATCAACCATTGCACCCAACTGCTCTGGCAGGGCCGGTTCCCAAACCATGCAAGTAGCCGTCGCTACTATAACTCTCAAACATCGAAAGGCGTACCCCGGCATGAATTTGTATCAAACTCCCCTTTGACCCACATAGTCACATAGCATGCTCATATAATCACATATACGTGCTCGCATAAATTTAGACATGCTTTTCACATTTAAGCGCGTGCATAATTAACGGGCCTACTATTAACACATGAATTTTGCCCGGATCTCAATTTCGTCGTCGAAATTTAAAACATGACATTTCCCTATATAATATAGGCTAGAAATTCATACCTCGAGCTATCGTCGTATAACTTTGAGGGAGCGACTAGAAGCCCGATTAAACGTCAAATCTCCGATCCTACGCAAAACCTACAAGTTTTACACGCGTTTTCCCCAAATTTCTAGATTTAGAGAATTATAAAAACTTAGCCAAACGTGGCCTAAAGACTATCAAAATATAGCCCTTACCTTGGGGAGTTCAAATATGAATTTTGGTTGAAAACAAACGGGCAGAAGTCCGTCGATTTGCGTCTTGAAGCTCTAAGTTCCCAAAAACCCCCAAATCTCCCTTTTGATTTGAATTTGGAAAAGTTGTGAAGAACAAAATATCTTGCCTCTACTATATATATAGGCAATATTTTCAAAAATTACGTTTACCTCGCCAAGAGTTCCTCAAACTTCTAATGAACTCCCGAAACGACGCACACGTCCATTTTATGCCTTTACGAGTGAAACTATAAATTACAAAAGTTTTCAACTGAGTTCCGTTTGTCGCCGTAATTTCGTTCTAAAAACTATTTTCGTGGAATTTCTAGATAACCTACCTTTTATGTAACGTATCACATTGGTTATCTCTAATTCGTTCCAATTGATCTCTATCAAGATCAAACTATCAGAAAAGAACACAAAACAAGTATATTCACTATTCACATATACCAGATAATTCAAATAACATTTAATCCACATAAATGTCATTTAATTATGTCAAGTTCCTCATGAATTACCAACTTCCCAAGTCCTCGATTGACAGTCACCGTTGACCCTCAGTCAACTCCATTCCAATTATTAATCAACATTAATAATTCTCAGAAATCTCAGATATGCATTTTAAACCAATGATTTTCTGGGACGGGCGTGACAACTCTCCCCTCCAAAAAGGAAGTTTGTCCCCAAACTTATACCATTTCACCAATTCACAAAGACTTCCCATAAGTACCCTCAACATTTGTTTCATACACAACCCATTTCACTAAGATGTCACAATCTCATGAGGAAAATAAATCCTTAGGCTCTTAAGGAAAATAAATCCTTGGAGCCCCCGTCTCGACCCGATTGAAGATTCACATCGAATCCTAACAACACATAGAATCATCTCGATAAATAATAACATCAATGCCTGAGTAGAACATAATCAATAGTCAATCTTGACATTAAATCATATCACGACGTCACATGTCAACCTACACATACCTTCATTGTACTTGTCACATCTTTTTCGAATTTTAAAGTTCATCACAATACCCAAAACAAATTAAATAACTCATCTCAGTTTCACCCATCTTTCTTTTCGACTAACAGTCGTTCCAACACGTCTTAACTGGTTAACGACTATACACGATTCTTCATCTCGAAGTGAACCAAAGCTAAGTACTATCATACATTCATACACTGTCAATAAGTCAATTCCCCCAACCAACTATTTCATATACCATAGATTCAATTCCTTATCATGCTAATCGCGAAATACTTGTAAAATGATAACACGCTTCAAACGACTCTCATTTCTTATCGAATTCTATTTTGATTTAACCCAACCTTGTATTATACTTCCAATCATGCATGATTCGTAAGACACCATTCAGATTCTCAACTGAAATTTTTTTACATTGTTTTACTTGTTCGAGGGTACTAAATGTCCTGAATCACCCTTAGTGAGGTCAACCCACTTGTCATTTATCTCTCAATTCTGTACTTGAACTACCGTCTATTAACATGGAAGATTACACAACCCTTTGATTTAAAATTTTTAACAAAGTCAAATATATTTCCCATTCATGTTTTAAAGAAATTATTTTGAAACCTTACATAACACTTCCATCTTTTCACAACAAAATTACCCTAATATCCGTCGCAACAAATAACATTGTTAACCCAAATTAACTTAGTTAGTCAACCATACCCGTACCACAGAGCTCATCAAAACATACTCACATGTTCAGCACGTACTTTGTTCTTGTTTCAAACCTTTGACCATTCATAATCCATTCTTATACAAGTTGTGTACACATACCCCGAGTCAATTACTTTTCTATCGGAGATCTCAACTGCGGTGTAATGCATTCTTATCTCATACCCTACTTGCCCACTATCCATTAGTTTATCAGTCCAAGTAGATTCACTACCATCACATAGTTATACGGTTCCATAAATCTCTGGTGTTTCGCTTTTTTTTTTTCTTTACACAAGCCCATACCAATCATACTCCTGTATCTACACCCATACTGAGTTTCTGATAACCCTTCACATTAAGCGTATATTCCTCGTATAACATCTCAAGGCACCATACCTTATTCAATAGTTTAATATTTCATAACCTTAGTCGGCTTGACTTAACTCCAATTCAGATTCTCTAATCCTTTATCTTTGTTATTCTGATCTCAACTTTATTGTTCTCGAAGAACCTTCTGTTCGAGTATTCATACTATTCCCGTAACCATCTGAAGACAACTCAGTAGTTCGATCTTCCCAATTAAGTACCATAGTCTCCCTATGTTTGATAAATTCCCTATCGAATTCCAATTCACATACCTTTCGTGACAATGCTCAAAGTCACCCATTCTCACTTCGGGTACTAATGTCAACCCATTCATAACTATTGTCTTCAAGTGCTTCACACTTTACGGATCTAATCAAGTTCCTGATCGTTCAAAACTTCAAATCATTCATAACCTTGGGTTATTCCGATACTTAAACCAAGATCAAGTTCCCTTTAGAACAATACCCAAGTTAACTCGTTTAGTGGCACTACCTCCAACTTACTAAGTTCAAGTGTACCATATTTCACTAACCCCCTTACTTTAGAATTTCCAAGTTTATAATCTGTTCACGTAGAACTCATTCATTTGACAAACACCGTTGTGTCCCAAGCACTAATCATACCATATCTTTCCACGATACTCGTCTTCCAAAGTCTACTTGATACCTTATTACAAGTGTTTAATACAAATTTTTTTACTCAAACAAAAGTTTTATTTCAAAACATTTTAAACACTTTAAAATTTTGTTGGGGTGAAATCCGACATTCTCAAAACCCTCTAACTTCGTTGGAATTCAAGGCAACTGTGACAACATTCCATTGATTCCACCACTGTCCTCTAACCAATTTACATTCCTACTATCATATCCGATAATATACTAAATGTACTACCAAGTCTCCATCTTCCTCTTATCGTTCATGTTCACTTACCCATTGAAGCTTCATCTTCCCAATTTACATTTTCATCTCTCTAACTTGACTTACCCCAAAGTCACTTTACTTATCCATTTCCACAAACCACTTTTGTTCAGTATCGTAATACTTATCATACTCCAACTTCCCGTTGACAACCACTCGCTTCAAACACCCAACAATGTTTTAAAAACATTAAAAGATTCTCCATTTTAATTGAAATACACTAACTAGAAATGAAAGCATGTATTTGACATCTTAAAACAACTTTTCTGTGACAAAACAGCCCAAGGGCAAAATGGTCATTTATAAAATATAGTTAAATTTTACATCAAACGATAGCTCTTTGAGTCCCGGTTCCAACGCAAAAAACGGTGCGCGAATCCGAATTTTCTAGAAAGAGTTATGCATGTTTCCGTAAAACTCGACGAAAAGTGTTTCCAAAAACACTGTTTGGATCAGAGGGGTGTTCGACCGGTCGAACTGCCCCTTTCGACCGGTCCAAGTACCCCCTGGACCATATTTTACTCCATTTAACATCTTTAAAAGTCCCCAACCTCACAAGGCATTTGGGGTTACTTCCCAACCACTTTGAAACCATCAAAAAGTGCTCGAAAACATCGAAAACTTGCCGAACTACACGTGGTTCATAGTTATCTGCACTACAACTCACTGAATTAAGGACCTTCTCTATAAGATTCCCTTCCAAGATCCCTTTATCTTCATGATATCCAATATCCATTTGATTTCTCCGAATCTCCTATCACGTTCAATCATTCGCACTTGTCCTTCACCTTAAGTCCTATAGTCTTACATCTTTTGTTCTACTTCCTTTGACAAACCACACCTCAAAACACCAAGGAACTCTTATTCATATTCATTTACATTCCTTTAATCTCCATCAAGAAGTTCTACCATTTCTCCTCCGACCTATGCCGTCCTTATCGTTACATTCACACACACATAATCAACAAATCTAAGCAACTGCTTCAGAGGTCCATCCCCGACTAAGCTTCCACCAATTGTTTCAACTATCCAAGCATACTCTATCATTTCCATTCTCAAACCCTTGTCGTAGGTAAATCCTTAAACACCACTTCCCACTTACACAATGAATCTGGTACCTTTCGTTACCAATCCTTATACTACATCTGAATCCGCTATGGTCCCACGACCACTCGAAACTGGTTTCAGTTGAGAGATTCCTCAACAACCACAATACTTAAAACCCATTGAGATATTCCTCAACCCCCAATACATACCGTAAGATAGGTTGAGAGATTCCTCAACCATCCAATACATACCGTAAGATAGGTTGAGAGATTCCTCAACCATCCAATCATACACCGTAAGAGAAAACCATAAGATAACCCGTACGATCACACCGTAGGTTAACATCATAGGATAACACCGTAAGAAAAGGTGAGGGATTCCTCACCTACCCCATACACGAGCAATACATGCTGCTGGACCATCTTTTTATCATAAAACCCATTGTCCCTCTCTATTCTCTTACGTCACGACATCTAACCCATATCTGGAGCAAAACTCTTATCAATCAATTCTAACCCCAAAACTCAACTATGAGCAATCACTTTCGCCTTCTGTGTGAACTCCCAATGAAATCTCTTCCATAGTTCACTGCTCGGACCTTGTTCTCGGTTAACACCCTCAAAGAGCACTCATTACCATCATTTACCACATTCACCAATTCGATCAAAATTCATTTGGTTTTCGTTTAGAAATTCAAATGTTCCTCACTCCAAGACATCATCTCTCCCTCATGTCCCTATACACGGTCTATGATAACGCCCGGTAAGCCTTATCTCATCACACAGCTCTACATCCACATGATTCCACCAATTCACAAATGCATAAATACTATGCATGTATGACAATAATATAATCATGTATGTATAACAACATACCATATGCATCAAACATCTCTACAATATGTGAATGCATTCTAGAATATGTGTCAATTCACTCAACACTCCACTCGACGTCGAATGTTTCCAAAATTTTGTTACCTATAGCTCTGATACCAATAAATGTCACGACCCATCCCACTACGCGTGGAAATAGGACACGTGGCACGCCACCAAGGCTCATCCAATCATTAAATAACTATACGCAGCGGAAAAGAACTTTAAAACAACCTTGAGTATTTAAAACTTTAGGAAACGATACCTTCCGAGTTTATAAAATTCGTATAAAATTGAAAACGTAATCATATTTCAAAACGAGTGAATTTATGTTGAAAAGGTTCCCAAAGGTACCTTAGGAGCCAATCAAAACCTTTTGAAAATTCCTGAAAGTAGTAGAAAAAGATTTCATGCAGGGGGTATTTCGACCGGTCGAATGACCCTGTAGCAAAATTCCTTCTAGCAGTAGAATTTTGCTAAAGCATCACCCAACCTTCACACATTGCAACACTTTAAACATATTCCAATCTTTTCAATCTTTACCAAAGTTATAAGGACAAGTATAACAACTTGCCTAAGTTTGGAAAACGTTAACTAATGAAGTTAAGGGTCCGATTGGATCAAATCTCATAAGTGCTACAACAAATTCATAAAACATGAAATTCAACATTTTAAACATCAAGACGCGAACTCAATAGTTCCGAGTCGCTACCAACCAACTTAAAAGGTTTTCAAAAGATTATTACAATAACCCAATAATAATCCAGAGCTTTCGATGATTCGATTACAAGAATCTATACCCCAATTCCTCCGAATGATCCCAACGGCCTCATCCCTCACGTTCCATCTTGCTTTTCTTCATACCTGCAATGGAGTAAATCTCCATTGCTCAGCTATATGCCGAGTGCACAATTTCTAACATATGCATATATGATAAATCATGCTTTAATCTCATAATTACATCAAATAATCTCTAGGGAGAGTGACACACCTTCATCCGGTATATCGGCAAGCCCAAAGTCTATCAACCGCGATGCCAATGGCAAGCCCAGAGTCTATCAACCATTGCACCCAACTGCTCTGGCAGGGCCGGTTCCCAAACCATGCAAGTAGCCGTCGCTACTATAACTCTCAAACATCGAAAGGCGTACCCCGGCATGAATTTGTATCAAACTCCCCTTTGACCCACATAGTCACATAGCATGTTCATATAATCACATATACGTGCTCGCATAAATTTAGACATGCTTTTCACATTTAAGCGCGTGCATAATTAACGGGCCTACTATTAACACATGAATTTTGCCCGGATCTCAATTTCGTCGTTGAAATTTAAAACATGACATTTCCCTATATAATATAGGCTAGAAATTCATACCTCGAGCTATCGTCGTATAACTTTGAGGGAGCGACTAGAAGCCCGATTAAACGTCAAATCTCCGATCCTACGCAAAACCTACAAGTTTTACACGCGTTTTCCCCAAATTTCTAGATTTAGAGAATTATAAAAACTTAGCCAAACGTGGCCTAAAGACTATCAAAATATAGCCCTTACCTTGGGGAGTTCAAATATGAATTTTGGTTGAAAACAAACGGGCAGAAGTCCGTCGATTTGCGTCTTGAAGCTCTAAGTTCCCAAAAACCCCCAAATCTCCCTTTTGATTTGAATTTGGAAAAGTTGTGAAGAACAAAATATCTTGCCTCTACTATATATATAGGCAATATTTTCAAAAATTACGTTTACCTCGCCAAGAGTTCCTCAAACTTCTAATGAACTCCCGAAACGACGCACACGTCCATTTTATGCCTTTACGAGTGAAACTATAAATTACAAAAGTTTTCAACTGAGTTCCGTTTGTCGCCGTAATTTCGTTCTAAAAACTATTTTCGTGGAATTTCTAGATAACCTACCTTTTATGTAACGTATCACATTGGTTATCTCTAATTCGTTCCAATTGATCTCTATCAAGATCAAACTATCAGAAAAGAACACAAAACAAGTATATTCACTATTCACATATACCAGATAATTCAAATAACATTTAATCCACATAAATGTCATTTAATTATGTCAAGTTCCTCATGAATTACCAACTTCCCAAGTCCTCGATTGACAGTCACCGTTGACCCTCAGTCAACTCCATTCCAATTATTAATCAACATTAATAATTCTCAGAAATCTCAGATATGCATTTTAAACTAATGATTTTCTGGGACGGGCGTGACACAACCCGTCTACAAGCATAACAGACCATAATTTTGCGGCATACACCCCAGTGTTGCTTATTACACGTTGAACAACGTGGCTTCCTCTCCCTCGGTGTATTACTTGTTGATGAACTTCCAACATTTGCTCTTTTACTATTACCTTGACTTTCACTTTCATTTTTTTCTAATCTCTTACCTTCTTGATGTTGTCGGGACTCTGTTGGAAACTCCTCTGCAGTCGGTTGTTCATTTCTTACCTCGGGATTTAGATTTTTAGGTTCTTCCTTAACCGATGATATTCTAATTTCCATTGTTCTTAGTATTATTTCAATGACTCGTTATACTTGGTCCACCCTTGACGGCAATGTTTATCTTTTTCCCCAATCCATTACTAACAGACAATTAAGCCTGATATTCACAAGAGCATACACATGCATGTTACTATAAATAAAGTGCTATGCATGCTAAGAAACTTTTTAAGCATGCTAAATAAACGTGGATGCATATTTGTGCAACTATGTGTCGTTATGTGTACACTACGCGTCGTATACGTCACACGACCCCAAAGGCTCTAGCCTAATTCTCTGATACCAAAAATTGTCACACCCCAACCCACCTCGTGCGGATTAGGACACGTGTAACAATGCTACAAGCGCTCAATTATACTAACTAGCAAAAAAACATGCGAATTACTAAGAAACACATGTGTTTAACAACATAAAAGAACTCTATTGTGACAAAACATCCCCAAGGGCAAAATGGTCATTAATAAAGTATAGCAAAATTTATATCAAAAGATAGGTCTTTAAGCCTCGGTTCCAACACAAAAAAACGGCGCGTGAATTCGAATTTTCTAGAAAAAGTTAAGTTTGTTTCTGTAGAAGTTGTCTGGCTGAAACCATACCTGCGGATCGATCCGCCCCAAAATCGGATCGATCCGGTTTTAGCATAATGGAATTTCTGCCTAACCAGTTGCTCCAAATCGATCGGGTTTCTGCCGAACTATTTTTTTAGCAGAAATCCCCTGTTTAACAAGTCCAAACACATCCAAATCATACCTAAACAACACCAAACCTCTTGGGACTCCAAGGAAACATTTCAAACACACTCCTAAACATGTTTAAACATCAACCAAGCATGTAGAACATAATCACAACCACAAATAGATTCAACCAACCATGAACTCAACCCCTTTGAATCAAAACAAGTTTTTGAAACATAATTCTCGTCAAAACTAACATCTCATGGAATCTTATAGAAAATGAACTCAAAGTCATAACTAATTTCACGTATATAAATGAAACTTGTTTAAACACTTGTGACTCCACCCAGCTTGCCGAGATGGTTCAACTAAACAACTTGCGCTAAGCCAACCAAATTATGGAAATTCATACAAGTTTTCTAAATTCAACCTCAAAACTTCCAAAACACTTTGTTACAAAATGGAACTTGTTTGAAATGGTTGCGACACATACCCGGACTTGACGGAATGGTCCAACTCAAGTAACTTACACAACCCAACTAATATTTCAAGGAAACACATGGAATTCTCAATGTAAAACTCTAAACCTACTACTACCCATATTATAACTTGAGTTCCAGAAATTCCAAAATAACAAGTTACATAATTAAACAAGATTATGAACGTATCACCCAAGGTCCAATCTCTCACATTCCCAACCGCACGTCATTTCCTCTCCAGGAATAGCTCCGAACCTGCGGTGGTCGTTATATACCCCAACAGAAATAGGAAAACGGTTTTCTTAAGCATTATGCTTAGTGAGCGATCTAAACATGATTGAACGCTTAACATGTGCAATGCTACAATTTAACACACAAATCATATCTATAATCGCCGAACCACCGGCTTAATGATTCATTCAGACCCAAAGACCTTCCCTTGGTCCCCATAGCCACTTCTATTCCTTGAACTTCCGTCTTTATCGGATTCTTCTTCATCTCCCTTATTACTCCCAACTAATGAATCATTTTCCCGGTGTTCATTGATTACCACATAATCATATAAACATATAAGCACATAAACATGTAAGCACAACGATTTTCATATAATTGACATGCAACTCATAATTTCAAACATCTCCATGACTTCTAAGCATGAATAATCAAAACAATAAGACATTCTCATGGCTCCTAAGCATAAAATTGTTATCTCTAACATCATTGAAGCCTTGAACGCATTTAAACACGATCATTCTTTAGTGTATAAAACTCACCTTAGCAAGATCTACCCAAATTAAACCAAGAAGTGCAAAATTTCTCCAAATCCTAGCCCAAAGTTCACTCCAGAGGAATTCCTACAAGAATTCGTGTCACCGATTAGCGTGAGCTACCAAAATTACGACAATTTAAACGTAAATTAAAGGTATAGAAACGATCGTCTCACCTCCAAAAGTCCGAATACGGCTTCGGTTCGCAAATTGGACGTCTGCGTCTCGTGTTCGTCTTCTCTCTCTCCGGTTCTATCTCTCTCTCTTTTTGTTTTAATTTTCTGTAAATTCCCTTAGAGAATCATCTCCTCGTGACACACACACACATGCAACATGTGTTAGGTGTCACCTCCTCAATTTTCCTTCTTTTCATTTGCACCCCGGGAATTTCCTAAGTTCTTATTATGAGATCCCCAAACATTCCATTAACTACCCAATTATCCAAATGAGTCTTTGTCTAAGTTCCGTATGGGTCCTGACGTGGGTCCCAAATATTTTGTGAGGTGCTACCAATTATGAATCTTTTTCAGTTATGCCCTTATATGGGTACCCAAATCGATACCAGAAACTAACACGTATAGCAATATAATATGCAAGCAACTTAACAAATATCCATGTAATCATATAAAATACATTTAATCATTCAAATGCAAATTATTACTTAACCCTTCATTGGGTCCCACTACAGTACCTGTCCCTCCTCACTGAGAACTTTTTTTTCAAATGGTGTCCTTTACTGAACACTTTTCCATGGGCGAGTCCAAGCCTCCCTTATTCCGTACTATACACTAATTATACAAATTAATGCATATTAAGATAATGACCAAACCTTTTCCGGGTACGGGTGTTACATATATATATATATATATATAATCACTTGTTAATACAAATGAATTAGTCCCAAGAAAGACATAGCTCTAGTGGCAAATAACATTTAATCCCTCTGTAAGATATTGGCTTGAAATTCGAACCTCCCCCATGCCATTTAAAAAAAAATAATACAAATTAATGAGTTAAATACGCGTATATGTTAATGTAAAATATGCATCACAAGGGTAATGTTAGGGGCACAAAAGAGTCCCAAAGAGATGCTCACAAAAGGATGTGGCATCTCATGAATTGAGTTAAGTGTGGTGGGTCCTATTGCCATTGGGTGCCACATGGGATGACACACTATTTTGTGAGCATCTCTTTGTGACCCTTTTGTATCCCAAACATTGCCCGCATCGCATACCCACCACCATCATTTGTCCGTCTCTAAAACTATGTTTTAACTAGCTATGACCCCGTGCAAGTGCACGAGAGATTTATAAAACACAAAAGTATTATGCAACGAAAAAAAATACATTATTAAATTATAAAATAATGATAGTGCAAATGGTAACAAAAGATGACAATGTTGTATACGTCTTATATGTAAATTTAAACCATAAATTCCAACAATAATAATTTCAAAACACTCAACAACTGGATGACCCTTACTATTTTTTAGTCCTTGATGGTTTAAAGAACATTTCTTTAAAACTTAACATTGGTTAAACAAAGTAACAATATTCAACCACACAGCCAAACTACATAAATGACAATTACTTGTATCTAACGCTTAAACTTCTTATTTCCTTCAAATAAGAACCAAAAGTCAGTAAACATATGGATGGGCAAACTTAAACTAAACTTTGAGGTCTACATAGAATACAAAAGAACTGTAGATAATATAAGCATGTATATTACTCCACTTGACACTTTCATACACAGAAGCATATATATGTAAACATATATAATTGCATTTGCATATGTAAAAGTCATGGTGCTTTTTGTGTGACTAATACGAATACAGTGTGGATGGACAGATCAAACAATACATGATTTCTTTTTTTTTTTTCGTTTTTTTTTATATGGGGAAGGGGGATGAGGTTCGAATCCCGAACCTATGCATTGGAGGGAACTTATATATGCCAAGCTCTTTGCCACTTGAGCTATGCCAACCTATGCAATACATGATTTCTTTACCACACTTACCATACCAAATACTATATATATACCTACGTACATATACATATATATATATATATATATATAATAAGGAAGAGCGGTGTGGACCCCCCTCAATTTAACAACTTTTAATCTTGACCATTGAGACAAATTTAGATATTTTAGACTGTCGGATTGTTTGTCCACCAAAAATGGTTAACCCCATTAAATATTGCATAGTATCCTATTAAAACTCTAAATTAAAACTCAATCTTCCCTTAAATACTGCACAGTTTGATTGTGAACTTTTCAAAATACTTTTCAAAGTTTATTTTCCTTTAAATACTGCACGGTTTGATTCATCACACATGAATGAAAAATAGTTCTCAGCAAAAAAAAAAAAAAAATAATGACAAATAGTAAAAGTATATTGGCAATTTTTATATGCTCCACAGACAGTACTCCCCAAATTTCACTAACCCATGCGAATTATTTTAATTACGAACTTTTCGTGGGAGAGAGAATTTCATGTGTGTGAGAGAGAAAGAAATCACTGACCATATCCTTCCAAATCTATTTTGAATTGAATTATTTGGAAAGATATTGAAAGAATAGAGAGAAGTTAGGGGCGTGGTGTTTTTATTTATTTATTTATTTTTATTTTTTTATTTTGGAATTGAAATTGACCCCAAAGGCCATAGCACCCCGTGTTTTTTTTCCCAATGAGTGGTTAAATGAATTTACCAAATATATATATATATATATATATATTTTCAGTGAGTGATTAACTGAATTTTTACTTTTTTTTTTGAGCTTACATGGGGTGCTATGGTTGAACTAAATTTTTGTAGAGAGAGAGAGGGAGAGAAATTAGTGACCCCATCTTTCCAATTCTATTTTGAATTAAATTGAACTAATTTTTGGCAATATGATATATTCTTAATAGATTTTATTGTTTCCTTTTATGCGTAATATGATGCATTCTTAATAGATTTTATAGCTTCCTTTTATGCTGGGCATTATATTATCTCTCTCATGTTTCACTCCCTCTCTCTTTCTCTTCTCTGCCACAAGTCTACCGCGCCATCAACCGCTTTCCTCTCTCTCTCTGATAGTGTGTGTGTGTGCGTGCCTGTCTATGCATCTGTGTGTTCGTGTGTGTTTCTGTGTGTGTGACTGTGCATGCGGGTGCGTGTTTCTGGATGTGTGTGAGTGTGTGCATGTGATGACTGATTTGTTTTATCTTTCTTTTTGAGTAATTTTTTATTTTTTTTTTGTATTTCTGATATATTGAGTATGTGTGTTTGTGTATGTATGTGTGTTTTGGGCTATTTGCCAAGAAAGAGAGAGAGGGAAAGAGAGACGAGCATGTGTGTTTGGTTGTGTTAAATAAAATGTTTCCAAACCCAGTTGTGTGCATGTGTGCATGTGAACTCTCAATATTGGATTTTCATTTTTAATATATCCCATTTGTGTTGTGTTCTGTTCATTGTTGAATGATATATAGGATACCACTCATAGCAACGTTACTAAATTGTGTGTTCAGTCTTTAATTAGTCATTTGTTGTTTCTACAGATACCCATATGCAAAGATTCATGGCTTTTTTTTTCCTTTTTTTTTTTTTTTTTTTTTTGCATATGTTCTTTATGTGTTCAAGAAGTTTTTTGCTTTCACTTTTTTTCCCCTGGGTTTTCCCAGATCAAGGTTAGCACCAAATGATTATGTTATTTTTATTAGCTTGACAACATTTTATTATTCATAAATTGCTAGCACCCACATTTTCTAACCCTTTTTCTTTAATTTTCTCGAATCAGTGTTTCTCTGATTTGGTACTTTGAAGGCCGTTCAGTCAAAGAATTTAGTTAGCAGCAAACCTGTGGATTTTTTTAGTTCCATTTAACAGGTAATGTAAATTTCATTTATCAAATTCAATACGATTCACTCGCAAACTTGTGGATTTTTTTTAGTTCTTTTTGTTTAGTAAACTAACCTTTACTATTCACTCACAAAAAATATGAATCACTTGCAAAAATTTGCGATTTAGAAGCTACCTTGGGCAACTTTTGACCAATTACAAAAAGAAATTTATGAGATTGAATGGCAGACACAAAATTTGTTGCCAAATGAGCCCTAATTCTGAAGAAAAATTCTCTAATTTTTGCTGACTTTTGTGTTTTTCTTAATGATTTAAGTGTGACGGTGCACAGAGCAGAGCTATAGATAACCCTATATATAATTTGGATAATATTTGTTCCATCACAACTAGAGTTGTTTAACACATTAATTATAATGTTTTGATTGGGGATTCCAATAACCCCCTCATTCATTTTTTTTTTGTGGTAATTTGATTTGTGGAATTGTGCATTTCTAATGTAGTAGTGCATTTTCTAAAGTTTACTTTTATATTGATTTTTTTTTATATAAGCATGGTCAATGGGCACGGGTCCAAAAAAAAGGATGGAAAAAAGAAAAAAAAATTTAATCATTTTTTTCCATAGTTTAAACTAAAGGAATTTATTCTTAATAAAGTGATTTAAGTGCCCATTGATCAACATTGTTCGCACATAGAGCAGCAGTATTTTGATTAGTAGAAAATCCCAACAAAGAGATAAGTGATATCTATCTTATATGAGGCAATGCACAAAAAATTCCGTACGATCATTCTCTTCTCCACATACATATTTCACCAACCCATTGTAATTCTCTATCTCTCTCTCCAAATATCTCTTTTTAAAAAGATACATGTATGTATGACATCCTATATATATCACTTTAAGCATCGCATATTTTTTCTTTCTTTCTTTTTTTTTTCCCCTCCTATTTTTTTCCGCTTCATGCTCGGGCACGATTTTACAACCAAACAACCACAGGATTTTGTTGTCGTTATAATCTTCTATCATTTTTGTCTATTTTTTGCGGTTGTTTGTGAAGATCAAGAGAGTCTTGAATGAATTAAATCTTTGCATTTTTTTTTGAGTTGTAGAATTCTTACCACATTTGGTGTCTTTGTTTTGATATTTATGAATCTGTTATAAAAATTCCAACCATATCTCAGATTAATTTCAAAATCAAAATCAATGAACTGAAAATATATTGTTGTGCCCGTAGAACCAATGTCTTCACTTAAACATCACATGGGTTTAATCTTTTAAAGTATTGTTTTTTTTCCCGCTTTGTGCCCACAGGCACATGTTATTACTAGTATATATATATATATATATTCTTAGTCAAAAATCTAATGACTAATGTGAACAAATTTTCAATTTTGAAACTAAATTGTTGACTAAATAAATCCTATTTAAATTTAGTTAGGATATTTGAAATATGCTAAGATACTTATTATTATTATTATTTTAATTCAAATTCAAAGGCAGATGATAAATTATATATCAAATTTAATCTACATTAAATTGGTCAACAAATTTAATAATCTACATTAAAAATTGGTTAACCCTTGTTAAAATTAACAAAAAAATATAAAGAAAAAAATTTAAATGATCAAAATTCTAGAAGATTGCCACGTGACAGAAGCAAATATATTACTACACTTCCATATGCAGAACCTATGTCTACATATATAATTGCACTAGCAAATGTATAAGCTATGGTATTTTTTGTTTGATTTTTTTGTCAAGTTTTTTGTTTGACTAATAAGAATACAATGTGGATGGACAAATCAAACAATACACGAATTCTTTACCATATCAGATGCTTTATATATATACAGGCATATATATTTATATATTGTGAACAAATTTTCAATTTTTAATCTAAAATTGTTGGCTTAATAAATGCTATCTAAATTTAGTTAGGATATATCAAAAATGTTAGGAGACTTATCTCTTTAATACAAATTCAAAGGTAGTAGATATTATATATTAAATTTAATCTACATTAAATTGTTCATCAAATTTAATCTATATTAAATATTGGTCAATCATTGTCAATATAAACTCAAGAATGTAAAGAAAAAAAATGATCAACATTCTAGAAAATTGCCATGTGGTAGAAGCAAATATGCACGTATATTACTACACTTTTTTTAATGTAGAAGCATACTTCTACATATATAATTGCGCTTGCATTTGTAAAACCTATGGTGTTTTTTGTTTGACTTTTTTTTAGCAAGCTTTTTGTTTGACTAATAAGAATACAATATTGATGGACATACCAAACAATACACGAATTATTTACCACACCAGATGCTTTATATATACATGTATATTTATTTATATATTCTCAGTAAATGTCTAATGTGAAAAAAATTTCAATTTCGAATCTAAAATTATTGGCTAAGTAATTGCTATCTAAATTTAGTTAGGATGGATCAAAAATGTTATGATACTTATCTCTTTAATACAAATTCAAAAGTATAGAATAAATAAAATGTCAAAGTTAATCCATATTAATTGGTCACCAGATTTAATCTACATTAAATTGGTCAATTAATAATTAACACAAAATATGTAATAAAATAAAATAAAATAAATAAATGATCAAAATGCTCAGAAATTACCACGTGGAAGAAGCAAAAGCTTATGCTTTCACATATATATAATATATATATATATATATATTAGATATTAGATATAGTAGATGACAACCCTTCACCATAATATTAATTTAGCAATTAAAGGCCTAAAATGTGAATACCAATGGCAACCATTCACCATAATAATTTAGCATTGAAGGTCGAAATGTGGATGTTTTGAATAGGGACTGTTTGGAAAATTCTGAATCAGGACTTGGATTAGGCCAAGTCAAAGTTTTACCTGGATGTGAGTGTCTATTTCTTACATAGCAGGTCATGTCCAATCTAATAAATGTCTTAAAACACGTTCTCTGTTAAATCAACCTACACTTGGTTCTCACAAGAACCAGATAAAAAAGTGAACTTGAACTGAAGTAGATTCTATTTTAGATATTCCCAAACATGCCCTAAATGTCAGCTCTTATAGAGATTCCCTTTGGGTTGCGTATGGTGGCGATTTGGCTTGCAGCCGCCATGGATGGAGGAACATAGGAATATTAGGGCTATATGTTTTGAAGGTGGGTGTAGTGAGTAATAAAATAGTTAGTGAGTGTTGATTATTAGGGCTATTTTTGGAATGATAGGTAGATGTAGACAAGGGCGGATCTAGCTCCGAGCCCAAGCAGGCACCAAATTTTGAAAATTTTTTATTTTTTATTTTTATATATTGTTATAGGTTTATTTTGGTCTAGCCCATCCTATACATTAGCCCCAACACATTTGCTTCCCACTCCGTAATTTAGTCAGCTCTAAATATTTGGCCAACACTTCTTTTTCCACAAATGTTTGGTCCAACACATTTTTCTCTCCCTTTTAGTTGGTCCAATCGAAGGGATGTTAATTTTGAATATAGTTTACAAGATGCATTCTAATAAAATTTTTGTTTTTCAAAAAAAGCAAGTGTTAATTGGCTATGCTTTTAAGTTGGAGGAGTTATTCTGCATAGAGGGACATGAGTTCATTGAGTTGGGTGATGGATCCCCATAATCCTTCACTTTTATAACAAAGAACTATCAATATGTAATGGTTCAATTTCTATCTTTTAACTTTATTTCATTCTCTCTACCTATCTATCTATCTATCTATCTATTTAATGTACATAATAAATTATACACAGAGCAAGGCTCTCTGACGGGCGTCCGTTGTTTATAAATGACGGACTACACACAATTCGTGGGACCCATGCTCTTGTTGCAGCACTAAAAAACCAAATGAGTTTAATTTCTCTCTCTTACTTTTACCTCACTGCAGAACAAAAGAAAAAATCCCACCAATCTCACTGACCAGCGCAAATTGTGGGACCCAACAAGAATAAAAAAAATGAAAATCATCTTTCACTCTCACTTTAACCTCCTCACTCACAGCAGACCAAAAACAATTCAATTTTCATCAAAAAAAAAAAAAAATCATAACTGGACCCAATTTATTAGTAAGAGTTAGTACTACTTTTCCTAAATTTTTATTCTACAAGTAGTTTCCAAATAATGTAATATAGTAATATTAAAATAAAAATTAAAAAAGCATAATATTACTCTTTTAGCAATCCATTGACAGCCACTAGGTAATTCAAACGCCCATAACAATAATACTAGAAAATCAAACCATTCTTACTCTATATAGTGTGCACTATATTTTATTGAATCTAACTTTTCAAAAAAATTTATCAATATGGGCCAACTACAGTACCTGTGAAAAGTACTTGGAAGAATTTGGGAAATAGCTTTTGTCATTGCAGAGTAATAATCATTTTAGGGGGCATCACCTGACATAACTTCTAAAAATTGATTGAATAACCAAACAAAAGAATATCTATGGTCTTATTACTCAAATGCACAAGCAAAAATAATTGTTTGGCCGTGGTTATTAACTCTCACCAATGGTGCAAAAATCATGGCATACCGATTTGTGTTGTATGTAGTATCGAAAGTTACCACATCACCATAAAAATTGTAAGCTTGTCTAGAGGTTGCATCGGACCAAAACACATCCACATCAACTTAAACCCAAATCTAGGCTTTTTAATGAAGGGATTATTACAGTTAAAAATTAGTTCTTGGATATTGTATTTTTATATATTTTACCATTCTTCTTCAATTACTTCAACTTATCAGTACAGGGGTGTAGAATACATGCATTGTAAATTTGTAATATCCATTTGTAGCAATTGAATACTTCAGAAGAAAAAAAATGAGGGTTTGCCCATCTAGTTCTCTGTTCTCTGTCAATACGAGGGTTTGATGACAATCATCAATACATGAATTCAGTTCACACCACTGTAACCGGAGTGGTGTGGTCTTCGGTCGTCCAGCGTGGTTTTCAGTCGTCCCCGTCGCCGGCGTGGTCTTCATTTGTCCCCGTCGTCGTCGCCGACGTGATCTTCGGTCGTGGTCAGACTACTAATCAGATGAGAGGGAGGGGCGATTGGGCCCCTGTTTTTAGCTCTCTAGGTCTTTTAGAGAGAGGAGGGAAGAAGAGGAATTTTTATTTTAAGGTCAATGGGTTTGTTTTTGGTCTGCAGGAAGAGAGAGATGATTTTAATTTTTTTCATTTTTGTTGGGTCCCACAATTTGCGTTGGTCAGTGAGATTGGTGGGGTTTTTGATTTTGTTCTGCAGTGAGGTAAAAGTAAGAGAGAGAAATTAAACTCATTTGGTTTTTTAGTGCTGCAACAAGAGCATGGGTCCCACGAATTGTGTGTAGTCCGTCATTTATAAACAACGGACGCCCGTCGGAGAGCCTTGCTCATTATACACATTATAGGGTAAAAAAGTTACTTTCATAGCAGAGGGAGCATTTTTTTGATTCAAATATGAAAAAGTGTGTATATATATTATTTTTTTCTTAGTAAAAAAGAAAAAGAAAAAGAAAAAGAAAAAGAAAGAGAAAGAGAAAGAGATGAAAGAAATGAAGGAAGGTGTAATTGGTTGGTTGGAGTGTTTTTCAAGAAACGAAAGAGGGTGAGAAGTGCAATGGCTACAAAAGAAGAATTTGGATTGTTTTATTTTTTGACTTTTTTGAGGAAGGTGAAAACCAAAAGCAAAAGAAATCTACAGTCTAGTGTAGGAAGAAAACAACAAAAGGCCACATCATCACATCTTTAAGTATAAATATAATAGCAGGGAGGAGTAGTAGGAGTATTGAATTGTTGTTGGGTATCTCAAGAATCAAGAAAAAGAGAGCAGAGGGTATCGCGGGGGTGTGGCATATTCCGGCGATTTTGGTGTCCAGTACAGTACTCTGCTCTCTCAGCCCCAGGGATCCATCCAGGTGTGCATATATTTTGCGTTGACTTTTGTACTCCTTTTTCTGCAGCTCTTATAGTATTGCTGGAGACCTGGAGTAGTAAAAAGTATTATTGCTATATAGGACTTTTGAGTAACAAAATCCAATTCCATTTTCTATTTTTCTCTCACCTGTGCTCTGACGACTGTTCACCGACAACAAGAAGGCGATGGTTTTCCGGGATAGAAAATCAATGATGGCGGCCTCTTCACGTTTTCTTGCTGTTTTTCTTCCCTTGTTACAGGTAATTCTTTCTCACCAATCAACTCAGAGCATCGATTCTCATAAAGTTTATGTGAAGAAGACTACTCACCCCCACCCCCACCCCCACCCCCACCCCCCTGGTCTGCTGAAATTAATTTTTATTATTATTTTTTTTTTAACTTTTTCCCATTTTTGATTAATCTTTTCAAGGTGTTTGTATTCCCATCTTCAACAAGCGCAGACAAGAGTGATCCCCAAGGAGTTCTTTTGCTTCCCATTCCCACTTATTATGGGTAAGTGATCACTTGGCGGCATAAATTATAGGATAGACTTTTTTTTTTTTTTTTCTTTTTCTTTTCTTCTTCTTCTATGGGGGCACCGATTCTCTCAATTTTGACTCCCTGATGTGGTTTATGTACTTAATTAGTAGGAGTATATCTGTTGCTTAGGGTTTCTTATCTTTATAGCATAGGCTACGTACGTGTGTATCTTTGAATTCCTAAACATCTATCATGCCGCCACTCTTTTGTTTCCCATTGGATCTTCTTTATCATCTTTTCTTCTCAAATGCCTTTTAGGAAGGATTACCTGAAGACTCTCATTTCTCCCAAAATTTACCAACAGAATCACCATATAACTGGTAAATCCCTCTCCACCCAGAGGAATAATAACTCCAAAAAAAAAAAAAAAAAAAAAAAAAAAAAAAAGGTTTTTTGTTATTTATGAACACATCAATATTCTCCTGTTATCTCTCCCCATATGATCAGAAAAAGCCAAATCATCAAAAGTCCTTGACTTGACTCTTCTTCAGAGGTGGATGCCTCTCCAGCCTTCCAAGAGTTCTTTTCTTGTACTAGGGAACACCAAAAAAACAAAAGAAAACCAGAAGAGGTAAGAAAACCATCCGTGACTAGCTAGCAACTCGGGAATGACTTAGAAAATTGTTTACACTTTCGGCTTGAAAAGTATCCACGCCTTTGTAATCCCTATCCCCCACAAAAGACTGTCTCCCATACTTACCACCTACATACTTCCTCCAAAAGCATCCCCTTTCCAGTTGCAAATCCCCATAACCGTTTACCAAGCAACACCTTGTCAAACAACCATAAGCACTTAATACGGATCGTTTACAGGTTTGCACACACTCTCCCATTCAACCAAGTGATTCCTAAGTTGATTGCCTTAACCCTCCCTAAAGAAAGTTTGTTTGAGGCTTTCAAGTCCTTTTTCCAATGAACTTGGAGTAGTAAGCAACGACATCGAATGATCAAATATGTAGGCAGGCTCGATAATGCACTTTTGGTAAAGAGTAAGTTTACAGCCTTTAGACAAGTAATGACTCTTTCATCCTTCAATCCTCTGAAAGCTTTCCACATATCTCACATTTTCACTCTTCCCCAAGTTCAACTTCAAACTTGACACAACTTGAAAGCAAAATAAGACGTCTCGGATATCCCAACTATAAAACCTCGAGCTCGCAAACCACTAATATAAGATGGGAAATTGCAGTTGCTTCAGATATCTGTCCCCCTGTCTCAAATCCATGAATCGTTCCACTGCACGCTTCAACATTCCATTCGATTCTTCCATCACCTTGAGGAGAGAGACGGCACGATGGATGACCATTCTTTTTTCATCCATGATTGCTTTCTCTTCTTCTTCTTCTTCTTCTTTTTTAATCTTAACTGCAAGAGCTTAGTGAATAATGATGACTATCGATTTGCATGTAATCACTTAATGTGACTGAAAATTTGGAACTTCCTCCATTCTATTCTGTATGACAATTACTGAGCTTGTTCTGCTGATCAGGGAAAGGCATTCTAAAGAGTACTGCGCAATGTATGATATTTGTGGAGAACGAAGTGATGGGAAAGTGTTGAATTGTCCTTATGGTTCCCCATCCGTGAAGGTATATGCACTATATCTCACTGCTGAGTCTAGAACCATTGTTTCTATAGTCAGCTCTAGTAATCACTTCTTTCTTTCACCCCCTTAAATATAATTTTCTCCACTCTGCTGCAATGTTGGGAATTATAACATGACACAATAATGTTTTTGCAGCCTGATGAATTGCTATCTGCAAAAATCCAGAGCTTGTGTCCGACAATAAGTGGAAATATATGTTGTACCGAGACGCAGTTTGATACCTTGCGGGCACAAGTTCAACAAGTAAGGACTTTTCCTTATTCTAATTCGGAGATAACTACAAAAATTTCAATTTCCTGTTTATCTGTGAATAAATTATGCATCTGGGGAAGATGATAGCAGCCTTCTCTTCACGTAATAAGTTATGAAAAGGTTGTTGCTGCTGCTAACACATTGTCACAATATGTAAACACCTATTATCTGGAAGCATCTCCAGACAATTGCTTGATGAAACTTAGCAAACATGTCAGTTGCTATTCCTTTATTGTCAAATCAGTGAGTAATCTTGAAATTCGGGTCGGTGTTTCTCAAGTTTATCCTTTATGTGTTAGGCACCACTTTTAAACATATTTGTTGATTTTCATAACACTTCCCTAGTACCTAATGAAGCTTAGGGTTACCTTCTGAGATTTATTTGAATTTTTTTTTCCAGTTAATGAACACAAGCTTGTCGGTCCCTTTTGAGATTCATGGTAGGTAAGGCAGATTGTTGAGGGATGTGGTGACAGACTATCATGCCCTTGAATGGTGTGTAAATCTGGTTAACAATGGTTTAGTAGTAGGCTGGTGGTTCAGTAAGGGTAAATGGATGTAATAGGAAGGAATATGTTATCTAGACGTATTCTAGATCTAATTTCTGTAGTAATTTATGTATTTTATTTAAATTGAATTTTTTTGGTTACCTGAAATGAGGCTGAGTCTCTGTGCAAGGGTAAGGTTGCCCAACTATGACCTGGGCCTGGGCATCACACGTTCGAAACTCGGGGTAACGTTGCCCAACTATGACCTGGGCCTGGGCATCACGCGTTCGAAACTCGGAAAATAGACTCTCTGTATGCCGGAAAAGGTGGCGTACATCTAACCTTCCCCATACACCGCCATGGAAGGAGCCTTGTTTACTTTGTTTGCCCTAAAAGAGGCTAGAAATCCTCTATAAACAAAGTTAAAACCAAAACAACTAAAAATGAAGGAAAGCTTAAAGTCCTTATGAGGACATCACATCAAGAAATGAGGAGCCAATTGATGTTATTTATATTAAAATGTAGGGCCTGGGGGCTCAACCGAGAAGACTTTAAGTAACTCGCTTAGCTGATATATAATATTGTAATGAAAACCATTGTGGCATTGTGCACACTCCTGTTGGGGTTGGCCTTTCATTTTCTTTTGGAACTGTGGATTCCTCCATTCCGTACGAATTGGAAAGTCCTACCTATTGCTGATATAATAAATGTGTGTGTATGTTTAGGTACATACATGCATAAATATAAATATAAGTTGATGGGGAACCAAAGGGTGATTTTGTGATTCTCGTATTTGACCCGGGAGGCAATTGTAATTAGTTATTTTGTTTTTTACTTCCATAAAATAGAATTTTTTTGTCAAGGAATAATTTATCTTAGGAGATATTATCTTTAGGCAATAATTATCTTAGGAAGTTTAAGATTTATGGAATAAGTTTTATTAGGAAGTAATCTTTAGGCAATTTTATCTTTTAGGAAGTTTTCTTGGGTTTGGAGTCTTTTGTATCACCATAAATAAGGTGACAAGCTTTTGTATTTGACAGTTGATTATGAATAAAAATTATGATATTTGATTGCATAGGGATGCTCTCAATTTTCTGCAAACTCTAGGTACAGGGATACCTAGGGTGCGCGAGGTACAGGGATACCGAGGGTTCTTTTCCTATTCTTTCTTCTTTCATTTTCCCATCAATTTTCAATTCTCAGAATTGTCATGCGTTAGTTTTGGTATCAGAGCTCAAGAGCGATTCATCAACAAACCCAAACAAGCCCTAATCTCATAGGAAAAATGTTCCACCAACACATTTCATCACCATCGCAGATCTGACCGTGTTCGAACCCCATCTGTTTGGAACAGATCGTGAAGCCTAACCACAGTAACCACAGCCTCGAGCCGCCACTATATTATTCGTGATCATACACACCTCCATTTTCGCTGGCAATACCCATACTCAGATGGCACCACCATCACTCCCTACAAAGTACAAACCATCGTCAGTCCCTCTTGCAGCAACCATCACTTCTTGCCGCCACATCGTCAAACCCTAACGTGAAAGGGTGATGAGTCTCGTGATATTTGGTTTGCTCACTTTGGATCTGTGGAGTAAAGGTCCAATAGCACCAGCCCACTACCCACTTGGTATCCCATCAGCCAACTTATAAATCCCAAGCCCTTAGTCCCACCCACCCAGCCATTAATCCAAGCAGCCCACAAGCCCAAACCCAAACCCCTTTTTCTAAAAATCAGCCCAAGTTCTCACTACATGCCCACATCCAAACTTTCTGCATTTTACAGAAAGTACCCCTGAGATTATGAAATTAACAAATTACAAATTAAAAAAAAAAAAATACAAAAAAAAAAAAAAAAAAAAAAAAATCAAACTTGAAAATTGCAAAAATAAAAAACAACTATGAACCCAGCCCTTTTTCTTTTAAACAAACCCAAGTCTAAGCCCACTCCATAAGCCCACTGTTTAAGCCCAGCCAACCCAACAGTTCTAACCCAAACCAATCCACTGTTTCAGTGTTATTTTAGTTCGTTTGAATAAAAGAGAGAAGCCAAAAAAAAAAAAAAAATGAAGGAAGAAAAAATAAAGGAACTGAATTTAAAAAAAGAAAAAGAAAGAAAGGGAAAGAGAGAAAAAAAGGAGACAAAAAAAAAGAAGGAAATTTATTGTTGTTATTTTACCGCTACATCGGAAATTGGAGATTTCATAATCAAGCTATCAGGGAGTACGTTGCGTTGCATCGACTCAGAGATTTATCCAAATTCGTCACTTTTGAGGTACACGTGTTCCTTTGAAAATTTTGATTAGTACCTAATTTGTTTTGACTAGTCACTTAATATTGCAAATAAAGGTCCTCTCATTTTAAGAATGTCTTGTTTTATGAGTCCTGCACATTTTCTTGTCTCGCCCGAGTCTCTAGTACTTTTCTTACAACTGTCCAATGCCCAAATATAGGTTGTAAAGTTGTTATTGATGAGAGATTTCCTATGAATGTGATTTCGGAGTCGGCCATAAACAGACTTAACCTTCCAATTTCTCCCCGCTCATATCCGTATACGGTAGTCCAGGACGATCACTCTTACCTTTTATGTCACTGAACGTTGTTTAGTACCAATCCGAATGGCTAACCTATATAACGAAAATATCTGGTGTGACATCTTGCCTTTTAATGTAGCTGTGAGTCATATTCTTCTGGGTTGTTGTTGGATTGTTGATTACAATGTGACAAAAGTAGATGATAATTCTTATTGCTTTGCCCATAATGGTAAAAGCATTTGGCTAAAATCTGTAAAGCGTAAGGTTATTTCTCAGGTTTCTAGTATACCTAGCTGCTCCAATCACATAAATGACTTAGCAAAGCTCCTTCAAGATTTGTCTGTCATCGTCAACCGTGAGCAAACAAATGCTCAAATTGAAAAAACTAACACTCAGTGTGCACTCGTTACAGTGTCTCTTGAACCCATTGTGAATATACCTGACCCACCACTTGAGGTCCCTAGCATATCAATTGATTGTCATGATGAGACACCAGAGGAGAAACAAGATGATACGCCACTTGGTAACGATATTCCAAATAATCTTGCTATCATCCCACTGCCTACACCGCTAGTCCCTTCGACCTCGTGGTCTCCTCCTCTGTTGACTTCTCAAAGCAACATGGAGATTGTGATCCTTGTTTCCTCATTTACTCCACCTTCTAATCATACTCATAGTAACCCCCCAAAGGACTTAAAAGCAAATTTATTTGACTTGTCACTAAATATGGTTTACTAATTTGAATTTTCATGTGGAATTCGTGTTGCCTTTCCATACTTCATCCGCAGGTGTTCCGAATAGAGTGATGCTTTCTACAGTCTTGAACCTAACATTTGCTCATTTTCAGAAAGTGTTCCATCATGTGGGTGTTCTTCATTCTTCCCAGTTTAACTGCCATTTTAACTCGCCGGAGTCGAGTTCTTCGAAGACGGGGAGAAATGATGGGGAGCCAAAGGGTGATTTTGTGATTCTCGTGCCAATTGTAATTAGTTATTTTGTTTTTTACTTCCATAAAATAAGAATTTTCGTTAAGGAATAGTTTATCTTGGGAGATATTATTTTTAGGAAATAATTATCTTAGGAAGTTTAAGATTTATGGAATAAGTTTTATTAGGAAGTAATCTTTAGGAAATTTTATCTTTTAGGAAGTTTTCTTGGGTTTGGAGTCTTTTGTATCACTATAAATAAGGTGACAAGCTTTTGTATTTGACAGTTGATTATGAATAAAAATTATGATATTTGATTGCATAGGGATGCTCTCAATTTTCTGCAAACTCTAGGTACAGGGATACCTAGGGTGCGCGAGGTACAGGGATACCGAGGGTTCTTTTCCTATTCTTTCTTCTTTCATTTTTCCATCAATTTTCAATTCTCAGAATTGTCCTGCGTCATAAGTATAATTATAAATATGTGTGTGTGTGTGTGTGTGTGTGTGTGTGTGTGTGTGTGTGTGTGTGACGTAGTTCTCTGTGGTATGTGTTGTCGAAAGCATTTTACTTTATTATCTGTTTTTTTTTTCCCGAAGTGCCGGTGTCGAATTTCTTCAGTGGAGCTAAGTAAATCTACTGATTCTATATTAAGTATGAGGAAGTTAATCGTGCAGCTTTCTGTTTTCATAAAGCTGCTAATTTTATGTTATCTGCTAGTGGATCTAGTATTTTGAAAATGAAGTTTTTGATTTCCAACTTTGTAGGTGGTGTGTGCCAAGCTGAGGATGTAGCTTATTCATCTTTTTTGATCTAACTCTTACCTGTCTACTTGATGCCATTTGCATATTCTTAAATCCATCCAATTTATTGCAGGCAATTCCTTTCCTTGTAGGATGCCCAGCATGCTTACGGAACTTTTTAAATCTTTTCTGTGAGCTTTCTTGCTCCCCAAATCAAAGCCTATTCATCAATGTGACAGCCGTTTCCGAAGTAAGGCAGATTTATGCTAGCGTTTGTTTATGTTAATTTGGTGTGGTAATTAATTCTGTGACTTGTATGTGATCATTTATGCTTATAACCTTGTACTAGCCTTTTATGTGATTAATGTTTTGTTTTCACGTAAACTTTGATTTAATTAAATGAGATTTTCTGAAAGTAGAAGTAGGAGAAGAAGAGGTAAAGAGAACACTTTGTGAAACTTCTGGAAACCTCCTGGATAATAACTTCAATTGCATTCTCTTTGCAATTTGGAGTTGGAACTTGATGCATTTTTTGTATGATTTTAACACAACTTTGATTTGCAAACCATTGTTGATGTAACTCATGACTATTTGCCACGGCCATTGCTGAGCTTTGCATATGATATTATATGTTTTCCTGTTTAAGTAATTCACATTGGCAGTTAGCATTTAGAATTGATTAGTTCCGTGCTCCCTAATCTGAATGAACAGAGTACATCTTACTTACTGCTGCCTTTATGGTTTTTACTTTTTTGTCAGTAATATTTTTAAGTGTTTCAGGTTAACAGGAACTTGACTGTGGATGGCATTGACTTTTTTGTAACTGATACTTTTGGAGAGGGGTTATTTGACTCCTGCAAGGAGGTGAAGTTTGGGACTATGAATACTCGGGCCATAGAATTTATTGGTGCAGGTGCTCGGAATTTTAAAGGTGATTTCCCCTTTTGTTAGTTTCAACCATCTCTCTTTTTGTCTGTCTGTATGTGTCTATCCCTCCCACCTTACAGATATACATACAACTTACTTTCCTATGCTTATGGTTGTAATTTACCAGATGTGTTAATTGTAACGAACTCTTACTGCCTTTAAACTGTGAGCGTTCTTGCTATTCCAGAATTTCAATTTTTGAGCTGATGTGATATTTGAGCAGTATCCATTAAAGATTCTACGAGTGTCTTAGTTTTAGAGGAACTTGCAAGAGCAACTGGGTCTCATAAAACAGACCAAGAGGGACGAACTTGATATCTTGAAATTGCACCTCATTACCACAATTTGACGCATGAAGACCGAAAAGATCATTTGGGGTCCTGGTAGGCTAATATTGTAAGAAGTTTAAGGTGACATTGATGTATAACCTGCATTTTGTTGCATGGTAATAGTCTTTGATGTTAAGGTTTTATGTGAAGTTTGGGAAATTTACTTACGAGGAAAAAAAAAGGAGACCAAGAGGGAGGGACTTTATATCTTGAAAGTGTACCTCATTACCATAAATTGCTGCATAAAAGATAGAAAAGATCACTTAGGGTCTTGGTGGGCTATATTGTAAGTGGTTTACGGTGATATTGATGGAAAACCTGCATTTTGTTGCACTGTAATAGAGCCTTTGATGTTAAGGTAATTAAAGATTAGGGTTAGGAACAAGAAGGAATGAGAAGAGAAGAAAAGAGAGAATTGAAAATCAGGGCAGCATAAAATTGTTCTACCCACTAGTAACAACACATATCTATCTATACTATATATAAATGTACCAATGTCTATAAGTGTTTTACACTTTTATCAATCGGTACACTTTTACTTGAGTAATTTTTCTTAGAGTTTTAATAAGTTAGGTATACCACTTTTTTTTGGTCTGTCTATGAGAGTCTTACTTTTTTTTTTGTATGTTCAATTGTTTTCTACTACTTATTTAGTACAATTTCTTTCCCCCAGTTAATATCTTATATAATGAAGTATATATGCAATATTACTTAATGCTATAGGAGTCTATTAGTTGTTAAACAGTAGGAGTCTATTTTGTGTCCAGCTATGCTTTCATTCGAAGACCTAGGAACCAAGGTACTCGCTTGCTTGCTAAGATTACTATACATAAATGTACCAATGCCCATAAGTGTTTTACACTTTTATCAATCGGTGCACTTATAATTAATTAATTTTTTCTTAGAGTTTTAGAAAGTTTGATATATCACTTTTTTTTGGTCCATCCATGAGAGTCCTACAACCTAGTAACAACACTTAAGTAAATTTTTTTTAAACACTTAAGCGTGGGTAACAATTTGCAACTTAATTGGTTTTATTTTTATTTGTGGACTCTTTTCATTACCAATACTTTCTTACAAGAATAGGACTTTAACTAAACTAACATGTTTTTTTTTTCCCCTCTTTCGTTTGATAAAAGCATTACTTTCTAATGTTGCAATTTTTTTTTGGATTGGCTCACGTTAATTGGTATTGTTTTTGTGGACTCTTTGCATTACCAATGCTTTCTTATGAGTATAGGACTTAACTAAACTGAAGCGTTTTTTTTTTTTTTGGTTCCCTCTTTCGTTTGATAAGCATTACTTAATTATGGTATAGGATTTATACTCTTTTTTTTAATAGGGTTAATTACATTTTACCCCATGCATGTGGTTAGGTTCAGTTGCACTTTACCCTCTGTGGTTTTGGACTGAAGTGAAACTGTTAAGATTTCCCTCACAATTGATGAAAATTTTAAAATTGGCCAAAAACATTAACACTTAACCCCCTTTATGAGGTTAATTTTGGGATTAATTCTTTATATGGGGATAATGCTGTCATTTAACCCATCTACGTGGGTATACTTTTTAACACTTAAACCTCTTTGTGGGGCTAATTTTGAGGTAAAACTGTCCATGCAGGGTTAATTTTTGACACTTAAACTCTCCCATATGAGGCTAATTTTAACACTTAATTCCTATGTGGGGCTATTTTGAGAGATATTAGTAATTTCACTTTAGTCCGAAACCACAAGGGGTTGAGTGTTCACTTTTAAAGCATATGTGGGTAAAGTGAAATTGAGCCTAACCACAGGGGGTAAAATGTAATTAACTCTTTTTATGTTGGACAATACATGTTTGGGTCACAACTTTAATTTAACAATATTTTCTTTGTTTTGAAAATGAATCTGATAGTTCTGTTTACTTGCCTTTTTCCCACTTATACAAATAGGCCTCGTTTGTTTGCCGGATAGGATAAAAGAGGTATTGTATAAAAGTGTAGTTTGTTATGCTAGGATAACTAACCATAGGATAAAACAGTGCAATATTATTTTTATATTGTGTTTGGGTCGTGCCGGATTATACTGGATAGTGGATATAAAACTAAAATCGTCCAATGGTGTGTTTGGATGACCATGGTATGAACTTGGATTAATCTACAACTTTACCAAAATGCCATTTAAGGGGGGGGGGGGGGGGGGGGAACAAAATTAATATTAGCATTCCACAATCTGCTTATACCAATTTCATTTGATAATTCAAGCATCTTTAATACAAACATGTATAGATTTGGAAGAAGAGCATGTTTTGCAATCAAATCTGATACAAATAATAATAATAATAATAATAATAATAATAATTAAAAAAAGAAAAAGAAAGAAGAAGAGCATGTTTTGCAATCAAATTTGATACCAAAAAAAAAAAATAAAAAAAAATGAAAAAATCAACACACATGTAAAAACACAAACATGTAAATACTGGTCCTAGAAATCGGACCCAAAAAAAAAATCTAAACAATACAACTTTTCTTAGATCTGAGTTGTTGAACAAATCTGGTCTTAGAAATTGGACCAAAAAAAAAAAATGTCTAAACCATTCTTTGATCGAGTTGTTGAACAAATCCAAATCTCTCCATTTGGCTTAGGTTGATGTTTTTGACAAAAGAAAAAAAAAATCAAACAATATACAATACAAACATGTAAATATCTGGAAGAAGAACAAAAAAAATGTAGTAGATATGGGTCTTCGATCGAGTTGTTGAACATATTCGTTTCCTTTTTTCACTTTCTTAGCTTTTCTTAGATCTGGTACTAGAAATCGTCTTCGATCTTCAATCTGGTCCCCTCTCTGTCTCTCTCTCTTCGATCTGGTCATCTCTCTCTCTCTTCATCGTTCGTCTTCTCTCTCTAAGAAATGACGATCTGATCACTTAGAATGGCCAAGATCTTTTGGGGTATTTAAATTGAAGGGGTATATAGGTCATTTCATATTTTAATACTACTAACTCCTTATCCCGTTGTTTTTAATACCACCCCCAACCTAGTATTACTTAATCCCCCCTAACCAGCACTATTCTTAACTCAAGACCTCTTATCCTGAGTTAATTTTATCCCTAAAATGTGCAAGCAAACGCCGTATAAACCCAAACTGGACTAAAATAGTCCAATCCGTCCCAATAATTCGGCAAACAAACGAGGCCATAGAGTCATAATTAAATATTATTTTGCAAGAATTATAATTACACAAATTTTCTGTTTTGTTGGACAATTGAATACGATTTATCATGCTTTAGTTGAACAAATATTCATTGTTTAGTTGGGACTCAATTATTTTCGTTAAAGGGTATTGAAGAGTGCAAGTGTCATAACCAAATACAATTTGTGAATATTACCTAATTCCCTGTTAATTTATTATCTGTTTTTTTGGCCATAGTTCACCATTGTTATTGAGCTCTACTAATTTAGAGCATTTCTTCACAGCTGAAATTGAGTCCTACAGCAATTGAGTCAACTAATCTTGAGCAATTTTATTTGCGTTAAAATGTAATTTACCCAAATGAGTCCCTCTTTTTTTTTTTTTTTTTTCTCAAAGCTTTGCTTAGCTCACATTAACCAACTAGATTGGTTTCTTCATTTTCTTTGTTTTTTCCTAAGTTGCATACTATAGGACTCCAACAAACTAACTTGATTGATTTCTACTCTTTTTCGCGGTTAACAATTGTTATTCAATTGTTTATTGATTTTTTTAAGAATTACACGATGCCAACTCAACTAAAACCAAAACACTAACGTACTACTACTGCTACTACTACTACTACTACTACTGCTACTACTGCTACTTCTGCTACTACTGCTGCTACTACTACTACTACTACTACTACTAGTACTACTACTACTGCTACTACTACTACTACTGCTACTACTGCTGCTACTACTACTACTGCTACTGCTACTACTGCTACTACTGCTGCTACTGCTGCTACTACTACTACTAGTACTACTACTACTACTACTACTACTACTACTACTACATCATATAGTAACACCAAAAAGAAATATATGTGCAAATACCACTAATGGAACAAGTTATTACAACAAAATAATGAAAATCAGTGACATAATTATGCACACCATTAGTTTGGGATAACAAACAGCCCACAAATCAAATTGAACTCAAGAGAAAGTAACACAATCAACAATGCAAAATTTTTGGAAGGGGTTCTTTGGTAGGTAAAATATTTGGTGTCTTTTTCTAACCTTAATTTCTATTCTATAAAAAACAAATCAGGATATTGAAACCACATAAGTACTTGAGTAAATTACCTTTTAAGTTAGTGGATGCATGTCAAAACTATAGAATGTACGAGTTAATCCCATAGAAGACTTTACGATAAATTGTACTCATAGAAGTGAAAAGGGCGGCGCTACGTATGTTAATTAGAATTTGGTTCATGGTATTCATAAAATGTTTGTTCTTGATGATCAACTTGGAATTCAGTGAGAGTGACAATGTTTTGAAGTTAAAGATTTGGCAATTGATGGGTTCTGTAATTCATTTTATATTGCATATAAACATGTATATATGTGTGTGTGTGTGTTTGTGTAAATATATATACTTATATTGTATAATTATTTATAATCTATCTATACTAATACTTATTAAGTGTGCTACCATTTTTCAAAAAGTCTCATTCTCCCTAATCAAATATTAAAGCATGAGTGGTACATTTTTTGAAACTATCAGTAGTTTATGATTTGACACTACCAGCAGTTTATGATTCATCAATTCAACCATTTGGTGAATTGATTGAACTACTCATTGATTTTCATAGCATAGTTTTAAGTAATTTATCGGAATATATTACATTGTTGCATACAATTATATCGGATTAAAAAAATTACAACAAATTCATGGAGGTTTAGAGGTAGTAATTACTCATATCACAATAATGGGTAGATTTCATAATCTTTTAGTTCATCTATTGTGCGTTAATTGTTAGACAAGTAATATGAGTTAATCGATTCAACCAATATTTGTTCAGTTTGATAGGTAGATATAAAATTATCTAGAAATTAAAAGATTCATTGAAAACAAGCCACTAACGAATATCATAGCATTGTGTTGAAATAGTTGGAGTGTGCTTGTTCAAAACAACAACATTCAATCATGAGTAACAGGTAAAAAAAATGTATCCTAGAATACATATCTCGTACAAATGTCCACAAATACTTTCATATATTATATATATTTTCTATTTAAACGATCAATTACTATTTCATCTGCACACTGAGACATAAAATGTTAAAATTACTTTTAGTTTGAGTAATTACATTACGCGGATTTAAAAAAAATAAATCAAATGAATTTGTAAAGAAAGGGTGAACTAAAATTATCATATTTTCATAGGTGATTCTGATAAAGTGATACAAAATGAGTGTGTATTTCAATAAAGAGCCATGCAAGTTTTATAAAAATCACATCATTTGTACATTGTCAAAAGTCAGATTTAACATCAAATAAATAACTTTACAACTAAAAATTATTTTAAAATTACAAGTAATCCTCAATATTAGCATATTCTATAACTTGCTGACTCTTTATGACAAATTGACAATTACGAAGTTAATGGATCACAAAACTAACATATTTTTTTAAAAGTATCGAATTTATATACTTGTAGTCTGTAGAGCGGTTAGCAATTTATTTTTTCTTTTTATTAACAAAGATATTTTATACAAACACGATGATTAAATATATTAGATACAATTACAAAAAATATATAGGATAAAGACTACGTTTCTTGTTAAGATTTACATGATAATTATTGGCATGATTCTATTATACTTCCACGTGAATCACGTGCTAGACTTGAAATCTCATCAACTAGCGCTTTCACCTACTTGAGAATTTTTTTCAAACAAAATATAATATATAAAGCAAACAATTAGGATGTGTTTAATATTAGACGCCGGACGTGATTTTTCTACCCGTTAATTTTTTTCAAAAAGAAGTTATGAAATTGTTAGTGCGAGAAGCTTTGAGTCAATTTGATCCTTCAATTTGTTAATATCTCCTATTGTACGTGCACCAATCACATGCAAAGCACGTGTTATAAAACTAGTTTATATATATATGTGTGTGTGTGCAATGGAAAGCATCATAATACCTCTTAAAAGACAATAAAACTCACTCCCCCGCAAGTTGGAGCATATATAGCAAACATGCCCAGCTTGGAAGACAAGAATCTAAAAGAAGCCTGAGCTAGTGGCGTAGTAAGAATATCACCAAGCTAATTATCGGAACAAAGGTATGAAGTGACAGATATATATGACAAAAACGAATGTTTCTTAGACTTGAGTGATGTACAAGCTCATATAACTCCAATTCATTTTTTTAATCACATTTTAATCTTATGGGCTGGTTTATAATTGATATTGATGTAAGTATGAGAAGCTTCAGCATCCTTGTCAGTACAGAGAATGTGGGTAATAATGGTGCTCACCAGTACACAACGATCTTCCTTGTTGGTCGAGTATAAGCTGATATTCAGGCTAAGTGTCATGTTGATTTTCCTCGTCTTTTACTTATGAAATGTACATTGTTCATAATGGATTAGTAACACTTTTTATCCAATTGTTTTTGCCAGAATGGTTTGCATTTATTGGTCAGCAAGCAGACCTTGGTTTACCTGGTTCACCCTATTCTATCAACTTCCAGTCAAGTGTTCCTGAGTCATCTGAAATGGAGGTTATGAATGTGTCCACCTATTCATGTGGTGATACTTCACTTGGCTGTTCTTGCGGTGATTGCCCTTCGACTCCTGTGTGCTCCAGTTTAGAACCTCCTGCTCCGCATGAAAAGGATTCTTGCTCAGTTAGAATCGGCACTCTAAAGGTGGGGTTTGATCAACACACTTTTGTGATTTATTGGTTCTTTAGATAGTTTAGGTCAATGTGTTGATAACTTGGCGGTAGCATGGTTTGGCCTTGAGATGTTAATAGATTTGGTGCCATTGTTACTTGCACAGGTGAAATGCTTCGAATTTTCATTGGCAATCTTGTACATTGTTTTTGTTTCTGCATTTCTTGGATGGAGTATGTTTTCCCGGACAAGAGAAAGGAGGACATCCACATCCAGGAGACCTTTGTTGAATGATATGGATGCACGCAGTATGAATATGCCGAAGGATGAGATGAAGGTGCTTTGCAACTTATGTGTTCTACATCTAATAATCTACACTTTTTCTGCATATTTTTCATTGTAGGCTAGCTTGTAGAGAATCACAAGATCTTCCATTGGTGGCTTGGAACATTGTGTCTCATGGAGTCATGGGTCTAATGTGACTACACAGTCTGTTCTTTGTCTCATTTTGTCTTCAACTATTGATTATAGCTAATAGATTTATATTTTACATTGACTTGGGTATGGGTTTCTTGTTTTGTTGTGTCTACATGTTGGATTCATCTTCTCCTTGAAGATAATCATTAGGTTTACTTTTAGGTGTCTGGTCAACATATCCATGTCTATGTCATATTTAGAATAGCGTGGGGCATAATTAGGGGTTATTCTCACGAGGGCTTAGCCACATCTAAAGAAACGATGTATGTTTTCATTGGCTATTGGAGTACTCCTGTTTAAACTAGGGCGTTCACTCAGTCGCAAGTTTAAAATTTCGCAACTAACTATGAAAGATCATTCTAGACCAACTAGGATTTGTTATATACTCAAATAGATAACCGGACTTGCAGAGGATCCATGGACCGTAATTACTACCAGATATGGCAACCCATTGATACTGCATATGAACTGACATTTGTAGTGGTTGTGGCTTCCATAATGAGATATCTTCTAGTCTTCAAATGTATAGAATATGCTGAGGTTTCCCTTGCGATGTGAGTATATAAGTACACACACAAAAACCACACAACAATATACATACTGAGTAGTTTTAATAGAACTATCGTTATGTTGATCTATTCAAGTGCTTTAATGGTTTGCTGATGCTGTATGAGGACTTTTAATTAGCAGGTACAGGAAATGGCACCCCAGGCAGCAAATGGAGTTCAGCTTTCTATTGTTCAAGGATACATGTCAAGTTTTTTTAGGTTGACATCTATACAATAAAATATCATATATATTATCCTCTTTGTATTTGGAATACATGCTAAACGAATTTTGGTAATAAATCCAGGGAATATGGAACATGGGTTGCTAGAAATCCCTCTGTTGTGCTGTTTTCTTCTTTGGCAGTTGTTCTTATTCTTTGTGTAGGTCTAATCCGCTTCAAGGTGGAGACAGTGCCTGAGAAGGTAACATGTTGGCATCTTGTGCTCCTCTGTTTATCTTATCTTATCTTATTTTTTGAAAGACGAAAAGAATTCCTTCCTTTTAACTTCAACAGCCTTGTTTCAATATATCTAGTGGTAGATCAATTTCGAAATGTGTGCTAGACTCTAAGATATCTTATCCCTTCTATTCTTTGTAACTCAAATGTATGGATGAAGTGTTCCAGTCTGCAAGTTGATTGATTATCTTCTTTACAGCAACAAAAACACCCCCAACCCCCCCCCCCCCCCCCCCCCTCTCCCTCCTTTTTTCCCTGTTGAAGTGTCCATCTCATGGTTGCGAATATAGCTTTTCTTTTGGTTGCGAATATAGCTTTTCTTTTTTGCCAATTAGGTCCAAATTTTGGACCTTGGTTTTTATTTCCAGATATATTTATTCAGGGTGATAGAAGCGTGTAAAAGCATTCTAGACATCTGTACTTGATAATTTCCTTGTTGCAGCTAGCAATTGTACATGTTACGTGTCATCTGATGATGGTTTGTAGAAGCTGTTAATATTATATATGTTATTGACCTCAATTTCTTATTAGGTTTCTCCACGTGCATTCCTAAACCTTTTGTTAGCATGCTTAATTGATGATTTTACTATGCTGAGATCTTGGGTGATTTATGACATTGGGTATTGTTGCAGTTGTGGGTTGGCCATGGGAGTAGGGCAGCGCAGGAGAAAAATTATTTTGACACCCATCTGGCTCCTTTTTATAGAATTGAACAGGTACTCTTATTGTCATTGCACCTTTTCTTTTTCTTTTATTTGTTCCTTAGTTTATGCTGTTTCCTTGTAGTTATTATTATTATTATTATTAGTAGTAGTAGTAGTGTATATGCCGGAGAAAAATCAACCACCTATTCTGTACTCTTTTAATTGTTCTTTTTGTTGACTTCAGTCAATTTAGATGTATGTGTCTATCTTTGCTTGCGCTTTAGAAGCATTTCTCCGAAGATGTTCTGTTCCATCTGTTGGGGTTGAGTGAGGTTTTTTTTTTGTTCATTTTTTGTACGTACTTTCAGTTCTTTGTCATATAGCGGTGGTGTTGTTTGTGCAGTTCATAAAACATTTTAGTATCGTTCTCGTGAATATCATTATAGTGTTCTTGTAATTGACTAGAAACTAAAGATGGGGAATCTTTCATTAAGTGTGAGGAAAATGCTGACATCGATTTGTCATATCTTTCATGTTATCATCATTGTCAGTCATCATCTTTCTTCTTCTTCTTTTTTTTTTTTTTTTGTTATGTCATCTATTCAAGGTACTATTTGTAGATTTGTTGTTTTGTTTTATCCTTTGCACCCTGTGGGTCTGAAAATCCCTTGAGTTGCCTCCTCTACACGCTAAATGCAAAAGCAAGTGATAAAAAATACATTGCGTCTTCCGTGTTTCTGGTGATATTCTGAGATTTAAGATGGACAGTGTTATGTGAAAAAACCCTTTTCCAACTTTGTTTAGGCTTTTACTTACTTCAGTATCAGGGAATGGGCAAATTGCTAGTTCCTTAGCTATTAAATATTGAACTTCTTGCTGCTCCCAAGGCATAGTATTCCTTCTTTAGATATTTCCTTTTTAACTGTAGTGGATTGGATGAACTTTGTTTGTTTATCCTACATACTTCCTGTATTCTTTATGTCTCGGTGAAACGTTGTAAAAAAAGTATTATGTAATCTGTCTATCTGGGTTGCAGTTGTTTCTTTACACCCTTCCTTCCCCTCATATTATGAAACCAATGACATGCAACCGAGTGACTGCTATTTCTGTTTTTTTTTTCCAGCTCATATTGGCAACCGTGCCAGATCCAAAACATGGCAAGTCACCTAGTATTGTAACGGAGGATAATATACAATTACTATTTGAAATACAAAAGAAGGTATATAAGTGCTTGTTGCTACTATTTGAATGATGTTTGTATGTGTAATTTCAGGGAAGATGATATCTGTCTGGTCTCTGCTCATTTGACAGGTTGATGGGATTCGTGCAAACACTTCTGGCACTCTGGTGTCTCTGACTGACATTTGTTTGAAGCCTCTTGGCCAGGATTGTGCCACTCAAAGTGTTCTTCAGGTCTTGCATTTCAGTTTCCTCACATGCAGATACAGTCTGCTGTCTCTTTATCATGTCTTGAGTAGGATGGGCAAGGTTGAATAAGTCCTGTCAGTTTAATGGGGTTAGCTTTGGCTCCAAGATGCTGTTGAACATATCTTCTACTTTTTAATTAAAAATTGTAGTTCCAATTTAATGTTGTAGTAATTTTAACCTCCGTTTTCAATTTTTAATTACTATTTTTATTTTAAATTTTGTTTGAGAAATGGGTTAGTAAATTTGTTTTTCTTGTGGGGGTTATTCTGGGTTTGGTAGTTCACTAACATGGGGATTTGGACATAACTAGTTTCCTTTTTCTTTTCTTTGTTCTACTATGGTTTCTCCATTCGCCTATTCTGGGCAGTGTACTCATGAGTCATGATCTGCTGTCTTTCTGAACTGTAAAAATTTATTGACCAATTCAAAATTTCCCCAAACTTCCCCTTTTCTGGTTTGGAATACTTGTTTTTCCATTCACAGATCTTTATAGTTGGCTATTATTCCTATTATAACCATGTTGGTGGTGGCTCTTGCAACCTAGGAAACAACTATCTTGTTAACTACATTACCTTTTTATTTATTTGTTTATTTTGCCTTAGATTGTTGAATCTGGTTCTTATGCTATGTTGAAAGAGTTGATATACTTGTTATCTCTTACAGTATTTCCAGATGGATCCTGACAATTATGACACTTACGGGGGAGTTGATCACGCTGAGTACTGCTTTCAGGTATGCTTGATATCGTCCATCTCTTTCTCTTTTAATTAGTGAAGGCTATTTTCATTTCATTTTTTTTTCCTTTTTCTCTCCAAATTCTTATTCGGCTTCATTGCTATTGTATGTTAATTTTGTATAAATTAGTTTTGTTTTCGTAATTAAAGTAAGAAAATATATGAAACATTAGTTTTTGTTTAGTTTGTGGCCGTTCTTAATTTATTATTTTTTTTTCCTGATAAGTGATTGAAATGTTGTTGATAATACTTAATCATGTACGCGATATTTCTCAATACTTTTCAGTGTATATTGAGTTTCTCTTAACTTCTTCTTCCCACCTTTCAGCATTTTACCTCTGCAGACACATGTATGAGTGCATTTAAGGCTCCCCTTGATCCAAGCACCGCATTGGGGGGATTTTCAGGAAATAATTATACGGAGGTAATCAAATCTCCTGCTTTGGCCACTGGAATGTGTACTTATCATATGTACCGAATCCAACGGGAGGCTATTGCATTTATTTGTTCCATGTTTTAGCTTTAGGATTCTATACGAATAAAATGATGATCTTTCAATGTCAGGCTTCTGCATTTGTTATCACATACCCAGTCAATAATGTAGTGGATAAAGAGGGCAACGAAAAGGCAGTGGCTTGGGAAAAGGCTTTCGTACAGTTAGTGAAGGTTTTTTTTTTCTCATTGTGCATTTGTTTGTGTTAAAAATCCCTTTTCCCTCTTTTCCAATGATTTTATATCTAATGTCTAGCATGCTTAATTGATCGTCATGCACATTTTCTTGGGTGATGGTCAGTTGTGGCATAGCACCTATGATTTTGGAATTTCTTTTGCACCTCTGACTTTTAAATATATGTTTCGTATGTTCCTTTAATTTTATCGTTTGGCCTCTCTAGGTTTTTGAAATTTTACAAGCCTCAAGTTCTTCACACACACACACACATGTATATATATATTTTGATGTGAACTATCTTATGTTATAGTTTGCTCCAAGATATTCTAGTCACCTCTATCTTTCATACATTCGCTTTTGGTGCCCCAATGGAAAAGTTGTATGTCTGCCCCAATATTTGTGCTGTTATAGATTGCTTCACAAGGTTTAACCAGTCACAGATTGAGCCCATCATGTCTTATAATGAGGTGAACACTGAACAGATTCAATTACTTTAGTGGTGAAAATAAACATATGAATACGCAGTATATCCATGCTTTGTTGAGTACCAACTGCAGAAATGACCAAGCGATTGGGTTGAAGTTTGTTCGCCTACTAATTGTAACAGTAAATCATGTCTCTGGAATGGTTCTTAGTTTATGACCATTACGTTTTTAAAATGTCTGTTTGCGTGTTTTTTTTGAATTTCCCTATGCTATTGATGTGGCCATTTTTTTTGCGTCTAAGTTTGAATCTCATTGAGAAGGGACAAAAGGGGGAAGAAGCAGAATGAACCGAAATCAGAAGTGTTGAGGTTCCATATTCATTTTGCTAAATTAGTGAACCAAAAAAATAATCTCTAAAGGCGAGACATGATCTGGAATTTCCATATAGACATGAACCTGATCTCCACATTTCCAAATAAGCAGCAATGAAAGTAGTCTGTTATATAGACTTCTCTTATTGGCTATTATGAAGGGAAAAAGTTGTTTTCATATTCAGTTTTGAATATTTTGTTGTTTGATTGTGAGAAACTTCAATCTCAACCTGCATCATTTACACGTGTGTGCTACATTTACGAAGGTTAAACATGAAAATACTTTCTTCCAGTGTGTTATGATGCCACATCTTTAACGTAGTTGTTAAGTCTCTCTGTCCTACTCTCTCACCCTCCCAACCAAATGGGAGAAGAAATTCTCCCAAAAACTTTTTATTTTTTCAATAATTTACTTGAGCGGTTCTTTGAATAGCTTCATGTGCATTATGTTTACTATGTAATGCCAACAGGATGAGTTGCTGCCTATGGTACAATCGAGTAATCTCACTCTCTCATTTTCATCTGAAAGCTCAATTGAGGAAGAACTGAAAAGAGAAAGTACTGCTGATGTTATAACGATATTAGTAAGTTGCAAGAAAATTGTTTTCATGTCTTAATTTGGTAATGGTTCAAATAATAACTGAACTGCTTCCGACTTTTGTTCTTGTCCAACTTCCTCTCAGATAAGTTATCTTGTTATGTTTGCTTACATTTCGGTGACCTTGGGAGATGCACCACATTTGTCTACTTTCTACCTTTCAACCAAGGTATCTCTTAGTACTGCTTTAAGTTCCCTATATTTATGTAATAATATTTTCTTTGTTGCTTTTATGCTACAGACTCTTCACATAAGAATTTCTACTGGAGTCTTGTCATGCTCGAGTTTCTGCATGGTTATGCTTGGGTTGCTCAACATATCTGAGTCTTGGGGTTTTCTATGCTCATATATTCTACTTAATAAATTTCAGGTGTTGCTTGGTCTTTCGGGGGTTCTGGTTGTCATCCTTTCTGTCCTTGGATCTGTAGGATTTTTTAGTGCCATTGGAGTAAAATCTACGTTGATCATAATGGAAGTCATTCCATTCCTAGTTTTGGCTGTAAGTTCATCTTATTACTTTGTTGTTTGATGTGATTTTTTGCCGTACACCAGCTGATCAGCGTAGGTTGCTGTTTCCAATACATGCCTGATTTATTTTCGTGAATACACTACACTATTAGGAGGCCAGTGTGAGAAAACTTACAACTTGATATAGTTTTGAACATCCTATGCTTTGTTACTTACTTAATACCAGATAATAATGCTACATTTCTTTTGCCCATGCTACCACCATTGTAATGCATATGCAATACATGTGAAAAAGGTGAATTATACAAGAATTTTGTTTCTCAAATACCCTTATAAAGCGTAGTAAGTATGGAACTTTGGTGCATTAGTAAAGGTGTTCAGTCAAATTTGGGATTTGGACTGCTTGGAAGAATGTTCCATCTGCAGTTCACTTCTAGCATTTGTTCCCACTTCCTATTTTTTCTCCCTGTTCTTTTTAAAGTATTCATTATTCAGTGTGTACCCAGGGATGTCAGCTGCATTGCCTGAACTGAGATGCCTTTTATATAGCTGATAGTGCATGGTCTTCTGGACCAGATCTATTTCACAGTAAACGTCGTACCAATATAAATGATGAAGATCAAGATATAACCAATGTGACCTACTGCAACTTTATATCTTTTCTTGTTTATGAATTGCCTTTCTGTTGGCCTTTCGAGTTTGGCTAGCTACATTCCATCAGTGTCCAAACATATCCTGCATTTTTTTGTTCCGGTATGTAATGTATCCGCCACTGTTCTCACATATCTGGTTTTAGCTCCCCTTAAAGATAGGAGCTTCTATCAACTACTTTTTATGGGAATCCTGGTCAAATGATGCCATTTTGCTTTATATGGAAGTTCTGTCTTTTTAGTGCCTTTAAACAACTCATGTCGGATTGCTTTGGTGGAACCGTGGAAGGCATAGTTTTCCTTTTAGCACTTGTGGAACTGATGAGCTGATGTACAAAGTACCTGCGCCGGATATTCTGCCTCCTCTAACATGTGAAGAATAGGATAAATGAAAGCCATTCAGCTGCATTAATTAGGTTGAAATCAAGGAAATTGTGAATTGATGGACTACGGGTGTGAATAACATCCTTGTAAGCTTTCATCTGCTCTCAACTTTGCATGCTTGATTTTTGATTTTCCCTCTTCCCCTGGCCTAGGGGTGGTAATTTGAACCCAAACCCAGGACGCCCGTAATAAACAGTTTCAGGTTTGTAGAATTTTAAGAACGGGTTGTAAGGTGTTGATCACTACCAGTTCACTTAACAAGCTGGTTTAGGCGGGTTGGTGCCTCGATCCATTTCGAACTCATATTTTAACAACTTTCCCTACCCTTTAAACCGGTTAGGTTGTTGATGTTTCCTCACACTTGTGAAGTCCAGTCTCTCTCTCTCTCTCTCTCTCTCTCTCTCTCTCTCTCTCTCTCTCTCTCTCGATCTCTCGATCTCTTGATCTACAAAGTCCTAAGCGGCAGCCGTTTCTCACATGGGTCTCTTCTCTCATACTCTCACTACCCTAATCTTATGCCTTTCTTTTTCTATTCGAAAAAGATGAACAAGAACTGATGGCTTTAAATTGTGGATAGAGAGTGTTCAAAGAGAGAATAGAGAGAAAGAGAAGGCTTAACCAAATTAGGTTAGCCGACACTTATTTATATATATATATATCAATCATATAATCACGAAAATTACAAAAATACCCTTAATACTAATACTTATATTCTAAAACTCTCCCTCAAGCTGGAGCATAGATATCTATCATGCCCAGCTTGTTACAAAGATCATAGAACAGTCCTCTATTTAGTGCCTTGGTAAGAATATCTTCTAGTTGCTCACTAGACCTAACAAAAGAAGTAACAATTTCCTTTCTCATAACCATATCTCTGATAAAATGACAATCAACTTCAATATGTTTGGTCCTCTCATGAAACACTGGATTACTTGCAATGTACATAGCTGCTTGATTATTACAATACATCTTCATAGGTTTACTACTTGGAAATCCCATCTCTTGCAGAATAGTCTTCACCCATAACAACTCACACGCAGTATGAGTCATAGCTCTATACTCAGCCTCTGCACTTGATCTTGCAACTACATTTTGCTTTTTGCTCTTCCAACTGACAAGATTTCCACCAACGAACACACAAAACCCTGATACTGAACGTCTATCAAGACTGTCTCCTGCCCAATTGGCATCTGAGAAACCAACTATCTCCAAATTATCTGAAGGCTTCAACACTAAGCCTTTACCAGGGACACCTTTCAAAGACCTCAATATACGACACACTGCCTCCCAATGTGATAAGTTGGGGCTCGGCATAAACAGACTAACAACTCCAACAGAGAAGGTGATATCAGGTCGAGTTACGGTTAAATAAATCAACTTACCCACAAGTCTTCTATACCTTCCAGCATCATTGAAGTCTTCGCCATCATCTTTGTAAATGTGTGGAATCACAATATATTGAATGAATAAAAAGAAGATTACAAGAGCCTATATATAGGCTTCCAACACCTAGACTAAATCACTAACTAAGCGATGTGGGACAACACATATACAGTAAAAACACACTATTAACACTCCCCCTCAAGCTGGAGCATACATGTCATATGCACCAAGCTTGTTACAAATATATTTCACTCGAATCCCTCCTAATGCTTTAGTAAATAAATCGGCTAACTGATCGGCAGACTTCACATGCACTGTATGAATAACATTTTCCAAAAGCTTCTCGAACAAAGTGACAATCGACTTCAATGTGCTTTGTCCTTTCATGAAAAACGGGGTTAGAAGCAATATGAACTGCAGCTTGATTATCACAAAATAAACTCATTGGAGTAGTTTGAGTAAACCCAAGTTCCTCTAATAAATGCTTCATCCATACTAGCTCACAAGTAGTGTGGGCCATTGCTCTGTATTCCGATTCTGCGCTAGACCGAGCTACCACGGTTTGTTTCTTGCTTTTCCATGAAACAAGGTTGCCCCCAACGATAACACAATAGCCAGTAGTGGATCTCCTATCACCAGGAGAACCTGCCCAATCTGCATCAGTGTAACCTTCAACTCGTATGTGACCATGGTCTTTGTATAACAAACCACGTCCTGGAGCACCTTTGAGATATCTCAAAATGTGCATCACTGCATCCCAATGGGTTGTTCGAGGACAATCCATAAACTGGCTAATTACACTCACAGCGAATGCAATATCAGGTCTAGTTACTGTTAGATAATTAAGCTTCCCTACTAGACGTCTGTACTGTCCTGGGTCATCAATGAGCTCTCCCTGATCTGGTAACAACTTAATATTAGGATCCATAGGAGAATCCAAGGGCTTGGATCCTAACATGCCTGTTTCAGAGAGGAGATCAAGAACATACTTTCTTTGAGATAGACAAATCCCTTCACTAGATCTAGCCACTTCAATGCCCAGAAAGTATCTAAGTTGTCCCAAGTCTTTAGTTTGGAACTGCTTTTGTAAGAAGTGCTTCAACTCCTGAATTCCCTTGGAATCATCTCCAGTTATAACAATATCATCAACATAAACAAGAAGTAGGATTTTACCTGCCGAAGAGTGCTTATAAAAGACAGAATGATCAACACCACACCGCTGGAGACCAAATTGTGCAACGACTTCACTAAATCTTCCAAACCAATCACGAGGGGACTGTTTCAGACCATATAGGGACTTCTTCAACCGACAAACCATACTAGACTCCCCCTGAGCAACAAACCCAGGTGGTTGCTCCATATAAACCTCCTCCAAAAGAGTGCCATTGAGAAAGGCATTTTTGACATCTAACTGATGTAACGGCCAGTGAAAAGTAGCAGCAAGAGAGATAAAGAGACGAACGGAAGCAATCTTGGCAACCGGAGAGAACGTCTCGGAATAATCAAGACCATAAACCTGAGTATAGCCCTTGGCAACAAGACGTGCTTTCAATCGATCAAGGGTACCATCAGGATGCATTTTAACAGTAAAAATCCAACGACACCCAACCACAGACTTCCCAGAAGGAAGAGGTACCAATTCCCAAGTACCAGTTTCTGTCAAGGCAAGCATCTCATCCTCCATAGCTTGTTTCCAACCGGAATGGGAAAGTGCCTCTGCTGTAGACTTAGGAATAGAGAAAGTAGACAAAGACGCAACAAACGAAGAGAAAGTAGGAGACAAATGATCATAAGAGACAAAATTTGAAATAGGATGAGAAGTACAAGTACGCTTACCCTTCCGGAGAGCAATTGGAAGGTCGGAGTCTGACGGAAGCGGATCTGAAGACACAGAGGCCACAGGCGCTGTAGCTGAATCCAAAATGGTCTCAACATGCTGATGACGGCGGGTGTATGTCTGGAGGTCAGGATGGTCCAGCCCAGCTTTGGGAGGTAGGGAGAGGGGAAGGGGAAGGGGAACCATAAAGTCAGGATCAGTAATAGAGTGAGACTCAGAGTAATATGGAGTAGATTCAAAGAAGGTAACATCAGCAGAAACAAAGAAGCGACGCAAGGAAGGACTATAACAACGATAACCCTTCTTTGTTCTGGAGTACCCCAAGAAAACACACTTGATAGCACGGGGATCCAATTTATCGGTACCTGGAGTAAGTTGATGCACAAAACAGACACACCCAAACACACGTGGAGCAACAGGGAAAGGTGGGGTAGTAGGAAACAAAGTGGCATGGGGTGTGCCCCCATCAAGGATGGAAGACGGCATACGATTAATTAAATGGCAAGCAGTAAGAACTGCATCACCCCAGAAATTCTTGGGGACCCTCATTGCAAACAACAATGTACGGGTGACTTCTAATAAATGACGGTTTTTTCTTTCGGCAACCCCATTTTGCTGAGGGGTATGAACACACGAGGATTGATGAAGCATGCCATATTGTGCCATATATGTGGTGAAAGGATGGGAAAAATATTCTTGTGCATTGTCACTACGGAGAATTTTAATAGGAACATTAAACTGAGTCTTTATTTCATTACAGAATGTAGAAAAAATAGAAAATAACTCAGAACGATTTTTCATTAAATAAAGCCACGTAGTTCGGGAAAAATCATCAACAAAACTAACAAAATACCGATATCCCTTAACAGAGGTAATACGGTGTGGACCCCAAACATCGGAATGCACTAATTGAAATGGACTAGTCACACGTTTATTAACTCGGGGAGCAAATTGGACACGGTGATGCTTCCCCAATTGACAGGACTCACACTCTAAAGTAGATAAATTACTTAAACTAGGTACTAAAAGCTTCAGATTGGCCAAGGAAGGATGACCAAGACGGCAGTGGATCTGGTGAGGAGACACAGTGGCAGGACACGCTATTGGAGTAGAAGAAGTAGGCAATTCATCAAAGTAGTAAAGACTTTCGGATTCATGCCCGACGCCAATCGTCCTCCGAGTCGTCAAATCCTGAATAAGAACAGAATCAGGGAAAAAGGAAACACAAGCATTAAGATCTTTAGTCAACTTCGCAATAGATATCAAATTAAAGGGTGAAAGAGAAATAAAAAGAACAGATGATAAGGATAAAGACGGGGATAATTGGACAGTCCCTATGCCTTCAACAGGCATAGAAGAGCCATCTGCCAAAGTAACGGGCAAGGATCAAAATTTCGTTTCGGTCTATTGTTTCGGCCTACCCAGTAACGGAAATGTTTCGGAAACATTTCGGAAACATGTGGAAACAGTGGAAAAAATTGGAAACATTGAGAAACATGGGGAAACATAACTTCAAACTTAACTATATGCGTGTATAAAGCTAATAATTGATTAATTGAACATTTGAGAGGTCTATATATGTAGAGCTGCATTAAAAATGTGTAGTTCAAATTGAAAATACATGAGGATTAAGTCGCCAATCTACTGTCTAACACTTCATAGAATCCACAAAACACTTCATAGAATGCAAAAGATACATATAAGTACATAGTAGCTAATAAGCCATCTCTAAAATAAAATGGTTCATATGACAAGTACACAACCACATGATTATCTCGATGGAAACAAGCATGTTTCGTTGGAAGCAAATGAAACGATGCGGAATCATAGGTTTGTTTCGATGGAAACAATTATATTTCGATGGAAACAAAAGAAACAAAGTCCTTTTGATGGAATCCATGGAATTTCGAGATTCCATGACTGTTTCGTTTCCATGACCTAGGAAGCGGAAACGTTTCGGCCGTTTCGATGGAAACAGAAGGAAATTTTGATCCTTGGTAACGGGAGGTAAAGATGAGGACGGTTCAAGAGACGAAAAAAGGGTGGATATACCTGTGAGATGATCGGTGGCAGCAGAGTCAATTACCCAAGGACGAGTACGGGAAGTAAGACAAGCGGTAGAGGTACCTTTCTGAGCAAGCGAGGTACTAGGAGCAGAGGCATGCTGAGAGGCCTGGAACTGAAGGAATTGAGAGTACTCTTCACCAGAGATGGAAAGTGGATCACCTGCAGCAGGAGCATGAGAAGATGGCGAAGCATCGCTAGAGACAACAGCATGTGTAAATCGAGCAGGGCGACCAACAAGATCCCAACATGTCTCCTTATAATGACCATCCTTATCGCAATTGGTGCAATGAGGACGACCACCACGACCACGGCCCCTATATCCACCACGATTACCACCACGGTAACCACCATGACCACGACGGGGATTACCATCACCCCGACCAGTAGTGGAGGGCGGAGCCTGAGTAACTAAGGCAGAATGATCAGTAACAGAGGAAGTAAAACCCTGATCACGAGACGTACTCCGGAGAACACGCTGGTAAGTCTCAGCAAGAGAAGGCAGAGAGGCACCCCCTAGAATCTGGGATCGAACAGGCTCAAAATCAGGTTTTAAACCAGCAAGAAACTTCATTACGGCCATTTGCTCCCGCTGTTCGTGCTGTTTTTTTTGCATCAGTAGTAATGGGCATAACACCGTTCAATTCTTCAACTAACCGTTTGAAGGAGGCAAAATACTCAGTAACTGAGAGATCACTTTGCTGCAATTGAAAATACTGAGAGGAGAGATCATACATCCGAGTGAGATCGCTGGAGAATAAAAGATGTGCATAATCCCAAATATCCTTACAGGTGCCCAAGTGACCACACATATCCGCAATATGTGGTTCCATACAGTTCCAAAGGAGGGCAACGATTTGGGCATCCCTTTGTTTCCATGTCTTGATGGCCTTGTCATCGGTGGTGGGAGAAGACTCGGTAAGGTGATCATCAAACCCCAAGCCAGTGAGAGCAATATTGACAGCCCGGGACCATTGGAGGAAATTAGATCCATTCAACTTCCTAGTGGTGAGTTGAGGAAGAGCTTTGGACTCCATGGAGATTGAAAGAGACAAAATGGAAGCGCAAAGAAGCCAAAAAACGTAACACAGAAGCAGATCGGAGCCCAAAAACCTTGAAAAAAAGAAGCCAAAAGGCTGCCGGAGGGTCGCCGGAGCTGCAGGAGGGTCGCCGGAGCTGCCGGAGGGTCGCCGGAGTGTTGCCGGAGGGTCGCCGGAGTCAGGCGAGGGTCGCTGGAGGGTGGGCTGAAGGGAAGGTGCGGCGGCTGCTTGTTTGACTTTTAGGGTTAGGGTTTTGACTGTAAGGGCTGCGGTTGAGTGAGAAAGAAGCTCTCGAATTTCTTACGGAAATCCGGCAATGATAATGAACTCTCGAACCCTAACTAAGGATCGGCAAGATGAGCAAACCCAAGAACAATTGCTCTGATACCATGTAAATGTGTGGAATCACAATATATTGAATGAATAAAAAGAAGATTACAAGAGCCTATATATAGGCTTCCAACACCTAGACTAAATCACTAACTAAGCGATGTGGGACAACACATATACAGTAAAAACACACTATTAACAATCTTTACTAAACTTAATATTTGAGTCCATTGGAGTGTCGACAGGTTTTGAACCCATCAATCCTGTTTCATCTAGAAGGTCAAGGACACTTTCTTTGGGATAAGAAAATTCCTTCCTTAGACCTTGCTACCTCAATACCCAAAAAATAACGATTAGCCCCAAATCCTTCATATGAAAATGCTTACTTAAATGAGACTTCAATAACTGTATACCTTCACTGTCACTACCAGTAATCACTATATTATCCACATAAACTGCTAGAACTATTGTACCTTTCTCACAGTGTCTCACAAAAACTGAATGATTTGAACTAGTTTTTTTTAACCCATATAAACTAGCTACTTGGCTAAACTTGTCAAACCAGGCCCTTGGAGACTGTTTAAGGCCATAAATGGCTTTCTTCAACCTACATACTTTATGTGACTCCCCGTAAGCAAAATACCCAGGAGGTTGCTCCATATACACTTCCTCCTGTAGGTCACCGTGAAGAAAGGCATTCTTGATGTCAATTGATGTCGAGGCCATCCCTGAGTAACAGCAACTAGAGGTGTCAAACGGGCCGGTCCGGGCTTGGTCAAAGAGGGCCCAATCGGGCTTTCGGGCCGGGCTTAGGAGGAGGGGGAGTGTGTCCGTCCCGGACCGGTGGCCCGGGCCTACACGGGTTGGACTTTGGGCCGGGCCGGACGGGCTTTAGGTCCGGGCTTTTGGGCGGGCCGGGCCGGGCTGATCCGGGCCGGGAGTGTTAGGGAGGGAATTTTGAAATTTGAATTTTAAAAATTTGAATTATTGTTTTGGGGGAAAAAATTGGTTGGGAAAGTTTAGTTGTATATCATATGTAAATTGTAAATTTATATTTGTTATTAAATTTTACTCTTTATTATTAATTTATAAAAAAAATAAAGATTACCTAAGAAAATTTTTTATTATTCAATTAAAATTAAAGATTACTAATAAAAACTAAACATTACATTAATTCATAAAGTAAAGATTACATTAATTCACATCAATACATCATATGCAAAATTTACATTTATTATTAAACTTTAGTACTTTACTCTTTATTATTATTGTTATTATGTTTATGTAAACTTTACTCTTTATTGTTATTATTTTATAAACTTTACGATTATTATTATTCTGTAACATTGGTTGTTAAAGTTTAGGTATATGAGTATATCATATGTAAATTGTAATTTACATTTGTTATTAAACTTTACTCTTGATTATTATTGCATAAAAAATAAAGATTACTTAAGAAAATTATATTTTATTCAATAAAAATTAAAGATTACTAATAAAAACTAAACATTACATTAATTCATAAAATAAAAAGTTTACATTTATTCTATTAAAAACCAAAGATTGCATAAATTCATAAAATAAAAAGTTAAGATTACACAGTTTACATTTAAAGGAATTGATTTTTTTTATTTTTTTTTAAGCCGTTCACAGTTTAGACTCATGCGGGGCCAGGAGTATTACATTTATTTGGGAGTGGTTGATCTTCAATTCTTCATTCTTCAATTTCCTTCCCCGTAACTTTCAATTTTTCGAATTCTTCTACAAAATAATCTTTTCGGTCTTGAGTTCGATATTGCGCAGCCTGCCAATCCTTCAAGCACATCAAGCAGTCAAGCATATCAGGAGATAATCTGCTCCTCCTTTCCTCTAGCACTCTTCCACCTATACTAAAAGCAGACTCCGATGCAACTGTAGAAGAAGCTGGAGGAGTTAGTAAATCACGAGCCATGATGGAAAGAACAGGGAAAGCTCTTACATGTTCTTTCCACCATGTCAAAAGATCCAAGTTTATCATTTTCTCGGGAGTTAATCGGTTGTCCCACTCGGTTTCTCTATACTTATTTAATTCACCAAGGATGTTAGAACTACTTACAAATGATTGAGTAGGACCCTTTTGTTTCTTTCGACAATTCAGAAACCTACTCGCATATGAACTACCTGATGCTCCCGAGGTTAACTCAACAGTAGGAGTAGAAGAAGTAGTACTTTCTTTATTTGCATATTTTTCATAGTAAATACGATATAAAGTTTCCAAAGTATTTTCCATTTCAGAATTAGTTATTTCTAAACCAGGCTCACCTTTTGGCCCTTCCAACAATTCAGATATTTGTTTAACCACTTCACAAACACCATCAAAATTGAGTCTAGGATCCAAGATTGCAGATAAGTAAAATATAGGTGGAAGGTCAGACTAATATTTTTTAAACTTTTTTTTCATATCCTTGCAAATCTCAATAAAAATAGAATTTTTTTGTTTATAAAAATTAAATGCATGAGACATATTAAGTAATTCCATAAGAACTAAACAAGAAGTGGAATAGTAAACACCAGAAAGATTATTTGTAGCCTTGTAAAACACCTCTAAAAATCCATGAAATTCAAATGCCATATCTCAATCATGAGAAGTCAAGCCGAGTGATGGATAATTAACATTAATAAATTGAGTAATAATCCCGCTATACTTTTTACAAGATTCTATCATAAGATAAGTAGAACTCCAACGAGTTTTAATATCCGTTTGCAATTTACGAGGATTAAGACGATTTTGTTTACAAAGATGAAGAAATGCTTGTACACGAGTAGGCGTTGTAGCACAATAGACCACTGCCTCTCTAACTTTAGATATCTGATTATTAATTTTTGATAATCCAAGATGGATTATCAAATTAATGATATGACATACACAACGACCATGTAATAATTTTCTATTCATGATTGGTTGTAGATGATCTATGAACATATTAATAGCACTTGTATTAGCACTAGCGTTGTCAAAAGTAAAGCTCATAATTTTTTTCATAATATCATACTCATGAAAAACGTTAATTATATAATTATAGATATTTTCACTAGTATGAGGATAGTCTAATGCGCGAAAAGCAATAATATTTTTATTCATTTTCCAATTTTCATCAACAAAATGCGCCGTTATACATATATATCCTGTTTTACTACAACCCGTCCATAAATCAGAAGTGCATGCAATTTGCATATTAAAAGTAGAAAAGTCATCAATTAATTTTTTTTTGGTTCGTTGAAAAACAGATTGTATATCACTTCTAAGGGTATTTCTAGTAATAGGTTGGTAGGCGGGTTGTAAAAAAGTTTGAGTAAAAAGTGTAAAACACTCTTCTTCAACCAAAGTAAAAAGCATATCAGATGCACAGACAAATCTTGCCAAGCCTTCCCTCATTTTTTTTGGTTATAAAGAAAAGTTCCATAACTTGTGCCAGTAGAAGCAGAAATTTGGGATTGTATTGGCGGCGGTACCGGCCTCCCATGCAAGACTATGTTTGCTAACGACGTGCCTTTTAAGTGTGTTATTTCCACCACCTTTATAAGAAAAATCTTGTTTACATATGTCACAAATTGCTTTAGATTTATCCTCAGTTTTTGTAAAAAATTCCCAAACTTTTGATTTTAATTTTCTTTTAGTGGTGGTGGGATTTGAAGAAGTTGGATTAGACCCCGTAATTTAGACTTCATCATCATCCTCATCCAATTCCAAATCATTAATCTCATTTCTTTCCCCATAATCTAAATTTTCAAAGTCATAAGTTGGCCCTTCTCTATAATTTTTTGAAGATCTTGAACGAGATGCCATTTTTTTTTTTGAAAAAGAAAAAAAAAAGTAGGGGAAATAAATATAAAAGATTTAAAATAACAACAATTAAATAAGAAATAAGTGAAACAATAAATAAATTTACCTCAAATTGTTATAGAAGAAGAAGAAGTGAAGAACTATGAATAATAAATATACTTGATAGTTGTAGTCTTGTAGAAGTGGAAGTGCTAGAAGATTTTGAATCACCAACTTGAAGTTTGAACTTGAATCACCAATTTGTAGTCTTGTAGAGAAGTAACTAATTAAGTATAGAGAAAATAGATAGATAATTGATTTTGCATTTGGTATGAGAAAATATGTTGTGGGAGTCTTGGTATTTATAGAAAATGGTTTAGGAGTTTCTAAAATCATTTTTACATTTTTACCCCCAAAACTAGCCGTTTTATAGCCGTTAGAGGGGTAAAAAGTGGAAAAAAATTAGGAAAAACCCCAAGTAGCCGTTGGGCACCGGGTGGGCCAATAGGGCCGGGCTTCGGGCCAGGCCGGGCCACAACGGCTATAAATATCTTAGGCTTCGGGCCGGGCCGGACTTCGGGCTAGGTACCGGGCCGGGCCGGGGACACTAAATAGACTCATAGAGTGTCCGCCCCGGACCGAATGTATAGGGCTGGGCTTAGCGGGCCGGGCCTCGCCTCGGGCCAACCCGACCCAATTGACACCTCTAACAGCAACTGAATAAAATGCGAACAGAATTGAGACGAGCTACATGGGAAAAGGTTTCAAAGTTCCACACCAAAAGTCTGAGTATACCCTTTAGTCACCAAACGAGCTTTCAACCGTTCGACAGTACCATCCAGATGATACTTAACCACATAAACCCAACGACAAACCACAACATGTTTCCCAGAAGGAAGATCAGTTAACTCCCACGTACCATTTTTGGACAACGCCAACATCTCATCATCCATAGCACTCTTCCAACCCGGAGAAACCAATGCCTGCGTATGAGACTGAGGAACAGAAACTGAAGATAAAGCACTGACAAAGGAGCGAAGTGGAGACAATAAATGAGAATATGAAACAACCTGATCAATAGAATGGTGAGTGCAAGAACGAGTACCTTTTCGAAGAGCAATGGGTAGATCATGAGATTGGGGAACCTCAGCCGAAGTGGATGAAGATGGAGGTGGAGCTGGCAGGTCATGAATACTGGATGGCTTGTCACGACGACGATACACCTGCAAGGGAGGAGAACTAGAAGGAGGAGGAATGGGTAAGGGAATAGTGGACGGTCGAGCAAGAACATCAACATCTAAGGAAGCACCTGCAAGGGAGAACTAGAAGAAGGAGGAATGTGTAAGGGAATAGTGGACGATCGAGCAAGAAAGGAGGACGAAAAAAATGTACCTTCAAAGAAGGTAACATCTGCACTAACCACATAACGACGACGACTGAGGATTCCAACATTTTTAACCTTTTTGAGTTCGTGAATATCCCACAAATATACATTTGGTGGCCCGAGGATCCAATTTATCATGACCAGGAGTAAGTACATGAACAAATGCAACACAACCAAACACACGTGGTGGTAAGGCAAACAATGATCTATCTGGATAGAGAACAGAACGAGGAATGACACCACTAGGAATAGAAGAAGGCATGCGATTAATAAGATAACAGGCAGTGAGTACAGCTTCCCCCCAAAATTGTTTAGGAACATGCATGTGCAACATAATTGTTCGGGTAACCTCAAGAAGGTGTCTATTTTTCCGTTCAGTTACACCATTCTGTTGTGGAGTATAACCACAAGAGGATTGATGAATTATCCCTTGAGAATCACAATAGGACTGAGGAGGTCCTTTAACATATTCCAAAGCATTATCAGATTGTAAAATACGAATAGTGCAACCAAATTGAGTCATAATCTCTTTATGAAATATTGAAAAATAGAAGAAATATCTGAATGTTCTTTCATTAAAAATAACCATGTCATCCTGGAACAATCATCCACAAAAGTCACAAAATAAGAAAAAACTAACAGACTCTTATGTCTAGACGGACCCCAAACGTCGGAATGAACCAACTCAAAAGGAGTGGCCCGACGATTATTTTTACATAAAGGAAAAGACACCCTATGATGTTTACCTAACTGGCAAGCCTCACACTCTAAACTAGACATAGACTTAAAGGACGGAAAAACCAACTGCAAGGACTGTAGTGAAGGATGACCCAGACGGCAGTGCCATTGATGTGGTGAAACAACTGTGTGTAAAGCCGTCGAGTTATTCGCTGTTGAATGTTGTTCAAGGTAATAAAGACCATCTCGCTCACGATCTCCACCAATCATCTTCTTCAAGTTGAGGTCCTGAAAAATACAATGAGAGAGAAGATGTTACAGAACAATTTAAAGATTTAGTAAGTTGACTGACCGATTGGAGACTAAAGGGAGATTAAGGAATATAATTCACAGATGACAATGAAAGAGATGAGGTGGGAGAAACAGGACCATGACCAATAATAGGACAAGATCGTCTATCAGCTAAAACAACAGAAGGCTGTGTGGGTGGACTAAGCAATTGTGTAAATACATTGGACTTACCAGTCATATGTGCGGAAGCCCCTGAGTCGATGACCCAAGGTGAAGGAGCAGATGAAGTAAAACACGCAATATTACTTGATTGTGCAAAACCTGCAGTACTAGACAAGGATTGTTGCTGCTGCTGTTGGATTAAGGCATTGTATTCCTCTCGGGAGAGAGTGATAGACTCATTTGACGATGCTACGGCAGGTAGAGTAGGAGTACTAACTTCCTGTTGAGACCCAGAAGCATTGTCAGAAGAGTACAAGGCTGGATTAGGTGAGGTCTCCCACGGCTTACCATAGATATCATAATACCTATCCACAGTATGATTGTCACCCCCGCAGTGTGTGCAATAAAGAGAACCACGGCCTCGACTAAAACCACGACCACGTCCCGGAGGACCTCCTCATCCTCGATTACCATTAAACATAGGAGGGGAATTGCCAAAGCCACGACCATCACGACCGCGATTATTACTAGGAAAATTGCCACGACCACGAAAGGCCCCTCTATATCTCGTAGATGTAACAAGTGCAGAATTTTCTTTCCCAACAGGCTCAGAAGAGGCGGAGGAGGAAGACTGTAGTAACGCGAGCACACGAGAATACACATTGCTCAAGGATGGAATACTACCATCACCGGCCAAAATCTGTGACTTAACAGATTGAAGATTCGAATGTAACCCAGATAAGAACTTGGAGACATAAAATTCCTCTCGTTGCTTCTTGATAACGTTAACATCATTAGTGATAGGATGATACTGATTCAACTCATCCATGAGTCCCTTAAATGTGCTGAAGTATTCACTAACCGGCTTATCACCCTGTTGAAGCAGAACCAAATTTTGATATACCTCGTAAACGCAAGAAACATTCTTTTCCATGGAAAACGTCTCATGAACAGACTCCCAAATCTCTTTGGCTGAGGACAAGAACATGACACTCGAGCACACAGTAGGTTCCATACTATTCCACAAGCAGGACAACCACATAATTCTCGGACACCCAATCTTCATAATCCTTACTATCCTTAGCAGGAGCAACAAGGGGACTTTCATAGTTTGAGCCCACAATTAGTAATTGGACCCATTCAACTTAGTAATGATAATTTGCATACTCACAACATCGGACTCTCATTCAAATGTGGTGCAACCAAATAGTTTATGGGACTCTCATTTTTTTACTCACTTTAAAGTGTGGAACATTGGGTACATGAACATCTAGAATAGTTACTTCAGTTATTTTATTTAACTGAGTAGTGTTAATGTCAACTTGGTCAACTTAATTGATGTTCAGCGAAAAAATATTGACTGATAATGCCTTCTTGTACTATGTAAGTTTTCTTACTATTCTTCCTTTTTCCTTCCACATGCTTCCTTATATGAAGGACTCCCAATTGTTGATTGAGAAAGGATGAAATAAAACTCATACATCATATTTCATTTCATAATGTAAAAACTATGCTCTTTTCTTGATTTAATGAAAGCTACTGAAATGTTGGTATTAAAATGCAATCTTTGTCAATTTAAAAATGTAGTTGATGCTTTATATTCTGGAAGTTTTTTTCCTTTAAAAAAAAAAAAAAAAAAAAATCCGCTGGTCGCGTCGGGTTTATGAGTACACTTGACCCATATCTAACCCAATCCTTTTGTAACCCAATTAGTGCGGGTTATGTTCCCACGCAACCTAATTACAACCCAACCAGTTTAAAACCCTCCCATTAGCCAGGTCTATCCTAGCCCCACTTTAGGTCTCTTCAGCTTACTGTAATTTTTGTGGGAGGAGGTTGATTTTTTTGCTCTCTTAAATGTTGTGAATTTTAAAAACTTGTGTGATTTGTTATTTTTCATAGGCATGTTGTTACATTTACCTTTTTGTGCAAGCCTTTTTATTTGTCGTAAAGTTGATTTTTGAGATATGACGAAGGTGATGCGAAATTTGGTCATTTTTGTTGCAATGATTGAATGTTTGGGCTAGCATGTGTGATAATGCGATTTCGTGTCTAAAAGTAACAACTTGTGCAATAATAACACCAAATTTCATGTTGGTATGTGAGTACGCCTCTTAGCTCCCTTTACCAACGCCGGGTAAATGCCTTGCTCTAGACTTTGTTTGGAAATGGCACATACTCGTTGGTACTTTGAAGTGTTTAATTCAGACGTTAGGATTTAACTAATTTGTGTCTCTTTTACGAATTCTTGTTTATAAGTTGAAGTGAATTTTGGTCTTTTTGCCCGAATATGAGGACTCCAGCAAGGAATTGAGAGTGGACCTGATATATGTTTAATTACCATAATAGCTCTGTAACTTAGTCCAAACTATAGTATTAGCACTTCCTCTAGGGACGCTCCAACCTCCAAAGTTATTTCCTTTTGTTTATTGCTTAAGAGGGTTATCACTGTCCCATGTTATAAATGCTGGTAACTAATTTTGTGTTCCTTTTTTTTTTTTCTTGATTGGTAGCGTAAGTCCACTAAGCTTTTGATAGGCTGTTGAGTGGATAAGTTAAGAATGAAAGAAAAAGAAAAATAATCATAAACTCTTTACTAAAGGCTTTAAACACATGCACGTCTAGAAGGGAGAGGTATTGTGTCTGTATGGGATGACATCTGAGATGTGTTAGATAAATCCTATACGTGTCCATAGTTTGACAATTAAGTTTTCCTGAACACGTAGAGGGTACTTCTTGGATGTGTAAAATACGCACCATATATAACAAGCAGTCGATAGATACTTGACAAACTTTGGATATGCTTATATGTCCAATGATATGTTCTGGAATTCTAGGGATAATTCAGGTCGAGGATATACGTTAACTTGAAAGTTGAACAATAATTTAAGTGCTCTAATAGAGGACACTAGTGTAAATAGCACATAGTTTTTTCTTATAACACTAAATCTGTGGATAACGTTGAGCTTTGAAACCTAAAGGGCTTTTTCATTCCTGCTCTTAAGTAAATCAAGATTATCCCTTCCTCTCACTTGAATTGCTTGAGTTTGAGGGTATTCACATACTTGAGATTGCAAGTTTCTCATATGATGAATCGTGTAGGGGGACTTTGATTTCTCTTATGAAAGCAATTAACGAATTCAATCTTCAAGAAGTTGGTTAATTGGTGAAGATGACTTTGTTTCTTCGTAAATAAGCTGGATTTTGCCTTGCCTTTGGTTCTTTTTTCCCCCTATTTTTCCTTGTTTTGTTCTTCCGAAAGTTTATAATAGATTGTTTTCATCTTATTTGTTGCTTTTAAATTATCTTATGTGCATAAATACTTTTTTTGTTTAGTTAAACACTAAGAATTTTCATAGAACTTTTACTATATATTAGTTAACATTTATATCTCATTTCCTTGCTATGTGCTTATCCTATATTTTTATATTTTGCCGTATTGCGGTATCCGTGTCTTGTCGCATCTGTAAGCCATATCATATATGAGCTTGATAGGCATGTAAAACTAACAAAAGCATGTGTTAGATGTTAGTCCCAATAGGTAACAGGGAGTTACATATTTGATTTATCCGAAGAGGCATTGCCTGTTCTCATTCCTTTTATTTTTTGAGTCATAAAATGTTTGTTTGTTGATTCTTTGTTCTTAAAATCTACAAGGTTTTCACCAGTTTTGTTTTATCATCATTTGGACTTACTTTATCAGGTCGGAGTGGATAACATGTGTATACTGGTACATGCTGTGAAAAGGCAGCCATTGGAGTTGCCCTTGGAAGGGCGAATAAGTAACGCACTTGTTGAAGTGGGTCCTTCCATTACGCTAGCTAGTTTATCTGAAGTTCTCGCCTTTGCAGTTGGAGGTTTCATTTCTATGCCAGCATGCCGCGTCTTCTCGCTGTTTGCTGGTGGGAATAATTAGTTTTCTATGTTACAATTGATTTCAACTTAAACTAATACAATTAGTTTCCTTATCTTATTTTATGTATTTTACCTGCAGCTTTGGCTGTTCTGTTGGACTTCCTTCTGCAAGTTACTGCTTTTGTTTCCTTGATAGTTTTTGACTTAATGAGAGCTGAGGACAACAGGGTTGACTGTTTTCCGTGCATAAAAGTACCTTCATCTTATGTGGAACCTGATGAAGGTATTTATTCGTGTTTTTACTTGACTCTGTATATCATTTGCTTTATATCTTTGGTATAGTGGAAGTTTTCCATGTTTCAGATTGTTGAAATTGCATCATCTGTCTTCCATTACTCTAGTACAATTTTGACTGAGGTATTTCAATTTGTGGTAGGCATCAGTCCGAGGAAACCTGGGTTACTGGCTCGATATATGGAGGTAAATCTTTGACAACCAAACTAGAGTTCATCTTCCTCTAAATTCTCAATCTGAATCTTACGGGCACTATTTTTAATGTTTGTATGTTTCACTGTTCAACAATAAAGAGTTGACTGTTTTGTATCCTGTATGCACGGAACTTGCGTGGGCTAATGTTCATTCGGGGAGTTTGGGCCTACAGTACCTTGTTAGATCTATCCCTGAAGCAAGGATTTTATTTTCATTATTTTGAATCTAAAATATCTCATAAATTCTTTTAAAGGCTTTAATTTCATCTAATTCTGGCAAAGGCAGGGACCAGGACTGTTTTTTGCTAAATCGACCTAGCAATTGATCTCCTCTTCTTCACTGGTACTTGGATTACTTTAGGAGAAAGCCCTGAGTTTTGACTGAAAGGGCTTAAAGAGAATAAAATTCCTTTAGGGAAAAAAATTTCTGACTTCTGACAGAACTTGACTCAGGTATTAATAATAGCAAGGGACATTTTTCAATATGTATAGAGAAGAAAATGAATGAATAGACATAGCTGTAACATTTTATTACAGGTTTCCAATCTACCTCTTGTTCACAACCCTATATGAGCTGAATAATGTGCAAGTTTGGCTTGTTTAACAAACAAGCTTAGAATTTTCTTGGGCTGGCTCATTAACTAAATGAACAAACCTAAAAGAACTTATCAATGATCCAAGGCCTAGATGTTTGTTCACAACAATAGTACTTATCTATCATGTAAATTTACAGTATGACATTTACTCGGTTAAAATCATGGAGAGGATTTGGGTGGAAATCCCAATTTTTTTTTTTGATATGGAATCACAATTCATACATTTTTGGTTTTAGAAGTTCCACCTTTGGTTCAGATATTTGACTATGATAATTTCCTTGTGAGCATGTATTCAGCACCTTATATTTACTATTTCCTTCATTTTTAATATCACTTTTGTCTTTTTCATCTTGTAGGAAGTTCATGCACGCATTCTCGGTCTGTGGGGAGTTAAAATAGTCGTTATTGCGGTCTTTGCTGCATTTTCCTTGGCAAGCATTGTAAGATGCTTTTGATTTTAGCGAAGTGTTTTCTTTTATGCACTGGTTGAGTATTTTTGTTTTATAGCTGCAGTATCGTTACGTTTAGTGATCTTGCCTTTTTTCTTTTTCTTCTCTCTCTCTCTCAGGCATTATGTACAAGGATTGAAGCTGGTTTGGAGCAACAGGTTGCTCTTCCTCGAGACTCGTATCTCCAGGTTTGACCCTTTCGATTTGTTCTCCTAGTCTATGTCACGTTAAGCATTTCCCCTTCCAGTTTCTTAGCAGCAAAGTTTTTTTTTGCTCCAGGGGTATTTCAATAACATTACAGAGTATCTCAGAGTTGGACCACCCTTATATTTTGTTGTTAAGGACTATAATTACAGGTATCAATTTCATTGTTATCTAAATGGTCAATTTTTCTAAGTTGATCTTATTCTGTTCCAAATCCAATTGTAGCACAAATTAGGGCGTGTTTATGAAATCGAAATATAATCCCATGCATTGCATGGGATGAGAGGAAAGCAGAAAATGAAATCTGTACTAAATACTAAAAGTGGAGGCTTGAGCTTATAAAGAACCGTAGGCCATGACTATTGCTTTCCAATTGGCTGTTTTTGCATTAATTGCCTCGTTTCAATTTTAAGGTAAATATTACCTACCTCCCCTGAGGTTTGAACTTAATGTACATACCACCCTTCACGTTTGAGAAGTCTCATTTACCTCCCTTATTTTTGAATTTCGTTATCTAATTCCTCCTTTTATTAAATGAATGATAAATAAACTAACATAGAATGTTGATGCCATATATAACAATGTCAAATACCAAAAATATATCCTTGTACTAAAAGGTCTAATATGACCTTAAAAATTGGGCCATACTATCATGTCCAAGTCTTGCTATGAAATCAAGCCTTGAAAATAGAGAGCAACTTGGGCCTATGGGCCTATACTCTTACCCAGACCCTATTTTGTTCGGGATTGGCCGGCGGGCTATGTCTACTCCTACTGGGATGCTGATTGTCTTTCTTTAGTAGACAAACATCGTATCTGTGCGTTACGCATGATACATGTTAGTTATATATTAAATTTGGAGTTTGTACAAATGAAATCAGGCATCTATGCTTAGGGGTGTAATCGGTTCGGTTCGGTCGGTTTTTACAGTAAAAATTCCACCGAACCGAATGATCAGTTTTTAGAAAAATGAAACCGAAACCGACCGAAAGAGCTTCAAAACCGAACCAAACCGACCGTATCTCTTCGGTTCGGTTTTGGTCGGTCTGAGACAGAGAAAAAGATGAGGTCATAGAAGACCCAAATTGTATAAAACACACCCCCAATGGGCACAAGTATATCGACAAAAAAAAAAAAAAACCCAAAATCAGATGACAAACACCCAATTCATAAAACACCCAAATCAGAGGGGAAAAAAACCTCAAATACACATGATATAAAAAAAAATCAATAAAACCACTAACACAAGATGATTTACATTTTGGCAAGCAAAATACAGATTCATATGTGGGTTACCGGCGGTTTTGTGAAGAATGCTGAGGGAATCAAATCATATCTTCGACTTTTAGACAAATTGAGAGGGCTACGACTTCATTCTGTTGTCCATGGAGATGCATAGTGAGAAGATCGATTAGGCTTGAGGCTTCTGTCTTTGCTTCTGAGATCGAGCTGCTTCGTGACTACTTTGCGTCTGCGATCTCGAGACCCAGGAATAGGCTAAGATTCGCCGATGATTGAGAGAGTGAGACAAAGAGGAAGAGCTATGGCAGCTCTTGGTGGCGGCGGCAATGTAAGAGTGGAAGAGAAAGAGATGAGATAAGAGGGTAGGGTTTCAAAGTTAGAGAGAGAGAGAGAGAGAGAGAGAGAGAGAGAGAGAGAGAGAGAGATTATTTGTTCAAGTTTTTTCAAATCTGTGAAAACTGAAAAGTGAAGACTTGGGAGTCTTCTTTCTAGACTATTCTAATTTTTTTTTTATTGTTTCTTTATTGTAAAAAACTTTGTCTCTTTCATATATATATATATATATCAGTATCTATATATATAAAGTTGGTTCATAGTTGACTGGTTGAGTGTTGAGACTCGAGAGATGTGCCAATAAAATTTCATAACATTTATTAGAGTTGATGGAATTGCAAGTTTCAAGATGCAGTCTGACTTCTGAGTCCTGACAGGTGCAGCCGAAAATAGAGAAACTTTCTCTGAGAAGTATCTTGAGACGTGATTTTAAATTTAAAATATTCATTCATTTATTATTTATATTTATACATGTATATATATCGGTTCGGTTCGGTCAGTTTCTGTGTAAACTAACTGAGAACCGACGCCGAACTGAGAATCGAAATTTTGTAGAAATTTAAACCAAAACTGACCGAGCACTTATTTAAACCGACCGAAGTTGACTAAATCGGTCCGGTTCGGTCGGTTTGATCGGTTTTTCGGTTTTTTCTTTCACCCCTATATGTGCTTTTTACAGATTGAAAACAATATTTTCCCCCTCTCTACATCTAAAGGCCAGAATCTTTATTTCAGAATGGATGATTACAAACCTTGTTTTGGTTCATGCCGTATTTCTCATTTCTTTCTCTCTCCCTCTCTTTTTTTTTCCTTCCAAAAAATGTAAAAACAGTTCCTGCTATTGTTTGATCTAATGTTGAATTACCTTTTGCAGTTTGGAATCAAACAATACAAACCTGTTATGTTCTATCAGTCAGTGTGACTCAAGTTCTCTTTTGAATGAGGTAATATAGCTGGTTAGAATGACATTTTTCGCTTCGTTGTATGTCTAACAGGTTAATGGAGTTGGAAACACGGTTATGTCTGGGCACCTGGTAGCATCCACCCAAATTGTTGCAACATTCTTACAAAAAAATGACTTGATATGGTTGTGCTAAATTTTCTTGAAGATTTTATGTTTCGGAAATAATGGTTCTTAAGAGTTGGAGTGCTAAGGAGCCCATCTTAAAGTCGGTATCCATTTCAAGACTATATTATGTGACAATAAGTAACACCTTTTAAGAACCACTTTGCAAAAACATGAAATATAAAACTCACGATTACTCTAAGAAACTTGAAATTGCTTTATGAGGCGTAGGAATGTTCTACGTACTTTCAAAATGTATGCTTTATGAAGTATGGAAACATTTTAATGCCTTTTGAAGCATGAAAACGTATTAAAACAAATATTAAAAGTGCTTACGAAGCATGGAAAAGTTTGGTTTATTGGAAATGCCTTATGAAGTATGCGAATTGCAAATGCTTTGGGGAATTGAGAAACTATTAAGAAGAATGAAATTGTTTTGAAAATTTTGAAATTGCTTTGCGATGTGTGAGTGCAGTGAGAAATTTGAAAGCGGTTTATGAATGATTAAAGTGTCTTCCAAAATTTGGAATGCCTTAAGAAGCATGGAAGTGCTTTTGAGAAATTTGTAGCTGCATTAGAGTTGAGTGAAATTTTGGAAACACTATAGGGACCATGAATTGATATTAAGAAATTCAGTGGAAGCGTTTGAGGAGTAGGTGAATTGTTTACGAAGATTTGAAGTGCTTTTGCTTTTGAAAAAGTATTTTTGAAGTATACAATTGCAACATGATATAGGGCATGGAAATAGTTTTTGATATTGGGAAGTGTATAAGTTTATACATTTAAGCTTAGGTTGAGACAAGAAGTCTCAACCCTATTTTTATTAATAGTGGAGAAAAGCATAATTACAATGATGCCCTTAGGCAATAATAAAATGATAATAAAAGATCTCTAAACAACTCATAGCCACCTAATATACAACTCATATTAGGCAGCTAATAGACAACAAATCCCATAATATTTCAACACTTCCACTCAAGCTGGTGCGAAGATATGTTGCATACCTGGCTTGCTAAGATAGTAATGATGAGTCCTACTTCCAAGACCCTTGGTGAGGACATCTGCCAATTGTTCACTGGACTTCACAAATGGGACACAGATCACTCCACTGCTCAATTTCTCCTTGATGAAGTGTTTGTCAATTTCAACATGCTTAGTTCGGTCATGTTGTACTGGATTATGTGCAATACTGATGGTTGCTTTATTATCACAGACTCACAGTACAACCTCATAGAATCTGTAGGCTCAAGTCTAAGATCTCTCAATAGAAATTTTATCCACAGTAGTTCGCAAATTCCTTGAGACATGGCTCGGAATTCGGCTTCAACACTTTATTTAGATACAACGGCTTGTTTCTTGCTACGCCAAGTGACAAGATTTCTTCCAACAAAGGCGCAATGTCCTGAGGTAGACCTCCTATCCGTGGCAGAACCTACCCAATCTGCATCTGTATAACCTTTCACGTGAAGATGATCAGAATACCAAAGAATAGACCTTCCCAGGCGCTGACTTTAAATATCTAAGAATTCGAAGAACAGCACCATAGTGAGACTCGCGGGGAGCATGCATGAACTGACTAACAACGCTTACAGCAAAAGCGATGTCAGGACGAGTATGTGACAAGTAGATTAACTTGCCCACCAATCTCTGGTATCTCTCCCTGTCAACCACTGCTCCATCAGTGTCATCCCCTAGCTTCTGATTAGCTTCCATAGGAGTATCACCTGCCTTACTCCCTAGCATACCGGTTTCTTTTAGAAGATCAAGAACATATTTCCTCTGGGAGATGAAGATTCCTTGTTTGCTTCTAGCTACCTCAATTCCCAGAAAGTACTTGGGATTTCCCAAGTCTTTTATTTCAAACTCCTTGGCCAGGTATTTCTTTAACTCGTGCATATCTTTCACATCGTCTCCTGTCAAGACAATATCATCCACATACACTATGAGTACGGTGACTTTCCCTTGTGAGGAATGCCTAATGAATAATGTATGATCGCCTCGGCTTTGTTTGAAGCCGTATTTCACCATAGCTTGAGTAAATCTTTCAAACTACGCTTTTGGAGACTGTTTAAGCCCATACAAGGATTTTTTAAGCCTGCTAACTTTCCCTTTAGTTTTAGAGTCTTCAAAGCCTGAAGGAATATCCATATACACTTCTTCTGCCAAATCTCCATGTAGAAACACATTTTTAACATCAAATTGATGAAGAGGCCAATTTAAGTTAGCAGCAAGGGATAAAAGAATTCTCACAGTATTTATCTTAGCAACTGGAGCAAATGTTTCCTCATAATCTACCAGATAGGTTTGTGTAAAATCTTTTGCAACTAACCGGGCTTTGTACCTTTCAATAGATCCATCTGCCTTGTGCTTGACTGCAAACACCCACTTGCACCCCACTGTCTTATTCCCCCTAGGTAAATCAACCAATTTCCAGGTGCTATTCTTGTGAAGAGCTTTCATCTCCTCAATCATAGCATGTTTCCACTTAGGATCAGTGAGTGCATCCTGTAGATGGTTAGGTACAGACACAGAAGCAAGATTGGACACAAAAGCTTTATGAGAAGGAGAGAGGCGACGATATGAGACAAAATTAGATATGAGGTGTTGAGTACATGACTGAACACCCTTACGAGTAGTTTCGGAATATCTAAATCATCAATGACGGGAGTAGAATCAATGACAGGAGAATCAATATTAGGAGTAGAATCAGAGTACCTAGGTTCTCATCAGGAGGAGGAGAGTGGAGTGGCGGATCTGGAGCAATGGTCTTATCCTTCATCTTCCAAGTTCTTCGCTAATATACTATATCCTTTTTTTCTGGGTTCCCTCCTCTTTTCCTGGTTTCCCCCTCTGCCTCTCTATCTATTTTATCCTCAATTACAATAGTCCCCAATATCTCAAATTGATTAGACACAGGAACATTAACACTGGCACAGGGATATCAAGTACATCACTAGGAGTAGAAACCTCATCAGGCAACTCTTCTATATGTCTATTCTCCCCCTGAAGAGGTGTCTATAAGACTATTCCTCAAAAAAGGTGACATTCATGGAGACATACCACTTCCGGGTAGGAGGGTGGTAACACTTATAGCCTTTTTGTGTAGGAGAGTAACCAACAAAGACACATTTGATAGCACGAGGATCAAGTTTTCCTCGTGTTGGAGCATGGTTATGAACAAAACATACACAACCAAAGACTTTAGGAGGAATAGAAAACAAGGCAGAAGATCTAGAGAGTACTTCAACCGGAGACTTTTTGTTGAGTACTTGAGTGGGTAACCGATTGATGAGATAGGCAGCAGTTAAGACTGCTTCGCCATAGAAAGACTTTGGAGTCTGAGCAGTGAATAACATAGATCTGGCAGTGTTTAAAAGATGCCTATTCTTGCGTTCAGCAACTCTATTCTGTTGTGGGGTGTTGGAGCAAGATGATTGATGAATTATGCCATAATCCACAAAATAATCCTGGAGACCAGATTTAAAGTACTCCCCCCATTATATGAACGAATGATTTTGACACGGGCATCAAATTGAGTACAAATCATTTTAAATTTTTTTTTGAAGATGGAGTGAACTTCACTCTTTCCTTTCATCATGTACACCCAAGAAGCATGGGAAAAATCATCAATGAAAGTGACAAACCACCTATGACCTTTAAGTACAACAACACGGGAAGCCCCCCAAACATCAGAATGAATAAGAGAAAAGGGACTAGTACTTTTATTTTTATTGGGATAAAAGGAAGCACAGTGGTGCTTTCCAAGTTCACAATCTTCACATTGAAAGGTGGATACATTTTTGTCTGATAATAAAGAGGGAAATAAAAACTGAAGTAAACCAAAGGCAGGATGTCATGTCTATACCAAAGCATGATATCACCAGATTTGGAACCAGCTAAAGTAGTATGATGTGCCAGATGAGGTTGTTCCCACGTCCTTTCCACCACTGCCAATTGTCCTTCCCGTGATAAGATCTTGGAACACACAATGAAAAGGGAAAAAAGTGACACCACAATTATGATCACGGGTAATACGACTAATAGATAAGAGATTATTGGTAAAACTGAGAACATGCAAAACAAAAGATAAAGACAATGAGGGAGAGACACGGACTAAACCTTTGCCTGAAACCGTAGAGACGGTTCCATCAGCAATTTTGGAATATGGTTTATAATCAGAAAACACAGGAGATGAACCGGTCATATGATCAGAAGTCCCTGAATCAATAATCCAAGGGTAACTAGATTGGGATTGGAATGCACTCACAGAATGGGCAAAAGATGATGCGGCAGTAGTAGATGTATCCAGTCGAGACATCAATCGGCGGAGAGTTTCCAATTTCGAAGAAGATAATGCAGTGGATGAAGACGGAGGTATATCATCAACAATGGAGGAACGAGTAGAATTTCCCTTTTAGGAATAAGTATGGACCATGGTCTCCCAAATTTCCTGGGCAGTCGCCATGTCCAAAAAAACTTCACCAATCTCGGGAGCCATAGAATTGATGAGCCAAGACATAATAATAGAGTTTTCGATCTCCCACTAATCATAATCCTGATTGGTAGTGGAAGGGGCCACATTACGCCCATTAAGATGACCCATCTTCGTGCGTGCCTTCAAATAAAGTTCTACCGCTTGCGACCACTTCAAATAATTTTGACCATTGAAAGGAACGGTAGTGATTTTTAGATTGGGATCCAAGGGGGTAACCATAGTCTGAACCGTGGTGGAATTTGCAGTCACCGGTTTATCAAGGTCTGACATAGTTCTCAATAACAAATGGAAATCCCACAACAAGAGAAGGAAGACGAGAGCAGGTGGGTACTCACAGACCAATTAGGTCAATTCAAGGGTCCATAGAAAAAGGACCAACAACCCCATACACTTAACCTCCAATCAAACCAGTAGACCTAGTATGGTCTAGGGTTGAGTAGAAAGGGAGAAGGGAAAGGCTGGGACAACCAGGCCAGAGGAGCTGGAAGGGTTGCCCAAGATGATTGGAGGTTGCGCAAGGCTAAAGGAGGGCTGCTGGGATGAAGCCGCAGCACCTAGGGCTCCAGGAGTCGGCGAGGTGAAAGAAGGGTCTAGCAAGTCCGGCGAGGGCTGGGTAGGGGTGAGGGTGGTCGGCGAAGGGGTGAGGGTGGTCGGCAGGGTTTAGGGTGGCGCAGTGAAGGTGGTGTTTAGGGTTTGTGGTGGTGATGGTGAACCATTGGCTCTGATACCATGTAGAAGTTTATACATTCAAGCTTAGGTTGAGACATGAAGTCTCAACAATATTTATATTTGTAGTGGAGAAAAGTATAATGACAATGATGCCCTTAGGCAATAATAAAAAGATAATAAAAGATCTCTAAACAACTCATAGCCACCTAATATACAACTCATATTAGGCAGCTAATAGACAACAAATCCCAGAATATTTCAACAGGAAGTGCTTTAAGAAGCATAAAATGTTTTTAGAAGACATATGAAGGCTTTGCGAAACTTGAAAATGTTTCAAAAAGCGTGAAAACACTTAAGAAACATGAAAATGTTTTAGGTGCTTTACTCATTCAGTGGCGGATGCAGAAATTTGAAGTTTTTTTTTTTTTTTTTTTGGTTGGGGGGGGGGGGGGGGGGGGGGGTGTGGTGTTCGGGGGCATTGCCCGGTGGAAATTTTTTTTTGGGGGTCTATATATATACGTATTTTTTTTGCAGATGAAATAAGCTAATGCTGTAAAAAAATAATACAAAAACTCTAGAAATCTTCTCTCATTGTATGATGCAGACATCAAAGTTACAACACTTTGGGACCTGTTACTACCCAATATAAAATAGTAACTAACAAATGGCACATTAGGAATGCTAATACTTATTGGCACTGGTGGTATAATAACAAAAATGGCACCTTGTTACTACGAATGAGACCAAGAAAATTGGATCTACCATATAACCAATAGTACTTGATTGTATAGTAGAATTTTTCATTGAGGGGGACTTAAAGTATAAGGAAAAATTTCTATTAGGGTACATCTGATTTTTTTTTTTAACAATACATGGGGGACTTGAGCCCCCCCTTGTCCCCTATCACATTTACCCCTATACTCATCACGAAAAATTGCAAGAAATTTTAAAGTACTTTGCAAAAGATGAAATGCTATAGGAGATTGAGAATGATTTACGAAGGAGGAAGCTATATTGAAGTGCTTAGACGTGCTTTAGGAAGCATGAAAAATGTTTTCAGGGATTTGGAAAATGCTTAAGAAGCAGAAAAAGATGCGTGTTAGAAGACATAAAAGACCATTGCGAAGCATGAAAATATATTGAGAGAAGATGTGTTTTCAAAGACATAAGAGACCTCTGTGAAGCATGAAAATATGTTGAGAAACTTGAAAATGCTTATAAACGCGTGACATAAGTATTTGAAAATGGTTTCAAAGCATGGAGTGCTTTGAGAATTTAGAAACCCTTGGAGCATGAAAGTCATGTAATTAGGAGCTTGAAAATCATAAGTTTGCGTTAGAAAGTGTGAGAAATCATGAAAACATTTAGAAAGCATGTAAAATATTGAAATTGTTTAGAACACAATAATCATGAAATTACTTTGGAAAGCTTGAAAAATCATTGCTTTATGATGCATGAGAATTTGCTTTAAGAAGCACGAAGAATCACGAAGTCGCTTTAGGAAACATTAAAAGATACAAACGCTTTAAGAAGTACAGATAGCAAGAAAGAAATGCTTTGAGAAACCTGAAAATCATTGGAACCCTATAATAAGCGCATAATCATATATTGCTTTTGAAAACGTTGAAAATCATCTATCCTTGCGAAGACAGAACCAAGCATCACAAAGTGCTTGCTTTAATTTTTTTGCTTTAAAAAATACGAAATCAAATGTAATTTATCAATCTTTTGCTTGAGGTGATATTTTTTATTGGGTTTATTATTTGTCATTCTTTGGCAGATTTCTAGAGCATCTTTAATACCTGAATCAAGCCACATTGCAAAGCCAGCTGCCTCTTGGCTTGATGATTTTCTTGTATGGATATCTCCTGAAGCATTTGGCTGCTGTCGGAAATTTGTAAATGATAGTTATTGTCCCCCTGACGATCAGGTCAGTTACTAGAATATTCTTCCCACTTGTATATTTACTTGATATTTTGTCTTGAACTGCTATTTGTTGTTTGTAAAATTATTTATGTTAGTATAAAGGTTCTCTGTTAGCTTATGATTATCAAGCTGCATGTTCTGATTTCTTGTACAACCACCTGATGTACTTAAGATCTTGTTATAAACTGTGTCATGGTAGTGTTTTGACTCGAGTATGATTTGTCTTGGCGACTTAGTTTTTCATGATTAGTTTATTGAGATTGCCAGCCGCTAACCCGTAACCTAGTGGTAAAAATGTGTGACTATACTTGTGGAATCGGGAATATTTCTTTGTTTACCCACCTTGCTAATATCGTATCTTGATTAGATTGTTCAGCTGTTTATATCGTAAAATTCATTTCTACACTACGAGCATCATGTTGCCATCCCTAACATAATCCTTGACAAGTTTATGTGCTGACTTTCTTTTATCCTCGTGTTTTAGTACGTTATGTTGAACTTTTTATCCCTTTTTAGGTATCTTTTACAGTCTATGAAGCACCGACACGGACACGCGGCACGGACACGACACGATTCGAATACGGCGACACGCTATTTCTCAAAAAAGCATGATACGATACGTTGGGGACACGAATTTTTTTAAATATTTTTAAAAATATATATTTACCATGTCTAATCAAAATTGGCATAAAAGCATATAAATCACAACAATATTAGGACATTATCAATAACAAAGCCAATAAATAAAATTCAAAAACATCTTCATTAATAGGCCAATAGCATTCATCAACAATCATCAACCAAGTTGAAGTACATTTGCTAACTACTAAATAATACATGAACTTGTCCCCTGAAATATGTCTACCTACATCAACCAAGCTCCAAAAGATATTGCTAACTACTAAATAATATATGAACTTGTCCTAAAAAATATGTCCATCTACATCAATCAAGCTCCAAAAGATATTCTCGTTTGTGGAAGGAAAGAGTAATATTCCACTATTTCAAAAAGAAGGTTACAGGCCCCTCTTTATATAGATGATAATGCTCATCTATTTTAGGGATATTTACAGCTAATCTAGAAAGGAAATCAGAACTACCTAAAACTGAAAGCTATAAAACAGGAAACTAATATCTACAGATTTGGTAACAGACTACCAAATCTCCTAAAATCATGGGATGAGAAAAAACTGATCTGTTGGCTGTAGATCTCCTCGATTTTAGCCCCTAATATTGCTAACGGATCCTCAAACATAAATCTCTCTATAATTCTACACTCCCCCTCAAGCTGGGCGGTAAATATTAATTAACCCCAGCTTGGAACTCAGATCATCAAACACCTTTCTCGGTAGAGCCTTGGTAAGGATGTCTGCTGTCTGAGGACATGTAGGCACGTACAACATCTTGATTATTCCTTCCTCTATCTTCTCCTTTATAAAATGTCGATCAATTTTCACATGTTTTGTTCTATCATGATGAACTGGATTTTTGGCAATGCTGATTGCTGACGATTATCACAGAACATTTTCATAGGTTCTTCATCTGAAAATTTTAATTCCTTTAGCACCCTTTTTAACCAAATTCCCTCACAAATACCGTGTGCCATTGCCCGGAATTCAGCTTCTGCACTGCTTCTTGACACCACTGACTGCTTCTTACTTCTCCAAGTGACCAGATTTCCCCACACAAAAGTACAATATTCTGAAGTTGATCTTCAGTCTTTTATTGATCCTGCCCAGTCTGCATCGCTGAACACTTCAATATCTCTTCTTTGGTTCTTCTCAAAAAATAATCCTCTGCCTGGTGTTAGTTTCAGGTATCTCAGGATTCTATACACAGCTTCCATGTGTTCTTCATTTGGATTGTTCATGAACTGACTTACCATGCTAACAGCAAATCCAATGTCTGGTCGTGTGTGAGATAGGTATATTAGTTTACCTACTAATCGTTGGTATCTTCCTTTGTCCACGGGTGCACAATTTTCCTTAGCTCCTAGTTTGATAGTTGGATCCATAGGAGTATCCGCCGGCTTACACCCGAGCATTCTAGTCTCTTTTAAGAGATCTAGGACATATTTTCTCTGTGAGACAGAGATTCCCTTTCTTGACCTTGCAATCTCCATACCTAGGAAATATTTAAGATTCCCAAGGTCCTTGATTTCAAATTCTGCAGCTAGTAAACTTTTGATGGTGCGGATTTCCTCTTCATAGTCTCCTGTTAGGATTATGTCATCCACATACACTATGAGGACAGCAAGTTTTCCTGTAGAAGAGTGTTTAACAAATAGTGTATGGTCTGTCTGACATTGAGAGTAGCCATGTTTCTTCACAACCTTTGTGAATCTTTCAAACCAAGCTCTTGGAGATTGCTTGAGCCCATATAGAGATCTCCTAAGTTTACAAACCTTGTTGCATGTAGTTTGTGTCTCAAATCTGGGGGGAATTTCCATGTACACTTCTTCAGTTAGGTCCACATTCAGTAAGGCATTCTTGACATCTAGTTGGTGGAGAGGCCAGTCAAGGTTTGCAGCCAAAGATAATAAAACCCTAATTGTGTTTAACTTGGCTACAGGAGCAAATGTCTCCTCATAATCGATTCCATATGATTGGGTGAATCCCTTTACAATCAGCCGTGCCTTGAACCGATTAACACTCCCATCTTCATTATATTTTATTGTGAAGATCCATTTGCAACCTACTGGGCGTTTCCCAGTTGGTAAGTCAGAGATTTCCCAAGCTCCATTTTTCTCTAGTGCATGAATTTCTTCATACACTGCTGATTTCCATTCTGGTGAGCCGAGAGCTTCTTGTATATTATTAGGAACTTGGATGTTGTCGAGGTTGACAACAAAAGCTTTGAAATTCGGTGACAATCCTTCATATGACACAAATGTGTATATCGGATGTTTTGTGCATGATCTTACCCCTTTTCTCACAGCAATAGGAAGGCCACTGTCATCATTAGTTTCGGGATTAGTGTTACTTAGTGGATCTTCACTTGGTCTAGGAATTGAGTCACTCTTGGGTTTGCTCAAGAGATGCTTGTGTTAGGAAACTGCGTTCCCAGAATCCGTTGACAGCGCGTATAAGTTGGTACTGCAAAAAAAAATTACGTGAAAACTACAATAACCCTACAAGGGCGGAACTAGGGTTACCTTGAACTGCAAAAACGGATTGCTGTAGTAGACGAATCGAGAACACGGGCTCGATAACAGCTCACGATCTTCTACCGTATTCCTCCGCTGCCAGAATATCGAAATGAGTGTGGGCTCTTTCGAAATCCTTTATGTTTTATGCTCTTCCCTCTTTACGTTCTATTTTCTATTCCCAGTTATAACACTCTCTTTGATTGCTGTGACGATTCAATCCCGATCACATTGATCCGACAAAGATGTGTTCGTCAGGAGGACTAAACGATCTCCGATTTACTTGAATTTTTTACAGCAGCTCCGTCTCGACGTCAGGAACGTTGTGTAAAAAATTCAGCAACTTTCGATCAGTATCGAGCAGTCTGAAGCTCTTTTAGTGAGCGTTGTCCGACGCTAGCGATCTTCACTCCTATGTCTCTTGAATGCTCACAGAGACTAGGGTTTGGTGGAAACCCTTCTAGAAGAAAGCTAGGAGGTCAAGGGAAGCTTAGAATGTGAAATCATGCAACCTGAGAGAAGAGCCAAGGCAGCATATATATAGGCTACGATAGGGACCATAAGAAGTCAATAAGGAATAGGCTTCCTTATGGAATTAGGAAACCCTAGTTCGAACTGAATCAGATTCCTATTTCCATAAATTATAATTCATACCACTAAAGAATTATAATTGCACTCCTACCCTTATCTCAAAAATATATTTCGAGCTCTATGTTAATAAATGCTTATTATCTCCCCATGTTAAGATTACAGATATCCATTAATTAAATATAATTACTGACAATCATATTTAATTAATTTCTTAAAATTCCTTGAGATCTTCTGCTTAACTTATCTGATATGTCGGATACAAAATCCACCTGCAGGGTTTGACATAATCAAAACTTATAAGCTTTCTCAAGGGGATATCATCAATCCCAAAATTGAGACATGGATTCTATCATTAATTAATATCCACCACACAATTAATATTGCCACCCAATCCAATGAGATATTGACCCATTTAAGGATCTCACCCTTTTAGGGATCAAAGTATAAATATAAAATGTACGTGTCTATAAATTAAATTAGGATTTAGAGCATAAGCACTCATAATAGCCATGAGGTATTAATTATCTTATAAGTGAGTATAAAGATAATTACCCCAAGTCAGTCCTGTTTAATACACAAAGTGTACCAGCATAGTGAGTTGAAACTGTACCGTTTCCCGCAGTCAAGACAAACCTACTACAACACCATGCTGCAGTCCTACCGATGGTGTGTCCAATCCCATCTAAGACAGTAAACCAAAATCTTACATTCTACAATATCTGGTGGTCTGATCTTCCGTGTGTAAGCCGAACTCTACACACCATACCACCTACTATGTAGAATGAGAAACACACATGCATAATATTAAATAAATAATATTATACAAACATTGCCCACACAGATTCTCATAAAAATGGAATAACTGATTTTATTAAAATAATAAATTAACTGCATAAAGCATGGCTTTTAGTATACATCCCTAACAGCTTGTTGTTCCATCTCCTTTTGGTTCTTTCTCCTCCTTGAGTAGGTAATCAATTCATCACTCTTTGTTGATTGAATAGTGTCTAGATTTTGAGGTGTGTCCAGATTTTGAGGTGGATTGTTGGCTTGATCTTGAGTTTCTAGGGAGTAAGAAGACTCAAGGGAGAGATTTTGAGGAGGAAGTGATTCATGATTTAGTGATGGGCAGGTTTGGTCAGAATTAGGAGAGACATGAGGTGATTCTTCAATATCCCAAAGCTGATATTCTAGGATAAAATTAGTCTCCCCCTGAATATCAGATTTGGGGAAATAAGGTTGTTGCTCAAAGAAGGTGACATCCATGGAGTGATAGAATTGTTTAGTGACCGGTGAGTAGCATTTATATCCTTTTTGAGTTGGAGAGTATCCAAGGAAAATACATTTATGAGCTCTAGGATCAAGTTTGTCCCGGTGTTGTTGATGGACATGGACAAAAGATGAACACCTGAAAACTTTGAATGGGATGGTGGAGATGAGACGAGTAGTGGGAAAGGACTGAAGGAGAATTTGACAGGGAGTCTGGAAGTTAAGAATCCGAGATGGCATCCTATTTATGAGGTATGCAGCAGTAAGGATGGCTTCACCCCAGAAAGTATATAACCCAAAAAGTATGTTTGTGATCATGAACCAAGTTCCAAAAGATATTTGCAAATTACTATTTACTAAATAGTAAATACTATGTATATCCCAAAAAAGATTTCCATCAACTCATTCTTCAATTATCTCATCCCCATCATCTGTAAATATCATTGCCTCCATCTCCGGTTCATCAAGGGAGAGTTGTGCAATCTCAAGCTCCCCAACATCTTCAAATGAATCAAAGGCATCTCCGGCAATATCCCACATTTTGGTTTCTCCTCGAAGGTATTGTGGAGTTCTTCTAGATAAAAGGCGGAGATTAGTATGAATGAAAACCAGGTCTTCAGCACGTTTAGGTGTCATCTTATTCCTTCTCATCGAGTGCACAAAAGAGTTTGTACTCCAATTCCTCTCCGCACATGATGAAGAAGAAGGATGCACAAGTAGCTTCAAAGCAAGGGTTTGAAGCAAAGGTGCGCATGCACCATAGGTTACCCACCAACTTTTAGGATCCATTTCATAGCGATGGTGAATGGAATCAACATCCCCAAACTCTCCCGACCTACTTGAGAAATCAACATACTCCGCAAACAACTTTGCTCGATCCTCCGAATTTGAAAAATATTTTTTCATGCACTTTAATCTTTCTCGAGCAACTTCCACATCTTTGTGTGGAGGAACTCCATGAGGATCCTCATTAAGCCATTGCTTGCTATAGTACCTTACATAGAAGAAAAAAAAATTAAAGTAAGTCTATGACTAAGAGTCTAAGACGCTCAACAAGTTATCATAGACTCACTTTAGAATTTAGAAATTATAAGTCACCTTGGATTTAGCGAGTGAGCTAAGCAATGGAGGGGAGTGTTGTTCTTGTTCCAACGGTCCACGAGAATTTGATGCACCACTTCAAAGAAGGTAGATGACTCTTCAAGCCGCTTTCCTTCATGCCTATGAATTGCAACCTTCACGTTTTCAATCATTGTGTCCCACATATCGTAAACCAAGTGAAGACAAGGCTTGTCCGTATCACAAGCCCTAAGCATATCATATATAGGTGACGTGAAGGAAAGTATGTAATCTATTTTGTCCCACCAAACATCATCTAACACCTTCTTTTTCATAGTTCTAGCTTTTCCCGCGTCATCCTCTCTATAGGAACTCCACTTTTCACTAATTACCATGGCTTGGAGACTACCTTTTATGAGCTTAAATCTCCTAAGCATAACAATCACAGAGGCAAAACGAGTAGTTGCAACTGAAAGTAATTTCAAAGGAACAAACTCGTTAAACATAGCCAATCTCATGGAGTGGTTCATGATAAAATTCTTGATGAACATCACTTCATCCGCAATGTCCGTGATCCAACTACACTCTTCGTAGGTCACTCAATTATTTTCAAGATTCTTTGCCATACAAATTTTTTGCAAGGCAAGATTGAGTGTGTGAACCACACATGGTGTCCAAACAATATTAGGATATAAACCTTCAATAAGAAGTCCCGCACCCGCGCAATTCTTGGCATTATCGGTGATCACTTGAATAACATTACCGGGACCAACCTCCTCAATCACTTCTTTCAATAAACCAAAAATAAATGCCTTATCTTTGGTTTCACCCGAACAATCCACCGCCTTAAGAAACATAGGTCCACTTTCCTTTACCGCCATGAAGTTAATCAAGGGTCTCCTTTGTGAGTCACTCCATCCATCACTCACGATGCTTACACATTTTTCCCTCCACGTGCTCTTGATAGGTTGTAGTAATCTCTCAACATTTGCCTTTTCTTGTTGGAGTAAACTTGTCCTCAACAAGTTATATCCTGGTGGCAAATATCCCGAAAGAGCATTGTTTGCGGCAAATGAAAAACAACTCACGTAGTACGGGCTCCTTGATAGATGAAATGGTAAGCCCGAGGCATAGAACATCCTAGCAATCTCCGCGTGCATTTGGTCAGGGTCTTCAAGTTAAATGCCTTCCCAATAGCCGTACTTCCGCTTTCACTAGTCTTTCTCTTTTTCAAATCATAACCTCCTTGCACAAAACTATTCAAACCACCCGATGCCACACTAGAAGGTGGCAACGATACTTTCTTTGGTGCATTTCTTTGAGCTCGCTCATTGACTTCCTCCTGTTGGAATATATATTTATTATAGTCAAACTTATTCACGGACTGATTAGGAATAGATTTATTGTAATTGATTATAGTTGTCTATTTCATTTTTTTTTCTTTCCTTTTCTCTTCTTTATTTCCTGTTTTTCTGTTTTTCCTAACTTGTATATATATACACACATTGTGAATGAATAATATATCAATTATTCTTCTATTTTTGTTCTTGGTATTAGAGCCACAACAAAAACACCAAACCCTAGCTCCCCACCACCAGCCGCCACCACCCACAGCCTCTCCTAGGCTCGCCGCAACACCTCCCACCCCCAGCCCACCTCGGCGCAGACCCCCACCACCAGCCGAGGTACCCACAAGCCCCCCAGGGCTCCGGCGCACCTCCCAGGTCCCATCGAGGCCTTGTGCCTCTCCGACAGCCTCTGTGCCGTCCTCCGCCCCTCTGTGGGCCTCTCCTGCATCCCTGTGATGCATTAGAGCCTTAGTGCTCCTTCTCATCTCTCTTTCAGACCATTATTTGGTCTCCAGTTGCTCCATCTATTCTGGGCTGCCCTCCATCTTCTTGATTTTCCAAATTTTTGTTGGTTTTCTCTTGGGTTCAGACACTCCGGTATGGCTCACGATGGAAAAGATACTGATCCTGCTCGTCCAGATCTGTCTCTTTCTCAACACACGCCTGCTCAACGTGTTACTAGTGTGTTGTTGAGTGGAAGGAACTTTGCCGCATGGTCCCGTTCTTTCCGTCTCTATCTTGGAGGCAAAGGTAAGTCTAGATGGATTTTAGGCACTGTACCCAAACCAGCGCTCTCTGATCCTACATTTGCTCTGTGGGATATTGATAACTGCACCATTTTGGGGTGATTATTTAACTCTATGGAAGATCGGATTTATCATATGTTCAAGTTTCATGATACTGTTTCCAGCCTATGGACCTCTCTGACTCAAATATATGCTCATGAGTGCAATGATTCCCGTATCTTCGAACTTTATCGGGATGTTGCACAGGCTTCTCAGGCTACATTAGGTCTTTCAGTTGCTGATTATTTTGGCTACCTTCAGTCCCGTTGGGAGGAACTGGCTCAGTATGAGCCTCTTAGTGAATTTCCGCCTGAAGCAGGTACTATTGCTCTCCGACGTCTCAATCGCCATCACACCTACCAGTTCGTGATGGGTCTAAAACTTGAGTTCGAATCTCTCCGGACTCAGATTTTAAACACATCCCCTATGTCCTTTTTATTTGAGGCTTTTGCTACTATTGATGGAGATGAGAGACGTCGTCGCTTGCTTCAACCTCCGGCTTTACCTGAGCCCACTCAAGTGCCTGATCAGATGCCTCTTGCTGCCCCGACGGGCCCATTCACTCGTCCTCCTGGATCTGGTAATCGCCCTTTCTGCACTCACTGTGGTAATCTTGGTCACGTTAAGGATTGCTGCTTCAAACTCCATCCTGAACTTCGTGAGAAAGGTGCCCGAAATAAAGGAAAGGGTCCATCCCGCACTGCTACTATGGTTGAGACTACTCCTACTCCGGATCTCCTTCAACTCCAGACTCAGATGGGCCACCTTCAATCTCAAATAGGGGCATTACTTCAGCAAGGTTCTCATTCTGGCACCACTCCCACTACTACTTTGGCTTCAGTTACTCCTTCTACTGCACTCCATGTTGGGTCTAGCAACCCCTCGTGGATTCTGGATTCTGGTGCCAGTGATCATATGACTGGTAAGTTGTCCTTGTTTTCATCCTCTTTGGTTCCCATCTCCCAATCTGTGCGTATTGCCGACGGGTCCACTATCTATGTCAAAAGTAAAGGCGATGTTTGCCTCTCTCCTAGTATCTCTTTATCTTCTGTTCTTCGTGTCCCTAGTTTTCCTTATAATCTTCTTTCAGTTAGTCGTCTTACAAAATCTCTTAATTGTGAAATTGTGTTCTTACCAGATTGTTGTCATTTGCAGGATCGAATTTCGAAGAAGATTTTTGGCAGGGATATGAGCGGGATGGCCTTTACTATTTTGGTGATCCACCTGGCAGGAGTTTAAGTTTGTCATCGTCGAGTCTTCTCGTCTGTTTTGCCTGAATCTTCTAAGTCTTCTAGTTTTTCTTTAGAGTTAATAAAATTGTGGCACGCCCTCTTGGGCCATGCAAACTTTCATTATCTTTGTTAACTTTTTCCATTATTAAATAAAGCCTGCCAGAAATTTAAATTCAACTGTGTTGTGTGTGAATTATCTAAGCATACTCGTTCTCATTACATACCTCGCATGAATCGTGCACCGTCTGCTTTTGATATTATCCATACTGATGTGTGGGGCCCTTCTCCAATTACTGCTATTTCTGGTTAAAGTTATTATGTTACATTCATTGATGATTACACTAGGTGTACATGGGTTTATTTGCTTAAGAAGAAAGCAGAAGTTTTCTCCTTGTTTTCTAACTTCTTACAAATGGATAAGACCCAATTTAGTACTGTTGTTCGTAATCTACGTTCTGATAATGGTCGTGAATACATTACTAATGAGTTTCGGACTGAGCTTAATAAACAGGGTATTCTCCAGCAACTCACTTGTCCTGATACTCCAGAACAGAATGGTGTGGCGGAACGAAAGAATCGCTCCATCATGTCTGTTGTTAGGTGTCTTCTGTGCGGAATGAATGTACCCAAATATTTGTGGCATTTGGCCGTTCTTACTGCCACTCTTCTTCTTAACCGGACTCCAAGTCGTGTTTTACAAGGCAAGGCACCTCTGCAACTTCTTCAGCCCGACAAAACCCTCTTTCCTATCCTACCTCGGGTCTTTGGTTGTACATGCTTTGTCCAAGATCGCAGTCCAACTCGAACAAAATTAGATAACAAGGCTGTCCGCTGCATCTTCTTAGGTTATTCACCTATGTCAAAAGGTTACAGGTGTTATGATCCTACCACTCGTCATATGTATCATTCTTTGGATGTCACTTTTTTTTGGAAGATACTCCGTTTTCTGCAGGTCCTCAGTCTGTGTTTGATCCTCCTTCATCCGAAGTCTCCGAGGATTCAAACTTTCCTCCGCGTCATGTTCCTCTGTTTGAACAACCTCTGGAGCCTTCTTCCAACCTTCCGCCGGTTATCACTACTGCTCCTACTCAGGTGTACTCTCGTCGGCCTCCTGCTCAGACTCCACTTCCAATATCTTCACCGGAATCTGGTAATGTTTCCCCACCTTTACCTTCTGTTTCCTCTAGATATCCCTCTAGACTTCGTCGTCCTTCTAATCATTATGATTTTTCTGTTAGTACTAATCACCCCATTGATTAGTATGTTTCTTATCAGGGACTTTCAGATTCCTATTGCTCTTTTCTTAAACAGGTTGACTCCACATCCATCCCTCGGTCTGTCTCTGAAGCCCTATAGGATCCACAGTGGGTGGCTGCCATTGGAAATGGATGCCCTTCAACGTAATCAGACTTGGGAACTTGTGCCTCTCCCCCCGGGTGAGAAATCTGTTGGGTGTAAGTGGGTCTTCACTATTAAGTATCAGGCTGATGGTACTATCGAGCGATATAAGGCGCGTCTAGTGGCCAAGGGCTTTACTCAAATCTCGGGCCAGGATTTTAGTGCTACCTTTGCTCCTGTCGCCAAATTGACATCTGTTCGACTTATAGTCTCTTTGGCGGCATCTCACAACTGGCCCCTGCATCAACTGGATGTTAAAAATGCCTTTCTAAATGGGGATTTGGATGAGACTATTTATATGGATCCTCCTCCGGGTTTTCAGGCTGAGGGGGAGTATTCAGGGAAGGTATGTCGTCTTCGAAAATCTTTATACGGACTGAAGCAATCTCCTCGAGCTTGGTTCAACCGCTTTAGTGAGGTTATTTTATCTTTGGGCTTCACTCGATGCTACACTTGCTTCACCTATCATCGACCTGATGACCGGTCAATTATTATTCTGGTATATGTTGACGATATCATTATTACAGGGGATGATGCTCCAGGCATTACCAAAGTCAAGAAGGCTCTCAGTCAATCTTTTGATGTTAAGGACTTGGGGCCCCTTCGATACTTTCTCGGGATTGAAGTTGCTCGCTCTCGTCAAGGTATGTCACTGTCTCAATGAAAATACACTTTGGATCTTCTGCAAGATACAGGTATGATGGGATGTCGTCCTGCCTCCACTCCTATGGATCCCAATCATAAGCTATCTAATGAGTCTGGGGAACTCCTTCCTGATGCTTCAGTATATCAGCGCCTTGTTGGCCGTCTTATTTACTTGACCAACACTCGACCCGACATTACATTTGCGGTCAGTGTTGTGAGTCAATTTATGCATGCTCCACGATCATCTCATCTTGATGTTGTTCATCATATACTCCGGTATCTCAAGACTTGTCCGGGTCTTGGGTTATTTTATTCTGCAGGTATACAGTCTGGGGTGTCCTGCTTCACTGATGCTGATTATGCTGGGTCTAAGAGTGATCGTCGGTCCACATTCAGATTCTGCACTTTCTATGGGAACCATCTTCTCTCATGGAAAAGCAAGAAACAAGCTGTAGTTTTTTGTTCTTCTGCTGAGGCAGAGTATCATGCCATGGCACAGGGAACATATATGCTTCTATGGGTGTTTTCTATTCTGAAGGAGTTGGTTATCCGGTTAATGGCTCATCTGCGTTGTTCTGTGACAACAAGTCTGCACTTATGCTTGCTTCTTACTCGGTTCTCCATGAACGTACTAAGCATATTGAAGTGGATGTTCATTTCATTAGAGAGAAAGTTCGTTCTGGAATCATTGTCCCAGAGTTTGTGCCCTCTTCCAATCAAGCTGCTGATATGTTTACAAAGTCTGTTGGTCCCTCTCTGCTGAAGTTGTCTTTGATCAAGCTGGGTCTCATTGATATCTTTGCTCCATCTCCAGCTTGAGGGGGAGTGTTGGAATATATATTTATTATAGTCAAACTTATTCACGGACTGATTAGGAATAAATTTATTGTAATTGATTATAGTTGTCTATTTCCTTTTTCTTTTCTTTCCTTTTCTCTTCTTTATTTCCTTTTTCTGTTTTTCTTAGCTTGTATATATATATATACACACATTGTGAGTGAATAATATATCAATTATTCTTCTATCTTTCTTCTCCTCCTCTAATTTTTGCATGTCCGTTATATCTTGTTGTTTCACTTTTTTACAAGTGGCAATACCACACCCACTCAATTTTAACAAATGAGCTCTAACCTTTGTATATGAACTTTGTTTAGTCTCATGGCAAAAATTGCATTGCCATGATATATTTCCCCCTCCGGTATTAGGTTTATCATCATATCTCGTAACATATTTTCAAAGAGGTTTTTTCGTGTCTTCTTCATTGGTTGATGCCACCTCATTACTAGAATCCCTAGAAGACATGTATTGTAATTTAGGAAGGCACAAAATGATGGACAAAAAATTATAATCAGAACCTAGATAAACACATACCCACATAAAACCCTAATGGACAACATATTCAAACATAGTTTGAAGTTAAAATTATAAAGCCCTAAACTGATGCATGTATAAAAACCCTACCCCTAAATCTCTTTTTAGTTTTTATAGTTGAGAACCATCCACAAAAGTGAGATTTTCAGCCACAAGAAGAGAAAAAAAAAAAAGAAGATAAAAGTATAAAGCCCTAAACTGATGCATGTATAAAAACCCTATATTAGAACCCCTAAATCTCTTTTTAGTTTTTATAGTTGAGAACCATCACAAAAGTGAGATTTCCAGCCACAAGAAGAGGAAAAAAAAAAAGAAGATAAAAAAAAAAAACAAAAAAAAAGAAGAGAAAACGAAGGAGAAGAATACCTGTGCGTCAGCGAAGCAGTCGGCGTCGGAGTCAACAATCGGCGTCGGCAGGCGGCGTTGGAGTCGCAGTCGCTCTCTTCTTCGTCTCTTCGTTTCACTCTCTCTCTCTCTCTCTCCCTCTGTTGTAATACGTAAATGAAAAAGAGATTCTAAGTTCTTAAAAAAATCTTCTTCCTTTTATATTTTTTAAAGTTGTCTTATTTTTGTTTACAACCCATATAATATTTTAAAAACTTTCATTTACATCCAAAGTTTATAAAAACTTAAAAAAAAAATAGAATTTTACCCCCAAAATTTCCAAGTAGGGTATAAAAATGCCCATTTCGTGTCCTAGCGTGTCGCGATCATGTTGGCTGCGTGTCGGTCCAAGAAAATAGAATAAAATAACAGGAATCGTGTCGGGAGCGTGTCGGGTCGTGTCGGTGTCAGATTCGATGTCGACACTGATACGGGAGCCAAAATGAGTGTCGGTGCTTCATAGTTTACAGTACTTAACTGTGATGATTAATTAATTTAATTCTATAAATGAACTTTTCTTTTTTGATGCTCTAGCCTCCTTGCTGTTCACCTGATGACGATTCCTGTGGGTTTGATGGTGTATGCAAAGATTGTACAACTGTAAGTAACACTAATTGGTTTTTAAAACACCTGTTTTAGTGCCCTTTCTGTTCTTATTTCTTTGTGTGGATAACATTTTGGATGGTTCCAGTGCTTCCGCCACTCAGATTTGGATAATGGTCGTCCATCTACATTGCAATTCAGAGAGAAGCTTCCATGGTTCCTCAATGCATTGCCCTCAGCTGACTGTGCGAAGGGGGGCCATGGTGCCTACACAAGCAGTGTGGATCTGAATGGTATGTTGCTATAACTGCTTATACGTACGTAAATATGTTTGTGTTTGTCCTTTTCAAATCTGGAAACACATGCACCTGTATACGTGTAAGCCCAATAAATTTTCTTGTGGTATATAAAAGTTTAGTGTAATTATATGCTGTAAGTCTCATACTTGGCTGAGTAGGATGACCTATTTTCAGGTTATGAGAGTGGTGTTATACGGGCATCAGAGTTCCGAACATATCACACACCATTGAACAAACAAGTAAGAGGGATCATCTTACTAATGAATTGATACTTTTGGTAATTAACTGTGTAATTTATACCAAACAAACCTTTTTGTTTGAAATGTACTTCATTTTCTGCAGGGTGACTATGTTAGCTCATTGCGGGCAGCACGAGAGTTCAGCTCAAGGGTTTCTCAATCTTTGAAGGTCTGCATAGAATATATTTTTTCAGCCATAATCTTATCTGATTTTCATGGTATTCTCTTCAAAACAGAAAGAATTGACTAGGCATTTATGTATATGTAGTCATATATTTAGCTAATATAGACAGTTAAGATGCAAACATTACGAATTTAGGGTCTCAGAGAGAGAGAGAGAGAGAGCGCGTTAGATAAATCGATGTAGTGTGTTAGCTTTATCTATACGCTACAACTACAAGTCTATTTATATAGTCAAATAGTAGAAGAAGTACAGTACTACCCTTACTAGCATACCAAGTCCAAACTAAATACAATAAAATAAAAGAGCTCTAACACTTCCCCTCAAGTTGGAGCATAGAGATCAAATCTGCTAAGCTTGGAGCATAAACGTTTAAAGATTGGCCGAGCCAGGAACATGGTAAAATATCACCTTTTGTTCTTAAGGCCAAATGTAACTATGTAGTCTGCTTCTGCATGAGAGGGTCATGAATAAAGTGACAATCAACCTCAATATGGTTGGTCCGTTCATAACATACAGGATTACTAGCAATAAAGTTGACCGTCTGATTGTCACAATACATCGACATTGGAGATGGCAAATCGACACCTATATCATGAAGTAAAGATCAAACCCACAACATCTCACACGCAATGTGAGCCATGGCATGATACTTATGTTGGTTAAATAAGTTTAGTTTTATTTTATTATTGTATAAGGGCTTTAATGTAATTTTTAGTTCTCTCATTTACTGAATAATATATATGGGGTGTGACTAATTGTCAACCCTAAGTTTGGCATAATCCTATTGTTAACATGGTTTCAGAGCCACCCTAACAAGGGTTTCAGCCACCACCCAACCATCCACCACCACCGTGAATACACAAGTTGTACGGAGTGATATTGTGCCTCCTACTGATAGCCCGAACGTGAAACTTACTACATCTTTATTCAATGGCCAGAACTACCTCGCATGGTCCGGATCTGTGATTATGTCCTTGAAGGGCAGAGGCAAGATGGGGTATATCAATGGCAAGATAAAAGCACCGCCAATTGAGGATGCTTCGTATGACAAGTGGGAGATGGAGAACTACACTGTCATGACGTGGCTTTGCCACTCTATGGTTCCTGAGATTGCTGAAGGGTTTCTGGACATGGCGACTGCCCAAGATATTTGAGAGACCATGGCCAACACTTATTCCAGAAAGGGAAATTCAGCTCAAATATTTGAGCTCCGCCGTTTGATTGGACGTTCAGAACAAGGAGAGCAGAGTGTTCTTCAGTACTACACAGCTCTTTCCACTCATTGGAAACGTTTGGACCATCTAGTGGATTATAAACCTGTTTGCATTACGGATTCTGTGGCTTACCATAAGGTTGTTGCTGAAGAACGAATATTTAAATTCCTTGAAGGTCTCCACCCCGATTTGGATCCTGTTCGCAGCCGTGTTTTGGGAATGGAGCCTTTGCCTTCTCTTCAGGAGGCCTTTGCCTATGTACAGAACGAGGAAAGCCGTCGTTCTGCTATGCTTCCGCCTGTCTCTACAGAGAAATCTGCTCTCATTTCCGCTCCTCAGGAGGATGGACACCGTACTCGTGATATCTCTAGTGACTCCAGTTCATCGGATAAGTCTAAGCAGTTCTGTGATTTTTGCAATACCAAGTTTCACACTAGAGAGACATGCTATAAGCTTCATGGTTATCCACCGGGCAGTCGTGGAGGTCGTTTTGGCTCCTCTAGAGGTCGTGGGGGGCGGTTTAATGGTCGTCGTTCCCATGCTCATCACACTGCCGCTGCTGATCCTTCAGCTCCGATTCCAGATCCGCCAGCTTCGCCTGCTATATTTACTGCTTCTGAGTTGGAAGAGGCCTTCCGGGGTTTAATGGCTCGTCGTTCTTCCGCGGCTACTTCTACAGGTGCTTCCTCTTCATTTGCCAGACAGGTAACTTAGTCACTTCTGCCCGAGCATGCTTATCTCATTTGTCCTCTCCTTGGATTATTGACTCTGGAGCTTCAAACCATATGTCTAGCTCTTCCGATTTGTTTTCTATTTATACTCCTCATTCAGGTCAAGACAAAGTTCGCATTGCCGATGGCACCTTTTCTTCTGTTTCAGGAAAGGGTGTCATTCATGCAACTCCCTCGCTACCTCTGTCATCGGTTCTTCATATTCCCAGTTTTACTTCTAATCTGTTATCTATTAGTCGTATAACTAATGATTTGAACTGCAGTGTAACCTTTTTCCCTTCTCACTGTGTTTTTCAGGACCTTACCACAAGGAGAACGATTGGCAGTGGTAGAGTGGAGAATGGCCTTTACCTTCTGGATGGAGGAAGCAAAGGCGCTTATCATACTACTAGTTCTGAGAATAAGTCGGACGACATTTGGTTATTACATAAGAGATTAGGACATCCTTCCTTCCATTTACTTAAACATATGTTCCCTTCTTTAGTTAATAAACCTGTTTCTGAGTTTTATTGTGAATCTTGTGAACTTGGGAAACATCATCGGACATCTTTTGCTCCGACTTTTAATAAAAGTTTAGTTCCTTTTTCTTTAATCCATTCTGATGTATGGGGTCCTTCTCGTATTAATTCTTTAAAAGGTCATCGTTGGTTTGTGAGTTTTATTGATGATTATTCACGCACTACATGGCTTTATCTTATGAAGGAGAAGAGTGAAGTGTTTTCTATCTTCAAATCTTTCTATCAGATGGTTTTAACTCAGTTTGGGACAGGTATAAAAATTATACGTTCTGATCAAGGGGGTGAATATATTGATTTGGGTCTAGGTGAATTTTTTACATCCAAGGGTATTTTACATCAAACTTCTTGCACTGATACTCCACAACAAAATGGAGTAGCAGAACGCACGAATCGTCATTTACTTAATGTTGCTCGCTCTTTGATGTTCACAGCTAATGCTCCTAAGCCATATTGGAGTGAAGCTGTCTTAACAGCAGCTTATCTCATTAATAGACTTCCTACCCAGGTCCTCAATAAAAAAGCACCCACCGATCTTCTGATTCATCCTTCTTCCAGTTTTTCCATTCCTCCTCGGGTCTTTGGTTGTGTATGTTTTGTCCATAATAGCTCTCCTTCAAGGGGGAAGCTAGATCCTAGAGCCATTAAATGTATTTTTCTTGGGTACTCTCCTACTCAAAAGGGGTACAAGTGTTATAATCCTGATACTAGAAAGTGGTATGTGTCTATGGATGTCACTTTCCATGAATCTATACCTTTTTTCACATCTCCCAGAGTACCTCTTCAGGGGGAGAAGGAAAATGAAGAGACTCTGGGACATGTCTTTCCTGTTTTACCTGAAATTTCTAGTGAAGTGAATGTTAATGAGGAACCCATATTGTTAGGAGTGGAAGAAGAGGAAGAGGAACCAATAACTCCCAGACAGAATGGGGTTAATGAAGGTACTGTAGAGCATGTTACTCCGAAGGAAAAAAAATTGTTAGTATATTCCAAAGGCACATGGAGTAAGAACAAGGGTAAGGAGGTAGAGGCCAGTACTCCTATTCCCCCACTGCCATCTTCTCCAACTGGTGACGTCTCTGACATTTCCCCAGGTAACACTGATAACTCATTTTCTCTAGAGTCTGATGATCTCGATGTTCCTATTGCTGTTAGAAAGGGTGTTAGATCTTGTACTCAACACCCTATATCTAATTTTGTGTCTTATTCCAACTTGTCTCCTACTTATCGTTCCTTCCTTTCGAATATTGCCTCCGTTTCTGTTCCTAATCATGTCCAGGATGCTCTCGGAGATCCCAAGTGGAAGCATGCTATGGATGAAGAGATGAAAGCTCTTCACAAAAGTGGCACGTGGGAGTTGACTAAGTTACCTATGGGCAAGAGAACAGTGGGGTGCAAGTGGGTGTATGCAGTGAAGCATAGAGCAGATGGTTCCATTGAAAGGTTTAAAGCTCGTCTGGTTGCTAAGGGTTTCACTCAGACATATGGAGTGGATTATCAGGAGACCTTTGCTCCAGTTGCGAAGATGAACTCTATTAGAGTCCTTTTATCTCTTGCAGCTAACTATGATTGGCCTCTTCATCAATTCGATGTGAAGAATGCATTCTTACATGGCAATTTGGAGGAAGAAGTGTACATGGATATTCCCCCTGGATATGCAAACTCAGAAACAGAAGGTAAAGTATGTAGGCTCAAGAAGTCGTTGTATGGCCTAAAGCAGTCACCAAGAGCCTGGTTTGAGAGGTTTACACAGGCTATGTGTAGATATGGGTTCAAACAAAGTCAAGCCGATCATACGTTATTTATCAAACACTCTTTGCATGGTAAGACTACTGCACTGATTGTATATGTGGATGACATTGTCCTTACAGGTGATGACATGGAGGAAATGCAGCGATTGAAAGAGTACATGGCAAAAGAGTTTGAAATAAAAGATCTGGGACAGCTAAAGTATTTTCTGGGAATTGAAGTGGCCAGGTCTAAGCATGGAATATTCATCTCTCAGAGAAAGTATGTTCTGGATCTCTCGAGTGAAACTGGGATGCTTGGAAGTAGAGCATGTGATACACCTGTTGAACCAAATCAGAAATTGAGTGATGACAAAAGTGGGAAGATGGTAGACAGGGGGAGATATCAGCGACTGGTAGGAAAGCTTATCTATCTATCTCATACCCGTCCTGATATTTCATTTGCTGTAGCTGTGGTTAGCCAGTTTATGCACGCACCTTATGAGAGACACTTAGATGCAGTTAACAGGATATTGAGATATCTTAAGTCGGCTCCTGGTAAGGGTTTATTTTTTGGTAAGCATGACCATTTCAGAATAGAAGCATACACTGATGCGGATTGGGCCGGCTCTGTGACTGACAGAAGGTCTACTTCAGGGTACTGTACTTTCGTGGGAGGTAACCTCGTTACGTGGAGAAGCAAGAAGCAAAGTGTTGTGGCTCGGTCTAGTGCAGAGGCCGAATTTAGAGCAATGGCTCAAGGTGTGTGTGAACTCCTGTGGTTAAAATTGCTATTGAAAGACTTGAAGGTGGAAACTAGTGATTCAATGAAGTTGTACTGTGATAGTAAGTCAGCTATTAGTATTGCACACAATCCGGTCCAGCATGACAGAACGAAGCATATTGAGATCGACAGGCACTTCATTAAAGAGAATCTTGATAATGGAACAATTTGTACTCCTTTTGTGAAGAGTAGTAATCAACTTGCTGATGTTCTTACTAAAGGAGTTGGAGTTAAACCGTTTCATGATATGCTTGGCAAGCTGGGATTGAGAGATATCTTCTCACCAGCTTGAGGGGGAGTGTTGGTTAAATAAGTTTAGTTTTATTTTATAATTGTATAAGGGCTTTAATGTAATTTTTATTTCTCTCATTTACTGAATAATATATATGGGGTGTGACTAATTGTCAACCCTAAGTTTGGCATAATCCTATTGTTAACAACTTAGCCTCTGCGGTAGACCATGCCACCACACTCTGCATCTCACTGCGCGAAGGAACCAGATTATCACTGTCAAATGTGCAATATCCGGAAGTGGATCGCCCTTCACTATGGTTGCCGGGCCCAGTCAACATCAAAGAACCTAATAACAAACAAGGACGATGACGGCTTATAATAATCCTCTACCCGGTGCTTCCTTAAAATGCTAAGGATTCGGCAGATACCCTCCCAATGAGGCTTACCAGGGGCATGCATGAACTAAGTAACTACACCAACAACATAATTGATATATGGATGAGTGACCCAATGTTATCGGGAACGTAGCTCACCTCGGTGCGTGGTACGGGTTCGGGTGCATTGCTTGGTTCGGGGTACGAGGGGGAGTCTTAGTTGGTTCAAAAAGTATAGGGAAATAAGATCAAATTAAGTCTCAAATACAAATATACTAAAAGCTCTTAAAGAAAAATCAACAAGCAATATAAAAGTTCAAATTTTATTCGCCTTCTTCGCAATTTCGATTTTATTTATATTCTCGCTTGGTTCGTGAAATATTGGATTCGAATCCCCTAGGAACCATGTCACACCCCAACCCGCCCCAGCGACCTATGACACGTGTAACAAAGGATTACCAAAACCAAAATCACCCCTTAATAGCAATAAAACAAGAATAAACATAGTAAAAGAAATTCATTAGCTTAAACCAGCAAGGGTAAAATTTCATTAAGAAAATGTGTCCAAATTTTATATCAAAAGATAGTCTTGCGAGTCTCGGTTCCAACGCAAAAAACGGCGCATGAATCTGAATTTTCTAGAAAGAGTTATGTATGTTTTCCTAAAAGTCGTCAGACTGAAAATATACCTGCGGGTTTCCTATTTCATAGCTACCAACCAAACAATAAAACGAAAATAAAGTTTTAAAATCGTCGAATGGTGCTTGAACAGAGTTCCCCCTATGAAAGCACCATTCCCCCTGTTAAACAAGAATTTAAATACCAAAACATCACCAAAACATTTGGAAATACCTTCAAAACCTCAATCCAGAATTCATATTTCAAGGATTTTATATAAAATCAACACATAAACTTATCTCCAAAATTCAAACAGTAGGATTATAACTACTCATCTAAACTCATTTACATATGAACATATTAAACAAAAACCATTAATCTCGAGTTATCCTAGAACTCCCACACTTCAACGCTTCTCACTGTGATGTTCGTCCGAACCTGTGTGGTCATTAGCCACAAAATCGAATAAGCTTTCGCTCAGTGAGTACGTGGTACTAATCATGCAATTGGAGTATTTAATGATTCATAACACCAATTAAGCATTCATAACAATAAATGGTCGCAGGCGTGTGAAGTAATCAATCACCATCGTTCTGGACCTCTGATTAATCTCGAGTTATCCCAGAACCCCCACACTTCAACGCTTCTCACTGTGATGTTCGTCCGAACCTTTGTGGTCATTAGTCACAAAATCGAATAAGCTTTCGCTCAGTGAGTACGTGGTACTAATCATGCAATTGGAGTATTTAATGCTTCATAACACCAATTAAGCATTCATAACAATAAATGGTCGCAGGCGTGTGAAGTAATCAATCACCATCGTTCTGGACCTCTGATTCCAAGCCATTCTCACTTTTTCCATTGCATATAGCGAAATCACACTCATTTATTAGTGACCGTAGTCAATTCGTTGTGGTCGTCACCACTATCCCCTTTTTTCCGAGGATTTCATCATCTCTCTGTCCCTTATATATGGGCTAACTAATGGTGGTTATCACTTGAGACCCTTTGACCCAAATAAGCATATAAGCAACTCAACATGTCAACATGGCAATTTCATAATTTTGGACATGCTAAATAATAAATAATCACATGCTTTTCCACTTAATCATAAATTAAGCATTCTAAGCATTTAATAATAATTAAAAGACATTAAATATCCAATTTTGGGATTATGACACTCACCTCACGAATAGGTCCAAATAAGTCGAGAATTCCCAAATTCCTTCGCAAAACTAGCTCTAGGTACTCCCAATGATATTCCTACATTTATATATCACATATATGTATCACCCCTCAAAATAGGTCGCAGAAAAACGTTAACAAAACTGAAAAGAAAGACAGAGAAATAATCCTCTTACCTTTACGAATCCGAATATGGCTTCGGTTCGCGAAATAGAGGTCGAACGGCGAAGTTACGGTGACGAACAACGCGAAACCCCTTTCTTTCTTTTCTCTTGCTCTCTCGCAGACTCTGTCTGTCTTCTAATTCTTGTTTCTTTTCTTTCTTTTTTTCTTATTTTAATGAGTCCTACCGACTCAACTTAGGATATATGTATTAACTAAGCCCAATTTCAAATTACACCCCCCAAAGTTCCTAAGTTCCTATTATGAAACCACCTGGACATTATATTAACTACCCAATATTTAAGTGGGTATGTGTCTACGTCACGTATGAGTCCCAAAAGTGGTCCCAAATATTTTATGAAGTTGCTAATCAGCCTACTAATTATGAACTATATTTCAATTCGCCCTCAGAGGGTACCCAAATTGGCACCATAAAAGGCCACAACTAATAATAAAATATTAAAAACACTTTAATAAATATTCATTTAATCATATAAATGCAACTAAATGCAATTTATCTAATCAGGACCTCCCGTGGGTCCCATTTCACATCTGTCCAACTGTGCCCTTATCAAAGCACTTATCACATCGAGGTAACTGGAACTTACCCAAATATCACATGCAATTAATTATACTAATTAATGCATGAAAAATAAATATTACTTTCATTTTCTGGGTATGGGTATTACAAACCATGATTTGGATCGCAAGATCCGGATCGTGGTTCTATGGGGGGTACCACGATCCCGGTAACCATGGATGAGTCACTGCAAGATTAATCAACATACCAACCATCCTCTGGTAACGCCCATTATCCTAAAAAATCCTTCTCCATTTTCAGCATCTAATTTCACAGTGGAGTCCATTGAGTATCAGTAGGCTGAGGACCAAGCATTCCACTCTCAGAAAGTAATTCCAAGACATACTTTCGTTGGCACAAACTGATTCGTTCCTTTAATCTGGCAACCTCTATTCCAAGAAAATAGTGAAGGAGACCCAAGTCTTTTGTGCGAAACATCTTACTCAAACTTATCTTTAAGTCGACAATACCAGCCAACTCACTACCTCTGACAATAATGTCATCCACATAAACTATCAAGATAATGAATTGAGAAGATGAATGTCATGTGACATCGGAATGATTCGAAGTGGATCGCTGAAAGTCTTTTCTTTTTATAAGTACAAGTATAAACGTCTTCCCATACTCATAAAAGTAATTGTCATTAAACATCCTAAGAGCAGCTTATAATAATCAATTCTCTTATACCACCGGTTGTTAGCTTGAGTATGTATTTATATCCAAGGGAGGGTGGACGGTTAGAAGCGTGGCTGTGACGCGGGAGTTTGACTTATTTGTCGTAAAAGGAAAAACGAAATAAAGTAAGAAGAGTCTTTCACTGACAACCCCCCCTCCCCTCTCTCCTTCTGAAGTTCTTCTTCTTCTTCTTCTTAGCGCTTTCCCTGCCCATTTTTATGTCAAGATTATCCCCTACATGTGCGTGCAGTGACCCACAAAATTGGGCATCAAGTAAAGCCAAACACAATCAAATTTCTCTTCCTCATGTCTTGTTGCCTTTACTTGATGCGCTGGCAATCCTCATTGTCTGTTTTCTTCCTATATGTTCTCCATAGTTTGTTATTGTTGGAAACTATGGAAGAGAATATCAGATATGTGGCCTCCAGATTTGGTGGATGAAGATCCCGGAGTTGATATGATTCGTGATTTACTATTAATTGTTTATCCTTTATGTATGTAAATCAAATCATATGAGGGATAATTACTGAGGAGATTTGATGTGATATTATTGTAATCCCATAATTAATCGGATTTGATCTGTTTTTAAGTCTTTTGCTCTAGAACATCTATACGTGAGTATGCTGACATTAGTTTCTTTAAGCAGATGGACATCTTTCCGTATTCAGTTTTCTATATTTTCTTTGAGCAATATCTGGATATTTGGGGTACAGCTTTGGTCAACATTGCTATAGCACTCGGTTTGTATTCTGACTCTGATACCATAACGATTTATTCTAAGGATTATTGTTCTAAACTATGTAATTTGTTATTGTCCTGCTTGTTGCTTAGAAATTGCTTCTAGTTCTTTCAATTTAGTATCGTTTGTCTGCTTGATTTGTTGTTTCCATGGTACTTTAAATGTATTGTGATATGAAATGGCCAATGTTTCATGATGGTGGTCAGAAGCCTGATAGACAAGTAAAGAGAAAATATTTGTGTTTTGCCTTGTTTTGAACTTGAAATATGCCTTAGGAGTTTATGATTCTAATGCATCTGTTACCTACTTCATTCACTTATTAAATAGAATTGAAGATCACATTTTCCTAGCCAACTTAGTGCCCCAAACTAGTGTTTTCACTCGTCCGTGTATACTAGTTTCTAGGGCATATAGTATCTTACCAGCCTTCTTTGATGACACTACTATTTGCAGATATATCATTTTAGTTTCCTACTTTTTGCAAAGTTGGTACATTGCTCTCTCTCTCTCTCTCTCTCTCATGCAGGGCAGCATGACTGATGCCAACTGATACAGGGTAGTGTGAAGATGAAATTGAAGGACTGAAAAACAGCAACCTCCGTAGGTTCCTGTTGAGTCTTAAACAAGAAAACCAGAAAAAAATGGCATCAAAAGCCTTGTTGATTCCTCTAGAATACCAAGAGCGAATGAAAAACAAAAGAGAAAACTCTGTCCGCAAATTCTATTCAATTAAAACTCAAAACTCTCCTAAACTATGACTATGCAAGTATGTATAGAAACAAGAGTCCCATTAACAACGGGAAAATAACTCCTAAAAGGAAACTACATCCAGTTGACCAAATTTTAACTAGTAGGATTCTTATATTAATGATAATTGGAAAAGGTGTGTAAGAAATAAAAAAAAAAGACTATCCAAAATATCAAAATCGTCTAAAAGTGCTGGAGACTTGCCGACCTCGCTTGAGTAACTTGATGACTGACTCAGGCGATTTTATTCCGAAACCTATTTTAGGCTATGCATAAACTCGCTCAAGCAAATGCCTTTGCAAAAATCTTGCTCGGACTCGAGCGAGTTTCTACACTGCAAGCATCACTCTCTCTCTCTCTCCCCCTTTTTTTCCATACTCTGCCTTTAATTGCATACGCATACAGCTTCATTTAATTTGCTCCTATCAGATGTTTATCATTATTAGAACTATTTGAGTCTGACTTGGTGATTTAACAGGTGCTGTATTCCTAGTTTGCATGGTTATCACGTCCAGGTTTGTCACGTGCTCTTTCCTAGCCCTCAATTTAGTTTTAGCCTCGTCCGCCTGCTTAAAATTTAAACTAAAATTGCATTTAAGTTGGACTTTTGTACCAACCGGTCCAACAGGCCTGTGGTAGGACAGATTCATAGTCACAGAAAAAAGAAAAGAAAAGGGAAATTAGTTGATCTTAGACGGTAGTGTTTTTCTTCGTTTATGGAGAAATTGCTCTGATTTTTTCCCCTGTTATGAAATGTAGTGTATGGAGTTCGGCAATTATTATACTTGTTTTGGCAATGATTGTTGTGGATCTCCTGGTATGTGCTCTTCATTTATCTTTTTTGTTATTTGTTATTTTTTTGTTGTCTAGTATTCTTAGTTACTTTTTGCTTTCACTTCATGTCAGTTTTGTAGTTTCTGTTACTGTCTCTGCCTAGTATTTTTCTTCTGTTTTTACTTTCGCTTGAAAAACTTATAAAGAGAATTGTTCCTAATGAAACTATTACAGGGTGTAATGGCAATACTGGATATCCAACTGAATGCAGTCTCTGTAGTGAACCTTATTATGTCAATAGGAATCGCTGTTGAGTTCTGTGTTCATATATCACATGCCTTCTCGGTCAGTATCCAACCCAAATTCAATATCACTACTTATTCGAAAGCTTTGGCAACCATTGGGTCAATTTGATGCTGAAACTTTCGGAAATCATGCACTCTGTTGATGAGTTGTATATGATTTGCTCTTGTGTAGGTAAGTCATGGGGATAGGGGCCAACGAGCAAAGGAGGCTCTACGTACTATGGGATCTTCGGTCTTCAGGTTGATAGCCATATTCTTTTTTCCCCACTGAAGTGCTTAGACACTTCTACTTTGTGTTAAAACATCATCAGTGGAATTTAAGAATGTAGAGTTGATAGCAATAATCGGCTTTGGCTCAGGCCAGTAAGATGAAGGAGAAATATCATATTGTAGTGTTTCTCAAGATATCCAGACAAATAAAGTACAGTAGTTAACATTGTGCAGGAAATTAAGAATACACTAATTTCCTTGAGGAATCAGAACTTTTGGTGTATAGACGACTGCAATATTTTTGGGTTGATCCTATAATTCTATAGAACGAATGAGCAGTACATTTTTTAACCAGTGCGGACTTCACTATGGATACTGGTATCACTAGTCACTACCTATTAACATGTTTGTAGATATTTCTTTTTGCTTGGGAAGATAGAGCCAAGTCCCTCAAAATCAAAGTTAGACACTTCAAGCTATTCTTCATGCAACCTAAGCCCAAAGAGGAGAAAAAACTAGCTTCTTAACAAAGCCAACGGTTGAATGCCGGTTAGAGAAACAGGATTTGCAGAAAATCAGTGACTTGATTGGAGGATCCTCTTTTTTTTTTTTTTTTTTTGTTCTGTCCTTTGTTTACTGCATGCAAGGGTGGACCTATGAGGGGTAAATTTTAGGGAATTCTATTTTAGCATGTAATATTTTTGTCAAATTTTATTTCAGCCCACTATTTTTCTTCTTATTTTTCAATTTGGCCCCCCCTCTCCCTAATATATATTCCATTTTAATTCAGTCAACAAAGTTTTCCTCCTACCTTTGAGTGGAGCCCTCCCTAAAAAAAATCTGGCTCTGCCCTTCTTCTGTTACACTTTGGGTTAGGCCAGCTATGACCTTTCTTTTTGCTTCTCTCTGGAACATCAGTGTTAACATTCAGATGCAGTGAATTGGTTTGTAGATTAGTTGTGTACGAGATTATATGAATGACTAAAACTCCAATTTATTTATTTTTTTTTTTTTTGCAGTGGAATTACACTTACAAAGCTAGTTGGAGTCCTAGTCCTCTACTTCTCAAAATCGGAAATATTTGTGGTCTGTGATCCTACCGTCTCTATTTTCCATTTATGTGCTTGGATGTTTTATGAGATGAAAGTGTGAATTTCTCAATTATGCAGGTCTATTACTTCCAAATGTACCTGGCACTCGTGGTGATTGGGTTCTTGCATGGGCTAGTGTTTTTGCCAGTAAGTAGCTACGCTCCTTTCCTCCTCTCTCCACACACACACACACACACATATATATATATATATAGAGAGAGAGAGAGAGGGAAAAAGAAAAAGAAAGATAAATGAACAAATATCTCTAAAGATCTTGCAATGCTTTGAGTGGCACTTTTCACCACCCCTATAGGCAAGAATTCCAGAATTTGACCATCAGTTATATTCCTATCTTGTTATGGATTGCAGGTACTACTTAGCCTGTGTGGTCCACCGTCAAGATGTGTAGCCATCGTGGAACAACAAGAAGTTGAGAACCCACTTCTTGGCACTTAAAAGAGTTTTAGGTTGTTCAGTATAGAGGTGGAGGCATTTGGATGGTGTGGTGGCTCTGTATTAGCGTTCATGTAGACTGAAACTAACCAAAACAAAAAAAGACATAAAACTGAACATAATGAGGACAAAGACAAGAAGAATATGGCTAATTGTAGTTACACAGCCCCTAATTTGGGTGCCGGACATCCCTCTCTGGGTGTGTAACTGGGTATAACTAATTTACATCACAAATGCTCTCTCTTCTTTTGGCATTTATGGCAATCCTAGTTCTTTTGATTTATCTTCACTTAACAATAATGGTTTACTGTGACTGAATACAATGATTTTGTTTGTATATGAAAATCAGTAGGTATGTAATGAAAGTTCGTTTGAAAGATTATTGCTTGCGAATTGAAAGGAGGGTTTTATTTAATATTTCGTATACATCAAAACTACCATGGTCGTATTCCGGAAGCTGTTTTTGTGCATATGCAGTCAAAGTTTGTAATTCTAGTCTTAGTTTAGACTGCTTGAAATATAGCATAAAACTGAAGCAATCTATTTCAAACAATGAAAGTCTAAGTACACCATAGTTGCTCTTATATGGTCGAGTACACGTTTCCTTAAAAGTACAATAATTTTAAGCGCTACTTTAAATAAGTACCTTTTTTCTCGATGTTTTAGTGTGGACTAAGGTTGGTTTGCATTTATCAGCTTACAACCTTCCAATATAGCATGTAAGGGGTGGTCGTGGGGTACCACTTTTAGCAACTTGCAAGCTGCTTCCAAATCAGTCTTGACAACTTGCCCATCAAGACGCTTTTGTTATGCCATTGTTAGGCCTCTCTTCTTAATGCTCTCCAATTTTGTTTGTAGACTAATGCATATATAGGACCAGGCTCCCAAACAATGTATCCTCCTAGCCAATTGCCTTTTATCTTCTTTGAACAGCCTTCCAATGCCGCCTTCGCCGAGGTTTCCTTTGCAGTTTCTGTCGATACTCAACTACTTGATAGTGGGATGACACCACTTAGTTAAAGTCTTTACTTACCAACAGATTGTCCAGTTTCAAGTTTGAACGCTAGACTAATTTCAGAGGCATAAGCGAAATTATTAAATTTCTCCACACTATCCGGGTAGGCGTGTCGGCGTTGTTGAAGACTTTAATTTTCTTTCCTTCCATATATGCCATACAAATAGAACCATCCGGGGAGTGCTAGTCTCAGGAAAAATATCTCCAGACTTAAAAATTGTTATCTAGCCAGATTAACAGATCAATACCAAAGAAATTCGTTGAACTTCTTCTGTACGAAACTTTGTTCCAAATACTCTTATTAGTATGAGTATATATATATATATATATATCCCAAGATGAGTTTTAATAACCCATATCATGTTATGTATCTTATTTTCTTAGAATATTCTAGCCCAAATTTGAAAAGAAGTGCAAGGTTATGGCCTTTGCTTCTTCTCAGACTCAGACCCAAGTAAGTTGTTCTTGGGTTGGCTAACTTGTTTTCAACTGATTAAGTAAATGCATTTCCTCGATTCAATTTGTCAAATTGAAATAGAAACAAGTATGGTTTGCATTAAGTGAGAGTTTTAATGAGGAATAGCGGAAGAAGTTTTAATGAGGGTTGGCCCTTCCCGCCAAAGACAGAGGAGGAGTTGGGCTTTCCACCCAGTCAACCTCTTTTGAAATTTGTTCAAAGCGTCAATGAAATGAATGGCCTTTATACCCCCTATTATGAGTATAAGGTGTGCCCAAATATTTCCAAAGATCATCAGTTTTAGTGAACCCGCTGCTTATAACAATGATGTTGCAAGCCATAGCCCTATAGCCTTAAGGAAGAAGAAGTCAATCCATAAATATTACTAGTATAAAAATGGTCAAGGGTATTGGTCAAGGGTTTCAAATGACCTCCCAACACTAGGGGTCAAAAAGAAAAAATGGAAAACTGAATACTGACCAGATCGACCAAAAAATCGATTGATTGGTTTAAAAAATGACTAAACCCATCGAAAACCGACTGATCGAACCTATTAGTCGGTTTTTAAAGCGTGCACGTGCGCGCACACACACACACACAAAACAAAAAAAACAAACAAACACCGTCCGCTTACACTCCTACCTAACACAGTCTTTCATTTAGCCTCAAAGAACAGACAAAGAAAAAGGTGAGTAATGTAGGGACCCAATCTCATGGCTTTGAACATTTCCATTTTTGCCCAAGGTAATGCTAGACCCATACCCAAATTTCACACCCATTCACTCACACCATGACATGATCCTGACGTGGATCACGTCAGGGTGTGAATGAAGGGATGTGAGATTTGGATCACGTCAGAGTGTGAATGAATGGGTGTGAGATTTGGGTATGGGTCTAGCATTACCCTTTTGCCCATGATCCCTGTGTTAGCACCAATGAACCCAAATAAATTAGTAAAGATCATCGGCAATACCAATGATGTGCTGATAGCTTTTTTAGAGTAATCAAAAATAGAAATATAAGAATTTAGTCTCTCCCTAACCGTTTTATTAGGAATTAATCCAACATTAGAAATAGATCATTGATTATGCATCTTCATTAGAAATAGATCCTTTTGCCCAATTTAAAAATTTTTTAATGTCCAAAGTACCCGTAGCCACATGGAAAATGCCAAAAAGTTATTCTTGTCAATAGACTGAGTAATTGATGTTACTTGATATTTTCGCATGTAAAAAAGGAGAAATTCACATCATTTTCTGAAACTTCTAATAAAAAAACTAAGATATTCCCACTCTATTATTTAAAAATTTGAGAAATTCCCACTTTGTTGGGAAATTTCTCATTCAAAAAACTGATAAATTACCATTGTTGGAGTTACTGGATAAAAATCTGATTAGATTGGGAAGTGCCTCATATTCGGTGAGAAGTTATTCTTGTTAATAAACTGAGTAATTAATGTTACTTGAATATTTTGCTCATAAAAACTGAGAAATTATGATTATTTTATGAAATTTCTAATCAAAAAATTGAGAAATTCCCACTCTGTTGGAAAATTTTCTATTCAAAAAAACTGATAAATTCCCTTTATTTTGTGAAATTTCTCATTAAAAAACTGAAAATTTCCTTCGTCGTCGCAAAATTCTTGTTCAAAACACTGAGAAATTCATCATTGTGTATTGGGAAACTTTACATTAGAGTGTGAAGATTCTCTCGCCCATGATTATGTCGCTGATTCCCTAACCTGAAAAAGAAGTTCATTTCGTTAGAAACCCTAATTTTGCAAAGAGGAAACATAAGAACGGAAATACTTTTTTATTCATTTATTTATTTATTTTTAACGAAATTAGTGAAAATTTCATACCAAAATGCTCCATTTTGTGGTTTTTTGGCGAAGTTGACGTTGATTGCGTCGGAAAGTTGATGGTCACTTCTGAATCTCGCCGAGATGTCTTTGAAGATGTAGAGGAGACGATTTGGTATTCTTTAATGGTAGGTGATGATTTTTATGGGTTTTGAATGAGAAGATTTGAAAAACGCTATGATGTAGGGTTGTCCACTGTAGGCACGCAAAAAATGAATGAATTGTATTTATGTCTTTAGCAACACATGTGGACTAATTTATAGATTCAGATTTAGGAAGAACATATCTATACTATTATATTTATTATATTTATTTTTATAGTATAAAAGAGACTAAAATAGAATATTCTTTAGATGCCAAATTAATTTAGCCTTAATGGTCATTTTGGGTTTATAATTTGGTTATCTGGTAATTTCACCACATCTATCTAGACAAGTTACTATTGAATAGTTCTTGAGGCTTGTTTGGCAAGGCTTGTTTTAGCTTTAAGACATCTTTCAAGAAACCTTTAAATTACCAAATAAGCTTTAAGTTACTATTTGATAGTATCTTAATATAGATAGATGTAAAGTATCTTAATATAGATAGATGTAATGTGTCAATAGTTACTAATTGTTACTTAAGGCTTGTTTGGCAGGATTTGTTTGAGCCTTGAGGCATTTTTCAGGGAATTTTTTAATTACCAAACAAGGCTTAAGTTACTTTTGTAAATTAAGGTTGTTTGGCAAGACTTGTTTGAGCCGTAAGACATCTTTTAATCAATCTTTGAATTACCAAACCAGTCTTAAGTTAATTTTGTAAATTATCATTTACATATGTGTGTGTGTATATATATACATATTATAATTGTTAGGAAACTGCGTTCCCAGAATCCGTTGACAGTGGGTATAAGTTGGTACTGCAAAAAATTTAGGTGAGAGCTACAATAACCCTACAAGGGCGGAACTAGGGTTACCTTGAACTGCAAAATTGGATTGATGTAGTAGACGAATCGAGAACACGGGCTCGATAACAGCTCACGATCTTCTACCGCATTCCTTTGCTGCCAGAATATCGAACTGAGTGTGGGCTCTTTCAAAATCCTTTTAGTTTTCTGCTCTTCCCTCTTTACGTTCTATTTTCTATTCCCAGTTATAACACTCTCTTTGATTGCTGTGACGATTCAATCCTGATCACATTGATCCGACAAAGATGTGTTCGTCAGGAGGATCAAACGATCTCCGATTTACTTGAATTTTTAACAGCAGCTCCGTCTCGACGTCAGGAACGTTGTGTAAAAAATTCAGCAACTTTCGATCCGTATCGAGCAGTCCGAAGCTCTTTTAGTGAGCGTTGTCCGACGCTAGCGATCTACACTCCTATGTCTCTCTTAAATGCTCACAGAGACTAGGGTTTGGTGGAAACCCTTCTAGAAGAAAGCTAGGAGGTCAAGGGAAGCTTAGAATATGAAATCATGCAACCTGAGAGAAGAGCCAAGGCAGCATATATATAGGCTACGATAGGGACCATAAGAAGTCAATAAGGAATAGGCTTCCTTATGGAATTAGGAAACCCTAATTCGAACTGAATTAGATTCCTATTTCCATAAATTATAATTCATACCACTAAAGAATTATAATTGCACTCCTATCCTTATCTCAAAAATATATTTCGAGCTCCATGTTATTAAATGCTTATTATCTCCCCATGTTAAGATTACAGATATCCATTAATTAAATATAATTACTGACAATCATATTTAATTAATCTCTTAAAATTCCTTGAGATCCTCTGCTTAACTTATCTGATATGTCGGATATAAAATCCACCTGCAGGGTTTGACATAATCAAAACTTATAAGCTTTCTCAAGGGGATATCATCAATCCCAAAATTGAGACATGGATTCCATCATTAATTAATATCCACCACACAATTAATATTGCCACCCAATCCAATGAGATATTGACCCATTTAAGGATCTCACCCTTTTAGGGATCAAAGTATAAATATCAAATGTAAATTAAATTAGGATTTAGAGCATAAGCACTCATAATAGCCATGAGGTATTAATTATCTTATAAGTCAGTATAAAGATAATTACCCCAAGTCGGTCCTGTTTAATACACAAAATGTACCAGCATGGTGAGTTGAAACTATACCGTTTCCCGCAGTCAAGACAAACCTACTACAACACCATGCTGCAGTCCTACCGATGGTGTGTCCAATCACATCTAAGACTGTAAACCAAAATCTTACATTCTATAATATCTGATGGCCTGATCTTCCGTGTGTAAGCCGAACTCTACACACCAAACCACCTACTATATAGAATGAGAGACACACATTAAATAAATAATATAATACAAACATTGCCCACACAGATTCTCATAAAAAATGGATTAACTGATTTTATTAAATGAATAATAAATCAACTACATAAAGCATGGCTTTTAGTATATATCCCTAACAATAATTTATTATTGTAGTTTATGTATTTAAAGTGTGTACAATTATATATTAAATTAACAAACTAACATTTTGTTAAATTGAAATACCAAATTACCCATTTGCGTTTTGTAATTGCCCTTGTGAGTGTGTGTGTGTGTATACATATAATATTTTATTATCTAAAATTAAAATTTTGCCTTTTGTATCTGTCACACCCCAATCCGCCCACCCATCGTATTGATCATTTTCTTTTCTTCTCCCGTGCCGTACCTGCGGTGGTTATTCAATAACTACAACAGAAAATAATATTTGTTTAAGCTTTCGCTTAGTGAGTAAAGCTAATCACATGTATGAGTGTATACCATATCCAATGTACAATTCAACAATCAACATATCATTTAGTTTTCAAAAGACCAAATATCAATTCACCGTGACGTCGCTCTTGCCTTTTTCCCTTATGTGCACATAGCACCTCTAATTCACATCATCTCACATACCCTTCCACAGCTGGGTCGTCACCCACACACCTGTACACAGTTAGTGTGGTGAGTACCCTTACACCGTTGAGTTTTTCCACGTCTCCTTATTATGGAGTAAATCCACGGTGAATCAACATAAGACCTTCTTCAACCCACATAACACATAATCACATAATCATCTCAAGTATGACAATTCTTACAAAATTAAGCATGTTAACTGTTAAGCTTCCAATTTACAATGTTAACCAATATAATGCAACATACGAACATCATAATCAACATTATACATCATAACTTGTAGCATTAAACACAATTATACATTCAGCCCATGGATTAGAGTCACTCACCTCTTTAGAGGTTTTACCCCAAACAAGTGAATTCTTTAATAATTCTGCCCAAATTCTACTCCGGAGTGATTCCTACAAGCTTTACAAGAAATCCCCAATTTGGGTCTAGGTTATCTAACATGAGAAATCAATGGAAATCTCGATAAATATGGTTTAATAAGTTCATAGAATCCATACATACCTTCCAATGGAGTCCCAGTTGAAGTTTTGGAGATCAATTCTTGGAGATTTGGGAGATATCTTGATTTTTCTCCTTCTCTTCCTCTTCTAACGTCTCTATTCCTCACTCTCTCTCTCTCTCTCTCAAATTTTCAGTAAATTGTTGTAATTTAATAGAAAAGACCCTAGGTGTCTTTCTCCTAAGCATTGCATGGCTGACTCATGCTTCCAATTTCCGTTTAGCACCCCTAAAGTTTCCGATCTTTATTATAAACTCCCCAAATATTCTAATAACTACCCAATTATCTAAATTGGTGTTTGTCTAAATCTCGTATGGGTCCCATACATGGTCCCAAATATTTTGTGAAGTTGCTATCGTATCTACTAATTATGAATTATTTTCATTATGCCCTTATACGAGTATCCAAACTGGTACTAGAAGCTAACATATAACATCATAATATATAAGCAACTTTAAACATGTACTCATTTAATCATTTAAATGCATTTACCATGTAAAAATGCAAATTATATTATCCGGGCCATTCACTGGGTTCTACCTCAATACTTGTCCCAACCCACCGGGGACATTTCAATTATGTTCTTTACTGAACAATTTTCCACGGGTGAATCCATAGCATCCTCTTAATCCACCATATACACTAATTAAAATTAATTAATGCATATTATGAGATAATTAAACCTTTTCTCCGGATACGGGTGTTATAGTAACATTTTGTTAAAGTTTAAAGAGTGTAAAATTATAAATTAAATTAATACTAAATTGCAATTTTGCCTTTTGTAAATTACTCTTTTGTATATATGTGAGTATATATATGCTATAATTTATTATTATTGTGTATGCATTTAGAGTGTGTACAATAATAAGTCGAATTACTAAATTACCCTTTGACCTTTGTAATTATCCTTGTGTATATATATATATACATATATTAATATATCATTAAAAAAAGAGCATTAAAGTTTCAAGTGTGCACAATTATAAATTTGCTCATGTTAATTGGAATTACCAAAAATCCATTTCCCTTTTCTAAATTCCCCTTGTATGTGTGTGTGTGTGTGTGAGTGTGAGTGTGTGTGTATTCTTGTATATTATTTTATTCTATTGTGATATATATATTGAACAACCAAGTTACTCTTATGTCTTTTGCAATCGAATTACCAAATTACCCTTTTACCTATCGTACTTAATTACACTTTTGTGTATATATATACATATATGCATATATTATCTATACATTTAAAATAATAGCCTAAAAGTTTAAAGTGTGTACAATTATAAATTGAATAACCAAATTACCGTTATGGCCTTATGCCTGCGGCAAATTTCTCTTTTGTTAAATCGAATAATCAAATTACCCTTTTGTCTTTTGTAAACTATCTTTTTTGTATATACTAGAGGAGTGCCACTCACTATAAGTGTGAGAGAAAAAAAAAAGAGTGGGTGGGTTGTTGAGAGAAATTATTTAATTTAAAAAAAATTGAAATAACATTTTAATACTTTGTGAAATTATTTTCATTAGAAAATTGCGTAGGTTTTATTGTAATTATTGATGTAAGAAATTTTTTTTTGGCACATCCCTTTCTTTCTCTTTCTATATTAGTGTAGAGTTTTGTATATACACACACACACACACACACATATATATATATATTATCTATGTATTAAAGAAAATAGCTTTAAAATTTAAAGTGTGTACACTTATAAATTAATTACCTTTTTATCTTGTGTATAGTACCAATCTGTAAAAGTTTAAAATGTATACAATTATTGAATATGAACATTACTGAAATAACTCAATTCTTTTGTCGGCGGTGCATGTTCAATACATTTAGGGTTTAATATTTGATTTCATTTATTTTCAAATCATGAATCTATGAAATGTATCTGCAATAAACGCAACGAAAATTTTGAATTTTTTTTATTATTGCTATTTATCCAGCAAAAATTTATAAGTTTAACGTCAGTTAATATAGATGTTTTTCAAGTATATTTTTTCTAACAACATCTTCAGAATTAATAAATTTATTTATCTTTCATGTACATATTAAAAAATATATATATTATATATATTTTTAAATAAAATTTAATGTCTGTGTTTTACACGAGTCTATCTTCCTAATTTATACGGAGTAGAAAAGTTTAGGATTGGGGACTAACAGTCCGTTTGGTATGATTGTAAAATAGAATAGAATTGAATTGAACAGAATGTAAATTCCTATGTCCTATTAAATGTGGTCCACTAGCCTTCTATGTTAGTTGAACTCCACTAATTATTTAGCCAATAGAAGATTGTCCCAATTAATATATATATGTATGTATATATATATATATATAAAAGATATACGTTATTAATTGTTGAGATAACCGATGATTGAATGGTTCATCTTTCAACAGTTATTAAATAAGGACTTTTCATATTTCAAGAAAATATTTATGAAAGTTATTACGTATTCCAAGACCGTCTTTATGACAGTCATTAATAGGCCCTCTTCTCTCCTCTATAAAAGGTACACCCTACCCCTTGAAAGTTAACCTCAATCAATTACAGAAATAAGGGTGTGCATAATTGAGAGACAGAGAGAAGAAGTGAAACCTAGAATAAAGTGCAATCTAAGGGGCTCCAATTCTGTCTTTACCAATTTCAATGGCGAATAACGGTATGTACAATTAAATTTTAATTCTTAAGGTGTATTATATTCAAAGATCCTGTCATATAAAATTATTTCCGCATGATAGTTTTTATCAATTAAAGTCTTACAGTTGGTATCAGAGCCATATTTTGAATATATGCATCTTAGACTAAAATTGTTTAATTAATGATCTGTTCATATAGATCTATTCTGATTGTATATATGTTCGTATATATATATATATATGAATAATGATCAGTTCATGTATATCTGTTCATATAATCGTATATATGTTCATATATATGTATGTTCGTATATATGTTATTGCATCGTTTAGAATTAGTGCATTTTGGAATCAATTATTATTGAAATCTCTCAGATCTGCTCGTGTATGTATATACACTGTTAAATGGATGTTTGTGAAATCATTACATGTTGTGAACATACATGTTCTTGTATATGTATATCACACGTATAGATTTCATGCTAAAGAGTTTTTGGTAGAGTAATAAAATTGTACTCCTATGTATCTGAGAATTTTGGAAGATATGAATAAACTAAGTATTTATTATACATTTTTCATCATTTAATTACAGCCTTGACTCTATTACATGTAAAATTGATTTGACTTGAAATTATTCCTTAGTCAAATGTAAATGATGAAAAATATATCATATCAGTACATCATTGTGAAGTTTGCATCCTATCCAAAGATATTAAATCTATTTTTATCGTGTATGAATTTTGGCTATTGTGTCTAAGAGTTTGTTATATGCTAGCCAGAAAAGAATTAAAGTTTATTATTTTAGTTGTCTTGATAATTAAGAGTTATTGTTATTTTTGTCATTGAAAGTTTTAATCACATAAAAGAAAAAAAAAATAAAATTTATTATTTTTATTATGGAAGTGATTAATTAAATAAATGACAGATTTAGCAATTAAATAATGGGAAATGCTATTATGAGCAGCTTCTCATATGAGAAGGCGGGTTTTAACCGTTGGATGAGCATCTAGCCTTAAGATTCTCTCCAGATTCCTGAGAATCTTAAGGCTAGATGCTCATCCTACGGTTAAAACCCGCCTTCTCATGTGAGAAGCTTCTCACAATAGCATTGCCCTTAAATAATAACTCTAATAAAAGTGATAGAAAATATACAATTTTAGAGTTATTGCTTAAAGTAATCATTGCACAGAAAATTCGATTACATAAAAGAAAAAATTAAAAAAAAAATTTATTATTATTTTATTAGTAATTGAATTATTAAATGATGACTTTAGCAATTAAATAAATAACTCTAATAAAAGGTTAGAGAATATTATTGGTTAGTTTTATTTTCATATGGTTTATTAACTTAGTAGTTGCCAAAGTGACCTAGGTTAGTGAGCCTTATGAATATAAAACTACATTAAAGATTAGTCAAATAAGGGTGACATAAAAGACAATAATATTCTCATTGGCAGTCATAGTTGGGAGATTGGGGCTAGCCCAAAGGAGAGTCACTTTCAACTAACTATGAACTGGATAGGGTAATATAATTTATGTTACTGAGTAGTTTAGAATTGGATACCCAAAGGTAACATGACTAACTATTAGGTGATATAAATTACATTAGACCTATATAGGTGATAATATTTTGCACCTATAGAGTGGACAATAGATATGCTACGGTTTCGCCCAAAGGAGAAACTGTAGTGATATCAATAGTTCATCTGTTTAGAATTTATAATTCTATATTAAAGATAGACTCAAGGCCTTAACGTGAGCATTGTTCTATTTCAGTGATTGTTCCCACTTCGTTGCACTCTCATGCATCTAGCATTCCAACTCTTAATGGGTCAAATTTTTCGGAATGGTATGAACAAGTCCAATTCACACTAGGTGTGTTAGATCTTGACATGGCACTGTTGGTTGACAAACCTGAGGAAGTTACTGCTGACAGTACTGCAGTACAGGTTGACATTATGAAAGCCTGGGAAAGATCGAACAGACTTAGTCTTATGTTTCTGAGGATGACCATAGCTAATAATATTAAGACTTCTCTTCCTCAAACTAATAGCGCATTGGAACTGTTGACTGCTGTCAAAGAACGTTTTAAATCAGCAGATAAGTCACTAGCAGGCACACTTATGGCAGAATTAACTACTGTCAAATATGATGGTAATAGAGGGGTTCAGGAACATATCCTCTATATGACTGACAAAGCTGCAAAATTAGGAGCACTAGGAATGCAAGTGGATGAATCCTTCTTAGTACAGTTTATTCTCAACTCACTCCCTTCTCAGTTCGGCCCATTCAAAATTCACTATAATACTCATAAAGACAAATGGAATTTGAATGAGCTGACTAGTATGTGTATTCAAGAAGAAGTGAGATTAAGGCAAGAAGGACCCCACTCTGTGCTAGTTGTAACTCATGAAGCTAAAAAGAAAGGAAAGTTTGTGAAAGGAAAGAGGATTCCACCAAAGAAAGGAGATGGACCTGGGAAAAGTAGCCAGGGACATGGAAAGTTTATTGTCACGTGTTATTTTTGTGGCAAGAAAGGTCATGTGAAGAAGGACTGCAGCAAGCGTAAGGTTTGGTTCGAAAAGAGAGGTATCAATCTTTCTTTTGTATGTTATGAATCAAATCTTGCTGAAGTTCCTTCTAATACTTGGTGGATTGACTCTGGGGCCTCAACTCACATAACAAATTCAATGCAGGGATTCCTTACAACCCGGAACCCGAAGGAAAGTGAACGATTCATCTATATGGGGAACCGTCTCAAAGCAGAAGTGGTATTTGTTGGAACCTACCGCCTACTCTTGGAGACGGGTCATCAGATGGATCTTATGGACACTTTTTATGTACCTTCGATTTCTAGGAATTTGGTTTCTCTATCCAGATTAGATGTTGCTGGATATTCTGTTTTATTTGGTTGTGCAAAACTAAGTTTAATGTTTAACTCTATTATGGTTGGTTCTGGAATTTTATGTGATGGTTTATATAAAATTTCTTTGAATCATGAGTTTGCACAATCTTTGATAGCCCTGCATTCGAATGTTGGTTCAAAACGAGGTCTAATTAATGAAAACTCTTCAATCTTGTGGCATAAAAGACTGGGGCATATCTCCATGAATAGAATTGAGAGATTGGTGAAGACTGGGATTTTGGATAACCTAGACTTCACTGATTTTCAAGTGTGTGTGGAATGCATTAAGGGAAAGCAAACCAAACACACTAAGAAAGGTGCCACAAGAAGTACTAAGCTTCTTGAGATAATTCATACAGATATTTGTGGACCTCTCTCCATTCCATGTTTTGGTGGAGAAAGATACTTTATCACCTTTATAGATGATTTTTCTCGCTATGGTTATGTATATCTAATACATGAAAAGTCTCAGGCCGTTAACATCCTTGAGGTGTTCATTACTGAGGTCGAGAGGCAATTAGATTTAAAGGTTAAAATAGTGAGATCTGATCGAGGTGGTGAGTTCTATGGTAGATATGATGAGACAGGACAAAATCCTGGCCCATTTGCCAAATTTCTAGAAAAGCATGGCATTTGTGCTCAATACACAATGCCAGGTATGCCACAGCAGAATGGAGTTGCTGAAAGGCGTAATCGTACACTTTTGGATATGGTTAGGAGTATGATGAGTTTTTCAACTGTACCTGATTCATTGTGGGGTGAAGCATTAAAGACTGCAATGTATATCTTGAATAGGGTTCCTAGTAAGGCTGTCCCAACAACTCCTTTCGAGTTGTGGACTGGTAGGAAGCCTAGTTTGAGACATTTACATGTTTGGGGTTGTCCATCAGAAGCAAGGATCTTCAACCCACATGAGAAAAAGTTAGATTCACGGACCATATCTGGATATTTCATTGGTTATCCAGATAAGTCCAAAGGGTACAAATTTTATTGTCCTAACCATAGTACGCGAATTGTGGAAACCGGAAATGCCAGATTCTTGGAGAATGGCGAAATTAGTAGGAGTGATGAATCAAGAAAGGTTAATCTTGAGGAATTAAGAGTGGATATCCCACCACCCTTTCCTTCTCGAGAAATTGTTATTCCTCAAGATATTCAATCAGTTGAGGAAAATGAACAACATAATGGAAATGATTCACCACTTCATAAGGATGTTGCCATTGAAAATAATGTAGTATCACCACAACCGGCAGTTCTGAGGAAATCTCAGAGGGAAAGAAGATCTGCCATTTCAGATGATTATGTGGTGTATCTACAAGAATCTGATTTTGATATTGGGATTTATAAAGATCTGGTTTCATTTTCACAAGCCATAGAAAGTGATAATTCTAGTAAATGGATCAATGCTATGAATGAAGAGTTGAAATCAATGGACCAGAATGGTGTCTGGGATCTCGTTGAATTGCCTAATAATTGTAAGAAAGTCGGCTGTAAATGGGTCTTTAAGACCAAGCGCGACGCTAAAGGCAATGTCGAGAGATATAAGGCCAGACTTGTGGCTAAAGGTTTCACTCAGAAAGAAGGCATTGATTATAGTGAGACCTTCTCTCCGGTATCTAAGAAGGACTCATTTAGAATTATCATGGCACTTGTAGCTCATTATGATTTAGAGTTACATCAAATGGATGTGAAAACTGCATTTTTAAATGGAAATTTGGATGAGGATATCTACATGGAACAACCTGAAGGGTTCACAAAGAAAGGAAAAGAACATTTGGCTTGCAAATTAAAGAAATCCATTTACGGTCTTAAACAAGCTTCCAGGCAATGGTATATAAAGTTTAATGATACCATTACTGATTTTGGATTTAAGGAAAACACTGTTGATCAGTGTATTTATCTAAAGATCAGTGGGAGCAAGTTTATCTTTTTGGTCTTATATGTGGATGACATTTTGTTAGCCAGTAGTGATCTTGGTTTGTTACATGAAACCAAGGAGTATATTTCTAAGTGCTTTAAGATGGTTGATATGGGTGATGCATCCTATGTCATTGGCATAGAGATCTTTAGGGATCGATCTCAAGGATTGCTGGGACTGTCTCAGAAAGGTTATATTAATCGAGTCTTGGAAAGATTTAATATGCAGCTATGTTCAGTTAGTGATGCACCAATCATGAAAGGTGACAAGTTAAATGAAAGTCAGTGCCCTAGGAATGACTTAGAAAAGGAACAAATGAAGAAAGTTCCATATGCATCAGCTGTGGGGAGCTTAATGTATGCTCAGACTTGTACCAGACCGGATATTAGCTTTGCAGTTGGAATGTTAGGTAGATATCAAAGTAATCCAGGAATGGAACACTGGAAAGCAGCAAAGAAAGTTATGCGATATCTTCAAGGGACAAAGGATTATATGCTCACATATAGGAGATCAGATCAGTTAGAAGTGATCGGGTACTCAGACTCGGATTTTGGTGGTTGCTTAGATAGCAGAAAGTCCACATCAGGTTTTGTGTTTCTGCTAGCTGGTGGAGCAATCTCGTGGAAAAGTGTAAAGCAGTCCATTATTGCTTCATCCACGATGGAGGCCGAGTTTGTGGCATGTTTTGAGGCTACGAGTCATGCTTTATGGTTGCGGAATTACATTTCAGGACTTGGTGTTGTTGACTCTATTGCCAAGCCGCTGAAAATTTATTGTGACAATACCGAGGCAGTTTTCTTCTCTAAGAATGGAAAGTATTCTAGTGGTTCCAAGCACATGGAACTTAAGTACTTGGTTGTTAGAGAAAGAGTCCAGAAACAACAAGTGTCAATTGAAAATTTGAGCACTACTCTTATGATTGCTGATCCATTGACTAAGGGATTACCTCTAAAGACATATAAGGAACATGTTGTAAGGATGGGTCTTTTGAGTAATCAATAATGTAAATGATGGATATTTCAGTTGTAGTGTTATTGACACTTATGCGCAATTAAAGTTTGTTTCTGTTTATTTCCTGTTTTCAATTATGTGTGCACAATTTATGTTTTATTGTTTGATAAACAGGAAATGTCTTAACAAGACACATTACATGGGCATTACAGAATAATAGACTAAGGCTAGTACAGGTTATTAATGGCGTGGTGCATGGAAGGGAATACAACACAAATGTTGTACAACCGCTATGACTCACATTGATAGTCTATGCTAATCTTAGTATAACAGTAAATGACAGTTTGGGTGTATTGGCTAATTATGGATATTTGTGATCACATTAAAGTTTTATATGTGGAATCCAACTAAATCAAGTATCATAATCGGTCTAGTGGACCAAGTGGGAGAATGTAAATTCCTATGTCCTATTAAATGTGGTCCACTAGCCTTCTATGTTAGTTGAACTCCACTAATTATTTAGCCAATAGAAGATTGTCCCAATTAATATATATATGTATGTATATATATATATATAAAAGATATACGTTATTAATTGTTGAGATAACCGATGATTGAATGGTTCATCTTTCAACAGTTATTAAATAAGGACTTTTCATATTTCAAGGAAATATTTATGAAAGTCATTACGTATTCCAAGACCGTCTTTATGACAGTCATTAATAGGCCCTCTTCTCTCCTCTATAAAAGGTACACCCTACCCCTTGAAAGTTAACCTCAATCAATTACAGAAATAAGGGTGTGCATAATTGAGAGACAGAGAGAAGAAGTGAAACCTAGAATAAAGTGCAATCTAAGGGGCTCTAATTCTGTCTTTACCAATTTCAATGGCGAATAACGGTATGTACAATTAAATTTTAATTCTTAAGGTGTATTATATTCAAAGATCCTGTCATATAAAATTATTTCCGCATGATAGTTTTTATCAATTAAAGTCTTACACAGAATAGAATAGAAAAGAAAAGAAAAGAATAGAATTGATTTGCAATTCCAATTCTCCTGTTTGGTTTAAAACAGAAAGGAAAAGAATAGAATTGAAAGGAAATATAGCTATTTACTAAAATACCCCAACAGAGCTTCAAATTTACCAAACCAGACTAAGAAGAACCAGAGGGAGACGAAGAAGAACCAGACGAAGACGAAGAAGAAGAAGAGGAGATCAGACGAAGAAGAAGAAGAAGAAGAAAGACGAACGTCGAAGAAGAAGAGGAGATCAGACGAAGAAGAAGAAGAAGAAGAAGAGGAGATCAGACGAAGAAGAAGAAGAAAGACGAACGACGAAGAAGAAGAGGAGATCAGAAGAAGAAGAAGAAAGACGAAGACGAAGACGAAGACGAAGAACGACGGAGAAGACGAAGAAGAACGACGAACGACGAAGAAGACGCAGAACGACGAAGAAGACGATGAACAGTAGGGGCAGTTTGGGAAAAGTGAAGATACCAAATCAATTCTTGCCAAATCCGACCATTTTTGGTCGGATTTGTAAACAGCCCAAAACAAGAATTGGGTAGAATTCAAAATGAATTCATTTCTTGTTTTGTGTCACACCAAACACAAGAATTCCACAATATAGAATTGCAAATGAATTCCATTCTAGTTTTTGGCATACCAAACAGACTGTAAATTCTCGTTTACTACCCTAATAAAAATAATAAAATTTATTGTGCTGACGCGACCCCAGTGATGCTGCCTACCGGCGGCACCAGTGATGCTACCAACTACCAAGACGGGCTAGGCTAGCACCAAATACATATAGCGGGAAAAATTAGAACTTCCCAACCCAATCCCTCTGGTAGGACGACAGAGACATTTCAATGTGTTATCCTTCCAGTTCCAGCCATTTCACACAACCAGAACCACAAAGAGAGAGAGAGAGAGAGAGAGAGAGAGAGAGAGAGAGAGAGAGAGAGAGGGAAAGAGAAAAAGAAAGAAATGGAACAAACTTCCAAAAAGCTGGGCAGAGCTCTGTTGAACAACACCCACAATCCCAAATTGGCATGGCAACTCTTCAAACGAATAATCATCCACTCTCCTGAACCTGATCCTCATCCTCATCCTCATCCTCATCCCAGTCCCAATTCATCATCACAACTTCAATGTGTTGTTTCTGTCATCACCCGTATCCTTGTTCGCGCCAAAATGTTCCCTGAGATCCATACCCTCCACCAATACCTCCTCCTCTCTCACCCTCTCCAAACTCACTCTCTCATCCGAATCTTGGCAAACTCAGGTCATATCAATGAGGCTCTCTCTCTATTTCGTTCCTTCCGAACCCAATACCCTGCTCACCCTCCTCCTTCTGCTTCTTTATATAATTTACTTATCCATTCCTCTATTCGACAAAACTGTATTAACTTTGTCACCTGGTTGTATAAAGATATGATTCTTGCTGGGGTTCCCCCACAAACTTACACTTTCAATCTTTTCATTGCTGCGTTATGCCATACGGGTAGGGTCAGAGATGCCCGCAACTTGTTTGATAAAATGCTCCACAAAGGCTGTCCGCCTAATCACTTCAGTTTTGGGATTTTGGTTCGTGGCTATTGTAAAGCTGGGCTCACTTCCCAAGGATTGGATCTTTTCAATGTGATGAATAGCTTGGGTTTTGTCCCAAATTCGGTGATATACAATACTTTGATTTCGAGTTTCTGTCAAGAATCTAAGACTGATGAGGCTGAGAAATTGGTGGAGAGGATGAGAGAGGACGGCCTCCTTCCCAATGTTGTCACTTTCAATTCCAGGATTTCAGCTCTTTGTCGTGCAGGAAAAGTTTTGGAAGCTTCTAGAGTTTTCAGAGATATGCAAATAGATGAGGAGTTGGGATTGCCTCGACCTAACATTATAACATTCAACCTGATGCTGCAGGGGTTTTGCAAGGAAGGGATGTTGGAGGAAGCAAAGACCTTGGTTGAGTCCATGAAAAGAAATGGTGATTTCACGAAAGTTGAAAGTTACAACATATGGTTGCTCGGTTTGGTGAGGAATGGGAAATTGTTAGAAGTCCAATTACTTCTCAAAGAGATGGTAGATAAAGTCATGCAACCAAATATCTACTCGTATAACATTGTAGTGGATGGGCTATGCAAGGCTGGGATGCTCACTGATGCAAGAGTGGTGATGGGTTTAATGAGAAGTAGTGGAATATCCCCTGATACAGTAACTTATAGCACTCTTCTCCATGGGTACTGCAGAAAAGGTAAGGTATTTGAAGCCAATAATATTCTGCATGAGATGATATTCAGTGGTTGTCAGCCAAACACTTATACTTGCAACATTTTACTGCATAGTCTCTGGAAAGAAGGGAAAGTAGCAGAAGCAGAGAAGTTGCTGCAAATGATGAACGATAGAGGCTATGGTTCAGATACTGTGACCTGCAACATTGTGATTGATGGTCTATGTAGCAGTGGAAAGGTGGACAAAGCAGTCGAAGTTGTTAGTGAAATGTGGACCCATGGCAGTGCTGCTCTTGGTGACTTAGGCAATTCGTTTATTGGCCTAGTAGATGATGTTAAGAATGGGAATAAATGCTTGCCTGACTTGATCACTTATTCAACCATAATTAATGGGTTATGCAAGGCTGGTAGGCTTGATGAAGCTAAAAAGAAGTTCATTGAGATGATGGGGAAAAACTTGTACCCCGATTCAGTTGTATATGATACTTTTATACATTGTCTCTGCAAAAATGGAAAGATATCGTCAGCATTTCAAGTTCTCAAGGACATGGAGAAAAAAGGTTGTAACAAGAGCTTACAAACTTACAATTCTTTAATTCTTGGGTTAGGGAGTAAAAATCAAATATTTGAAATGTATGGACTGATGGATGAGATGAGAGAAAGAGGAGTTCCCCCTAATATTTGCACCTACAATTATATGATTAGCTGTCTCTGCAAAGGAGGAAGAACCAAAGATGCCACTTCTCTTTTAGATGAAATGTTGCAAAAGGGTATATCCCCCAATATTTCTTCCTTCAGGTTATTAATTAAAGCTTTTTGCAAGGCAGGTGAGTTTGGAGTAGCACAGGAGGTGTTCGATACTGGTTTGTGCATATGTGGCCACAAGGAAGCACTGTACAGTTTAATGTTTAATGAGTTACTCGCTGGAGGGGAAGTCATGGAAGCTAAGGAACTATTTGTAGCTGCACTGGATAAATGTTTTGATATAGGGAACTTCCTATACAAAGATCTTGTTGACAAACTTTGTAAGGCCGAAAATATAGAAGCTGCCAGTGATATTCTTAATAGGATGATGCGTAAAGGATATGGGTTTGATCCAGCATTGTTCATGCCAGTGGTTGACGGCTTAGGCAAAAGGGGAAATAAACATGATGCTAATGAACTTGCAGAGAGGATGCTGGACATGGCTTCAGAAGGTAAAGTGGCAAATAAGGTTTCTCGTCCTGGGAAAGCCGATAAGTACGGTGCAAATGATTGGCAGACCATAGTGCACAGGTATGGCTGGTCAAGATGGCATTTTTTCTAATTGTATTTTGATTTTCCTTCTACACTGTTCTGTTTCCTTTCTATACGAGAGAAATTGAGAACTTCATCTTAACCCAACAGCATAATATTATGTGAAAAGATTGAGTCTATCTTATATGTTAACCATGCTATATTTTTCAACTTACTGTTCTCTTTTCCTAGACCTACCTCACATCATGCCGATCACATGTTCTTTTACAGAGATGATGGTAGTGGAATAGCATTGAAAGCTCTTAAGCGAGTGCAGAAAGGCTGGGGTCAGGGAAGTATATCTATTCTGCAGCCTCAGAAAAGTGATTTTCCTGACTGCTGGGATGGCACTGTTTAGATATCCTTTTTCCTTTCGAGGGATGGCTAAAGGCTAAATTGAAGCTATGTGACAATGAATTGTTATCTCACACCGAGGTATGTTGTTTATTCATTTGTTTGCAAATTGTGTTTTTTTTTTTTTTGGTAATTTTTTTATTGTGGTGGTTCTGATTTAAACTTATTTATCCTTTCTTTATCTCAGGAGGCCAGTCACTTTTGCAAGAAAGACAAGTGCTGAGCACAGATATGCTGTATATACCGTTGAAATGTTTTTTTTTAACAAGTCTTAATAAGGTTGCCATTTTCTGCTTGCTAAATTATTTGCAAACTGCTTAATTGAGTTTGATATCCTTCAGTTTACTGGGTCAAAATGTATGACATAATATTGGGGATATAAAGAAACTCAGTTGTAATGCTGGGGCACTACTTTCAAAATTAGACGCCATTGTTGTACATGCTTCTTGCAATCAATATCGATATACTCTTCTCTTAAACCTTTGCAATATAGTTTCCACTTACCTGTCCATGCAAGAAATTTTGTAGATGAAAGAAAAAGTGCTTGATTTACTTTCGCATAGTATATAATATGTCTCTGAACTTTACAGCAATTCTTCATTTTTACAACATTTTCACACTTATCTGCTAGTTTATTTTGTAATTCGTGCACTCTCTAAACCATGTTGTGTCGCGGAGCCAATTGAATGTCACATAATACTCAAATTAAAGAAATAGTCTTCTGATGGAAACTTTGTAGTATGAATATTTTTCTTTTTTTACTTTAACCTAGATGTTGGCCTATCAAAGATTTTAGGGTATAAAGCTAATTAACTCTCATCTATAATTCAGGTAATAAGCAACTATAAAAAACTCTGATTATGAACATATGCAAACTTTGTTAGAACAACAGGTGTTACTGATCCATTATACTTGCATCTATGACACGTTTTTGTTTCGCACTATTCTCCACATGATTTTCATACATCATTCAAAGTCCCTTCTTTTCCACATAATCATTTTTCTTTTTCCTTGGTGCGTCTATTTTTGTTGTTCACTCTTATTGTTATTTATTTGGCTCACTTTGGAGTTGAGGTAATTGTGTTCTGTTGGCAGTGTAGAAGACTTGGTACATCCGGGACATACAAGACTACTTTCCATAGGAATGACAGGCAGACAGAGGCATTGGTTAAACCAGCATGGGTCTGTATGATGTCAGGCAAACCTACCTATTGGCTATTTATTTGGAAACCTATAGCAGTCATTCAGAGGGGAGATTCATGAGCCACATGCCCATAATTGATGGTAAACACAGTATTTTTTATTTTTATTTTTGTAGAGCTTGTCACCAGAAAATGGTCACTGTTTCATCTGCTTGTATTAAGTGTCCTTTTTTAGCAGACCCAGAGAGACCAAGCAAAGTGGATTAGTGGAGTACGGTGTTGCTTCTTAAAGCTCCATATTGAATACTTGTGATGTTGGGTGTAACTGTTACAATGGTGGTATTCTAAATGGCCTGGACGCCAGGCGTGTGGGGCGAATGAACCTGGTGCAGAAAGGCATATATTCTGCTACAAAGATTGATAGCATTCAATTTTACAGTGTGTATTGCCCTAGCAAGGGAGAGTTAGAAACCACAGAAACGGATGGAAATGGAAATTCTTTGGCTATTGTTTTGTATTGCGGATGTACTTATTCAAGGTGATCAACTTTTACTAAGGCATAGTATCTTACTCGCTTGTCATGATAAGAACTTGGTTTCTGAATTGTGCTTTGTCTGGGTCTTCAGCTGGCCTATGATTCATTGGTAAGTTAGAGCTCTTTTGTTGCACCAAGTATTATTTTTTTAAGATCTTGGTGATTGGGTGGAAAAAAATACCGAATACTGGAAAAGAAATGAGTAGAAGAAAGGAAATGAGATGGTAAGAGCTGAAATGTATTCGAGTGTGTTAAAATCCCGAATCTTTGGTCTTGTCAACTCAATTGACCTGAAAAATATGCCACTGTATGCGTTGCATTTTCTTTTCTTTTTGTTTGTTTGCGGTATTTTCTAGCATACACGCACGATAAGGATGGGTAACCATCAGAATGCTTAAATATATGGCAGTGTGCTATGGAATAACACCACCAAGTTTTTCTGAATGATGTTTTTGAGCTATGAAAATCTGCATGATAATATTATACCGTGTTCACCTGTGAGCGTGTGTTCAGCAATTCTTTGTTTTTTGTTTTTTCTGGTTTTTTTTTTTGTTGGCATGTGGTGTCAAGATTGGTCACTGTCAACAAGACAAGCCAAGGGAGGAATGGTTACAAGATCAGCACTAGCTTCTTTTTTCCGGGGAAGGATAAGTTCTCAATTTTCCTATTTTTTTATTTTATTTATTTATTTATTTATTTTTATTTCACTAGTCCCAGTTCAATAATGGCGTGTAATTAAAGGTGTCAAGGATTTTATGTCTTGATTTGCTAAATTAGTCACATTTTGATTAACACTGATCGAGCAGAATTGAGGAAAATAATCATATGGCCAATCCCAAAATTTTTTGGATGGGTTGGTTGAGTTGAGTTGGGTCGAGTCACATTTTGACTACAGTTCCTTTTGCAGGATTTCTGTAATAGAACCAATTTGGCTATTCTTCCGAAATCTCACTCTCTTAAAAAGTGCATTCCAAATTATGCAGTAATTGCATCACATGATTTTCATTGAAGTTATTGCAGTTTAACATGAATGGGGTCCTAATACCCATCATTTTGAGGCCCACTTTCAGAGAAAAGATTTTGAAACAGCATATTCATAGTCTTTACGAGACGAATTCATTGCATCTTCTCTTGAATAAACACAGGTATTTATGTAAGACTTTGTCGAACAATATAGAGATAGAGATAGAGAGGTTTCATCTACAAATTCCAACTATTTAAGAAGCATTATGCATTCACAATCTGGTGAAACAGGAAATCATATGTATATTATCCGTTGGAAGGAAATGACTATTGTTCTTTTAAGTTCTTGCAGAGACTTCCTTTCAAAACTAATGTGACATCATCCCTTGTGAATATAAATGGCGCTTATATTTAATTGATAAAAGATGCAGTAAAAAGCTGCTATGTCAGTTTGTATAACTGATGGGAAAAAGGAGACATATTCAAATGAGGAAGATGATGTATACTTTAGTAGTCTCAAATTCTGAATGTCTTAGCACCAAAATCTAGTTCTAGCAAAACCCATCGTGTACTAAGAAAGTAATCAAATGCGCATACAAGATTGTTCTCACAAGCAACAACAATGTAATTTACATGAACATGTGGTTGAAGTGCTGACTTTTGTCTCAGCACTTTTCACCTTCAGTCATGGCCTTCTTCCAAAAACCCATTTGACCTCTGAAATCAATATATATATATATATATATATGGTGGTATGTATTACCACTTTACCAAGAACCTGAACAGGACCTAATATCATCACCCACTTAACTAGTTGCTAGCTTAATAACCAAACCAGCCAGGCTTCAACAAAACCAAACTACTATAAGCTCCTAAAAACTGATCATGGCCTTACGATGGACCGGTACTACCAAATGAACTCCCAAGGTCCATATGAAGAAGAATGTGGATGGAGAGTCTAATTGTTCGGCTCCTAGATGATCTGAGTATGTCTATACATTCCTCAAGATCAGCATCACACGTCAAAAGAACCCACTCAGAATCATCATCCAAATACTTTAGGGCGACTCTGCTGACATCCTCTACATTGAAACGCCTTGCAACCTCTTGCAATAAACCTCCATAACCCCAATCGTTTTGCATGCTGAAGCGAATCTTTTCCTCCCCAAAAGCGACTTTCACTTTGAAAGCACTTCCTTCTCGTAAAATTTGGCTGCTACTTTTCGGTACAGTAGGTAAAGCATCAAAAGGATGGCCACCAATAAAATTTGCAAGAAGCTTCTTCTCCATTTGAACTGATTCGTGTAATTCTGCATCACTGCGCTCTCTATTGGGCAACCCAGATGGCTGTTCTGCCAATAGAGCATCTCCGCCACCCGAGGCAATGGTGGTAAGACATGACTGGTTTCCCCCATTGGGACACGAAGAACATGAACCAGAGCTGTGACTGCAAGAAGAGGAAGCTGATTTGGAATAAGTTGTTCCAGGGCTTAATAGGCTGGCTTCAGGTTGAGTTGGTAACTGCTCCAGAGGATCACTCATCTTCGATGTGGTAGAGAGTGGGCTAGTCCCAGATACACTTGAAGATCGTAATTCTGGGAAGTTGGAATAAAAGGAGGCTAGTTGAATGGAGCCCTCAGCACCTTGGACTGAGTCTATCACAAGTTGGAGCTTCCTCAGTGAGTGACCTACCTTCTTGATCTTTCGAGAAGGCCATCGGGCAATACCGTGTTGCCTGCATATCCTTTTCAAAGTAGTGGGGCACACTGCAAAACGGAAAGAACTGGTTAACCCAAAAAACACAGAATTGAGCTGGGCATAGCTTATTTATATGAACACTTGAAAAAAACCTTGAAATTAATGTACCATTCTACGCGATAAAATCAAGGCTACTAATAATATGAAACAAAGAGATTATACAGTAACCTCTAGGTCTTAACAAGGGTAATTAATAAATCTTAAGACGCCAACTTTGCCTCTTCGTGAGCAGAAAAATAGGGTGAGAACTGGTGGCACTGCAGATTAATTTCAGGATTCAGAAAATAAGAGGGTGCAGGCCAAAATGCAGAGTGAATCATGGAAAAAAGAAAAAGAAAAAAATTGACCAAATTATAAAAAATTGGCCATGTCAGATACAAAAGGAATTTGACGAGAAAACAAGGACAGTTCAAGAAGACATTGCAGCAATGAAAAGCAGCTTATTATAGAAATAGAGAAAAACAAGCTGTTATACCAAACAAAAATTTTGCAATCCTTCACCGAATTAGAACATGTACACTCGGTCAAAAAGTTACATTTCCTTTGAGTTATAGTTCCCACTTTCCAACCCAAAATAATTATACCAAACTACATTTTCAACAAAGATGCAGCAATGCATCCAGTAGTCAGCAAAATGGAGTCCCTACCTTTGCAATAGCTTTGAAATTTGACATTCATTATTTGGTGGCAGGAATAATTCGAATTTCTGGAATTTATTTGGAACTTATCACAAATTTGTGGGAAATCCATAATATCAGAAAAGAGCCAAAGGCAATAAATGGGAAAAGAAAAGAAAAAAATACAAAAAAGAGGAAGAAAGAAAGATATCACAGTATGTATGAATGCACATTTCTTTATTCTTTTAATGATAATGACGAGTTGGTTAAGTATGCATACCAGAAAAAATGGGGAAGGTTGAGGGGTTTAGAAATTTTCCTAAAAACTTGTCCTTGTCGGGGTTATCCTGACCAATTAAATCATATCTGGCATCTAGAAAGGTTGAAACTCTCTAACGAAAATGTTACTCAATGAAGTCGTTCCAGCATAAAAAAATCAAGTTAACTAGGAACTAGAATTGATGTTTCTGAATATTGTCCTACCTCCAATACTCTTAGCAGCATCTTTTAGGCTCCCAGCAAAGTATTGTCTAAGTTCCTGCAAACTGACAGGCTTATCTATTTTCATCCGTCCCTTTTCACCCGCTTTTCGGGCACCTGGTGCACGATCACTGCCCACAGAAGAAAAAAATCCACTACCCTCCATACCTTGGGCTCCAGAATCTTGCTGAAATGGCGTACTCTCTGAAAATGTCTCTTCAAAATTTATATCCATGTTATCTGTCTTCCAATGGGTTGTCATCTTGAACTCCTCTTTTGGCTCTTCCTCTCGATCCTGTAAGGAAACCGCAACACCTTTACTCTGGCATTGGGCTTCCATCATATAGGCAATCCATGATGACACTTCTTGAAAGGGTTCTTTTGCAGATGAAGAAGATAATAATCCTGGGTTGTCTTCTTTCTCAAGTTTCCTTACCATTTCTCTAACTGGCATTACGGTTTCTTCCTCCAGCTCCTGGTCTGTGACTACACGTAAACTCCGGCAAACCTGTTGTATCACGGAGGAGAGTGAATCTAGCATTTGTTTTTGCTCTTCAATGTCTAGGCAATCTGATGGTAGAAAGAACTCCAAGACAAAATCAGATGAGCCGGTGTAGACGCTTCGGAGACGTATTGCAACGGCAGCACGCAACCCCAAGATCCTAGCATGGTGAGACAAAGGATAATCGGTTTTGCTTAAGGCCGTAATATCAGTGGAAAAACAAGGTTGGTTCGTCATGAATGCTCCCCCGGCAACGCCTTCCCCTCTTAGAAGGTGGTGCTCGGAGCACACTTCATGAAAGCCTAAAACTTGGGGATCACGCACATAACAAGCAGAATCAACAGTGGAAACACAATGAGCATAGTTCTCATCAGTGTGTCGGCAGCCTCCTTTATCATGTTGGCAACACAGAGACCAAGTCTGAGCTAGAGGCAATCCATGTGTGTCACAGACAGATATGAAAACCTCTTGGATCTCTGTCAGTACAGCTTGGTAAGACTCATTGTATTCCTGATAAACAAAATTTGTGAGATCAGATATGGGTATCAAATATTCAAATTTCAGTTGATTATAGTTAATGTTAATTGAGATAATATGAGTGTACCTTTATTTTGGGAGGACTAAAAATTTCAAAACTCCTTAGATCAAAAGCCTGCAAGTGAAAATATTAGTCAGAAAAGAATGTTGGGGAACCCATCCGCACTATGGTTCAGAGTTCATACTATGTCGTATGACAAAATGAACGAAGCTATAAACTTTGGTGGATCTTGAAGGTGTCTTCTTTTTTTTTTAGAGGAACAAATAAAACAAAACAACTAATTTCAGAGACAAAGGAAGTAGTCATAGTGAAAATATGCTGATGATATTAAGAGAAACAAAATGACATTACGGTATGAAATATATGATGTAATTTTTATGCCAGTAGATATAATTGTGTAGTCCAATGAGACAATATACCACTTGCATCAGCTGTTATGGAATGAGGAGTATCCAGTCAAAGCTGCGAGGATCTATCAGATAGCTTCCACGAGGTCTCCTTAAGGAAGAAAGCCCACATATTCGTGGTTTTAGAATGTACTCATACTGGTTAAACTATTCATTCTACCAGCAAACATTTGCATATTGGAATAAGATTCCGGCAGGTTATTTTCAGATCTTAAACGTAGACAAAGAGTATGAAACCTACGTGACCAAGTACCCAATAGAAATCATATTTACACAATATTAAGCAAGGCATGGAAAGAGAGGAAGAAGATACCTCAAGAGTTTTGCAGACATTTTCAAGTTCTGTATGGTAGTTGAGTTTCGAAGTAGTAGTTACAATCTCAACAACACCCAAGCAAGTCCCACTTCCTCGTTCAAAAATGGGAAGCGCAAGAGACCCACGAATGTTGTACTTCTGGGCGTAATCAACACGCGGGTACTCATCCTTTCTGAAAAATCTAACATCGGGAGTCCATTCGGGCAACTTCTTCAGGAAAACACGGCCAGGTAACCCGACCAACTCCTTTGAATCCTCCTCAGCTGCAAACTGATACCTCCGTGAAACGTTTCTATAATCTGCAAGACTCTTGGAGTTCGGATCAAGAGAGAATGGCTGGTTGTTAGTGGTGAGGACATATCTTCCTCCTCTCTTTACAGGCACCCATATCTGAATAAGAATTTCTCTATCTTCTGTCGAAACCTTTAGGTATTCAACTGCCCACATTAATTTCTTTTTTATGGACAAATTTGGTTTTGGATTGCCACTCGGTGCAGTCCACAATCTTCTGCATCTTTCAGTTTCAACCCGAAAACTTTCAGATTGGACTGGAGGTGCTCGAGCTAGGATGGCTTCCCGGTTTGCTATCCAATTTTCTTCTAGTTCTTCCATTTGGGAATGAACTGGAGGTGGATTGTCTGAAAAGTTTGACCTTTCTGTTTCTTCTCGACTGCTTTTATGATGTGGGTTTGGATTCAACTGGCCTATTTTAGTCTGTGAAGTAGGAAAAAAACATGCAGGAAAATCTAAATTGCTAGGAGTAGAGGGAGTTGGCTGCCAAAAATTGGATCCATTTGTAGTCTCTAAATAGCAACCGTCATACAAGAGTTGATCCATAATATTGAAAACTATATTGTCATCTCTAGGTGTTCCAAACTTGGTGTTAAATGTAAAGTTGCCATCTTCCATTTATGAATTTTATTCAAACATCCATCTCTTAAAGCCTAAAGCATCCGAAATGAGGAAAATATCATGAACCGTAACACCGAAGCAGTGCAAATATGAAAAACACAAAGAGGACCTTCCAATAAGGGTCCATTTCACCCGTCTTCAAGAACCCAATAAGTCCAGCTTGCACAAACATCTCAACAAAAGGTTTCTTATCTGTTCTGCAATCAGAAACGAATTTCAGGAAAATAATACTATGAAGTTTTCATAGATAACTGGGTGGTAGATGCTAAAAACAGTACAACTACGACTGCAATTAGAATCAAAATGAGTTGAACTATGATAAAGCATTCAAAGGGGGGGGGTTGCGGTTGAGAGAGAGAGAGAATTAAATCAACCAACAGAGTACTCAAAAACTAGGACATTTGGCACAAATTCAGAAAAAAAAAAAAAAAAAGATTCCAAGAATCCAACCCAACTAAAAAGAGGAATCGAAAACCCAATACTTTTCATGTACAAGAAAACTAGCACCATAATATATAGTTTGGTTGAGAGTTGATTGAGCTCTGGTTGAACCTAAAATAGATGTGAACCACCATTGTACCAATAGGCCAACATCATCAGAAGTTATTTACATATAGTGGAGCAATATTTAAACTATTGATCACAACAATATTAAAGGAACAAACCCATTTCAAAAACCTAATTTAATCAAGATTGGTGTGAAGTCAGGAACCACGAACATGATGAGTTGGAAAGTAAGTAAACCAAGTAAAAAATCAAGGTACAAGACAAAAGTAACTGAGATCATGAATCCGAGAAACCATACGACTCAAGATTCAGAATAAATTAGAACAAAACTAAGTATTAACAAATATCAGATTATTTAATGTTCTTTGATCAGCAAAAAATAAAAATAAAATATCAGATTGGAAAAAACAAGAAAGAAAGAGTGAAGGCAAAGTGACTCACTTTTCAGAAAGTTGTTTAGAAAATCCTAAGAGCGCATGTCTCAACAACAGAAATTTGGTGAACAATTACATATCATGAATCACAATGAAGGGCGGGTACTGGGTGGTGGTTTTCCCTCTTAAAACCCCATCAGCATTAAATTTTAAAAGAAATGGAAAAGCTTTTTTTCTTCAAACAAAGATTTTATTTTTCCTTTTTGGGTTGCCTTTTTCTTCCTCTTTCTATAACTTCAGGTTTGCTGTTGGCAGTGGGCTCAAATTTTTCTGTTTTTTTGGGGGTTGGGTTGGGTTGGGTTTGGGTATCTAATCTACTCTTTAGCTGTTAAAGGAATATGATTGTGAAGAATCTCTCCAACTCCAAGATAGGATTGGAAACCGCTAAATAAAACTCTGTACGGTAGATTTTACATCCCATCGCTCTTATAAAACCACCGTCTATTAACTGCTCTATATATAGGCGTCAAAAGTGTACAGTGCGGTTGTTTGGGATAGAATATTCACGAATCATATATGCTTCCCAATTCATTTCATTGATCCCCAACACGTCAAACATGTCACAGAGGGACTACATTTACATCTGTTGTGAGGAGTGTAGCGCACTGGACTTTTAAACTTAAAAAAAATTATGAGTTGTTCCGCTGACCTACCATTCCGTTAACTTGTAAATTTTTATATCATAAATAATTTTTAAACATATGTGACAGAGAACCATTTGGAAGGGGCACAGCTTTTTATGGACTTGGTAGCTATAGGCCTCCCATTTTTTGAGAATTTTTTTTATAAAATAATGTGTAATTAGCCCTTTTCAAAGTTTGCAAAGACAAATATTATGTATGATATTTTGACTCAATTGTAATTCAACTCACCTTAGTTATTTGTCACATCACATTTTATTATCACTTTTTAATTTAATCCAACTCAGATTATTTTATTATCCATCAAACTTTAGTAATTAAATAAAGTGATCGATATACAAAAAGAGTAATTCTTTGGTGACAACTCTCATACAACCTTCATACAACCTCCTAAAAAGATGTGTCTATCTCTCTCATGTGATGTCACTGGACCCCACAGTGATACAGGAGAGAGATAGACACATCTTTTAGGAGGTTGTATGAAAATTGTATGAAAGTTGTCACCAAAGAATTACCCATACAAAAATTATAGTCCAGATGTATGAACAAATACACCCAAAAAATTCACCTCGCAACAGCATCCAATCTCATCCCCTTTTGAGTTATGAATAAAACCTCTTTCTAATGTTCATTATATATATATATATATATATAAATAATCAGTCCCTAATTAAAAATCTTGGCTCAGTCCTTGTATTTGGGAATTGGAATACAAAATTTAGTAATCATTTCATAACTCGCATCACTATGATCTTCGCTTGTTTAAACATATGGCCAAAGTCAGTTAGTAGTTGGGCAATGTTATGGACACACTCAAGTACACACTCTATTCACATCATTCTGGTAGACCCCAAATTAACAATGGATCCTGCAATCTATTTCTCTCTTCTTATTGGTCCACCTTAGGGTGTGTACTTGGGTGTGTCCCAAACTTTATCCAATATATATAGAGTAAAGATTGAGACACACCAAAAGACACAACTTTAACCCAAGAGTTATATCTATCTATATCTCTCTCTTGTGTGACTTTAATATATCTATTAATAGATAGACATATCTCTCAACTTGTATCTCAAAAACTATATCTTTTAGTGTGTCCCAAATATTATTCATACATATATATATATATATATATATATCGCCAAAGTCACATACAACTTCAAGTCTCCAACTTCCAAATTCCAGAATAAATATTTTATTGAAAGACTCTTTCCATCAACATTAGTGGTTGCAACTTGCAGTGCCACTATTCAAACGATTTTGACGTTTAAATTTCTCAGTCAGCTTTTTACAGCCGTCCTAATTAACATTACTCCGTAGTTCTTATGAAGTCTCTTTCCTAAGGGTCATTTCGTAATTACAAATTTGTTACCTTATGCACTTCACTTAAAATGTCATACTCTCTCAAGCAAGAGTAATATTTGGGACACAACCTTCATACAACTTTCATACAATCTCTCCAAAAGATGTGTCTATGTCTCTCCTGTGATGTCAATGGACCCCACAGTGACACAGGAAAAAGATAGACACATCTTTTGAGGAGGTTGTATGAAAGTTGTTTGAAAGTTGTGTCCCAAGTATTACCCCTCAAGCAAAGGTGGAGTCAGGAATTTATTTTGGAGTAATGCTAGAGGTACAATTATTTTTTACAACTTATTTATAATTATTTTTATCTTTTTCCTAAGTAACACTATGGGGTTCGGTTAAATTTCAATGGTCTCTAGTGTCACTTCAGAGAGAGATAGAGATGATTATAAATGAGTTATAAAAAATAGTTGTACCCCTAGTATTATTCTTTATTTTGGGGTGAGCTAAACTAAAAAGGTGTCATGTGTCAAATATTTAGGATGCGCTAGATTCCGACTGGACTTATACTTTACGTGTGAAATATTTTTTCCAAAAATTTGGGATGGTCTATAGCCTACCTTAAGATCTGCCACTGCTCTGAAGCAACGACTTTCCAGTAGGTAAAATGGGGTGTTACATGTCACACTTAGTATTAAGGTTCAAATCGGCCCCTGTACCCTTCGAACTCCGGTACTTATGTTCTCACCGCTACAAATAAAATCAAAGTCTTTTATATATGTATATTTTTGGAGTGATGCTAAGCTTCCCAAATCTTATTTTCAAATACACATTCTAAATGATATGATAGTAGACTCATTGAATTATGATTGGATGATGTTGAAGTGGTCCTATCATTATTAGAGCATCACTAAATTTAATGCCATTATTTAAAATGTGAATTTGAGATTAAAATTTAGAAAACATAACATTATTACTCATATTTTTGTATGTGTGTATTTGGAATCAAATTTCATAACTCATACTCCCTCCGTCCCATATTAAGAGTCTTTTTTGGGAATTTCAACTTATTAAGGTGACAACTTTAATTTTGGTGAGATTTTCAACTTTCCAATATTATCCTTTTTGAAATTCAAAATTATAGTGTCACATAAATAAAAAATAGAGAGAGAGAGAGAGAGAGAGAGAGAGAGAGAGAGAAGAGTTGGATATAATAAATGACAAATTTAAAAAGTGTATATTAAAATACTTTGACTTTTCAAAAAGAACTCTTAAAATGATACCTAAAAAAAAAATATTAAAAACTCTTAGGTGCGTTTGATAAAACTGAAAATTAAGTGTTGAAAATTAAATGTTGGATTTTAAGTACTGAAAATTTTAAGTGATTGACTATTGTAATGCTGAAAACAGTGCTTCAACTACTGAAATAGAATGCATTCAGTAATTATTTTCAGTAGAAATTTTTCAGTGATTTTTTGGCTACTTTTTCAATTAAGTAGTACGTTATCAAACGCACTGAAAAAGAATAAGTACAGAATCTTTTCATTTTCAATATTTAATTAAGTTATCAAACATACCCTTAATATGGTACAGAGAGAGTAACTCTTAAGTCACCGACGACGTTAATAGGATGCGGCGAACGGAGAGTGGAGAAAGAAAGATGTCATTGTGTTGCCAAAGTTATTAAGAATTCAATAATTGTAGTGGTATACCCTTGTAATAATAATTTAAATTTAAGAGGTTAATCAATGCTGTGGGCTCTACTGAACTCGGCGACGATTCTGCACTACTTCAATAATTATGTGGCAAAAACTCAGTCAGAGACTCAGAGCCAGAGGGTCTGTACTATGTCGATGTCGATGTCGACATACATGATCCAGCGGCTCTACTGCAATCTGGGAGCCATTGGGGTTGGGATTTTACAAAAAAGTCAATTTAAAAGTATTTATCTCTATGTCAATGACACTCTAGTCTATGGCACTCTCCCTTCTTTTTTCATGACTTTAGAAACCTGATTAGTAATTTAATGTTAAAAAAGTGAGAAATAAAATTCAACTAAAAAAATTGAAATAACATTAGAGTAATGCTATGTTTTTTAATTTTTTTTTTTTTTTCTAAAAATATTTTTCAACACACGTGGTAATGAGACTCTCTTCATTAATTAATGGTAATGATGATACCAGAATTTGGTAAGAGTAAAGTAGAGCAATTTTAGGAGAGAGAGAGAGAGTGAGAGACTATTTTTTGTATGTGGTTCGGCCCTGTTAATGAAGGTACCTACGTCCACGTGTGTGTCTTAGCACGTTCACTAGCAGATCACCGGCGAGCCTGGTGAGCCAACAAAGAGGGGCGGCACTACCAGTAATACCGGCCTGGTATATGCGTACAATGGTGAATTCTATAGAGGTGCTGTCTAGACTGAAAAGTCGGCCCCTTCAATGAGAGGTGAGAGGTCTCTTTTATAGATGTAAGAGACATACTTGTACATGAATAAGGAATTATAATCCAATTGATATAGATTGGCATTAATTACGGGGGTTTCCTAATTGGATTAGGAAATAGTTTGCACTTTCCATTAGTCTTCTAGCTTGAGTAGGAAACTGCCCGTAATGCTCGGGATCACGCCTGTGATGCTCGGGATCATGCCTGTGGGCCCGGATGGGCTGTTCCCATGGTAGGATGTGCCTGTGCGGTCTTCCCGACCTGTTGGCCGAGTCGTGGATGAACCACTCGGGATTATGAGTTCTAGGTAGACTATACCGCTCGGGCTAATGCTTGTCCGAGGAGTTGTACATGATTTGACCGGGACATAGACTGGCTGCTGGTTTGAACCACTCAGTCATAGGATAGAGCCAATTTTGGGTGTATCAGCTGCCCTCCATTTTCAAGGTTGGCCAGATGCTATATCGGGGCAAGTTTGGAAATCAGTTTGATGTTACTTGCCACTGTCTGAGTGCTTGGGGAAGCTGCCTCGGGGCTTCTGAGCCTCGTGAGTCCTCAGGAACTGGTGAGAGTTGAGACCCAGCCTAGCTCGGGACCTTTAGGTGCTCGGGAACTGACCGGGAGTTGAGACCCGACCTAATTCGGAGTCTTTGAGTGCTCGGGAAGTGACCGAGAGTTGAGACTCGGCCTACTTCGGAGTCTTTTACTTGAGTTAGCTCCCAGGATGGTTATCTTCTCCCCGTAAATCTCCGTTAAGGTTGTGGGTAGAAGAATTTGACCATGTTGGAAAAGTCGACCTAAAGCGCATTGCTTTAGGGTCCTTTCATGTTAACTCCCCAGGATGGTTGTCTTTCGCCCAGTTAGCCTTCGTCAAGACTGTTGGAAGAAGAGCTTGACCATGTTGGTGGAGCCGACCTAAATCACGTCACTTTAGGGTCTTTTTGCTCCTCTATCGTCGGCCAACCTAAGAGATTTTAGTTACCTCTATCGTCGGTTTGGACCTAAGTGGAGTTAATGCCTTTGAGCACTGTAGGTGCTCGGGTTGTCCAAGATTTTGACTTAGTTACCCGCGAGGCCTGTAGATACCCGGTGTGATTACCTGTTTAGTTCACTACGCCGTCTTGCCCCCCAAGCTTTCGCTAAGACGAGGGTCTTACAGAGGCTATGACTATAGGTAACCGACTTGGAATATGGTAGTTGCAGGGTCTTTTGAAGCTTTCCATCATCAGCCACCCAGGAGGTTTGCCCCCATCGTCGGTTGGATCTAAGCGAAACCGGTGCCTCGCGTGACTCCGAGGTCTTTAGTGCCTGGGTTCGGAGTTCGAGGTCTTTTGATGCCTCGGGGTTAGGCCCGAGGTCTTTTATTGCCTCAGGGTTAGGCCCGAGGTCTTTGGATGAGCTCTCTGACAATCGATGGAGCCTCATAGGGTGATCAAGCAAGTACCACTGTAGTCGGGCTCATCTAGAATGATGGAGACAGGGGGGTCGGATCAGGATCGTCGGAAAAATTCAGAACTGCTTGATCCTGACCGATGTGAACTGGAGGTTGGGTCAGGGCGGCCAGACTCAGACCACTATGAACTGGAGGTCGGGTCGGGGCTGCCGGACTCAGACCGCTTTGAACTGGAAGAACTGTCAGAACTCCCGGGCTGATCTCGCTTTCGCTTACTTCTGGAAGATTCGTTGCTTTCTTGCTCGGTGTCTTTGGTATTCAGAAACTCTTCAGTGTCAATGTATTTTCCAACCCTCTCAGAGAGCTCAACCAAAGTTTTCGGTCGGTTTCTGTGGAACGACGCGGCACACTTGGTGTGTTGAACTCCCGAGCAGAAGGCTAAGATAGCGGTGGTTTCATCAAGATCAGAGATACTGAGCTTCTCTTGATTAAACCGGCCGGTGAACTCCTTTGAGGGTCTCATTATTCCTTTGTATGACCGTCAGTAGATATATGTTAGGCTTTGGCCGTTCGTGCATACCGATGACCTGGTTGATGAACTACTTGCTGAGTTGCTTGAAACTGCGGATCGATCGGGGCTCCAACAAGTAGAACCATTGGCCGTCCAGGCCTTTCAAAGTGCTAGGGAAGGCTAGGCAGTGTAGTTCATCGGAGTGGGTGGCTAGGGCCATCTGAGCCTTGTAGGTCCGGACGTGGTCGATCGGGCTTCCCGAGTCGTTATAGGGATCTAGGCGAGACTGCTTAAATTTGCGTGGGATGGCAAACCTCGTGATCTAGCTGGAGAACGATGATTCTGTCTCGGTATTGGCCTGATTCTGAACGCGGTTTTGACCAAGCTTTTTGGCCACTCCGTCAATCTGCTTCTGGAAGTCCTTGACTCGAGCTTCCACTCCTTCCCAACTGGTATCGGAGGGGTTGATCGGGTCGGTGGAAGAGGCTTCTTCATGGCGGTGTGTTGTTTTCTAGGATCGGGCTCGGCTATGTCTTTGGGTAACCGTTCGCCTAGGGACAACTCGACTCTTGACCGAGTGACCCTGGACTGATTCCTGGGCCATATGCTCCTGCCTTTCCTTTATGGCAGCACGCCCACTGTCAACGTCTCTGGCATCCTCAACACGGGACGGGTTGGCTCGGGCACGTTGTCTGGTCCATATCGGTTCCCGACCGTACGCAACGTTCCCGGGTCGTTTGTCGGCCCCTAGAGGACGGCTTTACTAGACCAGCAGGGCTTCGATCTGTTGTAGGATTTGACGCTGACCCTCCAAGAGTTGTGTGAGAGTCGCGGTGATCCGCTCAGATGTCATGGCTACCGCAGCCGGTGCCGGAGCCGGCGGAACATCCTGGTCGTACTGCTGATCAGCCTTCTTACCCTTCTTCGGTGGCATGATGTTACACCCCAACCCGCCCCGGCGGATTAGAACACGTGTAACAATGCCACAAGCGATTATTTATACTAATTAGCTGTCACGCCCCAAATTTAATTACAGATACCAATATGGTTATGGTATATAGTGAAATTAATGAAGCTATGACGGTATTAATATCTTAAATTGCCACTTCCAGATAATAGGATACTTATGTTTCATACTACAGCTTCTTAAAGAGAAATCTTATATTACATTGCTTTTTATTCCCAAACAGAAAGAAACAAAATAAAATAAACGATCTTGATCCTTAGGCAGCTTTTTCCTTTTTTTCCTCAGTTCTCACCTCCTGTTCCTGTTCCTGTCCCTGTAATTTTTATTTATAAAAATAATGAGCTGTGGGCCCAGTAAGGATATAAAAATTTTTTTCAAATAAATTATAGTGTCAAGATTAATACATATATATTTATATCAAAATCAATACAAGTTAAATAAATTTGCGGAATTAATAATGCATTTACCAGTTGCATTTACTAGTTATACCTGAGTCTTACAATCCTGTCAAAATAAAGCAAATTTTAAAGATTATATCAAACAAGCACATAATCAAGGCTACAGCACCCCAGCCCAGCTCGAAAGGTGTATACCACCTACCAGCCCAGCTCGAAATAGGTAGTATATTAGTGCACTAACTGTGGAACTATCTCAGTCCCAGCCTCCCCCAAACAGACTATTCCAGTCTCATATTATCAAAAAGGCCTCAGCATTAACCGAATCCAAGAATTAATATTCCCATAAACATTAAAATAGACTGAATACCTTGAGATGTAAAATTTAGTTCACAGAATAATTTTAATCAGAGTAAAATTTGAAAAACAATGGTGTGATAATAGTTGAACCCCCTTATATTTTCACTTGAGGTGCTATTTTCAGTCCCAACCCAAACAGTCGTTAAATGTAATTTTCATGTATCAGAAAGCTTATCGAAATAAAATAAACTTAGTATTGAGCTCTATAATCTGATAGAGTTATGATCTATATCCTTTTTAAAATGTTTACAAGAAATGCTAGCAGGCTAAATGGTTTGATGGAAAACTATCAAGCGTATAGGCCAGGGTTCGAGACCTTTCATGGGTTTTAATTTTTTTTTTCAAAATACCAAAGGACATGAAAGATGAGAATAAGGAAAAAAAAAACAATATAAATAAAGGGGCAATTGCTAGCGCAAGTTTAGAGTAACAGCATAACCCACACGATCAGCTAGTTCCTTTGTTCCAAAAAGGCCCAATATATTGTTATATACTCTTTATGAAAGCTGCTGGTGAGAGGGGGAAAAAAATAAAAAATAAAACACGCGCAGCAAGTTTCGAACCTAGGATGCTCATCTTGGTAAGGTTTAAGCTGACCATTCAATCAATTGAACTTTCAACACTTATGTTGCCAAAATAAATAATAATACCTAAATACTGGAGTATTACATAATACAAACTTTTTTCCTGGCATCTTCTTCAGCGACGGTCGCCGGAAAACGCTATTACTGAAATGTTCATTCTTACTCCGTTTTTGATGCCATTACTTCCAAAATGAACGTATGAGCCTTAAGAGCATATCTAATTGCCTAAAACTAAAACAAATCCAATTTATTTTGCTACCCACTTGACCCCAAAATCTGATTGTACCAATCTGATTACCTAAAACTTAATATAATATAAGTTTGGATAGAAAATCCTTACCCTTTTCTTTGTGTAACCTTGATTCAGCAACCACTCAAAGCTTTCTTCTTTTTGCTTATTCCATCTTCCCTTGTCCCCTCTTTCTCTGTTTTTTTTTTTTTTTTTGGATAGTATATAGTAATACAGTATATGCCTATTTATATAAATCTACTGGAGACCTAATCCTCTCTCTCATGATTACTTTTAACAGTTTTATCCCTAAAGAATCTCCACCTCCTGCTTGCTTGAGTACGTGGAGATAGAGAGTTTTACTTCTAGAAGTTCATACACATCCTTATCTATTCTTACCCTCCAACTCACCTGCTTGCTTACAATGTAAATCTGATGCCTTCAATTTTGTAAGGCTTATTCACACCAGTTCATGATATACATACATATTATGTCATCACTCAATTTCCATGATAATATTATTTATTTAAATAAGAATTTATCTAGTATTATGATATTATTATTAGTAAATTTTTTTTTTCTATAGTTATATACGTGTATTTCCATATACATATTTATAAGTTTTTTTTTTTTTTAAGATATCACATTCTACCCTCCTTAAAAAGGATTTCGCCCCCGAAATCAACGTACCTATTTATTGAAGACATGCGGGTATTTATCTCGGATTTCTGATTCCAGTTATAACACCCACATTTGTGTTATTGCATTTCATTGCATTTGTCATGCATGATGATGTGAGGTGTTGTGCATTTTGGCACGTGTTTGAGTGAGTTTTGACTCACGAGTTGATTTGGGTGTCTGTATTAGAGAACCCTTTGAAACTGTTGTGATTGAGGATTTATTGTTTGTGAAGTCTCTCCGAGTATGAGACGGTCACTGTGGAACACTTTAAATGTTTATCTGAAAATAAATGTTTACCTGTGTATTTCAATATCTGTATTATTTTCTGTTTTAGAATTTATTTCTGTTGTTAGATTTAGTATCCTGGTGAGAACGAATGAACACGCTATTAATTTGGTAGGCTAATTAGTAACTTCGGAAACGTCATATAGAAATTCGCGTTTTAGCGACCAAACGAAACTTAGTCGAAAACTTTTATAATTTTGAGGTTTCACTCGTAAAGCTATGAATAAGCTGTATAAAAAGTTTCAGAGACTGATTAGGAGTTTGGGAAAACTCGTGGGGAGGTAAACGTAATTCCCCGAGAATATTGCCTATATATAGATAGAGATGAACTTAGATTTTTCTAAGTCTTAACCTAATTCCATAAAGAGGAGGCCAAAAAGGGGGCTAGAGGGAGATTTGATTGCTTAGAGCTTTGCGACGCCAAACGACGACCTTCCGTCAGTCTGGTTTCTCCCAGATTTCATATTCGAGCTCCTCGAGGTAAGAGCTTCGTTTTGATATATGTTAGGGCCTGTTTGGATAAGTTTTCCGAAAAGTTATTTTCTAGAATTTTTCATAAAAGTTGATAAATGGAATTCTGATCCATAGGAATTGTACTAGACGGACTTCTGCACGTTCTTTGTGCACGGGTTTTCTTCAGATTGAATTATAGGAGCGTAAATCGGAGGTGAGTGATTCAACTATGTTTTTGGAATGATTTCTTGGCATGTATTCATGTTATGTCTGAATAGCATGTATTAATTCTTAGAGATATATTGTGTAGTTCATATTGAGCAATTATATTGATAAGTAGGCTCAATAGCACGGTGATATGTTTTGATTACCGCGAGTATGGTGATATGTATTTGAGCATGTTAAGTTGCTTATGTGGGTCAGAAGGAGCACGTGGTCACCGTGCCATTTTGTGGAGCCGATATAGGCATTAAGGTCGCACGATTGAAGAAAAGAATCGTGGGTCTTACCCTTTCGCGTGGACTTATTGGCGAGGAGTCGCGGATTGGGAATATGGACGGGCACGTGAGTCTCCGGCGACTAGTATGAAATGTAGAGATGTGAATGCGGACATGTTTATCATTCATGTACATATGTTGATTTATTCACTAAGCTTTAGCTTAAACAAATCGAAATATGTGTGGTTATTCAAATAACCATTTCAGGTGTTAATGCTGGCGAGGAATCGGTGAAGTGAGTACGTGGGTTGGGAGTTCGCTTGTGAGGCAACTTGAAGTGTTAATCTTGTAGTTTTGGGATCCTAGAAATGTTGTAATAAGAATTTGGTTGTTTTAAACCATGTTTAATTTGGTATGTTAGGATGGATTTTAAACTGTTGTAATGGTTAGTAACATGTTGTAATTATGTTTGATAATGTTTTAATACAGCTAGAAATACTTTAGACTGAGTTTGGTTTGAGTTTGTTTCGAGTGGTTGATTTTTGGGGAAAGTTAGAAAGCTTTTAAACTTGAAATTCTGCAGATTGGGCTGCTGCCAGGGGAGCAGTCGACTGAGAAGTCGACTGAACCCCTGAGTCTGATAGCAACTGCTTCTTATTTTAACAAAAGCAGTCGACTGGACCCCTCAGCAGTCGACTGGACCCCTCAGCAGTCGACTGAACCCCCAGTATCAGTCGACTGGAATTGACATTTAAATCCCTGCCTAACTCCGTCGACTGAGCAGTCGACTGAACCTCTGGTTTTAAAATGTGTTTTGTTTTCCGCTGCGTGTGTTCTTCAAACCTAATTTTTGGGAACGTTAATGAATTGGTTTAGCCTCGGTGGCGTGCCACGGGCTCCGGTTCCGCTATTGTGGGACCGGGCTGTGACATTTAGTGGTATCAGAGCATAAGTTTAGAGCCTTGGGAACGAGTGACGTTATATATATGCTGAGTGACGACGAGTGGAGTGTTGAGTAAATTGTCACATGTTCTAAATTGCATCCATACATATTAGAGATGTTTGATGCATATGGTATGTTGTTATACTTACATGATTATGTTATTGCCATACATGCATAGTATTTATGCATTTGTGAATCGGTTAAATCATACGGATGTGGAACTGTATGATGAGATGACGTTATCATGAGTTATAATAGACCGCGTGTTGTGGCAAGAGGAAAGATGATATTTTGGTAGTGATGAACAGTGGAATTGCTAAGCTAAAAGAAAATGATTTTTGATCGAATCAGTGGATGTTTTCAACGATAGTGATGAGTGTCCTTTGGGGGATCTAACCAAGAACGGAGTTTAAGCAGTGAACGTCAGATGAGATTTCTTTATAGTTCTTCAGACATGGGTTAGATGCTGTGAAGCGAGAGAATAGAGATGTGCAGTTGGGTATTATGGTAGCGAGATAGTCCAGCACCATGTATTGCTCGTGTATGGGATAGGTGAGGAATCTCTCACCTTATCTTACGGTGTTAACCTACGGTACAATCGTACGAGGTTATCTTATGATGTATCTTACGGTATATACGGTGTATGTCAGGTAGTTGAAGAATTTTCTTTTTTGACTTATTGTACGTCATTGAGACGATTGGATGGTTGAGGAATCTCTCAACCTATCTTACGGTATGTATTGGACGGTTGAGGAATCTCTCAACCTATCTTGTGTTATGTATTGGGAATTGAGAAATATTTTAACGAGCTATGAGTATTGTGGTTATTGAGGAATCTCTCAACTGAACCTGATTTCGAATGGTTATGGCACCAAGGTAGATTTAGATGTGGTATGAGGATTAGAAGTGAATACTACTTGATCGATTGTATGTGTGAAAATATTGGGATTGGAGGACTGACCTAAGAGGAGGAGTCAAGAACGGGAATGATAGAGTATACTTTGACGGTTTGAAACTACAGTTGGTAGAAGTTTAATTGATGACATACTTCGGGAGTGGTTACTTAGACTTGATGATTATGTGAGTATAGATGTAACGATAAGGACGATATGGGTTGAAGGAGAAACTGTAGAATTTCTTGATGAAGGGTTAATGGACAGTAATGAAGAGTAAGAAGAGATAGAATAAAGGAAGTAGAAATAGGAGGCTGGAAGTAAAAGATAAGTGTGAATTATGGAACGTGATAAGAAATTCAGAGGAATCGAGTGAAAATTTGGACAACATGGAGAGGGGAGGACCTTGATAGGGAGATTGTAGCAAGGGCTGTGACAAGAGTTGTAGTACAGGTGACCTCGAACCTGGATTTTGAATGTATTTTCAAAATAAAACGAAAACCTTTTCTTCTAATACTTTTAAAACATCTTTGGGTTTCTGAAGCAAGTGGTTGTCAACTGGAAGTTGGAGTACGATAATTATTACGATACTGAACAAGAGCAATTGTGAAAGTGGATAGAGTAAAGAGACTTTTGGTAAGTCAAGTTAGAGAAATGAAGATGTAAAATGGGAAGATGAATCTTTGATGAGAAAGTAAATAAGAACTGTAGAAGTGGAATGAAGACTTAGGAGTACGTTGAGTTGAGTACCTTATCAGATATGATAGTAGGATTGTATAGCGATTAGAAGACAATGGTGGAAACAATGGAATGTTGTCTTAGTGGTCCTAGATTCCAACAAGGTCGGAGAAATTTTGAAAATGTTGGAATTCATCCCAAGAAAATTTTTGTTAAATACTTGTAATAAGGTATCAAGAGGACTTTGGAAGACGAGGATCGTGGTGGGACATGGTATGCTTAGTGCTTGAGACAAAACGGTGGTCGTCAAACGAATGAGTTCTACGTGAGTAGATTATCAACTTGGAAATTCTAAAGTAAAAAGGGTTAGTGAATGTTGTACACTTGGAATTAGTAAGTTGGAAGTAGTGCTGTTAAACGAGTTGACTTGAGTATTGTCACGAAAGGTATGTGAATTGAAAGTCGATAAGAAATTTATCAAACACAGTGAGACTATGGTACTTGATTGGGAAGACCAAATTATTGAATTGTCCTCGGATGGTTACGGGAATAGTATGAAATACTTAGGACAGCGAGTTCTTCGTGAACAATGAAATTGAGATCAGAATGGCGAATATAAAGGATTAGAGAATCTGAATTGGAGTTAAGTCAAGTTGACTAAGAGTTATGAAATACTAAATCGCTAAATAAGGTATGAAACCTTGAGATGTTATACAAGGAATATATGTTCAGTGTAAAGGGCAGTCAGAAATTCAGTAAGAGTTGCGATACATGAGTATGCTTGGTATGAGCTTGTGTGAGGGTGGAAGTGAAACACTAGAGACTCATGGAGTCGTATAACTACGTAAATGGTGGTGGATCTACATGGACTGATAGACCAAGGGATAGTATACGAGTGAGGTATGAGATGGGAATGGAGTACATTGTTGTTGAGATTTTCGATAGAAAAATAATTGGCTCTGGGTGTGTGTACACTACGTAAATAAGAATGGATTGTGAATGACCAAGGGTTTAAGGCGTGAACGGGGTATGTTATGAACATGGGAGTACATTTTATAAACTCTATGGTATGTGTATGATTGACTAAGTCAAGTTTGGGTTCACATCGTTATTTGTTGCGACGGATATTGGGGTAACTATATGTGAAAATATTATGCAAAATTTTAAAATGTTTTAATTTAAAAACAAAAGGGAGAATATGTAATTGACTTTGTTACAAGTTTTAAATTGAGGGTATAACATTTAATCTTCTACGATTAATCGACGATAGTTTGAGTACAGAATGCGAGAGATAAAGGGGCAAGTGTGTTTAACTATTCGAGACATCAGTTGGGCTCGAAGAAGTAGAGTGATATAAAATTTTCAGTTAAGAATCTGGATAGTATCTTACGAGGTATGTATGATTGGAAGAATAATACGAGGTTGGATTAAACCGAATGGAATTTGAAAAGGAATGAAAGTCCTTTGAAAACGTGTTATCGTTCTACAAGTATTCCGCGATTAGCAGGATAAGGGATTGAATCTATGGTATATGAAATAGTTGGTTGAGGCATTGACTTATCGACATAGTATATATGCATGAAAGTAGTCAGTTTGGTTCACTTCGAGATGAAGAATCAGGTATGGTGGTTACCCAGTTGAGACGTGTTGGAAACGACTTTTAGTCAACAAGAAAGATAGGTGAAGAGAGATGAGTTACTTCCTTCGTTTTGGTGATTGGGATATAACCTTTGGGTTTCGAACAGCATATGTGATAAGTACGATAAAAGGATATGTGAGTGGACGTGGTGACGTCGTGATGTGATTTAGTGTCAGGTTTGACTATTGAGTAAGTTCTACTCAGGTATCGATGTTCTCATTTATCGAGATGCTTCGGGGTATTGCTAGGGTTCTGTTTGAATCTTCTATCAGATTGAGGCGGGGACTTTAAGGATTTATTTTCCTTAAAAGCCTGAGGATTTATTTTCCTCATGAGATTGTGTCATCTCAGTGAAGGGGATTGTGTATGTGGTAAATGTTGGAAGTACTTGCGTGAAGTCTTAGTGACTTGAGAAGATGAGATGCGTACTCAGTATCCGCACCTTTTGAGACTTGAGGTACAAGTTTGGGGACAAACTTCTTTTAAGGGGGAGAGTATTATAACACCCACATTTGTGTTATTGCATTTCATTGCATTTGTCATGCATGATGATGTGAGGTGTTGTGCATTTTGGCACGTGTTTGAGTGAGTTTTGACTCACGAGTTGATTTGGGTGTCTGTATTAGAGAACCCTTTGAAACTGTTGTGATTGAGGATTTATTATTTGTGAAGTCTCTCCGAGTATGAGACGGTCACTGTGGAACACTTTAAATGTTTATCTGAAAATAAATGTTTACCTGTGTATTTCAATATCTGTATTATTTTCTGTTTTAGAATTTATTTCTGTTGTTAGATTTAGTATCCTGGTGAGAACGAATGAACACGCTATTAATTTGGTAGGCTAATTAGTAACTTCGGAAACGTCATATAGAAATTCGCGTTTTAGCGACCAAACGAAACTTAGTCGAAAACTTTTATAATTTTGAGGTTTCACTCGTAAAGCTATGAATAAGCTGTATAAAAAGTTTCAGAGACTGATTAGGAGTTTGGGAAAACTCGTGGGGAGGTAAACGTAATTCCCCGAGAATATTGCCTATATATAGATAGAGATGAACTTAGATTTTTCTAAGTCTTAACCTAATTCCATAAAGAGGAGGCCAAAAAGGGGGCTAGAGGGAGATTTGATTGCTTAGAGCTTTGCGACGCCAAACGACGACCTTCCGTCAGTCTGGTTTCTCCCAGATTTCATATTCGAGCTCCTCGAGGTAAGAGCTTCGTTTTGATATATGTTAGGGCCTGTTTGGCTAAGTTTTCCGAAAAGTTATTTTCTAGAATTTTTCATAAAAGTTGATAAATGGAATTCTGATCCATAGGAATTGTACTAGACGGACTTCTGCACGTTCTTTGTGCACGGGTTTTCTTCAGATTGAATTATAGGAGCGTAAATCGGAGGTGAGTGATTCAACTATGTTTTTGGAATGATTTCTTGGCATGTATTCATGTTATGTCTGAATAGCATGTATTAATTCTTAGAGATATATTGTGTAGTTCATATTGAGCAATTATATTGATAAGTAGGCTCAATAGCACGGTGATATGTTTTGATTACCGCGAGTATGGTGATATGTATTTGAGCATGTTAAGTTGCTTATGTGGGTCAGAAGGAGCACGTGGTCACCGTGCCATTTTGTGGAGCCGATATAGGCATTAAGGTCGCACGATTGAAGAAAAGAATCGTGGGTCTTACCCTTTCGCGTGGACTTATTGGCGAGGAGTCGCGGATTGGGAATATGGACGGGCACGTGAGTCTCCGGCGACTAGTATGAAATGTAGAGATGTGAATGCGGACATGTTTATCATTCATGTACATATGTTGATTTATTCACTAAGCTTTAGCTTAAACAAATCGAAATATGTGTGGTTATTCAAATAACCATTTCAGGTGTTAATGCTGGCGAGGAATCGGTGAAGTGAGTACGTGGGTTGGGAGTTCGCTTGTGAGGCAACTTGAAGTGTTAATCTTGTAGTTTTGGGATCCTAGAAATGTTGTAATAAGAATTTGGTTGTTTTAAACCATGTTTAATTTGGTATGTTAGGATGGATTTTAAACTGTTGTAATGGTTAGTAACATGTTGTAATTATGTTTGATAATGTTTTAATACAGCTAGAAATACTTTAGACTGAGTTTGGTTTGAGTTTGTTTCGAGTGGTTGATTTTTGGGGAAAGTTAGAAAGCTTTTAAACTTGAAATTCTGCAGATTGGGCTGCTGCCAGGGGAGCAGTCGACTGAGAAGTCGACTGAACCCCTGAGTCTGATAGCAACTGCTTCTTATTTTAACAAAAGCAGTCGACTGGACCCCTCAGCAGTCGACTGGACCCCTCAGCAGTCGACTGAACCCCCAGTATCAGTCGACTGGAATTGACATTTAAATCCCTGCCTAACTCCGTCGACTGAGCAGTCGACTGAACCTCTGGTTTTAAAATGTGTTTTGTTTTCCGCTGCGTGTGTTCTTCAAACCTAATTTTTGGGAACGTTAATGAATTGGTTTAGCCTCGGTGGCGTGCCACGGGCTCCGGTTCCGCTATTGTGGGACCGGGTTGTGACACCAGTTCCCAAGAAGCTTCATTCTCGTCATGGTGGTTCCATTGGACTTTGACCAAAGCAATCTCCTTTGTTCGCAATTGCTTCATTTGACGATCGAGGATTCGTATAGGTCCTTCCTTATATGTGGTATTGTCATTTAACTCGATATCACCAAAGTCAATGACATGTGACTCATCATATACGTATCTCCTGAGCATTGATACATGGAAAACGTTGTGTACCCCTGCTAATTTTGGAGGTAGTGCAAGACGATATGCCACTTTTCCAATTTTTTCTAAAATCTCAAAGGGTCCAATAAATCGTGGAGATAATTTTCCTCTTTTCTTGCCAAATCTCATAACTCCTCGAATTGGGGATACTTTTACCAGCACGTGTTCTCCAATATTAAATTCTAGACCTTTTCTTCGATTGTCTGCATAACTTTTCTGTCGGCTTTGTGCTGTTTTTATCCGATCTTTAATTATTGCAATCTTTTCAGTGGTTTCTCGGACCATGTCTGGTCCAAGGAGTTCACTTTCACCTACTTCAGTCCAACAAACAGGAGATCGACACGGTCTTCCATATAAAGCTTCAAATGGGGCCATACCAATGCTAGAGTGATAACTGTTGTTGTAAGCAAATTCGATCAAAGGTAAATGAGTTTCCCAGGTGTTTTCAAATTCTAAAACACATGCTCGCAACATGTCTTCCATAACTTGATTGACTCGTTCAGTTTGGCCATCAGTTTGCGGGTGAAACGCAGTACTCAGACTTACTGTTGTTCCAAGGGCCTTTTGGAGACTTGACCAAAATTTCGAAGTAAACCTTGTATCACGGTCCGATATAATGGATACAGGAATCCCATGTAATCGGATTATTTGCTGAAGATACAACCTACTCATTTTTTCCACTAAGTCTGTCAAGCGATAGATAAGAAAATGTGCAGACTTCGTTAAACGATCCACAATCACCCATATCGCATCATAACCTTGTTTAGTCTTTGGTAGCCCCGTGACGAAATCCATTGTTATATGTTCCCATTTCCATTCTGGTACTGGTAGGGGTTGTAACAGTCTAGAGGGTTTCTGATGTTCAGCCTTGATTTGTTGACAGGTAAAACATTTTGACACAAATTCCGCTACATCCCGCTTCATACCTTCCCACCAATAACTTCTTTTGAGGTCCTTGTACATTTTTGTACTACCTGGGTGTATGGTTAATCGTGATCGATGTGCTTCCTCCAGAATTTCTTGTTTCAAGCTATGTTGGTGAGGTACGCAAAATCTTCCCCGAAATCGAAGCCCTCCATCACTTCCTATAGTCCATGTGATGGGTTCCTTCTCTATTATCTTTTTAAATTTTATCTGCAGCTTTTCATCCTTACCTTGTTCCTCCAAAAATTTTCCTATCAATGTAGGCTGAACTGTTAAGTTATAAAGACACGGTGCTCCGTCTTGAAATGATAATTGTACCTCATGTTCTGTTACTGTTTCCAACATCCGCCACTCCTTGGCCATTAAAAATGCAATCATTCCTCGAGGTTTGCGGCTTAAAGCATCGGCTACCACGTTGGCTTTACCTGGATGATATTGAATGATGAAGTCATAATCTTTGAGAAATTCCATCCACCTTCTCTGTCTCATGTTGAGATCTTTCTGTGAAAATAGATATTTCAAACTTTTGTGATCTGAGAAGAGATCGAATTTTTCTCCGTACAAATAGTGCCTCCAGATTTTTAAGGCAAATATGACCGCTGCAAGTTCCAGATCATGGGTTGGATAATTGAGCTCGTGGGGTTTTAATTGTCGAGATCCATAAGCAACTACCTTGTCGTCTTGCATCAGAACACATCCAAGTCCTTGGTATGAAGCGTCACTATAAATGACAAAGTGACCACCACTCTTTGGGATTGTAAGAACATGTGCTGTTGTCAATCTTGTTTTCAGTTCCTGAAATGATTGCTCACGTTTTTCATTCCATATAAACTTTACATCTTTTCGAGTCAATCGAGTAAGTGGAATTGCTATTCGTGAAAATCCCTCCACAAACCTTCTATAGTATCCAGCCAATCCAAGAAAACTTCTAACTTCAGTGGGTGTTGTAGGTTGATTCCAGTTCATCACTGCTTCAATTTTAGATGGATCTACATATATACCTTCCTTAGAAATCACATGGCCAAGGAACTTGACTCGTTCCAACCAAAATTCACATTTACTAAACTTAGCATATAACTGATATTCCTTGAGTGTCTGGAGTGTAATCCGCAAGTGTTCTTCATGTTTTTCCCTTGTTTTTGAGTAAATCAAAATATCATCAATAAAGACAATGATGAACTGATCCAAATGTGGTCGAAAAACTCTGTTCATTAAATCCATAAAAACAGCTGGGGCATTAGTCAATCCAAACGGCATTACCAGAAATTCATAGTGTCCATAACGAGTTCTGAAAGCTGTTTTAGAGATATCCTCCTTTCTTACCAGTAACTGATGATATCCTGACCTTAGATCAATTTTTGAAAAGACTGTTGCACCTTGCAGTTGATCGAACAGATCATCAATTCGTGGTAACGGGTATTTGTTCTTGATTGTCACTTTGTTGAGCTCTCTGTAGTCGATACACAAACGAAATGTCCCATCTTTCTTTTTCACGAACAACACTGGTGCTCCCCAGGGTGATGAGCTCGGTCTTATAAACCCTCGCTCTTCCAACTCTTGAATCTGCTTTTTCAATTCCTGCATTTCTAATGGAGCCATTCGGTAAGGGGTTTTAGAGATAGGAATTGTGCCTGGAGCTAGGTCAATACAAAAATCAACTTCTCTAGTTGGAGGCAGTCCTGGAATATCCTGAAATACTTCCTTGTATTCACGTACCACCGGAATTGTTGCAATTGATGATTCTTCATTTACTATCTCCACGTGTGCTAAAAGTCCAGAGATAAAAACATCACTTGACTGATCACAATAAAATGTGGATCGTTCTTGCCCCGGAATTGAGAAAGTGATGGTTTTCTTGAAACAATTGAGACTAACATGAAAAGTTGTGAGCCAATCTATTCCCAAAATAAGATCAAATTGACTCATTGTCAACACAATTAACTGGGCAGGCATGATTCTGTTTTCCAAACTCACCATGCAATTTTTACATATATGGTGAAGGTTTATGGTAACTCCTGTTGGTATAGCTACTGCTAGAGGGATACTTAATCTTTCAGGTCTTATCCCTAACTCTTTCACTCTTTTAGATGAAATGAAGGAATGTGTGGCACCGGTATCGAATAAAACTTTAGCAAAACTATTAAAAAGAGTTACCGTACCTTCCAATCCAGCCTGCTCTGGCACCATTGCATAAATTTTTGCTTGATTGCTCTGCTTCTGTGGTGGTGGCGGCTTATTATTCTGCGAGCGAATCCAATCATTTTTCCTTGGTTTTGGGCAGTCTCTACTGTAATGTCCTTTCTCTCCACAATTATAGCAGGTCACATTCGAAGCTCGTGGTTTAGTACATTCACTTGCCCGATGATTCGCCTCTCCATAGTTAAAACATGTACTTCTAGGTCGATTCATGTTGACTCCAACAGAAAAAGGAAGAGGGTGCTGAACATTTCTTGCATTAGTTTTGCGTCTTTTGTTCATCTGTTCATTCTTCCAATTTGGGTTTCTTGACTGTCCCACCCTACTTTGATTTCTCGCTTCTAGTTCTTTTTTATATTCTTGATTATCCTCTTCCAAGGTTAAGGCTTCCTCTACCACCTCCTGATAGGTTTTATGCTTGTCGGTGATGACCATTCGTCGAATTGAAGAAGTCAGCCCTTTAGCAAACTTTCGGGCACGCCTTTCAGGGGTATCAATCAGGTGAAGACCAAATCGAGACAATTCTTCAAACTTATTCTCGTATTCCGTGACAGTCCTTTTTCCCTGAGTCAAATCCATAAATTCCTTTTCTCGTTTTTCCCTCTCTGTGTCTGGAAAATATTTTTCAAAAAATTTTGTTTTAAAAATGGTCCATGTCATTACTTGAGCAATTTCTTCCCCAACAGTGCTTTTGACTGAATTCCAACAATTCTTGGCTCCCATGGTTAACTGAAAGACTGCCAATTTCTTTTTTTCTATTTTATTACATTCAAGTACCTCAAAGATATCTTCCAAATGTCGAATCCATTGTTCTGCTATTCCTGGTTCAGCATTTCCAATAAACTTTTCAGGTTTTAATGATCTGAATCTACTGAGTAGGTGATCATTTGTTTCTGTGGATTACCTTGCATTCATTTGTTCCATTTGTTTCACAAATGCACTTAACAGCCCAGTGGGATCAATTCCCGGTGATGCTTCATTTTGACTGCTAGAGTATTCTGCCATTTTTTTTCCTTTTTCAAAAGAGAATACAAATTAGTTGATACATTCCGAACATCAAAGTTATAGAATTCAAGAAATAAAACAAGAATAACTAGAATATTTCACATATATTTATTTTATAACAGAAAAATATATTACAAACTTAATATCCGTTAGCACCCTATATACAATCAAAATTGGGTGCTCTCTACTTATTTATATATATATATATATATTCATCTTGCATTATTTATTTACATTCAAAAAACATCCCCCTCCACCACTACTCATTTTCCATTTTTAAAGAAACTATGGTTCCCTTGCTGGGGAACCGTGTGTCGAACCTTCTGATTCCCTAAGGTATAGTTCGGGTGCTGGATCAAAGGCCCCTTCTGAGAGATCCTCTAGAGGTGCTATCTCTGGGACTACTAATGTTGTTATGGGTCCTGGGTTTGGAATTGGGACCTCTTCACCCAGTGCGGGTAACTCTGGAAATAGTTGAAGTTCGGTAGTGGCTTCGACCTGACCCTCTGGAAATGGATTCCAGGCCATGTTCTCTTGTTCAACATAGTTCCTAACCTGCCTATTAGTTTCTTGATCAGCTGCTAAGTCTAAGTAACGCTGCCAAGTGGCCCTTTGGTTTCGACCCACATACGTCACTACTTGTTTTTGTTGCTCTTCGGTATAAACAGGTACCGGACGGTCATACCCCGCGGCCGACACCTCTTGTATTAACAACCCGTACGCAGTGTTGTTTATTGTTTCCTCGTGGGTTGTGGGATTAGTGGGTGTGATGGTTCCTCCCGGTGACAAGTAGAAACCTCCCCATTCATCATAGTCTTTGATACCTGGCATCTATACATATACGAGAAGATAACAAGAATATATATATAAGAAAATTTAAAGAAATTAATATTACGAGTTAACTTATAATCTAAAATAGCCCTAACTTTAATTTAGAAATACAGCCTAGGGTCTAAACTAATCGCTAAATTTTAATAAAACCCTGCTCTGATACCACTTTAACTGTCACGCCCCAAATTTAATTACAGATACCAATATGGTTATGGTATATAGTGAAATTAATGAAGCTATGACGGTATTAATATCTTAAATTGCCACTTCCAGATAATAGGATACTTATGTTTCATACTACAGCTTCTTAAAGAGAAATCTTATATTACATTGCTTTTTATTCCCAAACAGAAAGAAACAAAATAAAATAAACGATCTTGATCCTTAGGCAGCTTTTTCCTTTTTTTCCTCAGTTCTCACCTCCTGTTCCTGTTCCTGTCCCTGTAATTTTTATTTATAAAAATAATGAGCTGTGGGCCCAGTAAGGATATAAAATTTTTTTTCAAAGAAATTATAGTGTCAAGATTAATACATATATATTTATATCAAAATCAATACAAGTTAAATAAATTTGCGGAATTAATAATGCATTTACCAGTTGCATTTACTAGTTATACCTGAGTCTTACAATCCTGTCAAAATAAAGCAAATTTTAAAGATTATATCAAACAAGCACATAATCAAGGCTACAGCACCCCAGCCCAGCTCGAAAGGTGTATACCACCTACCAGCCCAGCTCAAAATAGGTAGTATATTAGTGCACTAACTGTGGAACTATCTCAGTCCCAGCCTCCCCCAAACAGACAATTCCAGTCTCATATTATCAAAAAGGCCTCAGCATTAACCGAATCCAAGAATTAATATTCCCATAAACATTAAAATAGACTGAATACCTTGAGATGTAAAATTTAGTTCACAGAATAATTTTAATCAGAGTAAAATTTGAAAAACAATGGTGTGATATTAGTTGAACCCCCTTATATTTTCACTTGAGGTGCTATTTCAGTCCCAACCCAAACAGTCGTTAAATGTAATTTTCATGTATCAGAAAGCTTATCGAAATAAAATAAACTTAGTATTGAGCTCTATAATCTGATAGAGTTATGATCTATATCCTTTCTAAAATGTTTACAAGAAATGCTAGCAGGCTAAATGGTTTGATGGAAAACTAGCAAGCGTATAGGCCAGGGTTCGAGACCTTTCATGGGTTTTAATTTTTTTTTTCAAAATACCAAAGGACATGAAAGATGAGAATAAGGAAAAAAAACAATATAAATAAAGGGGCAATTGCTAGCACAAGGTATTGAACCCACAATCTGGTGGGTTTAGAGTAACAGCATAACCCACACGATCAGCTAGTTCCTTTGTTCCAAAAAGGCCCAATATATTGTTATATACTCTTTATGAAAGCTGCTGGTGAGAGGGGGAAAAAAATAAAAAAAAAAACACGCGCAGCAAGTTTCGAACCTAGGATGCTCATCTTGGTAAGGTTTAAGCTGACCATTCAATCAATTGAACTTTCAACACTTATGTTGCCAAAATAAATAATAATACCTAAATACTGGAGTATTACATAATACAAACTTTTTTCCTGGCGTCTTCTTCAGCGACGGTCGCCGGAAAATGCTATTACTGAAATGTTCATTCTTACTCCGTTTTTGATGCCATTACTTCCAAAATGAACGTATGAGCCTTAAGAGCATATCTAATTGCCTAAAACTAAAACAAATCCAATTTATTTTGCTACCCACTTGACCCCAAAATCTGATTGTACCAATCTGATTACCTAAAACTTAATATAATATAAGTTTGGATAGAAAATCCTTACCCTTTTCTTTGTGTAACCTTGATTCAGCAACCACTCAAAGCTTTCTTCTTTTTGCTTATTCCATCTTCCCTTGTCCCCTCTTTCTCTGTTTTTTTTTTTTTTTGGATAGTATATAGTAATACAGTATATGCCTATTTATATAAATCTACTGGAGACCTAATCCTCTCTCTCATGATTACTTTTAACAGTTTTATCCCTAAAGAATCTCCACCTCCTGCTTGCTTGAGTACGTGGAGATAGAGAGTTTTACTTCTAGAAGTTCATACACATCCTTATCTATTCTTACCCTCCAACTCACCTGCTTGCTTATAATGTAAATCTGATGCCTTCAATTTTGTAAGGCTTATTCACACCAGTTCATGATATACATACATATTATGTCATCACTCAATTTCCATGATAATATTATTTATTTAAATAAGAATTTATCTAGTATTATGATATTATTATTAGTAGATTTTTTTTTCTATAGTTATATACGTATATTTCCATATACATATTTATAAGTTTTTTTTTTTAAGATATCACATTAGCAAAGAAAATAAGCGAATTACTAAGAAACACATGTTTTAAATGACATAAAAGAACCTTATTGTGACAAAACAGCCCCCAAGGGTAAAATGGTAATTAATAAGATATATCAAATTTTATACCAAAAGATAGGTCTTTGATTCCCGGTTCTAACACAAAAAACGGCGCGTGAATCCGAATTTTCTGGAGAGAGTTATGCCCGTTTCCGTAAAAGTCGACGGGCTGAAAACAGAAAAGCGAATCGATCCGCCCCAAAACCGGATCGATCCGGATTTAACAGAACCTCATTTCTGCTCCCCTAGATGCCCCGGATCGATCCGCACGAGACCCGGATCGATCCGGATTTTGCAGAAGTGTTTTCCCTGCTGCTAAAACCCCTGTTTTCAAGTCTAAACTTACCAAAACTCAAACCAAACATCTTGGAACTTTGGAAACACATTTCAAACACCTACTAAAACTCCTCCAACATTACCCAAACAAGTGAAAACACCATTAACATCTTATAGATTATAAACTCAACCTCATTTGGACAAACCAAGCAACCAAATTCTTACTTTTGTCAAAAACTAGTATGAGCATAAAAACTAGTTAGAAATGAGTTCAAAACCTTTTCAAAATACTTGTTCAAACCAAGCTATAACTCTTTAGCAACTCAAGTTGAAAACAAGTCCCATTTTACAAGCACAACATTTCCCAACATGACTCCCAACTCAATCTCAAGTTCATATCACACACAAGAGTCCAAGAGCTCAACACTTACACTCAATGAAAGAACACCCAACATATTAACAAGTTCCCAAACCACATTCTAAAGCATTAAAAGTTGGTGCTTGACATTTTTTTTTACAACTTACAAAAGAAGTTTAAACTCAAATACAACTTGTTTCCTCCAACAAAACCATTTACAACTACAATATTACAAACATGAGTTCCATCTCCACCAAGACCAACATAATTACAACTTATGAACATATAAACAACATAACTCTTTCCCCGGATTCCCGATCACTTCCTTTCCGCGTCACAATCCGTACCATGCGGTGGTTATTCAATAACCACACATAAAACAGTTTTGGTTTTTAAGCTTACGCTTCGTGAATACTATAACCGTGCCATTGGAGTATGAAATGTGCATATGTAATGTTAAGCAATACAACGATATAAGTAGTCGCCGGTATGTCAAGTAACTAATCACCATCGCAACGGACCCAAGATTCCGGGCCTTTTCTCACTTCAACGTCGCATATAGCGAAAACACACCTCTCACGTGACCGTAGTCAAATCGTTGTGGTCGTCACCACCGTCCCCTTTTTCTTGAGGAAAACATCGTCCCGTTAATACGGGCTAAATAATGGTGATCGTTAATTGACATCCATTGACCCATATAAGCACATAAGCACATCAACACATCATTTAGCAATTTCCATAAAATTGACATGTTAAGCACACATTAACACATACTTTATCTATTATTTCAAGAACTAAACATATAAACATACCCAATATCACATAAGCCTCATTTAACACCCAATTTAGGATTAGAGTACTCACCTCACAAATTGCTCCAATTTAAAGCCTAGAACCCCAAATTCCTTGCTAATTTTAACTCTAATTAACTCCAATGATATTCCTACATATCAATTTCACATATATATAAATCGGCACGTCAAAGACGGTCGTGGAAAATGTCAACGAAACTGAAAATGAAATGTATAGAGACGATCCTCTCACCTCCACGAGTCCGAATACGGTCTCGGTCCGTGCAACGAAACGGCGTACCGACGGCAACGAAACGGCGGAGATGACGGAACTTCCGTCAATGGCCGATTGTCTCCTGTATCTCTTTTTTCTATATTGATATATGGAGAAGATGATGAGTCATATGTTTGAGGTGTCAACCTCCTAAGCATCATGCCAATGTTTGTTTATTTATGTTTACACCCCCAACATTTCTTTGAACTTTATTATGAAATCCCCTAAGCAATTGTATTAACTACCCAATATCTAAGTGAGTGTTTGTCTATGTCACGCATGGGTCCCAAACGTGGCCCCACATATTTTTGTGAAGTTGCTAATTAACCTACTAGTTATGAATTTGATTCCTATTTATTCTCACACGGGTACTCAAACTAGCACCATAAAAGATCACAACTAGCAATAAAATATTAAAGCAATTAAACAAATATTCCTTTAATCATACAAATGCAACTAAATGCAATTTCATTAATCTGGACCTCCCGTGGGTCCCATTTCATATCTGTCCAACTGTGCCTTTTACCAAGCACTTAACACGTCGGGGTAACCGGAACTTACCCAAATTATTATACGCTATTAATTCGACTAATTAATACATATAATGCAGATATTATATTATTTCTCCGGATACGGGTGTTACACATGACGATCAGTCAAGAGATTTGTTGATGAGAAGACTTGTCGTTTCCCACAGACGGCGCCAAACTGATGATGCCAGAATTTGGTAAGAGTAAAGTAGAGCAATTTTAGGAGAGAGATAGAGTGAGAGACTATTTTTTGTATGTGGTTCGGCTCTGCTAATGAAGGTACCTACGTCCACATGTGTGTCTGAGCACGTTCACTAGCAGATCACCGGCGGGCCTGGTAAGCCAACAAAGAGGGACGACACTACCAGTAATACCGGCTGGTTATATGCGTACAATGGTGAATTCTATAGAGGTGCTGTCTAGACTGAAAAGTCCCACTGCTACGTGTTGGGAAGCACTTTTGAATTTTTTTTTTTTTTTGGGAAAACATAGCATTACACATAACATTAATTAGTGTGGTTGCAACTTACAAGTGTCACTATTCAAACAATCTTTCATCAGTCATCTTAAAGAATAACGAATTTGCGTCTTTCAGAAAAGGTTTAATCAAGTTACAGTCAAACTTGTTTTATGGCGGTAATTACGACAAGTCGTGCTAATTAACATCATTTCTTATGGACTCTCTTTCCTAAAGCTCTGTTTGTTTGCGGATTTGGTGAGGGAAAAGAAAATGAAAATGAAAATGAAAACTAATGGGAAATCCATTTCGGTCCTTCAAAGTTGTCCCTCGTGTTTTTTTTTTCTTTCATAATTAAATAAATCAGAATATAATTTTTCAAAACATAATAACAAGTCAAGAAAAAAGAAGAAATTGACTCACAAAATTCAAAGATTCCAGTTTTATTTTCACTCTATTTTCCTCACCATTTTCTTAGCTAACCAAGCAAAGAAAAGTGTTTCCTACGTGTTTTCTTTCGTTTTCTCCATGATTTTAAATATGTTATAGCTTAACAACTTCACTAAGAATCCCTCTCTCTCTCTCTCTCTCTCTCTTAAAATGGTGCTCTGTGTCACGCTTATTACGGGCCCCCTCCCTTCCTCAGTCCTCAACACTTATGCTATGTTTGGGAGTTTAGGGGAGAAAAGAAAAGAAGAGAAAGTCGTAAGTGAAGAGAGAAAAGAAAAGAAAAGAAAAGAAAAGATGGTAATTTCTTTCATTTTGTTTGGGAGTTTAGGAGAGAAGAGAAAGTTAATTTCTTTCCTCTTGTTTGAGAGTTAAGAAGAAAAGAAGAGAAAAGAAAGAAAGTTACCATTCTATCCATTAATGACTTAAACTAATGAAGCCTCTAACATCTCTTATTTTCATTTTCTATTGACACCAAAATCATCCAGATTTACTTGGTATGTGAGCTTTTTTGCTTTGTTAGGAGAAAGAATACACATATATAGTGGATTAGGAGCCTAGAACTTAGATGAAATTAAAATTAATGAAGAATTAAATAAAATGTATTGTGGGTATTAAGAAAAATTCATTAAACCCCACTTTCTTTTCTCTCATTTTCCCAATTTGGAGAGAAAGAAATTGAAAGAAAATGAGGATTAGTTTTCTCCCTCTCTCTCAAAACTCCCAAACGAGAGAAAGCGGAAGAAAGTGAGGTAATTTATCTCATTTTCTCTTCTTTTCTCTCGTTTTTTTAAACTGCCAAACATAGTGTTAAGTCTTTACATGAGAGCAGTACGACACTAATCGAATAAAAAAGATATATATATATATATATTGATACACCCAAAATTGGCTCTATCCTATGACCGAGCGGTTCAAACTAGCAGCTAGTCCATGTCCCGGTCAAATCATGTACAACTCCTCGGACAAGCATCAGCCCGAGCAGTATAGTCTACCTGGAACTCATCATCCCGAGCGGTTCATCCACGACCCGGCCAACAGGTCGGGAAGACCGCACAGGCACATCCCACCACGGGAACAGCCCATCCGGGCCCACAGGCATGATCCCAAGCATCACAGGCGTGATCCCGAGCATTACGGGCAGTTTCCTACTCAAGCTAGAAGACTAATGGAAAGTGCAAACTATTTCCTAATACAATTAGGAAACCCCCGCAATTAATGCCAATATATATCAATTGGATTATAATTCCTTATTCATGTACAAGTATGTCTCTTACATCTATAAAAGAGACCTCTCACCCCCCATTGAAGGGGCCGACTTTTCAGTCTAGACAGCACCTCTATAGAATTCACCATTGTACGCATATACCCGGCCGGTATTACTGGTAGTGCCGCCCCTCTTTGTTGGCTCACCAGGCCCGCCGGTGATCTGCTAGTGAACGTGCTAAGACACACACGTGGACGTAGGTACCTTCATTAACAGCGTCGAACCACATACAAAAAATAGTCTCTCACACTCTCTCTCTCTCTCCTAAAAGTGCTCTACTTTACTCTTACCAAATTCTGGCATCATCAGTTTGGCGCCGTCTGTGGGAAACGACAAGTCTTCTCATCAACAAATCTCTTGACTGATCGTCATGCCACCGAAGAAGGGTAAGAAGGCTGATCAGCAGTCCGACCAGGATGTTCCGCCGGCTCCGGCACCGGCTGCGGCAGCCATGACATCTGAGCGGATCACCGCGACTCTCACACAACTCTTGGAGGGCCAGCTTCAAATCCAACAATAGATCGAAGCCCTGCTGGTCCAGTAAAGCCTTCCTCTAGGGGGCGGGAAACGACCCGGGAACGTTGCGTACAGTCGGGAACCGATCTTGATCAGACAACGTGCCCGAGCCAACCCGTCCCGTGTTGAGGATGCCAGAGACGTCAATAGTGGGCGTGCTGCCCGAAAGGAAAGGCGGGAGCATATGACCCGGGAATCAGTCCAGGGTCACCGGTGTCTTGACACTAAAGAGTTTCTAAAGACCAAAGACACCGAGCAAGAAAGCAACGATTCTTCCAGAAGTAAGCGAAAGCGAGATCAGCCCGGGAGTTCTGACAGTTCTTCCAGTTCACAGCGGTCTGAGTCCGGCAGCCCCGACCCGACCTCCAGTTCACAGTGGTCTGAGTCTGGCCGCCCTGACCCGACCTCCAGTTCACATCGGTCAGGATCAAGCAGTTCCGAATTTGCCCGACAATCCTGATCCGACCCCCCTGTCTCCATCATTCTAGATGAGCCCGACTACAGTGGTACTTGCTTGATCACCCCATGAGGCTCCACTGATTGTCAGAGAGCTCATCCAAAGACCTTGGGCCTAACCCTGAGGCAATAAAAGACCTCGGGCCTAACTCCGAGGCATCAAAAGACCTCGGGCTCCGAACCCAGGCACTAAAGACCTTGGGGTCACGCCCGAGGCACCGGCTTCGCTTAGGTCTAACCGACGATGGGGGCAAACCTCCTGGGTGGCTGATGATGGCAAGCTTCAAAAGACCCTGCAACTACCATGTTCCAGGTCGGTTACCTATAGTCATAGCCTCTGTAAGACCCTCGTCTTAGTGAAAGCTTGGGGGGCAAGACGGCGTAGTGAACTAAACAGGTAATCACACCGGGTATATACAGGCCTCGCGGGTAACCAAGTCAAAATCTTGGACAACCCGAGCACCTACAGTGCTCAGAGGCATTAACTCCACTTAGGTCCAAACCTATGATAGATGTGACTAAAATCTCTTAGGTTGACCGACGATAGAGGAGCAAAAAGACCCTAAAGCGACGTGATTTTGGTCGGCTCCACCAACATGGTCAAGCTCTTCTTCCAACAGTCTTGACGAAGGCTAACTGGGCAGAAGACAACCATCCTGGGGAGTTAACATGAAAGGACCCTAAAGCAATGCGCTTTAGGTCGACTTTTCCAACATGGTCAAATTCTTCTACCCACAACCTTGACGGAGATTTACGGGTAGAAGATAACCATCCTGGGAGCTAACTCAAGTAAAAGACTCCGAAGTAGGCTGAGTCTCAACTCTCGGTCACTTCCCGAGCACTCAAAGACTCCGAATTAGGCCGGGTCTCAACTCCCGGTCAGTTCCCGAGCACCTAAAGGTCCCGAGCTAGGCTGGGTCTCAACTCTCACCAGTTCCTGAGGACTCACGAGGCTCAGAAGCCCCGAGGCAGCTTCCCCAAGCACTCAGACAGTGGCAAGTAACATCAAACTGATTTCCAAACTTGCCCCGATATAGCATCTGGCCAACCTTGAAAATGGAGGGCAGCTGATACACCCAAAATTGGCTCTATCCTATGACCGAGTGGTTCAAACCAGCAGCCAGTCCATGTCCCGGTCAAATCATGTACAACTCCTCGGACAAGCATCAGCCCGAGCGGTATAGTCTACCTAGAACTCATCATCCCGAGCGGTTCATCCACGACTCGGCCAACAGGTCGGGAAGACCGCACAGGCACATCCCACCACGGGAACAGCCCATCCGGGCCCACAGGCATGATCCCGAGCATCACAGGCGTGATCCCGAGCATTACGGGCAGTTTCCTACTCAAGCTAGAAGACTAATGGAAAGTGCAAACTATTTCCTAATCCAATTAGGAAACCCCCGCAATTAATGCTAATCTATATCAATTGGATTATAATTCCTTATCCATGTACAAGTATGTCTCTTACATCTATAAAAGAGACATCTCACCTCCCATTGAAGGGGCCGACTTTTCAGTTTAGACAGCACCTCTATAGAATTCACCATTGTACGCATATACCCGGCCGGTATTACTGGTAGTGTCGCCCCTCTTTGTTGGCTCACCAGGCCCGCCGATGATCTGCTATTGAACGTGCTCAGACACACACGTGGACGTAGGTACCTTCATTAATAGGACCGAACCACATACAAAAAATAATCTCTCACTTTCTCTCTCTCCTAAAATTGCTCTAGTTTACTCTTACCAAATTCTGGCATCATCATCATATAAATATATATATATATATATATACTAGTTTAAACGCACGTGCGTTGCACGTGAACGGTGTCTATTTAAAAATTAATTAGGAATAGTAAGCCAAAATAATAATAAAAATAAAAAAAGATTCAAAAAAAGATTCAAAAAAACACTTAAATTAGGTATAAAAAAATAAAAATAAAAAATAAAAAGAAGAAGAAGAAGAAGAAGAATTCATGCAACTTCCACAATAAAAAAAGATACACAAAGCACGTACAACAATCAATTCATAGGGTAAAAATAATAAAAGCTGTTGAATTATTCTTCTTAGACCATTTGTTTATTTGTTCAATAATAATTTTTTTATGTTGCTATTTAATTGTTATCACATGTCCTAGCTAGAATTCTTTTTTACATCTTTAATATTTTGAATTTACTATTTTCTTTGCTCATTACTTAATAATGACTATATATTTATTTATTTATTGTATGACCACATATGTTAGTATTTCATTAATTTACCGTGTTTGTTTAGTAATTTATTAAACTATAAAATTATTTCATATGTTCTAATTAATTAGAATAAGTTACAAATCAATCATGATCTAGCTTTCTTAAATGTTTTTTTATATACATTAAAATTTGATTCCTACAAAAAGGATTTAGGGAGCCCTCTACGTTCAAGATGACCAAACTTTTTGTGCTGTGTGGCTTGAAAATTCTTAAAATCTTCAACCAAAATTTTTCATAAAGTTTCTATTGCCAAATTGCCAATATAATTGAAAGAATCACATAAGAAAAAAGGGAATTGATATTAGAAAGTAATTGCTTATCCATGGAGTTCACCTAAAGAAAGAGAAAAGATATTGAAACATGACAGAAGAAGGGCAAAAAAATGGAATCCACTAAGACCAAAATAGAAAAAACCAATAGGATGGTAGTTTTAATTTAATTTAAAGTTCTAAAATTCTGAAAATGTATTGATAATCTATATCGAAAGAGACTTTTAGGCTCTATTTGGTGCACATATTGAGGGATATGAAAGAAACGAAAACACTAAGGAAAATATTTTCGTTTGTTCATGAGCTAAAAAGGGCCTAAGGGTGTCCATTAATTTGATAAAATTGAAAATTAAGTGTTGAATTTTAAGCAGTTGAATTTGCCGTACATAACACATGAGTATTTCAAGTATTGAAATAGACTGCAATTAGTGATTTTTTTCTAGTCGAATTTTTTCAATTAAGATATTCAATGGATTTTTGGCTGCATTTTCAATTAGAGTAATGCTAGAGTCATAAAGAGATGCTTACAAAAGGATATGGTATCCCATATGACAGAATTAAGTGTGGTGACTCTTTCAATTAAGTGGTACATTATCAAAAGTATTTGTACAACAAATGTGCTTAAAATTTTATTTTACCACTTAATTGGTTATAATCACAAGCTAAATTTGTCTAGCTAACTTCCTATCTTTCTTGTGGAACTTAAACAATGATAAAAATTCTACGAATTATTGCTAATAAAGATAACAATAATAACTTTTCATAAAGAAAAATACTCAATTAAGTTTTACATTCAATAATTGTGTTGCTAAACGCATGGGTAAAATCGGAATGGAATAGGACACATGTCAGCATGGTAGTGGTGGATAAGCAAGAGTGAGAAAAATGCACTCTATGTTAAATGGGTAATCAAATATTAAAGTAGTTGAAATTGAATCCTAAATTTTTTTGAATGTATATCTTACCTAGAATAGGTTCGATAGAAGTTACCTATATTATTGTTGGTATAGAATAAGCAAAATCGTGAGTGACTCATCATAGAGCTCCAAACAAGAAAAAAGAAAAGAAGAAGAAGAATAAAACAAATCAAGATTCTTTAAAAAGAGTTATGTAATACTAAGAATTGATATCAGGAGTTGATGGGTATAGTTTTATGTCTGTGAAATTACTTCAGTACCCTTAATGAAAACTGAATCCAATAACTGTAAATAGAAGTCCCGCCATGAGAAGGGGACTGATGTTACTATAACTAATAGTTTTTTTGTTTTCATTTTGACCATTAAGGTATTGAAAATATTACATTAATAGTAATGAGAATGAAATTTATAAGTAAGTTGAATGAATGAATAGAAGAGTAAGGAATAATAATTACCTTCAATGCAAAGCTTGAAAGTGCACACTTGTGTACAGATCAATCGTGTTTAGTTCATCATAGCACATTATTAAGAGAACACGAAGAGTAGACTGTTTTGTGAATCTTAATTAAAGTTGTCACGACCCATCCCGCTACGGGCGGAAATAGGACACGTGGCACGCCACCGAGGTTCATCCAATTCATTCTATAACTCTAGCAGCGGAAAAGAAACTTAAAGAAACTCTTTAAAACATAGTTCATTTTGGAAGAAAAACAAAACATTGAACTATGAGTCCGTAAAATCCGTATCAATTTGAAAAGTTAATAATATTTCAAATTAACTATAAAAGAGTTATTAGGGACCCCAAATGTACCCTAAAAGCAAAATAGAACAGTTCAATATTTTCCGAAAAAGGTACTTCCTTTGTAAAAACACTATTCACGGGCAGCCCACTTTTGCCTATTTTTACTTTTTTTGAAAACGTCGCAATTACGACAAAACTCAACATACAAATTCCCAATCGTTCTGAAACTTTACCAAAGGTATATAAACATATTAGACTGCATGTCTAAGCCTTGAAAACATTAACGGAACTCGTTTGGATCAAATATCTTAAGTGCTACAACAAATTCATAAAACATGAAATTCAACATGTTAAACATCAAGACGCGAACCCAATAGTTCCGAGTCGCTACCAACCAACTTAAAAGGTTTTCAAAAGAATATTACAACAATCCTATAATAATCCAGAGCTTTCTATGATTCGATTACAAGAATCTATACCCCAAATCCTCCGAATGATCCCAACGGCCTCATCCCTCGCATTTTATCTTTCCTTTCTTCATACCTGCAATGGAGTAAAAATCTCCATTGCTCAGCTATATGCTGAGTGTACAATTCTAAACAAATGCATATGAGCAATTCATGTTTTAAACATCTAAATCACATAATTTAGTCTCCGGGGAGAGAAATACGCATTCACCCAGTATATCGGCAAGTCTTAAATCTTAAACCGCGATGTCAATGGTTAGCCAAGAATCACTCAACCATTGCATCCATCTGCTCTGGTTGGCCACTTCCCACACCAAGCAAGTAGTCGTCACTACTATAAACTCTCAAACATCGAGAGGCGTGCACCGGCATGACATTATATCGAACTCCCCTTTGACCCACATAACATTTAGCATACTCACATAATCATGTCATCATGCTTTTCTATACGTACTCGCTAAAATTAACGGGCCTAATTTAACACATAAGTTTGCCCGGATCACAATTCATACAAAATATCTAAAACATCCAAAATTCCCTATATTACATAGGTTCGGAATTCATACCTCGAGCAATCGTCCTATAACTTTGAGGAAAGCACTAGTAGCCCGATTAAACGTTGGATCTCCGATTAGGAGTGATTCCTACAAGTATTTACATGTTTTTCTCAAATTTCCATAAATTAGATTTTCGGAAAAACTTCGCCAAACGAGGCCTACGTGGTATCAAAATGTAGCTCTTACCTCGAGGAGCTCGAATCTAGAATTTGGAGAAAAACTGACGATCGGAAAGTCGTCGATTTGAGTCGGCAAGCTCTAAGCTTCAAAATCCCCAAATCCCCTCTCTTGATTTCAATTTTAGGTTGAAGACATTATGACAAAATATCTTAGCTTTCTATATATAGACAACACTTTCGGAAATTGTGTTTACCTCCCCACGAGTTCTCAAAACATCTAATTATACCCCGAAACGTCGCACACGTCCATTTTATAACTTTACGAGTGAAAACTAAAATTTATAAAAGTTTTCGACTATGTTCCGTTTGGATCCAAAAATCACGTTCTGAAACTAATTTCGTGAAATCTCTAGACCACCTACCTTTTATGCTACGCATCACTCACGTTCTCACCACAGTATTCACAATGATCTAAGATAGGATCAAACTACCAGAAATTATACAAAACAGGTATAATTACTATTCATGAAAATCAGGTAAAGTCAAATAACATTTAAAATCCCATAAATGTCATTTACTCATGTCAATCCCTCATTGATTATCAAATCACTGTGTCCTCGATTGACACTCACCGTTGACCTACGTCAACCACATCCACAATTATTAATCAACATTAATAATTCACAATAGATCAATTTTGTATTTTAAAATAAATAGATTTCCCGGGACGGGTGTGACAAAAGTGTAAAAAAAATGTCCAAGGCTATGGAGAACTTGGGGAGTGGAGACGTATAATAGAAATTAGATAATACCAGTAGGTTCTTTAATACTATCATTAGTCTTCTAGTCCAAAAAAAAAAAAAAAGAAAGGAGAGAGAGAGAGAGAGAGAGAACTAAAATAATGTCTTAACAAATAGGGTCAAAAGTAAACCTGGGACTGAGAAGCTTGTGAATTCATGTTATTCTTCTACACGATTAATTTCTAGTACACAATTCCTTTATTAATTAATATTCCTAATACTTGATTTCCTTATTTATCCTAATTTAGATTGGACTTTGTTTCATCCAATGATCCAATACTCAATAAATCAATTCTGGTCCACTTTAATAAAAGAAGCAAAAAATTGTTACACAATTACTCAAGGAACATACTTGGGTAAAGTTCGTTAGGTGTGGTTTGTTAGGTTCCCTCTCACAACAGTGGGTCTAGGGATTAAAAAAAATAATGTTTAAAATTATTTTATTTATTTATTTATTTATTTTCTAGTTAATTAGGGTCTCACAATTGTGAGAGGAATCTAACAAACCATGTACAGCTAAGAAACTTTGCCCAAATGTATTCAATTACTAAAATTCTTCTATTAATTAGTTATTGATTAAATGTGAGCTTTTAGATAGATTAGCTCTCAAATATTTGTATTAATTGGAGGCTGAATGCAAGATTTATAATTGGAAGGTAAAATTTTTAAACATCGCGAGTGTAAAAAGAATCATATACTACTAAAAAATTGGTAATAGGAATTTAGTTAAGAGTCCTAAAATTCTTCATAGACATATATTATAACTCTTTAAGAGATATATATGTTACTAATCCATTATTCACGTAACCCACCGTGGAGTCCAAAAAGAAAAGAAAAAAGAAAAGAGGGGTTATTACACTAAAACCCCTTCAACTATGACAATTTTCAATTGCCCTTAACTATAAAACTCAACAAATTGACCCTATCAACTATTTTAACTTTTCACTAACATCCCTTCTGTTTGGTTGTAGTTAAAAAATTGATTACTTTTGTATCATATTACCAATATAAAAGTGTTAACAATATAACATTTTTGTCTCTTCTTTGAGTCGTTGAAATTTTAAGAACAAAATTGCCTAAAATTTGGTGTACAACACAGGGCAATTATTATGCAACAAAAGATATTTTTGTCATAAAATTTCCAATGGCTCCAAGGAGGGACAAATAGATATCATGTTGCTAATAGTTTGTATCATATGTTGCTCACATGATAATAAAAAAATAAAATATAAATTTAAAAAAAAAAAAAAAGAAGAAAAAAAAAGCGTTCTTTTTTGGGACAGAATTCTAATGGAAGGGGTTTTAGAGAAAAATGCAATAGTTGAGGGGAGTTAGATTGTCAAGTTTTATAGTTTAGGGGCGTATTTAAAAAAGAGTCATATTTGAACTAAAGTGTGATTGACTTTTTTTTTTCTTTTTTTATTTTTATTTTTTATTTGTAAATTCCGATGGGAACTTGAGTTGTTTGGAAGGAGTTCTAATACACAATAGGATTAATGTCGAATATCATTAATATTAAGGAGTTGTAAAATTGTAGGGATTGTATATAACATGATATATCCAAAGTAAAAAAAAAATGGTATACTAAAGTTGTTAAAACTCTAAGAAAATTACTTAAGTGAAAGTGCACCGATTGATAAAAGTGTAAACCACTTATAGGCATCGGTAATTATCAGTTGCTTTATATCTAAAATACTAAAACCATCCCACAAATGAATTTACCAAAATAACCACTACGATCTAGATTTGTAATATTTGTTGATCTATCTCTGCACATAAACATACACATAACAAACAAATATACATACGCATATAATATATACAAAAAGAGGTTATCAAAAAAAAAAAGTCCAAGAAAAAGAAAAAAAAACCAATGGATTTAGTTTATTCTAGAGTCCAACAAAAAGAAAGTTGATCTATGAGGCACATAAACATACACATAACATACAAATATGCATACGTACATAATATATATACAAAAAGAGGTTAAAAAAAAAAAAAAGAGTTCAACATAACGGCAAAAAAAACCAATAGATTTAGTTTATTCTAGAGTCCAAAAAGAAAAAACCAACCAAACACATAGATGTTGTTATTAAGTTGTAGGACTCTTATGGCATGGACACACTATAAATAAAAAAGTGGTATACTAAACTTTTAAAACTCTAAATTCTAAGGAAAATAATTAAGTAAAAGTGCACCGATTGATAAAAATGTAAAACACTTATGCACATTGGTACATTTATATATATATTATAGATAGATAGATATATATTTCTCTCTATACATATGTATATAGTTGAATGTGTATACTTGGAATCAAAGGTAACTTATGAGTCACTGAAGATTCCATTACCGCACGAACTAGCAAGACGTTAGTAGGATGCGGCGAATGGAGGGTGGAGCAAGAAAGATGCCATTGTGTTGCTTATGTGGAAACACTCTATTGCCCACTTCAATAATAATCCAAAATTAAGAGTTTAATAATTTGAATCAATGCGGTGGGCCCAGCTGAACACGGCGACGATTCTTCACAAATTGTATAATTATTAGTATTTGGCAAAAACTGAGTCAGAGGGTCTGTATTATGTTGACATAAATGATCCAACGGCTCTACTGCAATCTGAGACTTGTGATATGTGAGGGTTTCGTATTAATGAACCATTTTTATATGTCACAAATCACAATAAGTTCTCTGAAGTATAAATGATCTAAAAGCAAGCTGAAATTATTGGACAGTGAATTATAATTTAGTAACTTTGATGAGTCATTGAAAATGAAGTAAAGATTAATCTACTGTAACCCAATTACCTTATAATATTGCAGTGAACACACAAAGTGAACAATTTGAATATGCCTATGTATGTTGTCACTGTTTTCCATTATTAATGTCCATTTATGCGGCGGGCGGGCGGGCGGCATAAGGTCGTCAGATTTGTGATTAAGATAAAGAAAACCCAAGTTGGATCTAATTACACATCCATCAAAATGTTGGATTAAGGATGTTAAATTTCCACTCTCTTACGTGCATTCCACACAAAGTTGTAGTAAAATATTTGTAATGGAGGGGGAAGGGGGGGTTTAATGATGAATTAGTTGAAGCTGACCCATCCACTTGCGCTGCTCGATCATTGATAATTCAAGTCTCAGCCAATGGTTTCTTTCTCCTATATGATTTAAGCATCTTGTCAGATTCAACGTTTGTTAATTAATTAGTAACAATTAATTAATTAATTGAGAACCTTGAAAAAGTGGGGTGTCATTTTAATATTTTGTTTTCTTAAAGTAACGCGTGCTCGCTTAAGTTATAGGGTGTGTTTTTGGAAAGGTCTTTGAGTTCTAATTTACAAATTGCCTCTTCATTTTAATTTTAATTTTAATTTTAAATTTTGTTATTTTTTTTATTTTTACCCCATTCAAACCATCTCAACAGAGTGAATTGAAAACAACTAATCAAACCAATTACACTTTTTCTCCCGTTAGAAGACTGATTCAAAGGTCAGAACAGAGTTAGAGAGAGAGAGAGAGGGTTAGTATAGGCACAAACACACACTTTTTCTGCATATATCAAATTCACTGCCAAGACTGAGCAGTTTTTGAATAATCAATATGCAATTTTGAGGGATGTGAAATAACTTTAGATAACGGATCAAAAGTTACATTACTAGAGAATCTTCATTATTATTCATATGAATTCTCCCAATACAGTATTTTAGTTATTAAAAAAAACTAGAATATTCGGCAGTGGATTGCACGAGCCAATTGAATCAACGCAAGATACCATAGGGGATCCACCATGAATATTTCTAGACATATTTAAAAATTATAATAATGAAGATTCTCTAACACTTGTATATAAAGTCAGATTTATATATAACAAACAATTATATGTATGAGTCAGAAGAAAGAAAAGTCATTACTGATTATTTTTAACCTTATTGGATATATATATATATAATGGTACTAGTTTAATAAAAAAGCAGAGAGAAAAATCAATCTTCATAATTGAAACTAAGCAACAGGTTGTTTGTGATGAATTTGTTCAGCCAATAAAGAAGCGCCACGAAAGATTCGACGTGGCAGGGTAGTTAATTAAGTGGATTTAACGTAGTGACAGTTACTAGCAGTTTGGTCATTTCGTTCTGTTTGAAAGAGTAACCGCTGAGGGACACGCGTTAAACAGTAAAGAATAATTGAGAACAAGTGTCAACTCAAGACAATGCCACGTGAATTGGCAGTTACCAGTTTAAAAAGATCGAGGAGGGAACATTCAAAAGACTATTGTGAAGCCTCGATGATTATAAATAGTAGAAGCCTGTGATTAGGGAGAGTGACAATCAATTAACATCAGTCAACACATTTTTATCCCTTTACAAATATTGTATTTTTATCAGTACTTTTAGAGTTCGAATTAGGACACCTTCGAAGTTATCTTCAAGGTTAGATTATAGTGTTTTTTTTACTTAATAAAATAGTCTGTTACTTTACAATTTTCCTTTACTTAACTATTCTTTCATAGGAGTAGTTATACTTTAATTAGTTCGAAGTTCTTTTAGTCATATCTTCACACATTTAAAGTCTTTGTTAAGGCATCAAACGTCACCACAATCTCCCTCGTGAGGCGCAGTTTGGAAACTAATTACATTACACACATTGACAATTTACTTGCCTGACACGCTTGCATTCATATAATTCCACTTATATCCTTAGAGGAATTTACCAAACAAACACAGGTCTCTCTAGTCGTGACATATTTTGGTCTAGAATTTTAGCTTGTAAATTTGATGGTTTTGATCACCTAGCTAAAATGGCATCATCGGTAGTGTAGAATTGGAGCAGGAGATTGATTGTAAACAGAACAAGCAGGATTGAAGGAAAGAGAGCACTTTCAACTTCTTGCTCTAATTCATTCTATAAACATTCTGAAAAGTAGAAAGAGTACTAGTTTGTTTGTTTTTCTCTTTACCATGATAAATTCTCTCTGTCTGTATTTTGCGACTTTCAATTTTATTTATTATTTATTATTATTATTATTATTATTATTATTATTATTATTATTTATACCTATTGTAGTTTAATTAAAGTAGTACTGAGAGGCGCGCGCGCACACACACACACCGAGTTAGTTAGGGAAGCAAGTTGGTAGTAGGATTCGAACCCACCACACCAGAGCACATGGCTTTGGCACACCAGAGCCTTGAGACTCGTCCTTCTTACCACCTTGCAACAACTCTTGGGGGTTTCGAGCCCTAGACCTCCAAAAATGAGGCCAAGAGCTCTGGTCAACTCGAACAAACCAAGTTAGTAAAATTACTAGTTATTGCGTTTTAGTAATAACTCGATTTCGATTTCAATACACCTGAAGCAACAGGGTGTTACCTGTCATAATAAACATGACATATTTGCTAAAGTCAGAGCTCAGCAGTCTTAAGGGGGAAAAAAAAAAAAAAAAGAAAGAAAGAATAATGATATATAATATGTATTTTTTTATAAAAAAAAGACATTTTTTTTTTATGCAGAGCACAAGAAGGGCATTACATTGAAATTCAGCCTTTGAAAGAAAAACAGAAGTTATGCTTCTTTTGTCTATCTGAGCAATCTGTGATTCAATGCTTGTACGATGGAGAACAGGGGGAAGTCTATCCTTTTTATGGATTGGTGGAGGATTTATTTTCAGAAACTGATTCCGTATCAAATAGAAAAGTAGTTGCAAGTTGTCACATAAGGCCGACATCCACCCCCCTTTTTGAGGGGGTGTATGTTACATTTTCCCACACACACATATATTTTATATATATATATATAGAGTAATATATTACTCATCCAAAATATCCATAATTAAGATGCAATATTTTGGTTAGGTTATAGTACTTTGGGTCGTGAACATGGATATACTGTAATAAATTGGAAAAATAATCACAACCCAATAATAATGTTCAGGAGTTGTTATGGGAACATCACAGCCCTTTGGTCAGTACTTGGTGGAAAAATGTTGCCAGTTAATCAGTTTATGAAACTTTTCTTGATCAGACGACGAAATTCACTTTCACTGCAGTTGATAGAATATTGATTTTACCGTTAGAAACTGAAAAATTAACTACTGATTAAATATTCATTATAGTACTGAAACTTTTAAGTTATTAAATTTGTACTACGGAAAATAATATTTTAAGTAATGAAATACACCGTTTTCAGCGAACAATCTTTCTAATTAAAGTTCTCAGTAGCTTTTCGGTTGCTTTTCCAATTAAGTAATATAATATCAGGCGCACTACAAAAGGAAAAAAAAAGAGTGTTGAAATCACCACTTAATTGGTCATCGAACATACCCATAGTGTTGTAAATGTGCATTTTGGTATATTCAGTTCTCATAAGGAGATGATTTTTATCAAATTAGCTGTGATGCCCTCAATTATTTAACACGCATTAAAAATCTCTAAAAATACTTTTATATAAGAGTAATGATACACACACAATTCCACACCTAGCAATTTTGGCCCTTTATTCCAGTAAGTCCTATGTTAGTTTCACGCAGGATCCACCGGAATTAAGAGCCTGAATGTGTGTGATATAGAATTGTGTGTGTATCATTTTTCTTTATACAATTCAGAAGTGCACAAAAATGATTGAACGGTTTCTTAAGAAAAGAGAAAGTAGTCTAGATGTGTAGCTCAGCTTAATAATGAATATAAACAATCACTGCCAATTAAGAGAGGGATGTAGGAGTACGACTAATTAATTGTTGGATAAACAAATCAATGCTATTTAAGGAAAAGATGATGGAGCTTAATCTTAAAATAATGGTAGATGTGGGAACGCATCAATTTTCATACGCAAGCAGTGATGTCTTGAATCATATATCCATATATAATATGAGAAATAGTGGGAGCTTTTTAAATACTGTTTTGGTGACTTGTACTTTTCACAAATCAGATCCAAAACTCCAAATATAAAGTTGATGTATGTACCTTGAGAAGTGCCGAAGTCACGTTAAGTTTGTTTTTGTTTATTGGTTGCATAGTTTTTTTTTTTTTTGCTAAAAGGCAACTATCATTAACTAGAAAGAAACCATTATAAAGAAAAAACCAACATCAACAAGAAACAACAACATAATAGAGAAAAGAAAAACAACAAAGCACAACCATAAAGACAAAAGGTACAATAATGGAGATTCAGACGAAGCCAGATGAACCCCTCCGCAAGCTGCACCAGAAGCCAACCACCGCGTCACAGAAACCGTCGCGTGGAGAGATCGAGAAACCAGAGAACAAGTAACCTGGGCAATTTCAACTTTGAAAATGGGGTAGACCCACCCAAAGATGAGAATGACACAAAGTCGATCCCAAAACAGTGAAGAAACTTCACTCAGGGGAGCAACCAAAGTTGCTTTAAAAAACTTCATGGGAGCAAAAGCTACACCATGAACAGCAACACTGCGGTAAACGAGAGGCCAAAGACAACCAACCAAAACCCAAATGAAACCAAGAGCTGAATGGTTTGAACCATAGATTATTGTAGGAGAAAGGGACAACAAAAAAACCAAAAAAGGGGAAAAAACCCCAAGAGAAAACTTCATAAGGGGAAGGAAAAACCCTCCCCTAAGAAGTGGAAATCTTCACCATGGAAGAGGGATTGAGAGACAATGGAAGAGGGGAGCGGAGGAACGGACCGAGAGTGGGGGAAGGATTTGCGGCGGCTAGGGTTTGGGCGATGGAGACCATCGCTTCTCTCTCTCTCAATTGCATAGTTGAGATTATGTTATAATGCCTTTAGGCATGGAACATACACCTAGTATGCATATATTACAGCCCGTTTGATAACTCTGCGGAAACTATATACATATATATATATAATTAAAAAAAAACCGTTTATTATTTGGGATCTGTATTTGATTTAGAGATTTCTTAACTTTTTCAGAAAAACTTCAATAGAAATTTGATACTAAATACCAAATTAGGATAATTATTTGGTTATAAGACACAAGGGAAAAATATTTGGAGACAAGGATATGTTTGGTGGAAGTTGTTGGGGATAAACTCAACTATTTCTAGTTCTGACCAATATGCCCCTTTCATTCATTTCCAATGTGTGTGTGTGTGTGTGTGTGTGTGTGTGAGAGAGAGAGAGAGAGAGAGAGAGAGAGAGAGAGGCGATCGCAGCTCCGACTAGCTTCATTGCAGCTCCGGCCACCTCTGTCGCACCTCCGGCCACTTTCATCGCGCCTCCATCCAGCACTATCGCAGCTCCGACCATTATTATTATTATTATTTTTTTTTGCAAACTCCACAATCTCTGGTTTGCAAACTCCACTACGATCTCCTCTGTCTCTCTCATTTTCTCAGACTTCACCACCACAATCACGAACCAGATCGCACGTCGCACAACCAGTTATGGTGAGATCTGTCTCCTCAAACCACTAGCAAATCCAGATCCACCACCAATACCACAAGCAGATCGGCGACCACAAGCTAGTGCCGCAAGCATTTTCACGAGCAAATCCGGTCACCAACGCACCGATCCACCACAGACCTGTCATATGTTCTTCGCTGGAATGGTGTGGAGTGTGGTGTGTGTGTGTGTGTTTTTTTTTTACACATTTTTTTGAAAAATTTATCAAAAAAAAAAGTCAGTGAAGTTACTTAACATTTTTTTTTCCAGATTTTGATATCAACTTTGATACTTGTTTGATAGATCTCGTTGAGTAGGTTGTAAAAACATAGATTTTATGCAAAAAATAATTTTCAGATCGATACGAATGCTCGAATTTGTAAAAAATTTTTGCAATGTTTGTTAGAACACTTTTTTTGTGAAATTTCACAAACTTTGTGAAATTTCACAACTTTTTGTTTTTTTGAAACTTTCACAACTTTTTCGGTATTGGTATGAGAAATTAAATTTCAAAAACTTATTTTATGATCATTTCATGTTGATGTGGTGGTTTGGTTGTGAAGAGATCGATTAGGTGAGGTTGTTGTGATGATTAACAGAGGTCTGATGTGGTAGTGGTGGTTTCGTGAAATTTCACAACTTTTTGATGATAAATTTCACAACTTTTTAAAAAAAAATTCACAACTTTTTTTCGGTGATATGATGAATTAACTTCCAGAAACTTATTTTATGATCATTTTTATGTTGTTGTGGTGGTTTGGTTGTGAAGAGATTGAGAGAGGTCTGGTGTGGCATTGGTGGTGAACGGCAGAGGTCCGTGTGGTGGTGGTCGCTGTGGGTTTGGTATGGTGGTGGTGGTGGTCGCCGGAGGTCAGACGAGTTCAGGTGAGGTCGCCGGAGCTCAGGCGATGCCATGGTAGTGGTCGCCGGAGCTGAGGCGAGGTCGCCGGAGGTGCAGGAGCTTTGACACTGTTTGTGTAGAGCAGTGTTGAGGGTAGTTTTGTCAAAAGACCAAGGAGTGGACATATTTCTAAAAACTTTTTCTAATTATACTTAAATCACCATATTTTCTGTATTTTAGATTTATCACTAATTGTCCCAAACTTCAACTAGTCACTCTTTATTATGTGGGATATTTGTAAGGATATTTTTTTAGTTTGGGATCTGTGAGAATAAGAGAGTTTGCTTTAAGAAATTTCTCTCTCTCTCTCTTGTAGAGATTTTTTTTGTAACATTTGGAATTGTTATTGGAATTAAAGATTTTTTCTTTCAAAAGCTTCTACTTGCTTCTTACTAAATGATAACTTTATTTCAGATTTTTGCGGCCAAAAAAAAAATCTTACTTTTGAAAAAGCGTAAAAAGTTGGTTGTCAAATAAATTCAACTATGGGTAATTTTAAAATTTAATCACTTATGGTTGCCAACACGTGCTAGTAGACCCGCTTGATTTTCATAAGAACATGTTGAAGTGATCCCACAATTACAGAAGCTACTGCCACATATGTTGGAATTTGGAAACAATGTCCTTTTTTAGCTTTTGAAAAATCTAATTTTTAGACAACTGTAAAAAGTTGGTCGTCAATGGGATTCAAAATTTTGGATGTTGTAAAAGGTTGGTTGTGAAATTGATTCAACTTTTTCAAACACTCTCAGATAGGTGATTACGAGTAGGGGTGGCAATTCGGGTTCTCGTGTCATAATCGTGTCATTAATCGGGTTGTGTGCTTTGGGTTTAATTTTTAGTTTCGAGTGTTATCCATCTATAATACAATTTTTTTTAAATTAATCGTGTCATGTCGTGTCGTGTTCGGGTTGTCTCAGTAAAACGGGTTGTCGTGTAAAAAATTACCACCCCTAATTACGAGGGATAGCAATTTCCTCTGCCCTGTTGGTAATCCGCTCCACTCCGTTCCTAATGGTAAGGAGTTAGAGTCCAATAAAATCGTAAAGGAGTGGAGTTAGTATGAAGAAACAAAACTCCTGTAGGAGTAAGAGTGGGTTTGAGACGACCCCCAAACTCTTACTTCGACCCGATTATGTTACAAATTTACTAAACTACTCTTATTACTATAAGTAATTTATCCCGTTGGTCATTGGTAATCCACTCCACTCCTACTCTTGATTGTGTTTAATCATGCTATGGTTTGCTATTTTGTTATATTTTACAACACTCTAATCATGTTAATAATGTTTCAAATATATTTTTATTGTGAACGGACTTCTGATTATAGATTTTTTTAGTTTTTAAAATTGATGCATAAATTGGCAAATGTACTAAGAGTGAAATGGAGTGGGCAAAATTAAATGGTATAACAGGTGATATGCTTCACAAGTAGGAGTGACCATATATATATATACATATATATATATAAGCGGAATGGAGTAGGAGAATAATGACTCCTACTCCACTCCGCCCGTTGTCATTCCTAGTGATTGCCAAACAAGCACTCAACATAAAAAGAAGTGTAAAATCCCAGAATATCCGTGCAATAGTTGGTCGTGTAATTTTGCATGCTGACAGTAAACATGTATGAATATGGTTCCCATAAGGATCATCTGTACTTAAAAACAGAAAAAGAAATGAACAGAATGCACAAAATGAGGCTTAATTGAATCTACAACTCACAACTGTCAACGGGTTTCACTGCAAGAGGTAAAAACGGAGATAAAAGCGTTAAATGTAATAAAAAAGAGTACCCAGAATATTACTGTAAAATTAATGCCATCAAACCAAAGAGAGAACAATAAGTAGACACATGAGTGCAGCCCTAGGATTTTCATCTCATCCTCTTACTTATCTGACTGGCCTTGCTGAGTTGAAGGTGCTCTGGAGTTCTTTGGATATTTTCCCAACACATCCAAAAGACGGACCCGTTGCATCTCTTTTGCTGTATTAGAGGGAAAGCAAACAAAACTAATGGATTACCTCAATAGGTCCAAAGGGGTATAGAATAGTAAACAAATTGGTAAGGGAATGAATAAAAGTGTACGACCACTAGCCAGTCACAAGTAGGGGCGAAGGGAAGGCGGGGCTAGGGTCCCCCCACCACCACCACCACAAAAAAAAAAAAAAAAAAACCCCACGTTAATAAGTGAACAGATATAAAAAATATATATATATAACGAAAATTCTCTAAAGAGGGCGCCCTCTCTTTAATAAAGAGGGGCCTCTGTTTTGCCCATCGGATCGTGTTTTCATTAAGGCCAGTATTGTCATTTCACAGTTTTTAAACACGACAGAAGCCCTCTCTTTAATAAAGAGAGAACGCCCTCTTTAGAGCCTGACTGATATATATATATATAAACATAATTATGTATAAGTAGATCCCAAAAACATTCCCCATAAGTATAGGAAGGTCATGGTTTCTAATTCTTACATATAATTCTACACATAAAACTAATTTTATACATAATTATGTATAAGTAGACCGAAAAAAATCGCCCATATGTATAAATAGGGCTTGGTTTCTAATTCTACACATTCAGCCAATTCTACACATAGTTATGTACAAGTAAACCTAAAAAAAAAAAAAAATCAACTCAGGGCGCTGCCCCTGCCCCCTAACCAAAATCCTGGCTCCGCCCTTGGTCACAAGTATAGTTGTCCCAGTAGACGTGTGCACAATACATACATAGGTAAAATCAACATATAAATGCAACTCAGCGGATGTCATTGCTAAGCCACGAGCACGTCTTAGTGGGCGGTCTTAAGGAGCAAGGTAGTCCAAACCAAACCAAACCAAACCAAACCAAGCCTTGTGTCCCAATCAATTGGGGTTGGCTGTATGAATCATTTTTCTCTATTTTGCACGATCAAGAGCTATATGCTTATTTAAATTATATATATTCATATCTTGTTGCACTACATATTCCCAAGTCAGTCTAGGTCAGCCTCTCCCTCTAACCACTCCAGACACTACGATCTTATCACTCTTTCGCACAGATGCATCTACAGGTCTTCGTTGCACATGGCCGAACCATCTAAGTCTATTCAAGGAGCAAGTTAGTCCATCCATGATTTTTCCTGTCTCAGCCAATTGAGTTGGACACTTCAAACGCTAGCCTAACCGGCACTTAGGCTCCATTTCTTTCAATAGTATTACTAATGGCTACTGCAAAGCTGGTTGGAGCCACATGTTCTAACGCATGTAAGAGATCGATGTGTCAACCAAGTATCAGATGTAACGAAGTTTATTTCGCATGTCCACCACCAGGTGTCCAACACAAGTCTAAAAGTGTCCTTGAAGTGGCGAAATCCAACATCTCCAACAGAATCACACCTCATCCGAAGAGACATATGTACTTATTATGTTAAGATATCACTCAAGCTAACAGCTGGCAGTAATTATTCCTAAAAATTTCTAGTAATAATCTATATATCATAGCACAAGGATAAGCATTCAAGAGGTAGCTTGTTGCTTGACTTAACTATTTTGAGTCTAGGTTGGCTAATGCAGGAAATCATCTCATATGGGATTTTCCACGTAGTTGAATTTAAGAGGGGGATGAATAACTCTTCCAGATATCTATATACTGAACCTCTTTTACATCCAACAATAATCGCACTTAAAACAACTTCCAATACAAAACTTGATTTCTATCCCAACCAAATCAAGTTAGGAAGTTACTTTGTGACGATGCAAACAAGAAAAAAAAATGAAACCGTAGAGGGAAAGTCTCCTATCGTACCCATAATTAGCCCCATAATTAGCCGCAGTATACACTTATTATGATTACAAATACTTTCACGGTTAATTTTACATGGATCCAATTAGAACATCAGAAGTGAAAAGGAATGCCTCAATCAAAGGCTTGAATAGTCAAACCACAAGGAACAATCAAAGTATACCCCGGCCCAAAAGATGGGTCACAGATTCACTACATGTGCCAGGAGTCGCTCGAAGATAGCAGTGATAGTGAATGAACGTTTCTGTGCATTATAAAGCGGCAGTGTTATTCCTATCGCTGTTTCTTGCAGAGACAGTAAAAAATTATTGCCAGCAGGAAATAACAACTGTAGACAATAATTGCCAGCAGGAAACAACAATTGTATAGACTATATCCCTCTAACCAATATTTGAACCTTTAATTTCACTCCATGCGAGAAATTGCAAGTAGGTTATGCACAGACCCAAAAAGGTGCGTACCATTTTAGTCCAAAGATCCTCTTCAATGGCAAACAGTAACAATAGTTTCCAGATGCTATTTCAACTAGAATTACTCTAGTTGATATGAATTTGGCGGCCAGGGGGGAGTGGAATCCAGCAGTAGTCACCATGATATCTTCTCTAGATGACAACACTAAGTCTAATAAACAATGATACCCCGAACAAAACAAAAGGCCCCATTTTCATGCTATAATTCATTCAGGATGCAATGGCAAGCTTCATGATAAACCTATTTAAGCTCACAATAATCCAACATAAAATGACAATCTATGTAACTAACATAATTATCCCCTATTCAACAAAGTTAAGACACCTGCGGAGTGTGTCAGATTCCACCATCATGCCAAGTATCACAACCTACAATTCAGGTCCCCATGCCATACACCTCCATCTGGCATAGAATCTAAAGTGTAAAGACCACACTACCCAATGGTGGATACATAGAACACTTACAGGTATGAAGTCAAGAAGAAAAGGTACAAAGAAAATTTTTCCACCAGGAGAAACAATCATGTGCCAAGATGGAACATCTTGTTCAGCCTATAAGGCTACAAACATTTGTGGTCCGGAGTGGGTCAGCAAGTACAAGGGTCTTCCATGTATCCTTAATTATACTAACAAGTTGCAGGTTTTAGATGTTAATATTTTTAGTTGTGTTCTGTAAGTTAAAAGTGTAAAAGCCAATATTACAAGTTACCTTCCTCTAACGAAAGCTGAATTGATCTCTTTTCAAGCTCAACTGCATGTCTGCTGAGTTCAACAGAGGAGAGGGATCGAAGCACTGATAAAAATGAGTGCAATCAGTAACATGGGGAAGAAAGCAACGCAAACTAGAGCACATAAAGCAGATTTTCTATATTCGAAGACATACTCTGGATGTAGTCGTCTTGATTTGATTGGTCCAAATTTTTTAGCAAATTTTGCAACTGGCGATATCGCTCTTCCCAATGCTGATTACTCAGCCTCTTAGGATAATCGAAGGAAGGATTGGCAGGAGTAACAGATAGATAATTGGAATCCACAGGTGGACCGGGTGGTAAAATTTTACAAGATTTTCCAAGTGACGGAGGAACTGAAGGTTTTCCAGATGGCAAGCACAACAAAGAGACCCTAGGAACATGTACAACTTCTGGTACGGAAATCTTAGTCTCTATTACCTCCGATTTATGATGAGTTGTCTCATCTGGGTCACCCAGTTGCCTGGATTGCTGACAATCAGCACCATAGTTTGTGTTGTCACAGATGCCGCTTTTACCTAATTCTGGTTCAGGTTTCCGACGAACATACACAAGATGGCCACTTGCAACATTACTACTGGCTGGAGATTGTGGGTGAGGCGGGCTAAGGCACTCAAGTGCAGGTCTTTTGGCCCCAGAAACCTTAGTGGTTTCAATAGCAGGACCACCCTCCTTCGGAAATTGAGAGCTTCCCATAGATTTGGGCACCACGAGTCTATTCACATTCTGCAAATCTCTCAATGCTGTCTTCTTTGCAGCCAACTGCACTGCTTGTTGCTTATCATGATGGGGAAAGCCAGTTTCAGAACTTGCCAGACCATATTGGCTGAACTTAGAATCAACTGTTTGTTGAACCATTTAACTTAACCTTCTGCAATGATCAAGTTCATGAGATGCATTCTTACTATATAGAGATAAAATCAATATTACACCTATGAAGAAAAAAAGGTATTTCACAAAATTCAAAATTCACAAGTTCTTAATGAAACCATGAATAGGAAACAATCCTCCAATGTATATTGGTTCCACAGTATGTTAGTTTCACCCAAAAAATTGTTAAGAGGACTTCCAGAGTTGAAGAGTTCTAACAATTGATAGTTTTACCATTCCTTCTTGTTAGTTCAGGTATTCATTGCAAATAAACATGCTTTCACAAATATACTTTTTGCATTCTATATTTCCTCATCATGCCTCCTAACAATCTCCAGACACTATTCTAATGTTATGAAGACTATTTTCACCATACCCAGTAACACGCAACATGGTGTAAGTCATCTAAGAGACTAGGAAGACTTTCCGTTTGGTTAAACCTTTGTCTGCCATATTGTTGTGGCTTATATTAATTTCATCAATAATGCTACAGACACATCTTGAAGCACAACGTTTTGCACAACAAGGGTAGCTAAGCAAAAAAATATTTGTGAGGCCCACATCTTATTTACAAAAAAAAAAAAAACCCTTAGTGATATAACCCAAACACAACAGCCTTTCAAGATGAAAAATCCCCAATTCTCATCCACAACCCGTGACCTAGAGAGGGTTGACGGCGACGGCGGGGAAAAGAAAGGCCCAAAAAAAAAAAAACAACAAAAGAGAATTTTAAAAAACCAATCTTTTTTTTTTTTTTGGAAAAATGGTAAATTTACGAAAAAAGGGCCTTGCCCTAGGATATTACAATAAGCTCAAAAACCAGCTAAAAATAGAGAGAAGACGGAGTCAACCTCTAAACTAGCAAACAAAGCCCAAAGAGGCTAAACATGGGCAAAGCAACAACAAAGCAAGGCACAACAAAACAGTCAACAGACGTTGAACACAATCAGTTTCTATGCCGACCCTAAGGACGGCTTCCACGGACTTTTATCTTTGCCTCCAGTTTCATCTGTCTGTTAGAGGCAGCGCTCTTGACAAACGGGGGTCCTTCCTCATAATCGGACTCACTAACTTCACATCCCTCATAAGGAGGAGAGCTGGAAGCCTCTCGGCCTGTATCAAACCCAGTAGAGGAGTTGTGAGAAGGATTAGCCATATCCAAATCTTTTCCAAGAGGAGAGACCACAACTTCACTTTGACCCTGATCAACATCAGGGGAAAGCACAGAAAACATATTGCCCTCGCTCTAGGGCGTATCCACAGAGTCAACCAACTTACCTTTACCTTTGCCTTTCACAACTATCCAATCCCCAATCTCTGGTTTCTTGCTATAGGAACGAGAGGGAAAGGAGGGATGGGGAGGATGACGACATAGAGTGCGACGTGCCGGGGCAATTCTTGGGGTCACATCTTTAGAACAATCATGACCAAATGCGAAGCATTTAGCACACCTGGGAGGGGTCCACTATTCCACAGTAATGTTTGTTAAAACAATCCCGCCCATCTCATCCTCATTCTCAAGAGCAAACTTGGTGATTAGATCATGCGCTCCACTCACTTCCTCACACACCCCTAGCGTAGGACACACGCCTACGACTGGCAGTAACCCTATCCATCCGCAGAGGTTTGCCAAGGTAGCTAGCAATGAAACTAATTCCCTTACGATTCCAAAGCTCCAAAGGGATACCAAATAAATTGACCCAGATAGGAATAGCGTGAACCTCCTCCTTACTTAACTTCAAATTTGGCTTCCAAGGACTAAGAATGAGAGGTTGACCCAAGATATACCATGGGCCACCTTCAAGCACAGCATCCCTTTCCTCCACACTAGAGAATGTGAAAAAATAAAAACCAGAATTGCCAAGGGTATCGATAAGGCCTTTATTACCCCAGAGCCATTTTGTGGTGTTGGAAACAATATTGAATGGCGGATTCCTTTTCTTACCCACAAAGTGCCCAACTAAGGTGGACTCCCACTCCTTTTTTCCCTCTTCAATCAGCTCGGATGGAATTTTGAGGTGAAGGTTTTCATTTCGAGGCCCATGGGGCACAAAATCAAAAGAAAATTCCTTAAGATCATCTCTAATAGAGCTCTTGCCATCCGCACTCTCACTGCCTTTGGACTGATGGTCCAAGGAAACATTCTAGACAAGATTTTCCTTAAACAAATTTGCGAACTTAATGTTATAAGGTGACGGATTAATTGAACCCTGGGCAAAAGAACCATTCCCACCTACATGAGCGGTGGGGCCCACGTGACCTTCTTTTTCATACAAGGTTGTATCATTGGCTTTAGCTACGCTTGAGCCAAGTGCCAACTCATCATCATTATTGTTGGAGTGGACCCCACGGACAGCCATGATTCCTTGAGTCTTCATGCACCGACGGTCAGACCTTGGGCCATGTGAGAGAACAGTCCCTATGGGCCCATGATGGGACACCTCATCCACGGACAAAATTGGAGATGTAATAACCTGATCATCAAGCGCGTGGATATTGTCCAAGAAACTATTAGTTGAGCCTTTGCGGGAAACCCAGAACACAACTTAAAACTGACAAGGAACAAGAAAAAGCTTGAGAGAGAGAGAGAGAGAGAGGGAGGGAGAGAGGAGGATTGCCATTAGAAGAGAAGCAAAAGATAACCAGCTTCTGTAGGAATCACTAAGTGTTTAACACACTGCAAATCCTGTTAAAACAATTCCACTTTCTGACAAAACCCAGGTTAACACACTGCAAATCTTGAAACCACACACACCCCTTTGGATTTGACTCAAAGAAATTAAAGATGATAAATAAAGGTAAAAGAAAGAAAATATAATACCCAAATTTTGGAAGTTAAGGCCAACTCTCTCTCTCTCTCTCTCTCTCTCTCTCTCTCTCTCTCTCTCTCTCCTTTTTATCGTTATTTTACTGCTAAATTCAATGACAGGCAACAAAAAAAACCATGTTGTTTTCAGTCACAAATATTTAAGAACATCAAATACCTAGATGAGAACTTGACTTGAGCACTCAAAAACTCTTAATTAATCAACCCATTTTAGCATTTATAGTTTGGGTGGTGATTGGGGCTTCAAAGTTCAAACAATCCCTCAAAGCTTTTTCCTGAACCTCAAGAAATGCTACAGATTTTTTCTTGTCGTTGTCGCATTGCCGTCACCGTCGTCGCCTTGCCGTCACCGTCGTCGCCTTGCCGTCGTTTCTCTCTAGGTCACGGGTTGTGGATGAGAATTGGGGATTTTTCATCTTTGAAAGGGTGGTGTTGTTGTGTTTGGGTAATATCACTAAGTGGTTTTTTTGTAAATAAGATGTGGGCCTCACAAATATTTTTTTGCTTAGCTACCCTTGTTGTGCAAAATGTTGTGCTTCAAGATGTGTCTGTAGCATTATTGTAATTTCATACCTTATTGTTTCAATTGAACCTTACAAGATCACGTCTAAGGGATGTACTCTATTGTGAAGTCATCCATTTTAATCCTACATGCATCCTAATCAAATTTCACCTTATCCCAGTCTTGTTCTCACACACGGAGACAATGGATTACTGCATATGAGAATAGATATACTTTGAACCAGAAAAAGAAGACAAATAGTGTCTTGAGAGACATTCCATTTTCAAAGGTTAGTGAACTTAGTAACAAACTGCAAGATGAAAAATGGCATATTTTAAATGACAAAATTCAACTGACTGATTCTGAGCTGAAACATTATTTCAACCATAACACATTATAATTTCCAGTGGCAATAATTCAAGGACCCAACTAATCACAACTAATGTTACTTTCACTGCATTGCTTCCATCCTAGCATCAATATAATCCAACAAAACTCAAGATGAATTTTGGGTAAATAACAGACCAAATCTGAACAGCAATGTTCTAAAAATCGCTAGGCCGTAGGTGGTAGGTGGGCGGTGGAGGGGGGTCTAGCGAACCGAAACGAATCCCACCAGGAATCACGAAATTCCAGTGCTTCGAGCACGAAATGAAGTCGTTTCGGTGTGTTTCGTCCGAAAGAAACACAGATGTTTCCAAGGAAACGAGAGTACATGCGTCGAATGAATGAATCATGTTCAGAGAGAGACCCATCCCATGTGAAAACTGAAAAGTGGGGTTGGGTTCAAATTCAATCAATTTGGAATCAAAATGGATGGGAATAAATGAAAATTACGGAAAATCAGAGAGATTCTCTGGAAAAATGATGAAATTGATTGAGGGTTGGTTATAAATCACTTACCTGGAGTCACATCTCCATCACTCTTCGTCTTCTTCTTCCGATCTAGGGACTACGGTTTCCCTTGCAGTCACTCTTCTTCTTCTTCTTGGCATTCGCTGTCACTGGTCGTCGCTGGAGGCTCGCCTAGGGTTTCTCGTTTCTGCCTTGCTCGTTGGTCTGTCCAGTCACCTCTCTCTTTTCTGTATGATAAAACTTCACAAAACATTTTGTACTCTCCTGGCATCACCGGTGCGGATGCAGGAATTCGGGTATGGGATGCGGTTGCGAGAGAATTTGCTAATTTTTTAAAATTTAAAAGGGTATTGAGAGTATTTGGATAAAATATTAAAAATATATTTTTAAATAGGTATATATAAATTATTTTATAATTATTAGTGCATTAGTGTATACATAGGTTCTCTCTACTGTCACTGTGAACTCCATTAATATCACAAAATCACACAAGACAGTGATAGATATGCTTTTATGAGTTGTGAATAAAAAGTTATGTGTGAAGTATTACTCTTTCTCTATCTCATATATATCTATACTACTAGGCTTCGAGGAGATGATAAGACAAAATAGGATACTAATTATGTCGGATAAGCTGTTAGCCTGTTATGATGTCCTATGTTTGAAACGTGTTGAATAAAACTATCGAATAAATTATTGTATCCTAAATTCATAATCTTGTGTTAGGTTGTATCTAGATATAATTACGGATAATAACTAAATTAGTATTACTTTTTAACACCACAAAAAATGGGTTCGAATCACAATCAAAAAAATTTGCAGATTTTGAATAAGCATGTGTAAATCAAATAATAATTCTAAAAAAAAACCAGATATGGAATTTATTATTATTATTAAAAGATCTTTTTTTTTTAAAGGATCTAAATTTTTTAAAAAATATAAATAAAATAAAAATAAAAAAGGTTACCTAAAGAAAAAAAAATCTCTGAAAAAGCTATCATAAACTCCTAATCCCACCTAATACCCTCCCTCCATGGGTTAGAGTTAACCAACTCACCATGGGATAAAAAAAACTAGTTCAGGACTATTTTATCATGTCCGATGGCGTCACCAAACGCAGGGTAAAATAAAAGTTGCCTCTTATCCTGACCACCAAACCCTATAAAAAGCCAAAGCCAGGAGTACCCACCTTTTTTTTTACGAGGACCCATGTTTACAGTAAAACCTACAAACTTTTCTGTGCGAAACTATTAAATAGAAGAATACATTTTTGCTCACCCTCATTCCCCATTAGCTAATGTAGTGGAGCTCAGTATTAAATGAGAATTGATTAGTAAAGTGCTAGACCTTCTTACATTAGTCAATGAGAGAGGAGGGTGAGCTAAGGGTGAACAATTTTGACTGAGCAAAACTGCACTCTAAATAGAAGTCCTAAATTGTCATTACCTAAATCAAAACAATGGACATTTTTATCACTCCCCTAATATCTCTGGATTCTCCACTTGTAAAATCTCTAACCGTCATCTCCATATCTATCTTTCATTTGTTTATGTTATCATTTTTGTGGGTTATGGGTCACCCACATAATCTCTGGACTGGGTCCAACGGGTTTAGCTTAGGGTCCAAGAAATCCTATGTGGATTATAACTTGGAGTCCTAGGGCATGTATATGTGTGTGTATATTAAATGTGTATAACACACATAAACACAACTCTCTGCACACAATGAGGCAGCCACCCCTCTCTCCCTCTCTCTCCTCAGTTACTTTTTCTCTTTAGCCAAATCACACTAGGGCTTGGGATTTAGCGCTTGGATACAAAGGGGGTGTCTCTAGTAGGCATTCTCACGATCCGTTCGAAGCACAAGAGCGTACACAGAAGCACTAAAGAGTAGCAGTTCGTGGGTATTATCGCCTGGCTCATAACAACGCCGCCAAGACGATCCGTGATCGGGTATATTTCGCAAGGTAGTCCTATATCCGACCCGTATGCTTGTTTGATGCATATTTACATTAGTATCAGAGCCTACATTGTTGATTCGCCCGTATTATACCCAAAACAAATCTGCCATTAAAGCTTGGTGAAGCTTTTAACATAAACTTAATAAAATCGAATTTGAAGTGGGTCTACGTAAAAACTCCAATATAAGTCCGAATTTTTTATATGGTTGTGTCTCATATGGTCCCTAGAGTCCCCATACAAAGTCACATGGCTTGATTATCTCAAACGAGTGAGATATGGCAAATCCTATATTCGGTTTTTGGTTAAAAATGAAATTTTTTCATAACTTTGCTCTCTGTTTTCAGAAGATTTCCTTGTTTAATCGATCTATTTTTTGGTATGATCTTGTAGTACTCCGTGAGAGCTTTCCAACAACGGTATAAAATTTGTAAGTTTTTGACGAAAAACGAGTGAGATATGGGCTTGCAAAGTAGGAGGGTTGAGCAGCCCCCAAAATCCATATTTGTTTTGTTTTGGGGAAGATGAACCAGAGTTTGGCCACGCCCACTCTCGCTGAGGAGAGTGGGGCCCACTTGCCGACTAGTGTTGATCCAACTACCATGGGTCCGGGGAGCGGAGGTCTGTCTCTCGGCCCCGGTCCTTAATATATATTTTTTCATATTTTTATTGGAAAAATATTAAATTATTTAAAAATTAAAACAGTTTCTGTTAATTAAAAAAATAAGTTTTTAATGTTTTAAATCAGTTTTAATTGTTTTAAAATTTTGGAAATATATGGAAAATTCAAATTTTACTTTTCCTATATTAAGGACATCGTGTGGGACTAGAAATAATTTTATGATAAGTTATTTCATAGTTGTTGGTATTTTAGAGCATTAAAGATGTGTTTTGTACGTATTTTTAATTGCTTAAAATATCCTAAACAAAATATTAATTTTTGTGATTAATATATAGTATTTAGTACACTATAAGGGACTCTAGGATAACTTTTATGTAAATTATCATGTATTTTTGTTATTTTAGAGCATATAATTTATATTTTTTTAGATATTTATTTAATTGTTAAAATAGCAAAAAATGCATTATTAATTTTTGTAATTAATAAGGGCCATTAAGGGCACTTTTTTAGACCATATGAAATTTAGTAGGACCCATAAATAATTTTGGGTAAATTATCTAAATCATATTAATATTTTAGAGCATATAATTATGTGTTTTTGTACACGTATTAAATTACTTAAAACATTTTTATTGATTATTAATTTGTGAAATTAACACAATATGTTTAGTACACTATTTGCAATATGATAAAATTATTTAGTATACTTTCTCATTTTTTTGGGATATATTTTTCGAGCATATATTGTGTTATGTACATAATATTAATTGCTTAAAATATAACAAATAAAGTTTTTAATTCTTGAAATTAATAAATAGTGTTTTGTACTCTACTTGGGGACATGAGAAAATCTTTAGTAATTTCTTTCATATTTTTGGTATTTTAGAGCATAAAATTTATGCTTATGGGCATTATTTTAATTGCTTAAAATATCTAAAATTGATTATTAATTTTTGAAATTAATAACAACATATTAGACTACTGAAAATCCTTAGAGAACAAATTCCTCAAAAGTTTTGTATTTTTTAGGAATTTAGTTGCTCATAGTTAATTTGTTTAACTAGATCAATTTGTTTTGTTAAATTGATTAAACATATTTTTTTTTTGGCTCCAATAATATTCTGGAAACTTTTATTTATAATGAAAAATTAGTTGTTTAGTTATTTAAACTTTTCCATGAGGTTTAAAAATTATTGTGTTTAATTTAAAATCCCTATTTAATTAGTTTTTAAATATTTGAGAGGTTTGGAAGGGCAAATTTTTGTGTTAGAGGCTCGAATCATTGAACGTTTATTTAATGTTGTTTGTGATTGGATTACCATAAGACCTCTTGTCCTCCCTCCTTAAATGAAGAGATCGATGAGTCCATTCATTCTTGTAATAAAGACCGCATATATGAGTGCTTGTCGTGTGTGATTAATTAATTAATCTGGATTGAATGAATGAACAACTTAATTGACAGTTTATTTTGAGCTTATATTGTCACGATGTATGTTCTAAGGTTATTTTTGTGTATATGTGAAAAACAAATCATCCCTATTTTTTTATGGCTATAAATGTAAAGTGAGGATAAGTGTTTTTTATTTTATATTTTGGGAAAAGCCTATTTGTAAAGGGGTGAATTTTCTTTGTTTTCATAATATATGCACTAATTACTTTAGCGTGAGCTCTAGATTGTCAATTTGGGCCCATGCGCATTCATGTGTGTATGACTCAATTATATTATTATTGTGGATGATGGTAGATAAGTTTAGTACTATCTATGCATGTTTGTTTAGAAAAATCAGTTATTAAATTTTTTTCTTGAGTTACAAGAGTAAAGTGATGACTACGAGCTTAGCGAATTTTCGATCTTGAAATTGTGATAAGGGAAAATATTTTGATAACTGGATTTTAAAACAAATATTTATAGAAAAATGTGCATCATAATAATGTCAACCTCTTGTGCATATTATTAAATGTAAAAATTGACACTAAAAGTAACATATACGTTTGATTGAGATAAGTTTTGAATGAGCTAAGATCTCTTGGAGAACTTATCTCAATCAATGATCCAACCAATTGATCCAAAATGGACCTAGGGCCCAATATTGCCAAAGGCCTATAGAATTTAATTCTATTAAGACCATTACACGCGCTCTATTTTGATAAAGTAGCATGTATGATGATATAATTGGGGAGTATAAGAACTATCCAATGACCTATGAATGTGGAACCAGCTCGATTTTTTTTTTTTTGGAGCACATCCACTACTAGATTGAAGAATCTGGTACTGAAGTTCGAAGTGAGAAAAAATCCCAAACACTTGATGATCGAGAATCTAAGGTTAAAATCCTGTATGATTCAAGATCTATTAGGGACTACCTGCACTGGTGAAGATCAGGTTCAGGCTGTGATATGTTTTCAGTCGAACTCATGGATACACATGAAATAGGTCATAACATAGAACGAGATAATTAAGATTTGTTCTGATTATTCTCGGCATGTTTACCTGGCAGCAAATCGCCATAAGGGAGGTTGTATACATGACCAGTATTTCCATAAGTGAAAGAATGCGCAAGGACGGTGGGCCCATGTGCATTAAGCAGGCTAAGAGGCAGGGTAGGACTACAATAGGATGGATATTATGTTACATAGTTTATTTTTATTGGACATGGTTATTTACGTAATAATTTTTTACGAGTTAAAATGTTAACTCTGCTTTTTCTATTTCTTAAGTTACTGAGTCATTTGTTGATTCTATAACTTAGCATGCTAAACTCAGACACGTAGGACAAGAAAAGGATGACTCGATTAGCTCGTAGTGGCTTGCGAGCTCACTCACTAAAGTTTACCTGCCCACGTGTGAGTCTTGCCTAGGTGGCAAAGCATGCCGAAAGCTTTTTCAAGTAAAGCTATAAAAAATAATCAACCTTTAGAGCTAATTCACTTACACCTTGGACTTATGTTTGTAAAGGCATGTTATAGTAACCTCATTTTCCTCACCTTGTCATCTCACCGCTATAAAACACTAGATTACATCAAAAGTTTTACAGTTGAGGTTGAGAATCAGATTCGAGAAGACTTTGGAGTCATCTCGTACGCCAGTATTTCTCTGATTAGTTTAGAGGAACTGTGTTAGTTTCTCTGGTTAGTTCAGAAGAACTGTGTGAGGACAAAGGGGTACATATACAACTTTCTATTCCTGGAAATTCTGTAATAAAATATTATTGTAGAAGAGAGGAATAGAATACTTCTAGATAAGTTTGGATCATTGACAGTGCAAATTAGCCTTCCAATCTTGGACGGATGCACACTTAGCTGCTGCCCTCATACGCAAAATTGTGCCTTTATAACCTGTTTTCCAAGCTTTATAGTCGTTTGAAAATGTTTTCACAGTATTGCCATTGCTATAAGAATCTTGACCTCTATGAGTTAGAGGAAATTGTAGACAACATACCATCTTTAAGCGAGGGTAGGGAGATATTGTGATTTCACATCCAGTGATTCCACATCCAGTAGTCGCTGAAAATGGTACTAGTCTACAGCTGAGTGGGAGTACACTACTAGATGCTAGTGGAAGTGTGCCAAATAGTAGGAGTACACCACTGGTTACTCAAGATTCTTAAGTAGCACAGTGTAGTTGACGAGGATGAGTTCTACGTTGGCATTTTGAAATCTGCGGGATGCGTTTTCCTGTGCGCATTAGTAGATGATGCTACGACAACTTCTTATGTAGAAACGCTTTGTTCATCTGCTAAAACTGAGTGAATATTTTCTATGAAGGGTGATATGATCTCTATGGACAAAGAATAAGGTCTGTCTGGGAGTCAGTTGATATTCTGTCCGAGTGTAAGAGTATTGGAAACAAGCGGGTTTTCGAAGTTAGACTCAAGGTGGATGGTGAGAGGGTCAAACCCAAGAGTGGGTGTAGACCTTGAAGACATAATCTCCTTAGTGGTGATATTTTGTTTTCATTCTCCTTATCTCAGTGATTGTCACACATTTAGTTTTAGAACCCTTTTCAAATGGATGTTGATACTGATTTTCTCAATAGAGAGCCAAACGAAGAGATCTACATGGATCAACCTATTGGTTTTTACAACCGATGGGAATGAGCCAAAGTGTGGCATCTCAATTGATCTATTTGCGATCTCTAGCAATCGTTTAGGCAATGGCACTTGAGGTTTCATTTTTTGATCGATTTCTTTCATTGAGATGATTAAAGAAGACCAATGTGTGTATATTAAGCAGTCCATAAAAGGTGTTCTAATTCATATATTGTACGACAAAAATATCCTTTTAATTTAGATAAAAAAGGCATGGATCAAACCAACTATGTGTTGGGAGTTAGGATTGTGGGAATCGTTCATAGACCTATTTTGTTTGTCTCTAGAGACTTACATAATAGATTATTCTTGAACACTCTCGCATGTAGTACTCAAAACCCATAGATGCCCCAATTGAGAAAGGAATACCCTTGACCCTAGTTCAATGTCCAGAGAATGATGAGGAAATAAATGTCCAAAGTGCCATAAGCATCCGCAATGGGAAGCCTGACGAATACTATGTTGTATTCTTGTTCAGACATTTGCCATGTGGATAATTTAGTTAGTCGTTACAAGAGTAACCTTGGTCCAGTTCACTGGAGAGTAGTGAAGATCTTTCTGCTATATGTTCGCATGATTGTGGATTTCACCTTATGGATGGTAGAGTTTTTTGAAGTAATGAAGACGATGCGACCCTCATTGGTTCAGCGATTGAGACGAGCGCATGTCCATGTCTGTCTACACATTCACATTAGTTGATGAAGCATTCTCTTGTTGTAGCGAGAAACAGACATGCATCACCTTATCCATAATGGTAGCTGAGTATGTGGCTTATTCTGCAGCCGTTCAGGAGGCTGTGTGGTTAAAGAGGTTCTTACATAGCGTAAGCTTCTGCCTCAGGGCGATGAAACAGGTCTATTGTGACGGCACGTCGGCTCTAGTTTATGCAAAGGACCATAAGTGCCACAGGAAGTCCAAGTGCATAGAGATCCACCACCACTACATTCGAGATATTGTTGCACAAGGGGAGGTTGTTTTTATAGTACATCACTACTGGTGATATGATGGCTGATATTTTGAATCAAGCCAATTTCTAGAGATTCGTTCTTGTCCCACATTAGTTGTATGGGACTTTGTAGGTTCTGATGTATTTTAACAGCATTATTCTTGACATTATTATTACCAGATACTTATTATTAAAATAAAATCGATGGTTTTCCAAATTAAGTAGTTGTTAAATGAATGAATGCACATTTTTTCTTTAAAGTATCACCAAGCTTGAATCGACCTGCTCACACGGGTGATTCACCTTGGCGCCAAGATAGTGAAGTTGGACATGTGTGTCCATAGCGCTTAGATGGTGAGCAAGATGAGACACTTGTGTTCATGGCGCTTGGATAGCTAGGTAGGACATGTCTGTCTATATCACTAGGAAAGCGGGCTAGAACACTTATATCTACGGTAGAAGAACAACGAGCTAGATATAAACCTTGATATCCTTATATGTCGGCTTAGCTTAGAGCTAAGATGAGACCTAAGCTTGGTGCTTGGTCGAACATAGAGAGTGCCCACTACTCTATGTAGCATGTTTGTAGCCGAATATGAGTTTTCAAACAGACGATGGTTGTAGCGACTGTGCTGGAAATGTCAGGTTAGACCTTTATGTAACGTCTAGACTAAATCGTATGGTGTTACTTTTATCACGAAGTGACATGCCCATTTATATGGAAGAACGCCATAGCATACATATCATAGTATATGTGCTATTTTGCGATCGTTTATGGAGCAATGGATTAATCCCTATTTCATTGTTGTGTGAGCCACGTAGTCTCCCTGTAACGGGGATTCTACATAAGTTATTGTTAGCCTTAAGGTATATTAAGGCATATTTAATTATGTTTTGATGATGTCAAATATGCTATGATAATTACATGATTCATATTATTTCATTCCTTGTTATTATCATAGTCACTTTTATGCTCATATAAAATCTCATGTATTAATATTGTATCAATGTTTTAACATCTTTGTGTGCATGAGATTTAATTGATGTAGATCAAGATTACAAGGAGCTCAAAAAGGATCAAGCTTGAAGACTTGAAGATATTTTATCCTTGGTTGAAGTCTAGGACCATCATTGTAAGGCATCTTGATCTCACACTCATAGGGGCTCAAACAAACTCTAAAAGTTAAAGTTTTGGAAATAAATTTTAAGTGGGTCATCTTTAAAGCAATGCCCCAACCAATTGGAAAATAATTAAATGTTGAATCTTATATGGTTGGAAAGGTATTTGAATCTAGTTTCCAAAACATCAAACAGATCGCAAATCCGATTTTTGTAGACAAAGTTATGGCCATTTTAGTGGAGATGTGTCTGGCTGTCAAACAGGGAGGGGCAGTCGACTGAGGGCCCGATGCAGTCGACTGAAGTGAGCAGAATGCAAATAGAACCCTCTGTAAACACATCTCAGTCGACTTCTTTAAGGCCCAGTCGACTGCTTCAAGGTCAAGTCGACTGAAGCGACCTAGAAGGCAATAACGGCTAGTTTTTAGAGGGGTTTTTAATTACCAAACTTGCCACCAACGGCTATAATCTTCCAAGGCCTATAAATACATGTTTTCCCAAGCTATTTAGTGTTGAGATTTTGATTGGAAAACATAGTATTGATCACACATCTCTTTGATCTTTAAACATTATCATTTGAGCCTTAGTTGTGTGAGTTTATCAATTTGCTCAAATCTTTCATTTGTATTTCTTGAGAGAGCAAAATTGTAGTGAGCTTTAGTTGTATTATCCACTCTATATTGAGAGTTTCAATTTGTATCCAAATCAATTGTAAAGAGTGAGGGTTAGTAACCCTTGATTGCAAAGAAGAGGTGTTCTTCTGTGGCAGAGATTGAAGGCTCTTGTAACGGTTTGGTGCACACCCGTAAGTGCTCCGGGAATGGTTTGGTCTACACCCGTGAAGTAGATCGGATTAAAGGAATCCTCAAGAGGTGTTCTTGAGGGGTGGACGTAGGCCGCTGGGTGCGATTGCCGAACCACTTGAAAAATTGGTTTGCAAGTGTCTCTTCCCTTATCTCTTTACATAATTGCTTGTGATTGTGTTTAATTTGCTATTAAGTTTTTAAAAGGTTAAAATTCCGCTAAAACCTTATTCACCCCCCCTCTAAGGTTTCCATATTTGGGCCAACAATTGGTATCAGAGCCTCGGCTCTTCCTTTTCGAAAGATTTTTGAAAATTTTGAGTTAAGATCCCTGGAAACTACATTTTTTGAAAATGGATATTGTATTAGCACTCCTCCATCGTTGAGTGATCGTAAGTATGATCATTGGAAGAGGAGAATATAAATTTATTTTCTTTCACTTGACTACAATCTTTGGAGTATTGTCAAAAATGGTTTTTCTCCTAAACCAAAGATTGAGTGGAATGAAAGTGATCAAAACAATTTTCTATTGAATCTTAGAGCTATGAAAATTCTATATGAAGCTTTAGATAATACCACATATAATAGAATTCGTTCATGCTCTAATGCTAATGAAATTTGGTTATGTTTAGAAAATATTCATAATGCTACTAACCAAATCCTTGAGTTGGAAATAGGAGTTGATGATGTTGTAGGAAATGTTTAAAACCTAACCCATCAACAAGAAGTGCAAAAAGAGGATTTTGTACAAGAGAAAGAAGAAAGTTATATATGCCTATTTGCCAATGAAAAAGAAGAGGAGAATGAGAAAATGGCAAAAGGGGGCACTTGGAGCGATTCGGATAATGATGCTTCCGAGGATGAGTCAAGCGACCAAGAATCTGCCCATGAAAATAAGGTAAAAGAGGTAAACTCCAACTCATCCGCTAATTATGATGAACTTCAATGTGCATTTGAGGAGTTACATGAGGAGTTGGAGAATATGGGATCTAAATATATAACTCTTAAAAAGAATTTTTCCAAACTTTCAAATGAGTTAAATATTTTGAAATCCCAAAATGAATCTTTGAAGATTGAAAATGAAAAACATGTTTTAAGAGCACAATCTTCAAATGAGCTTGAAAAAGAAAATTTGGAGTTGAAAAAGCAATTAGATGAGTTAAAATCTCAAAATGAAATTTTGAGAAAAGAAAAGCTTGTTTCAACCAATCAACCTTCAAGTGAACTTATTGAAAAAGAAAAGGTTGAGTTGAGAAAGAAGGTGGATGATTTGACAAAAACTTTGGCCAAGTTTACCCAAGGTGAACGAAATTTGAATATGCTTTTGGGAAAACAAAACTATGTTTTTGATAAGGCCGGTTTGGGATTTAATCCCACATTCAAGGAAAAGAAGTACAAAAACTTCTTTGTAAAGTTCACATCCTCTACTTCAAATTCTCAAAATTCTCATAAGAATTTCTTTGTTAAAAAATCGATCTCAAATGAGACCCTTCCCCATGTAACTTGTCATTATTGCATGAAAAAGGGGCATGTTAATTACAAATGTTCATTTCGTAAGAAAATTAACATGATTTGGGTTGTAAAAGGATCCTCTCCTACTTTCTCGGCAAATGTTGCATCCAAGAGGTGCTTGGACAATGGTTAAATGTCTCACCTTAAGCCTAGTAGGAGTAGGTTAGATTAACTTGTTTCGATATTTCTCTTGATTTTGATAGCATGCTAATCTTGTTTGATTTATTAAGTTATTTTGTTTTGATGTTCATAGCTATTTCATCCTCCTAATGAGATAATGCATAATGTTGATCCCATAATTAGTATTCATTCATATATGCATATGTTGAGGGGGAACATATTACTATGTTCATTTTAGTTGGCTTAATTTGTTGGTATCATGATATTATGCTCACTTTAGTTACTTTTGGCATCTTATTGTCTCCATGATTTGTTTATCTTATATTTTGAGTTCTCCAACTTTATTATTGGTATCTTTTGGGAGAATATGCTCTCTTTTTATATCTTTTGGTATCCTTTATCATTGCACATGCTTAAGGGGAGCACTTTCATGTTTCATTAGCTCACATGTGGTTATATTTGTTTATTTTTTATATCATTTTGGCATTTTGATTTGTATGCCTATTGTGAGGGGGAGCTTTGTGTTTTATCCCCAAATCTTTTTTATAATGTCAAAGGGGGAGAAATATGAGTAGTATTGGGGAGAAGTATTTGGGTAGTTATCATTCATGTTCTTTAACATATGATATCTATTATGAATGATAATATGAAAATAACCAAATGTGCTTATATTGGCATATCCTTCATTGGTTGTTTGCCATCATCAAAAAGGGGAGATTGTTAGCCTTAAGGTATATTAAGGCATATTTAATTATGTTTTGATGATGTCAAATATGCTATGATAATTACAGGATTCATATTATTTCATTCCTTGTTATTATCATAGTCATTTTTATGCTCATATAAAATCTCATGTATTAATATTGTATCAATGTTTTAACACCTTTGTGTGCATGAGATTCAATTGATGTAGATCAAGATTACAAGGAGCTCAAAAAGGATCAAGCTTGAAGACTTGAAGATATTTTATCCTTGGTTGAAGTCTAGGACCATCATTGTAAGGCATCTTGATCTCACACTCATAGGGGCTCAAACAAACTCTAAAAGTTAAAGTTTTGGAAATAAATTTTAAGTGGGTCATCTTTAAAGCAATGCCCCAACCAATTGGAAAATAGTTAAATTTTGAATCTTATATGGTTGGAAAGGTATTTGAATCTAGTTTCCAAAACATCAAACGGATCGCAAATCCAATTTTTGTAGAGGGAGTTATGGCCATTTTAGTGGAGATGTGTCTGGCTGTCAAACAGGGAGGGGCAGTCGACTGAGGGCCCGATGCAGTCGACTGAAGTGAGCAGAATGCAAACAGAACCCTCTATAAACATATCTCAGTCGACTGATTTAAGGCCCATTCGACTGCTTCAAGGTCCAGTCGACTGAAGCGACCTGGAAGGCAATAACGGCTAGTTTTTAGAGGGGTTTTTAATTACCAAACTTGCCACCAACGGCTATTATCTTCCAAGGCCTATAAATACATGTTTTCCCAAGCTATTTAGTGTTGAGATTTTGATTAGAAAACATAGTATTGATCACATATCTCTTTGATCTTTCAACATTATCATTTGAGCCCTAGTTGTGTGAGTTTATCAATTTGCTCAAATCTTTCATTTGTATTTCTTGAGAGAGCAAAATTGTAGTGAGCTTTAGTTGTATTATCCACTCTATATAGAGAGTTTCAATTTGTATCCAAATCAATTGTAAAGAGTGAGGGTTAGTAACCCTTGATTGCAAAGAAGAGGTGTTCTTTTTTGGCAGAGATTGAAGGCTCTTGTAACGGTTTGGTGCACACCCGTAAGTGCTCCGGAAACGGTTTGGTCTACACCCGTGAAGTAGATCGGATTAAAGGAATCCTCAAGAGGTGTTCTTGAGGGGTGGACGTAGGCCGCTGCGTGCTATTGCCAAACCACTTGAAAAATTGGTTTGCAAGTATCTCTTCCCTTATCTCTTGACATAATTGCTTGTGATTATGTTTAATTTGCTATCAAGTTTTTAAAAGGTTAAAATTCCGCTAAAACCTTATTCACCCCCCCCCCCCTCTAAGGTTTCCATATTTGGGCCAACAGTTACCTTATGACTTGAGACTATGTCATAAAGAGGATGCTTAATGACGCTACTTTAGCGTACCATCCTGGGATGAAGAGACAAATACCGTCCTATGAGGTACGTCTAGGAAAGCGGTCGAGTTAGTTGGATTGACATTAGTAGGCAGGGAAGACTCTTCAATAACACACCATATTTTGTGACTCATTAGCTGCCGGCAACAATCGTATACGCACTGAGTGTCATGGGTACATTACATATTTGTGGGTGTAGCACTGCTTTCATAGGGATTAAGTGTGTTAGATCCGATGTGGTTGAATCTGTCTGGGTAAATACACAAGAAGCTTCTGAGTGATGAGTTTTGCTAGTTATGTGATTGACTTAGCATCTCAGCTCCTGTCGCTATACGTTTCTTTTCATGAGGTCATACGTTCTATTTCTAGAATGAGGAGATGATGAAAGTTGGAATCTGAGAGATTTTGTTTTAGTGCAAAGCCCTATGTGATTGACTTAACATCTCAGCTCCTATCGTTGTACGTTTCTTTTCATGAGGTTTCACGTTCTATTTCTCGAATGAGGAGATGATGAAAGTTGGAATCTGATAGATTTTGTTTTAGCACAAAGCCCTATGTGGGTGAGTGGGAGATGTTAGCATTTTGTGGGTTATGGGTCACCCACATAATCTATGGACTAGGTCCAACGGGCTTAGCTTAGGGTCCAAGAAATCCTATGTAGATTATAACTTGGAATCCTAGGGCATGTATATGTGTGTGTATATATATGTGTGTATAACACACACATAAACATAACTCTCTGCACACAATGAGGCAGCCACCCTTCTCTCCCTATCTCTCCTCAGTTACTTTCTCTCTCTAGCCAAATCACACTAGGGCTTGAGATTTAACGCATGGATACAAAGGGGGTGTCTCTAGTAGGCATTCTCACGACCTGTTCGAAGCACAAGAGCGTACACGAAAGCACTAAAGAGTAGCAGTTTGTGGGTATTATTGTCGGGCATGTAACAACGCTGCCAAGACGATCTGTGATCGGGTATATTCCGCAAGGTATGTCTTTTACCGAACCATATGCTTGTTTGATGCATATTTACAGTTCACCCAAAAAGAAGCTAACCGTCTCTATCTCTAATTAAATACGTTAAATTAGAAGGGGAAACTTTGTCTCTCTCACCAACCAAAACTGTCCTCTCTCTCATGCCTCTCCAATTTCCATTTCAAAAAACCACTTTTGAGATCTTTCACACACCTTCATGTTCGCAATTTTTTTCACCATTGGCCTCTCACTCTCTCTCATCTTCTTCCTCCTCATCATCTTCTGCTATGGCATGCCCAAATCCTGTCTTCCCATTTCAGAATCGTATTTTTTTTATTTTTTTATTTTTGGATAGCATTTCAAAAGCCTAAATTACTGTCTACAAAAAATTTCAAAAACCAACTCACTTGATACAACCGTCAATGGTCGTTTGAGACGTCATTTTGGTGGCAATTCTCGACTTAACGACTAAATCTCTATACGATAAGCAAAATTCTTTGATATGACGGAAGGCCATAGAACATGGTTGGGATGTCAGTCTGTCACTTAGGGAATGAGTGCGATTCAGAGATTGAAGTTTTTGTGGCCCAATACTCGCATAATGATTCATGTTTGAAGTTCACCGTGAGGAATACTACAATCAACAATAGTGACATATGAGTCTTACACGTGGTCCCAAATATTTTATGAAGTTGCTATTATCAATGTTCTAAAAATTGCTAGGTGATAGGTGGGGCTGCAAGGGGGGCCTAGGGGACTAGGGCTTAGTTTGGCCCCCATGTGGCTTTTAAAAAGTAGCTTATGAAATTTATTATTAAGTTGTTTGATAATTTTGTACAAGTGACATATTACTCTTCAAAAAAACATCATGAAACCAAAAAGAAACCTTGAGCTTTTAAAAGCTCCTTTCTAGAGCTTTAAAAGCTCTCTCCCACCCCCCCCCCCCCCCCCCAAAAAAAAAAAAAAAAAGTCCTAAGTTCAATTTTTGCAAAGCTCATAAACTAGTTACCAAATGAATTAACATGAAATTGTGCTTTTAAAAAAGGAGAAGCACCAAAATGGGGGCCAAATTAAGCCTAGGTGGAGGCCTAGGTGGGACCTAGTATTTTAAAGCAAAATTAATAATACAGAGACAATTCTATTATGATTTTTTTTTTCACATTATCAAATATCAATAATGTAATTTAAATTGATACTTACCAACAAACTAAGCTTCCAACTCACAGTGACACATACCAGTAGCACGACGAGCACACACACATTCTCGCACTATCGCACGATACACAGTGTCACACATACAGAGTCACACTCTCGCACGCAAACACACACACTGGAAGAGAGAGACATAGGGAAAAAGCCCTAATTTGGAAAAACGAAGGTCAAGGTGCATACCTCTTGGACTTGGTCTTCTTCTTCTTCTTCTTCTTCTTCTTCTTCTTCTCCCCCACCCCCCCCTCTCTCTCTCTCTTTCTCTCTCTCTCTCTCTCTCTCTCTCTCAACCTTAGAAGTCAAACGAGTAAATGATTGTGGTGGCTGATGTGTTTATTAGGGCTTTTCCCTTGTTATTATTTCACAAAATGACAATCTCACCCCTAAGCCTTTTGGGCCTTCTAGGCTGGCCCAGGCCTTCTAGACCCTCCTTGGCTTGGCCTAGATCAGGCCTAAATTACTGTGGGATTTTTGCAAAGGATTACGTGAAAATCCAGGAGGCTGGGCAAGGCCTAGGGCCTAGACAAAGGCCTATGAGGATTTTTAGAACACTGGCTATCATACCTACTAATTATGAATCTTTTTTCAAAAACACCCTTATATAGATAACCAAATTGGTATAAAAAACTAACATATTTAACAATATGATATGAAATCCATTAAACACATATCCATTTAATCATATAAATGCGTCTAAATGCAAATTATATCAGTCAGGCCCTTACTGGGTCCCACCTCAATACCTGTCCCAACCAACAAGGGACTTCCAACTGTGTTCCTTACTAAACACTTTTCCACTGGTGAGTCCTCAGCCCCACCTTAATCCATTATATACACTAATTATAACAATTAATGCATATTAAAATGATAGTTTAACTTCTTTTTTTCCTGGTAGGGTGTTACAATATGTAACTTTTCTTTTCTATGAAGTGCTTTCTGTATTCAATAAACTGTTTGACTGTAGATTGATGACTAAATCATCATGTATTTCCAATTTGAACTATATATTATTGATATGATTATATATATATAGAGAGAGAGAGAGAGACCTCTCAAATGTTCAATTAATAATTATTAGCTTTATATGTGCATACAGTTAAGATTGGAGTTTTGTTTCCACAATTTTCTTAGTGTTTCCAATTTTTTCTGGTATTTCCACATGTTTATGAAATGTTTCCATTTCCTGGATCACCGAAACAATAGACCGAATTGAAATTTTATCCTTGCCTCCAATACTCTCTCTCTCTCTCTATGAGACTCAAACTCAAACTCATACTAGTCCTCATCAAAGTTAACTACTCCTAATGAAACTTAACCCATCAAAGTTTTCATATTTTCAAAAATACCATTGATTTAATTTAACCTCATTTGACTAAAATAACAATCTCACCCCCACATTTTAAAAAATATATTAGAAAAGACTGCCTAGTGTCACAACTTGGCATTTTCTCAAACATTTGGTGTACAACAAATGGAAGGTTCTAGTGCATTGGAGAACTTGTACATTCTAGAAGAATGTAGGAGATGGTAGAGCTTATAAATATCTAGATATTTTCTATAAGTATTCAAGATGATTGATGATGACCGTTACATCGAAATGATCTAGGCCATCTATTGTATTCTTAGTCCCTATAAAAAGGTGAGACCCTCATTTGGTCAAACCATCCCAGAGTTGTAAAGCATTTGAGAGCAATACAATACTCGTTTATTCTCACTTCAGCTCTCACTGCTTCAATATATTTCGTGTAGTATATCCAATCAAATTCAATTTCTATTTCATTAATGTTTTAGTTTTCATTTTTGATCACCTCCGATATTTCCTCCTCAGCTTGAAAAGTTTTACTTCTTATGCCCTCTAATTCTTCCTTTACTACCTTCTGTACTTCATTTCCTTTGTTTTGCTTTTGTTGTCTTGGTGGCATTATCAAACCATTTTTCAAAGTTATAGGTAAAACAATACTAGGTGGTGCTTGATAGTGCTAGAATTGAGCATCTCTTTCCTAACCAAATAAGTTATAACACCCGTATGCGTGTTGTTGCATTTCATTACATTGTCATGCATAATAATGTAATGTGCTGTGCATTTCATTACATTGTCATGCATTAGCACTTTTGCAAAGTTTACCTTCCTTTTCCTGTGGTCAAAACAAGACTTGCAGATAACAATCAACATTGACTTGCACTCGACTTAGACAATAAAACAATCAACTGCCGTGAAGACTATCTCACAAAATTTCTTGATTACCTACGGTGAGCTTCCCTTCCTTGATTTCTCTTTCAATATAGCTTCCTTTCCTTGGTTTCCCTTTCTTTCCTTGGGAGAGAAACCTCTCCCAATTGGGTTTGAAGTTCAATGTAAAAATCTGGCGCCAATTTGGGTTGAATTTCAAGTATGGAAGATTATCGAATTGTTGCTTCAAATGCGGAAGAATGGGCATGCATGATGTGATAAATTATTTTTAAGAAATTAATCCAAACTATTGTGGGTTTCCTACCAAACACTTACACGAAAGCATAATAGAGTCATAGACCCATAAAAGCACAAACATTCCACTTCAGAAAACATAAAGTTTCAAATTTGAAAAGAGTCCAAAATTTCACAAAACACCAGTTGTTTTTCTCATTGGTAAAAAAAACCACAGGAATTCCAAAAGGTGCTGTTTTTCTCAAATCCACTCCTAGAAGTCAGATTCTTACCAATTTTTACATACAATCAAGAAGAATCTTAGAACATTGAAAAATAGCAAACGTGTAACAAATAAAGGCACAATCACAATCCATACAAAATTGAAATCTATTCTATTTTCAAGCATCTCAGTTTATCGGTCGTTCAAAGTACATCTTCAATCATAAGGATTTCTGAAATTCTTTAGGAGCTCGGGTATGTTATTGCCAAGCATTTCCTCCATAGCTTGAATCATTTTAGGCTTCAGTTTTTCAAACTCATCAATGATGTGACCACTAAGAACCTCCTTGAAGCACTCCAAATTTGGAAAATCTTCTGCTGCTTAATGAAACTCCCTCTGGACCTATTTCAAATATTTTAATTTGATAACCTGAATGGACTCCATGTAAGAGAGAGAGAGAGAGAGAGAGAGAGAGAGAGAGAGAGAGAGAGAGAGAGAGATGGACCTTTGCAAACTCATTTTCCAGATTCTCTGTAAGCCATTGTTGGGCTTTCAATTTTCCCATCACAATAGGCATCTCTTTTTTAAGATGGCTAATAATGCAGGCATGGTTCTTTGCAGCTCTAAAGTGTTTATTCATTTATCTGTAAGACACAAATCATGTCAAAAACTCATTCAAATATTCAATCACCAAAAAAGGTCTAAACAAACATAGGCTAATTGCGAGAGATAAGCATACTCAACGATTACAAGCCTTCTTTGGAATATCTATCAAGACCGCAAGAAGGTATTCTTATTCCTTCTTGAAAAGATCCTTCCTTAAGGGACCCATAGCTGCTTCATTAACAGGTTTGTCGATAAAAGAGCTGCAAAATCCGAGAAGTAAAACCTTGAGTTTGTAGGAGACCAATACCCCAATTACTTTGTTTAGAAATGACACTACTTAAGTGTTCGGGAAATCACTAAATCATCAATGGCTTATTTTGCAATTCCAAGTTGTATTTGATTTGATGAACAAACTCACCCCCTAGAAGAAGGGGTTCCAGTGTCAACAAATGATAGTTTAGGGGTGAGTTTGTTCAATTTTACACTTTAGGGGGTGTTAGTGGAAAACGGTCATAGTTTAGGAGGTGTTACTGTAATTTACCCTTTCTTTTATACCCATAAAAATTTAGCAAATATTGCACCGCGTTACATGGACTATATCTACATAAAAGAGCACAAAGCTAGGTGGGGAGGGGGGTTCTATAATTCTGGCAATTCAAAAGCATCTTTTGATCAACCAGCTCACAACTCTCACCAAAAAAGTCTATACAATCTAAATCACACACCCAAATTGGAAGAAAATGCCATCACGTGCAGTGGTATGTGGAACCACCGAGATCACTGTTTGGATTATAACGCCTATTGCGTTTGAAAGTCAGTAGTCCAAATCAATTAGAGTTTACATACCCACATTAGTCCTTGCTTAAACACGAAAACAGGTTTGGTGTAGCGAACTACTGATCGAGATTCCCCAAAAGTCACTCAACAGCAGCATAAACATTTTCGGATGTAGCACGCAGTGCCCTGATGTTCTCTTGGCTGTCAAAGAAGCCCATTTCTTCAAGCTGTGATAGTTGAGTTGCATAAAGTTCTTCTGGAGGAACTATAGAAACAAAAATGAATGCATTTCAGTATACAACTGAACAACAAGTTGACATTATGAAAAAATAATTACATTGCTTCGTTTGGTTTGCAGATTATAGAAAGAAAAGAAAAACTAATTCCTTAGGGCTCGCATGGTAACATTGTGGTTTTTGTTTTTCAGTTTTGGTTTCCATTTTTTGTATTGAATTAGAGACAGACATCAATACAAAAAATGAAAACAAAAACTGAAAACCAAAAACAACAACATTACCATAGTGTTTTCCCTATTGTTTTCCTTCATGCTAAAGTATCAAAATTTTTTTTAAAATTTCATAAACATAACTGTAATTTTCGGAAAAAAAGAGGGAGTAATCAAATCTCAACTGTGTAATATTTCTGACCATATTACACTTTCATTCCTATTTTCTTCACCATTTTTCTCAGTAGATAAACAAAGAAAAGAGTTTTCCATGGTGTTTTCCTTTCTTTCCCTCACTCAATCCATGAACCAAACAGAGCCAAAGTATTGTGGGGTTGTGTAAGACAATTGTAACCATCTGGTGTGTTAGGCACAGTCAAGCCGCCAGCCCCATGTCCACCAAACATATTCATCATCAATTCAAACCCATATTGCTTTGTGTACCTGCATTTGCAGTGATATTTATGAGCTCATGCACTAGAAAAATCTTATACTGATTCACACCCATGTTAACTAGAATGATTATGCATTTGACTTGCTTAGGTACCTCTAGTCCTACCAGTCTGAGCCGAGACCCTGCAAGAGAATAGCATATGATAAGGAACAAGGGCAATGGACCGTCAGATGGATACAAGATTATAAACCATGAATTAACAAATTGGATTCTGTTAATTGATATAATTATCCAAACCACATTCACTAGCACACACAACACAAACAGGTAAAACCAAAAATGGTCAAGTCAAGTGACCAACCGGATCTAGAAGAATAAATTAGGATACTGCTACAGTTTTTAATCCAACAATAAGAAACCCAATGCAAAGGATTGCTGTAGCAACCTCTCTTAACTTCCCTCAAGTAAAAGATAGCTCGTCAATTTCTTGATTCACTGACCACTGTGAGTCTGTGACTCCAAAAATGGTACAAATATTAAACATGATTTTGAAATACCAAAGCTAATTCTTTAACATTGCAAGCAATAAAATAACACAAATTCAGGCAGAAGATAGTCTTGAGCTACTTTCCTGATAGGTTTTATTTAACAAGAAAAATCTTAACGTAGATTTCAGCCACCAACTCAAGTTACAGAGTATATATATGTAACACCCGTACCCGGGGAACGGGTTAATTACTTGTTAATATGCATTAATTAATATTATTAGTGTATAAATGGATTAAGGGGAGGCTTGGACTCGCCCATGTAAAAAAATGTTCAGAGAGGGACACTAGTTGGAAAAGTCCCCAATGAGGTGGGACAGGTTTGGAAGTGGGACCCAGTGAAGGGCCTAAATGAAAATATTTGCATTTTACGTGATTAAATGCATTTATATGAATACATGAATATTTGTTTAAAATGCTTCTATATTATATGATGATATAGGTGTTAGCTTTTGGTGATAGCTTCGACACCCAAATAAGGATATAAATGAAAAAGATTTAAGATGAGTAGGTACGATAGCAATTTCACAAAATATGTAGGACCCACGTTGGGATCCATACGAAACTTAGACAAACACTCATTAGATAATTGGGTAGTTAATGGAATGTTTGGGGGATTTCATAATAGATACTCAAGGAAATTCGAGGATGTAAACGGAAATAAGGAAAAACAAGTGACACATCATTTGCATGTGATGTGTGTGTGTCACTAGGAGAGTCTATACTCTCATTTCAACAGAAATTAAACAAAAAAACAAGAGAGAGAGCCGGGAGAGAAAGACGGAGATGAGATGCCGATGTCATTTTTCCACCGTTCCGTCGCCGCCGTTCGTCGGATTCGCGAACCGAAGCCATTTTCAGACTCGTGGAGGTGAGACAAACATTTTTATACCCTTAATTTATGTTTAAATTGCTGGATTGTGGTAGCTCATGCTTACCGGTGAGACGTCGTCTACCAAATTCATGTAGGAATCTTGTTAGAGTAGAAATTGAGCTCTAATTGGTGAAATTCAGCACTTCTCTAGCTTAATCTTAGGTAAACTCTGTGTATAAGGTGAATTTTCTATACAAACCAAATGATTGTGTTTAATGGGTTCAAGGCTTTGATTATGTTAGGAATAACTACTTATGCTAGAGGCTATTTTGTTGTTAATTTGTGAATTCCATGTCAATTCTATGAAAAGTATATATTGATACATGAATATGTGTTTATGTGTTTATATGTCTATGTAGTAGTCAATGAGCACCGGGAAAATGGTTCATTGTTGGGAGTAATAAGGGTGGTGTAGAGGAAGAATCCGATAAATACGGAAGTCCAAGGAATAGAAGTGGCCAAGGGACCAAGGGAGGTCTTCGGGTCTGAATGAACCATATAATCGGTGACTCGGCGACTACGTTTATGTTTTGTGTGTTAATTGTAGCATTGCACGTGTTAAACATACAATCATGTTAGAATGCTCACTAAGCGTAATGCTTAAGAAAATCGTTTTCCTATTTCTGTTGTAGTACATAACAACCACCACAGGTTCGGAGCCGTATCTGGAGAGGAAATGACGCGCGTTGGGAGAGATGGGGGAGATTTGAGCTTCATACATATGAATTTCTTTGGAACTTGTAAAATGATGTAAATTATGGTTACTTTCATGTTAATATTCATACTTGGGTTGTTGGAGATGAATTTGGATTCTAAAGTTATATTTTGGAGAGTTGGAAATGAGTTTGAGAACTTAGGTGTAATCTCTTTTGTTTTGCTCAAGTGTGGTGCAAGTAATGGGTTTGACCATCTCGGCATGTCCAGATGTGTCGCTAATGTCTTGGACATGTTTCTTTCGTGCTCATAATACTAGTTGTAACTTTGAGTTAATCCTCAGTAAGTTCCATGTATTTTGGATGAGAATTGAGTTTCAAAGTGTAAAAGTTTGTTCTAGTTCAAATAAAATGAGTTTTTAGTGGATTTGATTAAATGGTGAATGTGTTTGTGTAATCTAAGTTTGATTTAAGTTTAAAAAGTGTTTGGAAATGTGTTGGATATGTTTTCCGAAAGTTTTCTAAGGTTTTCATGTGATTTGGTTATGTTTTGGCATGTTTTAAAACTTGTAGCAGCAAGAATTTTGCAGCAGAAACTATTCTGCAGGAACCCGGATTGATCCGGGTACAAAGGGTGGATCGATCCAGGGTTCTGGAGGGACATTTTGCTAGAAAAACAAGAAATTGGATCGATCCGAATTTTGTGGGCGGACCTGTTTCCAGCAGCCGTCTACTTTTACGAAAACATGCATATCTCTCTCTAGAAAACTCGGATTCACGCACCGCTTTTTTTGTTGGAACCGGGACTCAAAGAACTATCCTTTGGTATAAAAATTTGATATACTTATTAATGACTATTTTGCCCTTGGGTTGGTTTTGTCACAACAAAGCTCTTAAAGGTGGTTTAATTCATATTTTTTATTCCTAATTAGTGAATTTTGGGTGTGTATTGCCTTGTTACACGTGTCCTAATTTGCTGGGGCGGGTTAGGGTGTGACAATTTTTTAGGTACATTCTACTAGAAAAACAAGAAATTGGATCGATCCGGATTTTGTGGGCAGACCAGTTTCCAGCAGCCGTCCACTTTTACGGAAACGTGCATATCTCTCTCTAGAAAACTCGGATTTTTGGAACCGGGACTCAAAGACCTATCCTTTGGTTTAAAAATTTGATATACTTATTAATGACTATTTTTCCCTTGGGTTGGTTTTGTCACAGTAAAGCTCTTAAAGGTGGTTAAATTCCTATTTTTTATTCCTAATTAGTGAATTTTGGGTGTGTATTGCCTTGTTACACGTGTCCTAATCCGCTGGGGCGGGTTAGGGTGTGAAAATATATCGTTACTTACTCAGTTGACTATAGTCGATTAAGTAGAGGTACAAGTGACTGCTGCAAAGCCAACATTTGCTGCAAGAGTACAATGGAAAGGATAAAAAGGTAGCATCAAACAGGATAAAGAGACATCCCCTCAAGGAGACCATGATTTATTTCCAAAGATTTACTTTTGCAATTTTTTACTTTGCATATTTATGCATGGATTTCATTATATACTATATATTCTCACACATGTGTGTGTCTGCGTATACGTCTAGAGAGATGACTGCATAAAGTAACACACCTGCATCATCTCAGGTGAGGCTAACTGACGAAGAATTTCTGGGTTTTGCATCATTTCTCTAAGTTGAGAATTTGAATCAAGCATAGCTCGGAGTTGCGGATTCAATCCAAGAACCTTCAATTCAAAAGGTGTTTTTAAGTAATTGCAAAAAATGTCTCTAAAGCATCCAACTATCGTCGATCTGACATTGTTTTTGTAGTACCTGATTCATGTATTAGGGGTTGGAAAAGAAACTTTGCATCATCTGGGAAACAACATGATTTTGCAAAAACTGATTCATTGTAGAAGCATTCGGCATGCCACCAAACATGTGTTCCAACTCCGGAAGACCAAGCCCCCCAACCCACCAATACCAGGTGCCCTAACACCAGTGGGATCTGGCCTTGTAGTAGCGTTTGTTTGAGAACCTCCTAACAATTTATAGATATATGAAACTTCTATTGATAACATCCATTGACAAAAGTTTGCATAAAATTCAAGTAGAAATTGACTACAAGTTATACACAAAGGAAAGATTGAATTTGCTTGCTAACCAGCTATCATGTCCAGTATTCCCCGAGGGCACAACCATGATCAACCACAAGGCCATATAGGGCCCTCCCTAGACTCACTCCCAAGTCCTAGGTTCATCACAATTACGAGTTAAGCAAACTATAAAAGAACACCCATCATATATAGATAAAGGAGAAACTAAGCTCTAGTGGGGGAGGTACAATATGGCTCTTCTATAGAACGATAAATCTCAACACTTTTCTAGACGTAGACTTAGTCTAGCTCATAACGAGAAGGCCCAAGTATAGTCGCCAAAACTAAACACAGTGAACATGCAGTGCATCAGAATAATGAAATAAAACAAAAGTGAACAACCGCAAAAGTAGCCAATGATAAAATGTCGATGTAGCATGGAGTACAATGTGAGAGAACCATGTGTCCAATACTCCAATTGTCACACCCGTTCCAGAAATTGCCTGCTTTTAAAATATGACATTGTAGTAACACGTGGAAATATTAATGTTTATTAATATTGAGATGAGGTTGACTATGGGTCAACGGTGAGGTGTCAGAGAGGACACAGGAACATGGTATTTCATGTTGCATTGGCATGGTTAAATGACATTACATGAATTAAATGTTATTTAAGATATCTGTTATTTCAGAAATAGTGAATTATACTGTGTAGTATAATTTTTGGTAATTTTGATATTGTTATATATATCGTTTTGAGAACTGTGGTGAGAACGTGAGTGACACGTTAAATAAAAAGGTAGGTGGTGTAGAGATTCCACATAATTTAGTTTTCGGACGTTATTTTTGGACCCAAACGAGACTTAGTCGAAAACTTCTGAAATTTATAATTTTCACTCATAAAGTGATAAAATAGACGTGTGCAAAGTTTCGGGAGTTAATTAGAAGTTTAAGAAACTTGCGGGGAGGTAAACACAATTTCCGAGAAGATTTTCTATAAATAGTGGAGGATAAGATTTCATTTCTCCAAAACTTTATAAATATCTAGAGAGAGAGGAGAGAGAAGGGAGATTGTTGCCACGGGCTTTGCGACGACGATCGACGACCTTTCGTCCGTCAATTTTTCACCAAATTTAAGATTTGAACTCGTGAAGGTAAGATCTACGTTTTGATACTACTTAGGCCGTGTTTGGTCAATTTTTGTAAAAATCTTAATTCTAGACTTTTGGGGAAAACCCAGTAAAACTTGTAGGAATCGTCTCAAATTCGAAATCTGACGATTAATTAACCCCCTAGACGATCCTTCAAAGTTTGAAGAGAATCGTACGAGGTATGAATTCTAGATCTATGAAATATATGGATTTTCATATTTTGAACATCAGTTTTGATATCTTTGGATCCGGGCGAAATTCATGTATTAGTTAGGCCCGTTAATTATGCACGTAAAATTATATGAAAATCACGTATAACTATTTATGTGAGCATGTTATGTGTCTACTTGGGTCAAAGGGGAGTTTGGTGCAAATTCATCCGGGGTAAGCTCCTCGAACCTTCAGGATTGTGATTTTGATTGTGATTATGATGGAATTGGAATTGTGGTGGTGTCTGGATTGGAGGTAGGCCCAACCAGGACACGGTACCTGGTATGGAGGAAGGCCCAACCAGTGTAAGAGCTGTGTGGGAGAGGTGGGCCTCCTACGGCATCGACCGGATGAATGCGTACCACTCACCCTAGAGACTATTTTCTATGTGTTTTAGATGCTTAAACCATGAACTGTCATATAAGCATACATTTAGAATTATGCACTCAGCATATAGCTGAGCAGTGGAGATGTACTCCATTGCAGGTAAGAAGAAAGACAAGAAGAAGCGTGAGGAGTGAGGTCGTTGAGGAACGCCGGGGAACCACATTTGTATATGTTTTTGTTTTAATCCTAAAACTTGTGTAAGGATTGGGAAATTGTAATATGTTGTAATAGAACCATGGATTAGTTTCGTAGTATTGTAATCTTGTAATTGAACGTCTGTAGTTTATGTTTTAAATGTTGTAATTGGTGTTGGTCGTGGTTGTTTATGGATATTGGAGAAGCATGTGTTAGTATTATCATCACAGGGCTGCCCAGCAGGGGAGCAATCGACTGGACCCTGGATCAGTCAACTGAATCCCGTGGGGTTTAGACACTGAAAGTGAATAGTATTGGAAACAGTCGACTGGACCCTTGATCAGTCGCCTGAACCACTGTTGAACTTGGCTACTGCTTTGATTAATGGTAAAACCAATCGACTGGGTCCCCCGATCAGTCGACTGGACCCCCTTTACGAAAATGTGGATTTTGGTTCTACCAGGCACAGTCGACTGGAAGGAATTCAGTCGACTGAAAGTTGAAGGCCGCAGTCGACTGCACCCTATCACAGTCGACTGGACCTCTGTTTTCAAAACTGCTTTCCTTTGGACAGGTTCAATTGAACAAAACTTTTTATAACTCTGATTTTAAAGGATTTTACTTATATTTTCCGCTGCGGTATTACTTTAATGGAACTGGTTAAGCCTTGGTGGCATGCCACGTGTCCTATTCCTGCGCGATAGCGGGATGGGTCGTGACACCAATATAGTGCTAGGTAAACCAGTACACCCACACAGAATTTCTTGGTAATTGATAAATTATTATCCTTACACACTTATAGTCATTCTAATTCATATTTGTGGTCATACTCTGTCACGCCCCGACGTAGCATAATTCAGGAAAGCATTTAATTTCCTTTATGGACTCGTAGGTCGTGACAAGTGAGTATGACCAATTGTCCCTGCAACAAATAACTTAACAACATTTCTAAAAGAAAGGATACTAATAAACATAAGCTCCGAAATTTAAAACTTGCTAAACTATTACATAAGTCAATGTCTTAGGCACAAAACGCCCTTATTCAAAAGCTATTCTCCAGTCTATTACAACTTCAGAAATGAAAGACATAGGAAAATAATAAGCAGCCTCCTGGAAAGTTTCCTGCCTCTAACTAGCATAGTCGGAGTACCCTGGCTGCTCCTGCCCCTGAAAATCTGGACATACAGTCCAGGACGCATCAACGCCGTCAGCTTATGAAAGCTGGTGAGTAAAATAAACAAGTGCTCGCAATGTATATATAAGCAAATAAACAACGGTACCATTTAACTTTAACAGTAATATATCCAAGGTTCCAATTCCAACATAATTCACGGGGGAATATAGTAAGAATTAAATGCGAAATTGTACATGAATTGTGAAACATCTTATTTTGCCAATTCTTTCCTTTAGAACAATCCAATTCAATCAACACATCATTTCAGCTACCAGGAGTAATAAGTATTCAGTCATCCAATTCACACGCTACACTATCGCCTCCAATACCAGGAATACTATCCGATCGGTATTGAAGTCACACACCACACTACTGCCTCAGATATCAGGAATACTATCCGATCGATATCTAGACCGATCACAACCAACCATCGCTCCGGATATCAGGAATACTATCCGATCAATATCCGAAACGCGCGCCTTAGATACCAGGAATACTATCCGATCGATATCTAAGTCGTACACAACACTATTACCATCGCTTCGGATATCAGGAATACTATCCGATCAATATCCGAAACACGCGCCTTAGATACCAGGAATACTATCCGATCGATATCTAAGTCGTACACAACACTATCACCTCCAATACCAGGAATACTATCCGATCGGTATTGAAGTCACACGCCAAACTGCCACCCTTTACTCTTTTCACGCTTTCTCACACACATGCATGTTGACCCAACCTCAACCCTAATATGTATGTCAATGTTTCATAAATAACACCCTTAATAAATCACAAAGCCGAATAATCGTACGAGCATAAATTTCGATCTAAGTTGTTCTTGTTTCGTACAATTCTTAAAACATAGACCTTTAAAACAATATTTTTGCCAAACTGTTCTTTAAAAACTTTTAAAACATTTTCCAAACAGTCCCAAATAAGAAAACATAGAAACTGCTCAAACTGCCAGATCGCGCGAGCGGGTCGCGCGAGCGGGGGAGAGGTGATGTCGCGCGCGCGGGTCGCGCGAGCGGAGGGGCTGGACAGGTCGCGCGAGCGGATCGCGCGCGCGAAGGGGGGGGATGGTTCGCGCGAGCGGGCCGCGCGAGCGAACCTCGCGCGAGCGGGTCGCGCGCGCGAGTTCTTGTTGAATGTCATCTTCTTCGTTTTCTCCCCTGTTTTCAATTCCTGGACTGAAATTTACCCATTTCTATTTTTTGTTTCAATTATGTCGTGCAATATATGGATCTCTTCGGTTTTCCGCGTAGATTAAGAATACGCGATCAATTTTAACTAATACGGATTATATCTCTAAATATTCGCGATTAAAGTGAGGGTGTCAAAACTTAAAATCAACGGTACGTCACGATACGGACGAATTATTGCGTAGGATTTGAACTGTAGTCTATTGGGACTAAGATCTTTCATTCCCAATTTACAGAATCGATTTTGGTTAACTTTTACAAAACTCCACTTTCAAGCTTTCATGGTGTTTATACATATATATGCATATATACAACTATATACACTGAAATTTACATATATATACGTTGAGAGTGAGTTTAATTTACTCACTGAGGTGCTAGTACAAAGAAATTGAGATCGAGAATTCCGCTGTAATATCCGCCGAGAATTTCGTCGTTCCGAAATTACTCCCGCTCTTGGTTTGATATATATCAATAGATATAACTATGTGTATGTATATAATATATAATCTGTGTGTATGTTATCTCTTGAGAGAGTAAGAGAAAGATTGAGAGAATTAGGAGAGTTTGAGGGAGATTTGAGAGAGACACTGTGAGTGAGAGAGACACTGTTATACATATATATAAACTGATATGAGTAGGCTCCAAGTTAGGCAAAGAAATCCTCCGGTGAGGTTGAGCTCACGTGCTCCCTCACCCAAACTGCGATAAGGATGCAGATTAAATCATAAACTGGTATTTTACGGTTGATATAAAAATACTGAAAATTATATTTTTGTGTAGGAATAAATTCCCGGTTTGTACAAAATATAGATATCGTTTTTGAAACCATAGGAAACATTTTGGAAATTACAGTTTGACCCCAGATAATTATTACAAAGAGAAATTAAATTAAAATACTCATGGAAATGAAACGCAATATTTATTTATTAATGATAATAAAATACAGGGCGTTACACCCTACCCACCTTAACAGAGATTTTGCCCCGAAATCTGAGCTAATTAATCCTGAAACAACTCGGGGTATCTAGTCCTCATGTCTGACTCTAACTCCCACGACGCTTCTCCTTCGTCATGATGCCTCCACTGAACCTTAACCAAAGGAACGTCTCTTCTCCTCAGCCTCTTGATACTCTGGTCAAGAATTCTCACAAGTCTATCCTTGTAAACAACATTCTGACTTGTCTCAATATCATCAAAATTAACCACATGTGAAGGATCCCGTATGTATTTCCTTAACATACTGACATGGAACACATTATGAACACCAGACATCTTTGGTGGCAACGCGAGTCGATAAGCCACTTTTCCAACAAGCTCCAAAACCTCGAACGGTCCGATGAAACGAGGTGCCAGCTTCCCTCTCTTCTGACCAAAACGCACTACTCCCCGAACAGGTGAAACCTTTAGGAGTACGTGATCACCGATACTGAACTCCAAGTCCTTTCGTCGCCGATCCGCATAACTCTTATGCCTACTCTGTGCAGTTTTCATCCTTTCCTTGACCAGTGAAATCTTCTCATTGGTCTCTCTCACCAAATCTGGTCCCAAAAGTTCTGTGTCTCCCACTTCAGCCCAACACAACGAAGATCGACATGGCCGTCCGTACAAAGCTTCGAACGGCGCCATCCCAATACTCGAGTGATAACTGTTGTTATAAGCAAATTCGACCAATGGCAAGTGCGTCTCCCAAGACTCTTCAAAGTCAATTGCACAAGCTCTGAGCATATCTTCCATAATCTGGTTAACACGCTCGGTCTGTCCATCGGTCTGAGGATGGAATGCAGTACTCATCTTGAGCGAAGTTCCCATAGCCTTCTGTAAACTTTCCCAAAATCCCGAGGTAAAACGTGCATCGCGGTCTGATACAATCGACACAGGCGCACCGTGCAGTCGCACCACTTGCTGTAGGTACATTCGACTCATCCTTTCTACTGGGTAAGTCATATTGTACGCGATAAAGTGTGCAGACTTCGTCAAACGATCCACAATTACCCAAATCGCGTCATGATTCTGTTGTGACCGGGGTAATCCAACCACGAAATCCATAGTTATGTGTTCCCACTTCCATCCCGGAACAGGTAAGGGTTGCAACAATCCCGAGGGTCTCTGATGTTCGGCCTTCACTTGTTGACAAGTCAAACATTTAGACACAAACTCGGCTACTTCTCGCTTCATCCCTTCCCACCAGAAGTTTCTCTTCAAATCCTTATACATCTTTGTTCCTCCTGGGTGTACTGTCAGTCTCGATTTATGTGCTTCTTCGAGAATATCTTTTCTCAAACCTCCTGAATCTGGCCCACACAATCTGTCTCGACATCTGTACCCTCCATCGGCCCCAACCTTCCATTCTGTCGGGTCCTTTTCTAACATCTTGGCGAACCATACTTGAAACTTCTCATCTTCCTTCTCGGCTTCGATAATTCGACTCACAAGTGTTGGTTGTACTACGAGGCATCCAAAGTGTTGCCCGACACTTTCCTCAGAAATCTGCATATCAAATTCTGTGATTGTCTCTAAAGCTTTCCATTCCCTCAACATCAATGAAGCAATCATTCCTTGAGGTTTCCGGCTTAGGGCGTCGGCGACTACGTTAGCCTTACCGGGGTGGTACTCTAATGTAAAGTCGTAATCCTTAATCAGCTCCATCCACCTACGTTGCCTCATGTTCAACTCCTTCTGAGTAAACAAATACTTAAGGCTCTTGTGGTCCGAGAACAAATCAAACTTCTCCCCGTAGAGGTAGTGTCTCCAGATCTTAAGCGCGAACACTACTGCTGCCAGCTCCAAATCATGAGTTGGGTAATTCAATTCATTTGGCTTCAACTGTCGCGAACCATAGGCGATAACCTTTCCGTCTTGCATAAGGACACATCCCAATCCTTGATACGAGGCGTCACTAAAAATAGTGAACTTCTCACCATCCCTTGGTATCGCAAGTACTGGCCCTGTTGTCAATCTCTCTTTCAATTTCAGAAAAGCGCGTTCATGCTTATCAGTCCATTCAAACTTCAAATCTTTCTTAGTCAAACCAGTTAACGGGGTTGCTATCTTGGAGAAACCTTCTACAAATCTCCGATAGTAACCAGCTAGTCCCAGAAAACTTCTGACTTCTGTAGCATTGGTCGGCCGAGTCCAATTCGCCACTGCATCGGTCTTTGATGAGTTAACCGCGATTCCTTGTTGAGAGATCACATGCCCGAGAAACTTAACTTCCTGAAGCCAGAATTCGCACTTGTTGAATTTAGCATACAGGCGGTGATCCTTGAGAGTCTGCAACGCGATCCTCAGGTGTTGTTCGTGCTCTTCCTCTGACTTGGAATAGATCAAAATATCATCAATAAAGACAATAACGAATTGATCCAAATAGGGCTTGAATACTCTGTTCATCAAGTCCATAAACACAGCCGGAGCATTCGTCATCCCAAACGGCATCACTAAAAACTCATAGTGTCCGTATCTCGTCCTGAAAGCAGTCTTAGGTATGTCTTCCTTCCGCACCCTCAACTGGTGATACCCTGACCGTAGATCAATCTTAGAAAAGGTCGTGGCTCCTTGCAACTGATCAAACAGATCGTCTATCCGAGGTAAAGGATACTTATTCTTGATAGTAACCTTATTCAGTTCTCGGTAGTCAATACACAGCCGCATTGACCCATCCTTCTTCTTCACAAACAACACTGGTGCTCCCCAGGGTGAAGTACTTGGACGAACAAAACCCAACTTCTCAAGTTCTTGAACTTGTTCCTTCAGCTCCAACAACTCTGTAGGGGCCATCCTGTAGGGAACCTTGGTTATAGGTCGAGTACCTGGCACCAATTCCACACAGAATTCTATGTCCCTTTCCGGCGGTAATCCTGAAATATCTCGGAATACTTCCTCGAACTCTTTGATTACCGGTATAGATGATACTGTCACCTCTGCACTGACAACCTCAATGTTTGCTAGGCATCTAGTGAGGAACATATCACCCGAAGGGTTACATTGGAAATCGAAGAGTCGATTCCCCTTGTCCGCAAATGTGATCCTCTTCCTTGCACAATCCAACTTCGCATCATTCTTCTCGAGCTAATCCATTCCCAGGATTATATCGAACTCCTTCATCGACAGAACCACCAATCTTGCCAAAAGTTCACGGTCTCCTAACCGTAGAGGACAATCCTTACACACATGTAATAACTTGACTGTGGTCCCTAAGGGTGAGACAGCACTCAAAGCTTCCTCTAAATGATGCGGTACGATACCCAACTTCTGAACGATCTTAACAGATATAAAAGAATGTGTAGCACCCATGTCGAATAAAACTTTAACATGAGAGTTAAACAAGGTTAGAGTACCTTCCACTGCTCGTTACTCAGGCAGTCCCTCCTCATAAGCACCTCCTTCATACCCTGTTTCTTCATAACCAGCAGCCTCGGGAATAACAGCATTCAGGCGGGCCTGTCCTTGTTGACCATAGTTGCCTTTCCTAGGGGCCTTGCATTCCGGACTTATGTGACCGGGCATGCCACAGTTATAGCACACGACTCCTGGACGATCCGCACGCCTAGGTGCTCTGCAATCTTTAGCTCGATGACCGGGAACTCCACAATTGAAGCAGTTATTGTTTTTGGCCCCTTCTATTGCTAGAGGCTGATACTGCTGAACTGCTTGTGTCTGCTGTGGTTTCTTTCCTCCATCCCAAGTCCTTTTCTGTCCTTGAGGGTACCCAGGTTTCTGTCCTGAATATCCCTTCTGCGGAGGTCGATTTCCAAACGGCTTCGAGTTCTGACAACCATCATTTTCTAACCCCGTAGCCAATCTCACTAGGGCTTCAAATGATTGGCCCAGATGCCCCATAGTCAGATGTCGAAGAGACAGGTTGAGACCCCGGTGATACTTCTTGATTTCTTCTGGGGTGTGTCCACCATATGTGGAGCAAAGCGAGACAGACGCTCAAATCGAGTAGTGTACTCACGGACAGTCAGATTCCCTTGAGTCAACTCCATAAACTCTTTCTCCCTCTTGTCCTTCTCTTCTTCGGGGAAATACTTCTCAAGAAACCTTTCCTTGAACACCACCCATGGTATTCTCCTTGCAGCTTCTTCCCCTATGATCGCCTTTTCAGCATCCCACCAATCAGCCGCTGCATAAGACAACTGAAAGATAGCCAGACGCTTCTTCTCCAGATCAGTGCACTCTATGGTCTCAAAGATACGCTCCATCTGACGTAGCCACTGTTCCGCTTGCCAGGGTTCATCAGTTCCCGCAAAATACTCAGGTCGCAAAGCGCGAAACTCTTTGAGAAGCTTGTCTCCAGTCTGGTGGGCTTGCCTTCCATTCCCGTTGTAATTCCCATTCTGATTATTGTTCCTCGCATTTTGATCACTAACCCTCTCCAATCTTCTTACAAAAGCCTCGAATATTCCGATTGGATCTATTACCGGGGGTGCATCTTCAATAGCGGGACGATTCCTGAGATTTCTTCCAGCCATCTGATCGAGAGAACGGTACCTATCCATCAATCAATAGAATTCGGTCAACCCCTCGAGAAGAAAGAAAACTCTAAACGATAGAAAGCGACTAGACACGGAATAAAGTCGAACTATCTTATCTCAATTCTATCTTAACGGCAGATCCTAGGTGTTCTGGACAATTGGTCGAGCCATAACCTGGCTTTGATACCAAAAAGCCTGTCACGCCCCGACGTAGCATAATTCAGGAAAGCATTTAATTTCCTTTATGGACTCGTAGGTCGTGACAAGTGAGTATGACCAATTGTCCCTGCAACAAATAACTTAACAACATTTCTAAAAGAAAGGATACTAATAAACATAAGCTCCGAAATTTAAAACTTGCTAAACTATTACATAAGTCAATGTCTTAGGCACAAAACGCCCTTATTCAAAAGCTATTCTCCAGTCTATTACAACTTCAGAAATGAAAGACATAGGAAAATAATAAGCAGCCTCCTGGAAAGTTTCCTGCCTCTAACTAGCATAGTCGGAGTACCCTGGCTGCTCCTGCCCCTGAAAATCTGAACATACAGTCCAGGACGCATCAACGCCGTCAGCTTATGAAAGCTGGTGAGTAAAATAAACAAGTGCTCGCAATGTATATATAAGCAAATAAACAACGGTACCATTTAACTTTAACAGTAATATATCCAAGGTTCCAATTCCAACATAATTCACGGGGGAATATAGTAAGAATTAAATGCGAAATTGTACATGAATTGTGAAACATCTTATTTTGCCAATTCTTTCCTTTAGAACAATCCAATTCAATCAACACATCATTTCAGCTACCAGGAGTAATAAGTATTCAGTCATCCAATTCACACGCTACACTATCGCCTCCAATACCAGGAATACTATCCGATTGGTATTGAAGTCACACACCACACTACTGCCTCAGATATCAGGAATACTATGTCACGCCCCGACGTAGCATAAATATGGAAAGCGTTTAATTTCCTTTATGGACCCGTAGGTCGCGACAGTTTGAAGGATCGATTCCGTCCCAAAAACTTCTAACAACATAAAACTATTAATCAGAGTAGAGCAAACAGGGCTCATAAAAATTTTTCTAACTTATTACAACTTATGGTACGGGGTTAACTAAGGCACAGACCGCCTTAAAATAAAACAATAACTTAAAGTCTATTACAGTCATCCTTATTACAAAACCAAATCATATCTTAAAGCACATAAACATAAAGCATATAAAAGTAAATTCTCTTCTCAGCAGTTGATCTCAATTAGCATAGTCATATGGTTCATCCTGATTATAACCTGCAAAGCCTGAACACGAATGTCCAGGACGCATCAACGCCGTCAGCTTCAAGAAGCTGGTGAGTATTAAAAACATAACTCTGAATGTAAAACATACTCATTTACCTTTTTCCCATTTCCATTTAAATACCACAAGTTTATATTTATGATAAAAAGCTCGTTTTAGAAAACAATCACAACATTATTTAAAAGATAATTTCACACATATGTGACCGTGTATGAGAACAATGCACCATCTCATCTATCCGACTCTTTTCTCTCGACAACACCCAACAACCCTCTATCCTACTCCTGGTATCTTTGAAATACTAAGATAGCCACACTTTAGCAACGGGGCGCCAGGGAGTGTCCAGTTTGCCTCACACTTTGGTCCGGGGTACCAGGGAGTGTCCAATGCCTCACACTTTGAATACCCTAACCGCCATGCAAATACCGGGGCAACCCCCACACAGGTATCCAGACTCGAGTCATTCAGGGAGTGTCTATAGGCCACACTTTAGCACTTCCATGGGTGCCAGTGAGTGTCCAAGTTCGGCTTCACACACTTTAACGCTTCCATGGGCGTCAGGGAGTGTCCATTTTTGCCACCTTCGCATTTCAAAGACACCCTCATCCTCTTTTTCAACTCCAACCACAATCACATCCACAACCACAACCATAACCACAGCCACAATTACAACCACAACCACAACCACAACCACAACTCAAACTCATACTCTTTCCATACAATCATTACTCTTTTCCACACTATCATTACTCTTTTACACACTACCAACACTTACCATGCATGTACAACTGACTCCACATGAATGTCATCAAACTTTAAACATAAAGGAATTCACAGAATTAAAGAAACAATACGCGTACGGGGATTGAAAATTCGTAATTCATTGCCTTAATCATTTTAAACATAACTAATAGCATTCTAAAAACTGCTACTGAAATCCTCGTTTTCTGTCCAAACGGTGCAGAATCTGAGAAAATTGCATTAGTCGAAAAGTGTGCAGAATCGAGTTTTTCTTGGGACAACGCGGGCAGAACCTTAAATTTCATTCGTTTTCCTAACAAAAATCTGAAAACAAAATTCTGCTACTGTTAAAATTAAAAGAGAAAATATTAGATTAAATTTCTAATATACTTTTTCTGCTACTGTAATCCTCATTTTCTGCCCAAACGGTGCAAAATCTGAGAAAATTACATTAGACGAAAAGTGTGAAGAATCGAGTTTTACTTGGGACACCGCGGGCAGAACCTTAAATTTCATTCGTTTTCCTAACAAAAATCTGAAAACAAAATTCTGCTACTGTTAAAATTAACTACCTAAATCAGTAAATAAGGAATGAGTTACATTTGGAGTGAGTTAGTAATACTCACCGTGATGTAGATTGAAGAAGTTGTTGAGAAAGAAATACAAGAATTAAGAATCTCCAATTTCAAGCTTGGCTATGGAGGATTGAGCTCTTCAAATTCTGAAATTATTATCTCTCTATGTGACTCTCTCAAGCTCTCTATGTTAGGAGTGTAGAATGTGTAGTGTGGTTGGGTGTATAAATACTCAAACTCCCACTTAGAAAACATTTGCCTAACATCCCACTCATTCTCCATTAATCTCCACTAATTACAAAGAAAGTGCAACAATGATGTGTAAATATACACTTGCAATTCATAATGCTCCATTGATAATTGAAAGGGTAGGTGGAGTTGGTGTGGGTCAAGGTGTGTTTGGAAATCAAGCTTATGGCATTAGGACAACACACATACTACAAGCATTTGCCAAACAAGGCCTAAGGGAAAACTTTAGCAATAATAATTGGGTATAAAGAAATTTGTCCAATCAGTTACTCCCAAAATTCTGTGGAAGTTTAACACTGCGCGGACAGTTTTAAACCTAAACTAGTATTTTCGTGACACGGTGTTTATCACAAAAATACAGAAAATTCATTTTAATGTTAGAAATAGTTTTCTGATTTTATAAAAATACAGTTTGAGTTTTAAAAGAAATAATTCCACCGTTTTGAAATACAGATTTGAAATTTAACACAGGTATTGCCAGTTTTTATGAAAATTGCATTTTGACCCCAAAAGTAATTTCAATTATTCAAGAATTAAACTTTTCACATAAGAATCGAAATTAACATATAAACAGACAATATATATTAAATTTTGAATATAATAATGCCAATGATAATGAAAATTTTAAATATGATAATGCATGAAAATGCAGGTTATTACACCCTTCCCCCCTTAAACAGGATTTCGTCCCCGAAATCAAGACTAACTAGTCATGAAACAACTCTGGGTACTTCTTCCTCATATCAGCTTCAACTTCCCACGAGGCTTCATTCTCGTCATGGTGATTCCACTGAACCTTCACCAACGGGATATCCTTATTCCTCAGCTTCTTGATACTCTGATCCAAAATCTTCACAGGTCTCTCCTTGTAAGAAACGTTATGACTCGTCTCAATGTCGTCATAACTAACCACGTGCGAGGGATCTCGTATGTATTTCCTCAACATACTCACGTGAAACACGTTGTGAACCCCAGACATCTTCGGTGGTAGCGCCAGCTGATAGGCCACTTTCCCGATACGTTCCAAAATCTCAAACGGTCCAATAAAACGCGGAGCTAACTTCCCTCTCTTGAGACCAAAGCGTACTACTCCTCGTGTTGGTGAAACCTTAAGAAGTACGTGATCTCCAACACTAAACTCCAGATCTTTCCGGCGCCGATCAGCATAACTCTTATACCTGCTCTGAGCGGTTCTCATCCTTTCCTTGACCGAGGAAATCTTCTCGTTGGTTTCTCTAACCAAATCCGGTCCCAACAACTCTATATCACCAACTTCTGCCCAACACAATGGAGAACGACACGGTCGTCCGTACAGTGCCTCGAACGGAGCCATACCGATACTCGCGTGATAACTATTGTTATAGGCAAATTCAACCAAAGGCAAGTGTGTCTCCCAAGATTCTTCAAAATCGATCACACAAGCCCTAAGCATATCCTCCATGATCTGATTAACACGCTCAGTTTGCCCGTCTGTCTGAGGGTGAAAAGCAGTACTCATCTTGAGTGAAGTTCCCATAGCTTCTTGCAGACTTTCCCAAAATCCAGAAGTAAAACGTGCGTCACGGTCTGACACGATCGATACAGGTGCACCGTGAAGTCGCACAACTTGTTGTATGTACATCCGGCTCATCTTTTCCACCGGGTATGTCATACTGTAAGCAATAAAATGAGCTGACTTCGTCAATCGATCCACAATTACCCAAATAGCGTCATGATTCTGTTGCGACCGGGGCAATCCTACTACAAAATCCATCGTAATGTGCTCCCACTTCCAACCAGGAATAGGTAGCGGTTGCAACAATCCTGACGGTCTCTGATGTTCGGCCTTGACTTGCTGACACGTCAAACACTTGGATACAAACTCGGCCACATCCTTCTTCATGCCTTCCCACCAGAAATTTCTCTTCAAATCTTTATACATCTTAGTTCCTCCCGGGTGAACTGTATACCTTGATTTATGTGCTTCTTCCAGGATATCCTTCCTAAGCTCCCCAACCTCTGGCACACATAATCTATTCCTGCACCGATACCCTCCATCGACTCCCACTTTCCATTCTGTCGAGTCCTTTTCTGACACCTTCTTGAACCATGATTGAAATTTTTCATCTTCTTTCTGAGCTCCAATAATGCGGTCAATGAGAACAGGCTGTAGGATAAGACATCCGAAAAGTTGTCCTTCTCCTCTTTCAGCACTCTGTATATCAAACTCTGCCAACGTCTCCAATGCTCGCCATTCTCTAATCATTAAGGAGGCGATCGTCTCACGAGTCTGCCGACTCAAAGCATCAGCGACCACATTAGCTTTACCAGGGTGGTATTCCAATGTGAAGTCGTAATCTTTGATCAACTCCATCCATCTGCGCTGCCTCATGTTCAACTCTTTCTGTGTGAACAAATACTTCAGACTCTTGTGATCGGAGAACAAATCAAACTTCTCACCGTAGAGATAATGTCTCCAAATCTTGAGTGCAAAAACCACTGCTGCCAACTCCAAATCATGAATAGGATAGTTCAACTCATTCGGCTTCAGCTGCCTGGATCCATAGGCTATAACTCTGTCATCTTGCATAAGTACACACCCTAGTCCTTGATATGATGCGTCACTAAAGATAGTGAACTTCTCACCAGGCTTGGGTATTGCTAGTACTGGTGCGGTAGTGAGTCTCTCTTTCAACTCTAGAAAGGCTCGCTCATGCTTCTCTGTCCATTCGAATTTCAAATTCTTCTTCGTCAACCCAGTCAATGGTGCAGCTATCTTGGAGAATCCCTAAACAAATCTCCTGTAATAGCCTGCGAGTCCAAGAAAACTCCGAACTTCTGTAGGGTTGCTTGGCCTAACCCAGTTGGATACAGCATCGGTCTTGGACGAATCCACAGAAATTCCTTGAGATGACACCTTGTGTCCCAAAAATTTCACTTCTTGCAACCAGAACTCACACTTACTGAACTTGGCATACAAGTGGTGGTCCTTAAGCGTCTGCATCGTAATCCGAAGATGTTGCTCGTGTTCTTCTCTTGACTTAGAATAGATCAAAATATCATCAATAAAGACGATGACAAACTGATCTAAATAAGGCTTGAATACTCTGTTCATCAGATCCATAAACACTGCCGGGGCGTTCGTTAATCCAAACGGCATCACCAGAAATTCATAATGACCATATCGGGTTCTGAAAGCAGTCTTAGGTATGTCTTCCTTCCGTACCCTCAACTGATGATACCCCGACCTTAGGTCTATCTTGGAAAATATCGTAGCTCCTTGTAGTTGATCAAATAAATCGTCGATCCGAGGCAAAGGATACTTGTTCTTGATTGTCACTCGATTCAATTCTCTGTAGTCGATACACAGCCTGAGCGTCCCGTCCTTCTTCTTCACAAATAACACCGGTGCTCCCCAAGGCGATGTACTTGGACGTACAAAACCTAGGTTCTCGAGCTCTTGTACTTGTCCCTTTAATTCTAGCAGTTCTGTGGGGGCCATTCTGTAGGGAACCTTGGTAATTGGTACGGTACCCGGTATAAGCTCAATACAGAACTCTATACTTCTCTCGGGCGGTAATCCAGAAATGTCTTGAAATACTTCTTCGAAGTCCTTGACTACAGGTATAGATGATGCTGTCACCTCTGTACTGACGACTTCGATGTTGGCTAAACATCTTGTGAGGAACATATCTCCCGAAGGGTTACATTGAAAATCAAAGGGTTGATTCTCATTGTCGGAGAATGTAATTCTCTTCCTCGCGCAATCCAACTTCACTTGATTCTGAGACAGCCAATCCATTCCTAGGATTATGTCGAACTCCTTCATCGATAGGACGATCAACCTTGCAGGGATTTCTCGGTCTCCAATCCGTAGAGGACAATCCTTGCATACATGTCCTAAACTGACCGCAGCTCCTATTGGTGATGTAGCCTTCAAAGCTTTCTCTAAGCGATGAGGTAAGATACCCAATCTCCGAATTGTATTAATGGATATGAATGAGAGAGCAGCACGCCTTGGTGCCCTGCAGTCCCGAGCCACATGTCCAGGGTTGCCACAGTTGAAGCACTTTACACCACTACTTCCTTCTCCTACTCGGGGTTGAGTCGGATAGGTAATAGCTTGTGCCTTCTTGCTTCCGTCAAAGTTCCTCTTCTGCCCTTGGGTACGATTCATTGGTGGTCTATTCCCAAAATTACCCCTCTGAGGCGGTCGGAATTCAAATTGTTTGCGATATACTCGAGCATCTTCTTCCAGATCGGTAGCCAGGCCGACTAGTCCTTCAAACGTCTTGTCTAGATGGCCGAGAGTCAGGCGACGAATCTGCGGTGCCAACCCTTGGTTATACTTCCGGATCTTCTTCTCCTCAGTATCAACCATGTGCGGGGCAAACCGTGACAGTCTCTCGAACTGTGTGGTATACTCTTGCACCGTCTTGGTTCCTTGCGTCAGATCCATAAATTCCTTCTCTCTTCTGTGCCTCTCCGTAGCCGGAAAGTACTTCTCCAGGAATCTCCCTTTGAACGCCGTCCATGTCATCCCCATAGCAGCGGTGTTTCCGATAGTGGCTATGACCGAGTCCCACCAATCTGCAGCGGCGTCAGTTAGTTGAAAAGTAGCCAATCTCCTTTTGTCCATCTCGTTGCATTGGACAGCTTCAAACATGCGGTCCATCTGTCTTAACCATTGTTCTGCCTTCCAGGGATCCGTGGTACCCGCAAATTGCTCGGGTCTGAGCGCACGGAATCTCTCCAGCAGCTTATCTCCCGTCTGGCGGTCTCGTTGGTTTTCATTCGCATTACTAACCCTCTCGAGACGTCTGATAAAAGCTTCAAATATTCCCGTGGGGTCGGCAGCCTCGGGCGCTCCTTCAATCAGATTTCTGTTCCTCCTTGGTCTTCCAGCCATTCTATGCATGATAGGGGTAGTAGAATGAGAAACATGCATGCAACAGTACTATGACAAAAATTTTCAAAATAGTATATATCACTATATCACATACTCGTATTATCACATAAGCATACAATAAAATATATATTAAGTACATATAACACGTATTCGAACTAGAGCTGTCTAATAGCAAAGAGGTTGAATTCTTATCCTCTAGACTCTGGTTGTGGGCCATACTGACTATTCCGAGATTTGACTCAGGAAATTTGTCAGTGCCTAAGCTATTAATGAGGGCTATGGTATGCTTTAACTCCTTAGAAACTCGGCTACTATCTTTCTGTAGGGGTATCATAAGTTATGGTTATCTCGACTAATCCTAAATGGATATGTCTGAAGGTATATGGAAATTGCTATTATTTTTGTCGATGTGACAAGACAAACGGGTAATCATTTTTATGATAAAACCAACTTAGAATTTTAGTTTCTGAACTAAGGGTAATCCGTACTAAACTAACACTAGAACTTGGTTGTATAGCTTAGTAAAACTTTAGGGTAACCTATGTCACTAATCTATGGCGTGAATAACTGAGCCTGGTCAATCTAGAAAACCTATGGCTCTGATACCACCAAATCCTGTCACGCCCCGACGTAGCATAAATATGGAAAGCGTTTAATTTCCTTTATGGACCTGTAGGTCGCGACAGTTTGAAGGATCGATTCCGTCCCAAAAACTTCTAACAACATAAAACTATTAATCAGAGTAGAGCAAACAGGGCTCATAAAAATTTTTCTAACTTATTACAACTTATGGTACGGGGTTAACTAAGGCACAGACCGCCTTAAAATAAAACAATAACTTAAAGTCTATTACAGTCATCCTTATTACAAAACCAAATCATATCTTAAAGCACATAAACATAAAGCATATAAAAGTAAATTCTCTTCTCAGCAGTTGATCTCAATTAGCATAGTCATATGGTTCATCCTGATTATAACCTGCAAAGCCTGAACACGAATGTCCAGGACGCATCAACGCCGTCAGCTTCAAGAAGCTGGTGAGTATTAAAAACATAACTCTGAATGTAAAACATACTCATTTACCTTTTTCCCATTTCCATTTAAATACCACAAGTTTATATTTATGATAAAAAGCTCGTTTTAGAAAACAATCACAACATTATTTAAAAGATAATTTCACACATATGTGACCGTGTATGAGAACAATGCACCATCTCATCTATCCGACTCTTTTCTCTCGACAACACCCAACAACCCTCTATCCTACTCCTGGTATCTTTGAAATACTAAGATAGCCACACTTTAGCAACGGGGCGCCAGGGAGTGTCCAGTTTGCCTCACACTTTGGTCCGGGGTACCAGGGAGTGTCCAATGCCTCACACTTTGAATACCCTAACCGCCATGCAAATACCGGGGCAACCCCCACACAGGTATCCAGACTCGAGTCATTCAGGGAGTGTCTATAGGCCACACTTTAGCACTTCCATGGGTGCCAGTGAGTGTCCAAGTTCGGCTTCACACACTTTAACGCTTCCATGGGCGTCAGGGAGTGTCCATTTTTGCCACCTTCGCATTTCAAAGACACCCTCATCCTCTTTTTCAACTCCAACCACAATCACATCCACAACCACAACCATAACCACAGCCACAATTACAACCACAACCACAACCACAACCACAACTCAAACTCATACTCTTTCCATACAATCATTACTCTTTTCCACACTATCATTACTCTTTTACACACTACCAACACTTACCATGCATGTACAACTGACTCCACATGAATGTCATCAAACTTTAAACATAAAGGAATTCACAGAATTAAAGAAACAATACGCGTACGGGGATTGAAAATTCGTAATTCATTGCCTTAATCATTTTAAACATAACTAATAGCATTCTAAAAACTGCTACTGAAATCCTCGTTTTCTGTCCAAACGGTGCAGAATCTGAGAAAATTGCATTAGTCAAAAAGTGTGCAGAATCGAGTTTTTCTTGGGACAACGCGGGCAGAACCTTAAATTTCATTCGTTTTCCTAACAAAAATCTGAAAACAAAATTCTGCTACTGTTAAAATTAAAAGAGAAAAATATTAGATTTAATTTCTAATATACTTTTTCTGCTACTGTAATCCTCATTTTCTGCCCAAACGGTGCAAAATCTGAGAAAATTACATTAGACGAAAAGTGTGAAGAATCGAGTTTTACTTGGGACAACGCGGGCAGAACCTTAAATTTCCTTCGTTTTCCTAACAAAAATCTGAAAACAAAATTCTGCTACTGTTAAAATTAACTACCTAAATCAGTAAATAAGGAATGAGTTACATTTGGAGTGAGTTAGTAATACTCACCGTGATGTAGATTGAAGAAGTTGTTGAGAAAGAAATACAAGAATTAAGAATCTCCAATTTCAAGCTTGGCTATGGAGGATTGAGCTCTTCAAATTCTGAAATTATTATCTCTCTATGTGACTCTCTCAAGCTCTCTATGTTAGGAGTGTAGAATGTGTAGTGTGGTTGGGTGTATAAATACTCAAACTCCCACTTAGAAAACATTTGCCTAACATCCCACTCATTCTCCATTAATCTCCACTAATTACAAAGAAAGTGCAACAATGATGTGTAAATATACACTTGCAATTCATAATGCTCCATTGATAATTGAAAGGGTAGGTGGAGTTGGTGTGGGTCAAGGTGTGTTTGGAAATCAAGCTTATGGCATTAGGACAACACACATACTACAAGCATTTGCCAAACAAGGCCTAAGGGAAAACTTTAGCAATAATAATTGGGTATAAAGAAATTTGTCCAATCAGTTACTCCCAAAATTCTGTGGAAGTTTAACACTGCGCGGACAGTTTTAAACCTAAACTAGTATTTTCGTGACACGGTGTTTATCACAAAAATACAGAAAATTCATTTTAATGTTAGAAATAGTTTTCTGATTTTATAAAAATACAGTTTGAGTTTTAAAAGAAATAATTCCACCGTTTTGAAATACAGATTTGAAATTTAACACAGGTATTGCCAGTTTTTATGAAAATTGCATTTTGACCCCAAAAGTAATTTCAATTATTCAAGAATTAAACTTTTCACATAAGAATCGAAATTAACATATAAACAGACAATATATATTAAATTTTGAATATAATAATGCCAATGATAATGAAAATTTTAAATATGATAATGCATGAAAATGCAGGTTATTACATACTATCCGATCGATATCTAGACCGATCACAACCAACCATCGCTCCGGATATCAGGAATACTATCCGATCAATATCCGAAACGCGCGCCTTAGATACCAGGAATACTATCTGATCGATATCTAAGTCGTACACAACACTATTACCATCGCTTCGGATATCAGGAATACTATCCGATCAATATCCGAAACACGCGCCTTAGATACCAGGAATACTATCCGATCGATATCTAAGTCGTACACAACACTATCACCTCCAATACCAGGAATACTATCCGATCGGTATTGAAGTCACACGCCAAACTGCCACCCTTTACTCTTTTCACGCTTTCTCACACACATGCATGTTGACCCAACCTCAACCCTAATATGTATGTCAATGTTTCATAAATAACACCCTTAATAAATCACAAAGCCGGATAATCGTACGAGCATAAATTTCGATCTAAGTTGTTCTTGTTTCGTACAATTCTTAAAACATAGACCTTTAAAACAATATTTTTGCCAAACTGTTCTTTAAAAACTTTTAAAACATTTTCCAAACAGTCCCAAATAAGAAAACCTAGAAACTGCTCAAACTGCCAGATCGCGCGAGCGGGTCGCGCGAGCGGGGGAGAGGTGATGTCGCGCGCGCGGGTCGCGCGAGCGGAGGGGCTGGACAGGTCGCGCGAGCGGATCGCGCGCGCGAAGGGGGGGGATGGTTCGCGCGAGCGGGCCGCGCGAGCGAACCTCGCGCGAGCGGGTCGCGCGCGCGAGTTCTTGCAGAATGTCATCTTCTTCGTTTTCTCCCCTGTTTTCAATTCCTGGACTGAAATTTACCCATTTCTGTTTTCTGTTTCAATTATGTCGTGCAATATATGGATCTCTTCGGTTTTCCGCGTAGATTAAGAATACGCGATCAATTTTAACTAATACGGATTATATCTCTAAATATTCGTGATTAAAGTGAGGGTGTCAAAACTTAAAATCAACGGTACGTCGCGATACGGACGAATTATTGCGTAGGATTTGAACTGTAGTCTATTGGGACTAAGATCTTTCATTCCCAATTTACAGAATCGATTTTGGTTAACTTTTACAAAACTCCACTTTCAAGCTTTCATGGTGTTTATACATATATATGCATATATACAACTATACACACTGAAATTTACATATATATACGTTGAGAGTGAGTTTAATTTACTCACTGAGGTGCTAGTACAAAGAAATTGAGATCGAGAATTCCGCCGTAATATCCGCCGAGAATTCCGTCGTTCCGAAATTACTCCCGCTCTTGGTTTGATATATATCAATAGATATAACTATGTGTATGTATATAATATATAATCTGTGTGTATGTTATCTCTTGAGAGAGTAAGAGAAAGATTGAGAGAATTAGGAGAGTTTGAGGGAGATTTGAGAGAGACACTGTTATACATATATATAAACTGATATGAGTAGGCTCCAAGTTAGGCAAAGAAATCCTCCGGTGAGGTTGAGCTCACGTGCTCCCTCACCCAAACTGCGATAAGGATGCAGATTAAATCATAAACTGGTATTTTACGGTTGATATAAAAATACTGAAAATTATATTTTTGTGTAGGAATAAATTCCCGGTTTGTACAAAATATAGATATCGTTTTTGAAACCATAGGAAACATTTTGGAAATTACAGTTTGACCCCAGATAATTATTACAAAGAGAAATTAAATTAAAATACTCATGGAAATGAAACGCAATATTTATTTATTAATGATAATAAAATACAGGGCGTTACATACTCACCATAGGTCAACACACAAAATAAGATGAATAACGACCAAATAAAATGTTGATAGAATAAACATGCTTGAATAAAAGTACAAGGCAGTAAAGCTTACCACCAGTGGCACCCCAAGGCTTAGGAAGCGGGTTAACATTTAGAGTAGTAGGTCCAGTAGTTGTTTCAGACCCAGTTGTTGACGAGATATTAGATCCATCTCTGGTTTGGGCTTGACCATCACCTTGGTTACCCAAGGGAGCCGCAAATGGATTTGAGCCCAAACCTTTTCCAGTGCCTCCAGCCATCGTTGTAGCATTCAGAAAGGGTTCCTGAACATTTTTATACATGTATCTGAGCATGTTGAATCCCTCAGGAGAAGACTCAATGTTACTCATGGCCCTATCAGTGTTTCGCATCATCTCACGCATGAGCTCAGGGTTTCTAGCAGCTTCTAATGTCTGTTGGAGGATACCAGGATCATTAAGAATATGACCAAGTTCAGGGTTGTGGTCAATGATCTCTCACATTTGAGATTGTTCATAATCATGCTACGCATCAAGTCAGGGTTGTTCATTAGATTCTGAATGGCCGGTGTGTTGATTAATTCCCTCATCATGTTGGGGTTCTGGGTCAGTTGTTGCACTTGCTCAAATTCTTGGTGTCCAGCTTCAAATAGACCAGGGCCACCTAGTGCATTTAAACCAAGCCTAGTAAATAAAGATGCTCCAAGGCCAGTGGTTCCAAAGTCTCCACCTTCATTGGAAGCAACACACTGTGCAAACCTTAAGTGGCACAAAAGAATGAAGAAGAAAAAAACAACCTCAAACCTTGGCAACAATCTTTAAACTTAACACATATCACTATTTTTGGGTTTGATAATGTGACAGTGCATAAGAACAGATAACATGCAAATAAGAAGGCAAAAATATATTCCACCTAAATTCAATCAGATCCTACTACACCTATTTTCCGTGTAGTGGTTATTATTGCTCAATCAGCATTAGAGTGAGGAATCAACTAGTTGTAAAGAATGCTTAACATTCCCTTTTGAATATGAAGTAAACCCTCTACAACAACGTTTTGACTACAAATGTATGACAACATAAATGGCAACTCACTAACACTAGGATCTACAACCTGGCCTGATACAGATGAGTTGATCAGATCGTAACTAGCCAAATTTGTGGCTTTAAATTCCTAAACATACAGCAGCTCCCAAAAAAAAAAATTCACCAGTTAATCTGTCCAAACTGTTAGCAATCATGGTGCAATGTACCCAGCCCAGATAGCTCTTTAGCTTCTAGTGATAGCATTAGGATATTCGGTTACCTCAAACTTCCAACTTCAGTGATCTCTTTTGACACCACAACAACCAGAAACAACATATTTCCAATCTTTGTACTAATGACTCGTCACTGCTATCAACCCTATCTCTTTCTCTCTCAAAACTAGTTTTTCCATCACCAATCATTAACCAATTGGAATGTTACTCTCTTTAAGAACTTTGTGTTATTTTAGAATGGAATGTTTCTAAAACATTTCAATAAAATAATAATATATTATACATGACTCAATGATTTGGTCGCACTCCAAATGAAGTTAAAGAAAATGTTAGCGACTTGGTCATGATATAAAACTATCTATTAGAAAGCATGATTTGGACTTGCTTTTGGCCAATTTCTTTTTGTCATTCAACTCTAACAATTATATAGCCAACACAGTTCTGGTAATGCTTAATAATAATGTTCTTAAAATATTCATGGTCATCCATCCCATCTAAAAAAAAAAACCTAAAGCTAGCATCATTCACAACTTCCACTAATTAGAAACTTTTCTCCCTCAAGAACCATTTACCAAATAAAATAAAATTTAAAAAAAAAAAAGAAAGAAAAACTAAATTACCACATTACAGACGCACGTTTCACTTATGGATTTTGGGAAAGTCTGCAAGAAGCTATGGGAACCTCGCTTAAAATGAGTACTGCTTTTCACCCTCAGACAAATGGGCAAACTGAGCGTGTTAATCAGGTCATGAAGGATATGCTTAGGGCTTGTGTTATCGATTTTAAGGAATCTTGGGAGGCACACTTGCCTTTGGTTGAATTCACTTATAACAACAGTTATCACACGAGTATTGGGATGGCTCTGTTCGAAGCATTGTACGGACAACCATGTCGTTCTCCGTTGTGTTGGGAAGAGGTCGAAGACACAGAGTTGTTAGGACCAGATTTGGTTAGAGAAACCAACGAGAAGATTTCTTTAGTCAAGGAAAGGATGAGAACCGCGCAGAGCATATACAAGAGTTATGCCGATCGACGCCGAAAGGATTTGGAATTCAATGTCAGAGATTACGTACTTCTTAAGGTTTCATCGACCCGAGGAGTAGTGCGTTTTGGTCTCAAGAGAGGGAAGTTAGCCCCGTGTTTCATCGGACCGTTCAAGATTTTGGATCGTGTCGGGAAAGTGGCTTATCGGTTCGCATTGCCACCAAAAATGTCTAGGGTTCACAATGTATTTTACGTTAGTATGCTGAGAAAATACATACGAGATCCCTCTCATGTGATTAGTTTTGATGATATTGAGACGAGTCATAACGTTTCCTATAAAGAGAGGCCCGTGAAAATTTTGGATCAGAGTATCAAGAAGTTGAGGGATAAAGACATTCCGTTGGTGAAGGTTCAGTGGAATCACCATGACGAGAATGAAGCCTCGTGGGAAGTCAAAGCTGATATGAGGAAGAAGTGCCCAAAGTTGTTTCATAACTAATCAGTCTAGATTTCGGGGGGGAAATCCCATTTAAGAGGGGAAAGATGTAACAACCTGTATTTTCTTTTATTTATTAAATGTAATTTCCATATAATATTTCTATTTCTTATTTGATTTAATAGAAATTCTTTTGTTGGGGTCAAACTGTAATTTTTATAATTTCAGGAATACTTGTGTTGGTTTGAAAATTGTATTTTCAAAATAGTGAAGATATTTACTTTCAATTCAAACTATATTTTTATATAACTAGGAAATTATTTCTTACGATTATGTAAATTTTCTGTATTTTTGTGGTGATCACCGCGCCGTGAAAATACCAGTTTATAAACAAAAACTGTCCGCACCGCGATGAACTCCCACAGATTTGAGAATCTCCATCAGTCATTTACATGACAAGTACTGTATATCTCATTTAAGGAAAACAATGATTGGGTTAAGCTTGTTTGGGAATGCTTATTAAGTGTCCTTCCCAAAAGCTATTTTTCCAAACAACCTATATGTGATCCCTAGTACCCTATTTGACTTCTACTAGATGAATTGCTGAAGATTATATATGTATTGCAACAACCTGCATTTCATTTAATTTTAATTTTAGCATATCCATATTTAAATTGTATTTGCATCGTCATATTTGGAATCAATTTATATTGCCTGTTTTTAATCTCATGTGTTAATCTGGTTATTAGTTTTATTTATGTCTTAAATTATTATTGGGGTCAAACTGCAATTTCTATAAATTTGGTAATGCTTGTGTTGGATTCCAAAACTGTATTTCAAAACGGTGAAAATATTTACTTTGGACTCAATCAGTATGTTTATAAAACCGGAAAATCAATCCCTACTTTAAAATGAATTTTCTGTATTTTGGTGATGAACACCATGTCACAAAAATACCAGTTTATTTCCAAAACTGTCCGCGCCGTGCTAAACTTCCACAGATTTTGGAAGTGATATAAAGCAAGATTTGACACTTGCTTTATTTCCATTTATGGCAACTCATCATTGGATGTGCCTTGTTTGGTTATGCTTGTAGTGTGTGTGCAATTATTGTGCCATAAGCTTATTTTCCCAAACACCTTATCTTGACCCCTATACCTCTAATTGACCCCTAGGCTAGCTTAGACTCCATCTAAACTACACTTCTACAGATGGTGTATACAAATTGGGTGTATGTATGTTTATATGAGTTGGAGATTAGATATTTGCTAATACAAATTCAAATTTGTAGAGTATCCTTGAAGAGACTTGGAGCCCAAGCTCATCCTTTGGCTTCTCTATTTATACACTACTCACACACACAATTTCAGCAGAATGATACACTGAGAGAAAAGAGAGAGTTGAGAGTCCATAGCTACTGAAATTCTTAGAAGGAGAAAGCTACACAAAACTCCATATCCAAAGCTTGGAGTTGGATCCTTATTTGCTTAGCCTTTCTCAACAATCTGTTAAATCTTCTTATCAGTGAGTATTCTAAACTCACTCCAAATGTAATTCATGTTTGATTTCTGTGTATACACATACAAATGTAAAGTCACCATGATCAATTTTCTTCAAGAACTCCATAGCTCAAAAGCTTGAATTTTCCAAAGTTAACCAAAATTCGTTTTTAGAATGGAATATGAAAGATTATAGTATGGAGAGTGTACGGTTTCAATATTAGGGCTTAATTTGTTAGTATGACAACGTATGATGAAGACGAAGTTTTCGTCAACTCTCGATTTTTCGTAAAATTCTAGAGTTACGGATCGAATCACGTAAAATTAATCATAGATTCTTAATCCTCACTGAAAAACGAAGAGATTCATGTATAACAAGCATTTATTTCGTTCAGTTTTCAAAATGGGTATGTAAAACTGAAACAGGGGAAAACCAGCGAGGAAGACGAAGCCTCTGCTTCATCTCGCGCGCGCGATCGTGCGAGCGACCCCTCGCGCGAGCGACCCGCGCGCGCGAGCTGCGTGGTTTCAGGCAGACAGAAAAGTTTTTATATAAGAAAAAGGAAAAATGGGCAGGTCGCGCGAGCGACACTTCGCACGAGCGGCCCGCGCGCGCTACTTCTGGCAGTTTCTAATTTTGCTTATTTTGTGATAAGGCACTATTTGGGGTAAAAATTTATATGTTGTTTGAGTACTGTTTGGAAAATTTATTAAATCAGAGTCTTACTTTGATATGTTTGAACGATTAAAACAATGAATTGTGACTTATCAATCCCCGTACGCACGTCGATTATATAATTCAGTTAATTGCCTCATATTTTAAAGTTTCATGACATACATGTGGTGTCAGTTGTACATGCATGGTGAGTGTGAATGTTGGTCAGTGTAGAAAAGAGTAATGGTCAGTGTGGCATAGTGAGTGCAGTTGAGATTGTGTTGTGGACACTCCCTGGTAAGTGAGTACCAAAGTGTGTTGTGATTGAGATTGCGGCGAGGGTGTCTTTGAAATGCGACGGTGGCAAAACTAGACACTCTATGACGACCATGGTAGCGTCAAAGTGTGTAAAGCCAAACTTGGACATTCCCTGGCACCCATGGTAGTGCTAAAGTGTGACCTACGGACACTCCCTGATATCCGAGTCTGGATACTGCGTGAGGGTTCCTCCGGTATTTGCATGGCGGATTAGGTAGTCAAAGTGTGAGGCAATGGACACTCCCTGGTACCCCGGACCAAAGTGTGAGGCAAACTAGACATTCCCTGGCACCCATGTGCTAAAGTGTGGCTATCTTAGCGTTTCAAAGATACCGGTGTGTGATGGTGGGTTGTTGTGTTTGTTGAGAGAAAAGAGTCGGTAAGATGAGTGTGGTGCATTGTCTCATACACGATCCTATGTTTTTATGAATGAATGACTTTTAATATATTCTTCGTTATTTTATAAAATGAATTCTTTCTATGATTAAACCATTGATTTTACAAAATTTAAAAAGGAAAATTTGTGAATGGGTATGTTTTACATTCAAAGTTATGTTTTTAATACTCACCAGCTTCTTGAAGCTGATGACGTTGATGCGTCCTGGACATTCATGTTCAGGTTTTTCAGGTTATGATCAGGCTGAGCAATACGACTATGCAAATTGAGAAACAACTGCTGGAAATAGAATTTACTTTCATATGCTTTAAGTTGAACTGATTTTGTAATAAGGATGACTGTAATAGACACTAAGTTATTGTTTTGATTTAAGGCGGTTTGTGCCTTTAGAGACCCCGTGCTGTAATATGTAATAAGTTAGAAAAAATTTTATAAGCCTTGATTGCTCTACTCTGATTATGTTTTTGTTGTTCGACGTTTGGGACGGAATCGATCCTTCAAACTGTCGCGACCTACGGGCCCATAAAGGAAATTAAACGCTTTCCTTATTTATGCTACGTCGGGGCGTGACATGTATATACATGCGGTATATGTTATGTATATTCAAAAATTTAAAATCAATTGCATTTGTAGAGTGAGAGTGAAGGGACTTGGTCCCCAAGGTTTTCTAATTGATTTCCTATATATGCACATACCCATTCTCACATTCTGGAAGTTACAAACAGAAACACAGAGAGTTTATCTACAGAAAGTTTTCTAGAGAGAGAGAGAGCTTAACCACCATAACTTGAAAGCTTAAAGTTGGGATTCTTATTTCTTGATTTCTTTCTCAACATACTTCAATCTTCTATCACAGTGAGTATTATTAACTCACGCAAATTTTATGCTTGATCTCAGTTTAAATTGATTAATTATGCGATTATATATATGGAATTCGTTTTTGTACTCCCATGGTGTAAAAATGGTGATTTCTCAAACTCAATCAAAATTCATTTTGATAGATAATAATGAAATATTACAGTTCATAGATGTCATGTTTAAAGTTGTAGAACTTAATTCATTCATATCGCGACGTATATTAAGATTGAAGTTTCGTCACCTCTCAGTTTTTCGTAAAATCTGAGAGCTATAATACAAATTTGTTAAATCCGATTATATATTTATAATCCTTGCGAAAAATCGGAGATAACCATATGTTACACGACATGTTTACATTTGGATTTCAAAATGGGTCTAAAACAAGTCTTGAAGCTAAAACAGGGGAGTAAACTGGTGAAGAAGACGACTAGGACCGGTCACAAAACATGACCAGGACCGGTCCTGATCATGACCGGCCTCGTATAACTATCAAGACCGGTCCTGCCAAAAGACCAGGACCAGTCGCGCCCCTCTGAGACAGAATGACTGGCTACTCTTACTGTAATTTTATTAACTCCTTAGTACAGTTGTACCTCCACTGCATGTTTCCAACCATGCCATTTAAGTAAATCATTTCTCATTTCCAATTATTATTTTACTTAAGTCATTAATGTAATTAGCAAAATACCCCCTATTTGAATTCAATAAAAATACTTTCAAAAATCAATTCCTTGTAGATAAAAAGTCAACTTTCCCTCCGAAGGTAAAATTTCCCATGTTTGCACAGTGTATGATATTGGGGCATTATTTTTACTAAGTCCTTTTTAAAATTCTTAAAAACCATATTTGATATATGGGGATCTAGATGAACTATTCGCGGGAATTTTAAACTCTTGAATCGAAAATATTATTTTTGACTATTCTTAGCCATTTTGGCCATCCTGGGTCAACGGTTGAATTTTTTGTACCAAGTTGTTTTAATTTGTAATAATCACATTTTAATTAGCTCTGATACCTTCTATGAAGAAATGTAAAAAGAAAGATTTAAGTCATATCGCCCTGATATCTTTATAAGGAAATATGAGAAGAAAAAAACAAGTTATACGTCGCTCGGATCCCTTTATATATAAACGAGAAAGAGTATGAGTTGCACATTTACATAGTCAAGTGGCATGTTTGAAAGGAGTCGAGTTGACATGCATGGGATGTGTTGGTTGAGAAGAGTCGAAAGAATGTGTTATGTGAGTTGTGACCCCAATTATCCCAGATCGATTTTGATACGGCAGGTTAATTGGGAATGATTGAGCCCAGGTCGATTCGGATACGACAAGCCAATCAGCGATGTGTTATAGCCTTAATTATCCCAGGCCGATTTGGATACGGCAGGTTAATTAAGAGGGACTGAGCCCAGGTCGATTTGGATACGGCAAGCCAGTTCGATCGTGTCCAGGCCGATTCAGATATGGTAGACCGATCAGATTATTGTAACCTTGAATGTCTAGGTACACCCAGGCCAATTCAGATACGGTAGGCATATCGACAGACACTCTAAACCTAACGGCCGTAGGCCGGTGGTTCAGGGGAACTGTTTGTGTTGGGTTTTATAGTCGAGGTAAAAGAGTCAGTGAGATGAGTGGGCTGCATTGTTTCATGCACTAGCACATGTTATATTAATTGAATATTATTATGTTGTCCTTTTGGTTCTTTTTAATTACGAATTCAATCTCGTATTTCTAGCATGTTGAATAATGAACCTGTGAATCGGAAATGGTAAACAAGTATGTTTTACATTATAAATATATGTTTTTAATACTCACCAACTTCTTGAAGCTGACGGTGTTGAGGCGCCATGGATATTTATGTCTAGGCTTTTCAGGTTATAATTAAGATGGACAATATGATTATGTGAACTGAGAACATCTACTCGTGGAAAGTTTTAATTCTGCTTTCAACTATGAACGGAACTTATAATAAGGAATGATGTAATAGATATTAATATTGTTGCAAGGCGGGTTGTGCCTTATGATTCACACGTGCTGTAATAATTATTATGTTTGAAAAATTTTATAAGTCTTGATTGCTCTTACTCTGATTTAAATCGACGTTGAAGACAGAATCGATCCTTCAAACTGTTGCGTCCTACGGGTCCATAAAGAAAATTAAATGCTTTCCCTATTTATGTTACGTTGGGGCGTGACAGGATTTAGTGGTCGCCTAAACTCATAAGGAACAGTGGTGAACACTAAAAGATTTCCTAATATTAACTTCTATTAGAAAAATCTTCACACAGATGGTCTCACATTCACAAATTTATGAAACCCAACATTAGATGAAAATGTTTACATCTCAACGTAATTTCACGTTATATCATAATAATGAATACGAGTTCATCCCGACACATAAATCAACTTAGACAATCAACACGTTTTAATATTATAAAAACTGCTACTGTAATTTAAATTTACAGCCCAAACGGTACAGAACCAGGGAAAAGTCAATACACGAAAAGTATGCAGAATCACATTTTACATAGGATGTATGGATAAAATGTTAAAATTCTAAGCCACGATTTTACAATATTTTTTTGAAGTTTCAGCCACACTTAGAATAATAAATAAATAAACGAATTTCACACGAGTTTCAAGAGTATCCCACATATGTGTTCATCAAATTATTATCCGCATAACATTTACGAATATGCTAACTTTATGATTACAAAGTCCCACAAAAAAATATATATTAATGCGAAAACAACAATGTGCATCCAATGCAAATTTTATCCCCAACAATTAAATTAAACATGCAAGAGTTTGATTTACTCGCGCATACATATATACATACCTATATATATATACATACCCGGATACATATATTTAACTCACCTAGTTTGGATCAAAAAATCGACAACAAAGAACACTCCGCGATTCCACATGTGCCCACGAACCCGAGCCCCTTTTCTTTCTTCCTCCTCCTTCTTCTTCTTCTTCTTCTACTCTCTCTCTCTCTCTCTCTCTCTCCTCTGTGTGTGTGTGTGTGACAAAAGGGGTTCTTTTTTGTAATACCAACTAACCCTAATATTTTATTATGTTTATATGTATGATACACACACACACACACACACACACACACACACACACACACACACACAACACATGTAAATAAAATACACACAAATATGTACATCCCGTTTTTTGTCTTATGAGCTCACAAAAAAAGCTTCATATGGGCCTGAAATATTTTTCAAAGTACTAAAATGAGTAGCCCAATGGATGTACATGACTCGGATACTTAATGTAAATGTTAAAAAAAAAATATATTTGACACATTCACGAGCCTCTAAGCACTACTCAAAAATAAACACATCAACACTTCAGTAACTTGTTCAACTTAAATATTTACAACTTAATTCCATCACTTAGCTCTACAAAATTTCACACAGTAATTAATAACAATTAAAATACATATACACCGATAAATAAATGACTATAAAAATATAAATACACACAACCAGTTAATAACACATAAAAATTTAGGTTGCCTCATTAATTTTTTTTTTAACATGAATATTTATATCAGGAAAATACGGGGTGTTACATTTCTTGTCTTTGTGCTTTATGAATTTTGTTTTTTTTTTACAAGGAGATGGAGTGAAGAGGTTGAACACTTGACCTATGTAATGAAGTACCTAAATCCCAGCTTGATGCCAAATGAACTATACTTACTTTGTACTATATCAATTCAATTACCATTAGTTGACAATTGTTTCTAAAGTAAATATTAAGAACATGATATCATCTCCAACCCTATGCTATTTGCCATGCCAATTCTATATTATAGCATGAAAAGTAAAAATAGTTGCTCCAACCATATGTCATTTGTCATGCCAAAATTTGGCTGGACAACATTTCGTGGCAAATTTGGCATGACAAATGACATATGCCAATTCTGCCAATGACTGTGAACATTTGCTTGTTTGAAAATCAATGGCTGAGATCATTTGAAATTTGACTTATTGGAAGATGAATCGTGGTTGTGAGTAGTAGTTGAAAATTATAGCATTTGAAATGGCATGTAACATTAGAGCAGATATGTTAAAATATATCATTTGACAATGTAACAATGCCAAAAAATAAAAGGGTTAATTATAGAAACACCTCCTGTGGTTAGGCCTTTTATCAGTTACCCCCTATACTTTAAATTTTATTACTAATACCCCCAGTGGTATGGACTAAAGTGAAATAGTCACTTTTCCCGTTAAGGTTAACGGAAAATGGGTAAAAATACGAAATTACCCCTATTATATGCTAATAAGAACACCCTTATATGCTTAAATGTTTATTAAGGCATATGTGGTATACTATTATATTATTTTGATATTATATTTGTTGTTAGGGATCATTCTGTAGTCACTTTGAGGTACATTCATGAGAGTAAATTTATGTAATTTTTTATTTAATTTTTAATCTATCCTTGGACACACACACACACCCCCCACACCCCACATACAGTCTTGGCGATATATTATTATTTTTTATTTTTTTTATTTTTTTATCTACTCTTAGACACACAATCTTGGTGATATGTTAGGGTGCGTTTGATAAAACTGAAAATTAAGTGCTGAAAATTAAGTGCTGAATTTTAAATACTGAAAATTTTAAGTGATTGAAGTTGTAATACTAAAAATAGTGCTTCAACTACTGAAATAGAATGCATTCAGTGATTATTTTCAGTAGAAAATTTTCACTTAAAGTTTTCAGTGGTTTTTGGGCTGCTTTTTCAATTAAGTGGTAAGTTATCAAACGCACCGAAAAAGAATAAGTGCTGAATCTTTTCATTTTCAGCACTTAATAGGGTTATCAAACATACCCTTAGTTTTTTTTAATCTACTCTTGACCACACACACAGGAAAATCCATTGTAGTGATGTACTAAGATCTAAAAAAAAATTTATCCCCAAACTTTTTTTTGTGTGTGTGTGTGTCAAATTCGCTCTCACAAAGGTACCCTTAAGTGACCACATAATGGTCTTTAACAACAAATGTAATATTAAAATAATATAATAATGTACCATTTATGCCTAAATAAACATTTAAGCATATAAGAGTGTTATTATTAGCATGTAATAGGGGTCATTTTGTACTTTTATCAATTTTCCGTTAACTTTAACGGAAAAAGTGACTGTTTCACTTTAGTTCAAACCACAGGGGGTATTAGTGATAAAATTTAAAGTACAAAGGGGTATTTAATAAGAAGCCTAACCACAGGGGGTGTTTCTGTAATTAACCCAAAATAAAATTAGCACATTGAAAATAACATAGTGTATTAGAGATGCTCTGACATATCACCATTTTTAGCAAATGTTAGTGGTGTACCAATCTAAATTCATTTTCATTCCAAAATCTAAACAGCATTTATATTTTCTGCCCCCGCTGGTAGTTCATCAATAGTTGTCACTTTTGAGTTTTCACCGTTAAGTAGATATGTACCCATCTTTTGAAACAGTGACTAGTTTGTCTCCACACATGGGCAAAAGTTGTAGTTCATTTTTTCATGAAGTCCGATATGCACCCTAAGGGATCATAAATCATAACGTATATACATCTTGACATAGCCTGTAAATTTACACAATAATAAACCATTCAATTTCCATTTGCAGAGTGAGGGAGAATTGATCCAACAGCTACTTTACCAATTATTTTTATGGGTTGGTGACATGTTAATATTCTTAACATTTTCGTTCAGGTTAGCATTTTGAGCATTGTCATGTACTTATATCTTTTTGAAGGTTCCTAACATATAATTTTCGTAGATCTCTCCGACAGTAAGAAAGATTCTCACTTTAATTCAACTAAATTGAGGTTTGATTACTGCACTAATTTAGAGTCTGCTTACAATTTGATTGACTACGGAGATTCAATTTGATTAATATTCACTCCAACTCTACATGAGAAATTCAAACGAACACGATACTAGATTTGTACTTCGACGTGGCTGGAGAGAGAGGGAAAAAAATTATCACGTTTTGAATGAAGTCCATTTTTTTTTTTCCTTTTTCTTTTTTAGAGAGATGCGATGACTCCAAAAATTATATCTGAATTGAGACAACACTAGGACATTTTTAATAATTTATTTGCAATTATGTTTTTTTTTTCTTTCTTTTAGATTAAAGCTGAAAATTGCATTTTATCTCTGGGCATCATGTTACTTTTGCTACAAATTACATCATATTTTGAACAATAGGACATTTTTAATAATTTATTTGCAATTATGTTTTTTGCTTTTAGATAAAAGCTGAAAATTGCATTTCATCTCTGGGTATCATGTTACTTTGCTTTTGTTTCGAAGGTATGAATGGGAGACATGATGGAAGAGCCTTTGATTTCATTAACTATAAGTAAGAAGTGAGCATAAAAAAAAAAAAAAAAAAAAAAAAAGAATAAAAAAAAGAAAAAAAATATAGAAATATTGAATATTTTACTTGTTATATCGCTATATAGAAAGGGTAGCACTTTCTTTGAAGGGCGCAAAATTCACGAGTGGATTTTATAGAATTTGTGACCTGAAGGAAAAATGCGTCCCTCCTCTATTCCCTTCCCTCCTCTCTCCCATCCTACTTAATAGGTGATTCTACATTTCTATCCGTTCCTATGTCGCTCTCCTTCCTCTACCTCTTCTCTCGTACCAAACATTTTGCAAAAGTTTTAACTCACTCAACTAGTAATGTCTCTTATTAATCAGAGCAAATTAATCAAGTACCAAGCACATCTTTGGGATCACTTTCCAAAACATATGTTTGGGTCCAAACGATATTTATGGGACCTAAAAGGGCATGCATATTAAAATGTTTGGATTAATTTTTGGAAGCATTATATATATAGTATATTAAAAGCCCATTTTAGCTGAACTGTTAAAGTAGTTCCGAAGTGCCTAAACTCAAATGTCAGTAAAGTAGGGTCTTTAATGAGTCTTTCTTAATTAATTTCGTTGTGAACATATGATTAGACCATCTCCAATAATGGCATCAAACTAAAAAATGCAACAATTTTACTGCTCCACATCAGCAAAATGGGCTCCAAAGGGAGCATCAAATAGCAGCAGCAACTTTGCTGCCCTTGTCATATGCAGCAAGTTTGCTACATTTGCTTGTTGCATCAAATGAATTTTTTTAGAATAAAAAATGTGGGAGAGAGAGAGAGTGTGTGGTTGGATGATAAAAAGTGATAAAAAAAGTTTGAATATAAAAAGATGGAAAATTAAAGATATATTAAAATAATCAACATTTGGTGTATCCTTTGGAGTGCATGAGTTGATTCAAGTAACAAATGTAAATTCTTGCATTAAATGAGTCATTTGATGTGTAAATTTTACTTTCTCCTTTGGAGATGGTCTTAGGCTTCTACTTAAACACAAAAGTCATATTCAATGAAAACATACCCTTGAATTGAAATGTCCAATGTTTTCTTAAAAAAAATCAAAAAAATGAAATAATGAAAAAAAAAAAAAACTGTGCGCACTTTTAGGGACTACCAATCAAGTCAAACTATATAACAAAGCAAAATTTTTTTGCTGATTTATTCTAACTCTAAATATCAAATGCATACGGCGATAAAAATAAAATAAAATAAAATAAAAAATTATCAAATGCATACAAATATAACTTCTCCACTGTATCATGAATTGTGCACTAAGACCTATCCACAGTGATGAACCATACCGTGAAACAATGAAACCCGGTGATTAAGAATTTTTTTCCTTCCTGGTTAATTGCATCTTTTTTTATTTTTATTTTTTTTGGGCAATCTGCCTGATTGAAAACAAGTACCCCTAAAAAAAAAAAAAGAAAAAAAAAGAAGAAGAAGAAGTAATTATACATTAACATAAAATCAAAGAAATAAAAAAATAATACTCGAGTCTCAATTCCTAGTATTATTCATTGGAAGAAAAAACTATAGTAATACATGAAAAATAAGAAAATGAATAGGAAAAAGTGTGCCACGTGGCAGGGAAGCTCCTACGGGCCCCAGGTGCAACCAGTGGTGGTGAAGAGCGTAGTACGTCCGCCCACCCTGAAAATGGAGACGGCTCAATTGATTTAAGAAAGTAAAACACACACTGTCACACACACAAAGATAACCGTTATGACACAGGAGGACCATTGCGGACTTTTCAACTTTCTTGAGAATCCCCCCCCCGACTGCCACTTCACTAGCCGTTATTTTCAAAAACAAAAAGTGTGTATCCGGTTTATTTTTGCTTGTGCAACAATCCTTTTCCCTTTTCTTTGTTTCTTTTCTTTTATTTGGGGAATCATATCAACCATATATCTTATCTTCGCGTAGAGAGAGAGAGAGAGATCAGACTCATCAGAGAGAGTTTTTAAGCTAAAATGCTCGACTCTTTTAGCGTTTACAGATTTGAAGTTCTGGAAAACATCAAGTTGGGTCCATTCGATTGAGACTAATATATATATATATATATATATCTGATAGGTTTTTCTTTTTTGTTGATTGCTGGATTTTTGCATAATCTTGGTTTTCTTCATCATCTTTCTTCTTCATATTCTTATTCTTCTCCTCGATCTCTCTATATGATCCATCCTCTTAATTTATGAATGTATAGTATAGATACTTGTTAGTCCGTCTTTATCCTGAATCTTTCACGCTCTTAATTACTATATATGTTGTTAAATTTTTCTGGGTTGCTTGCTTTAAGGGAAGGGATATTAGAACTGGGTTTTTTGTTTGTAGTAGTAGAGGTTGGTCTTGAAGCAATTAAAAATGGGTGGATCAGATGAGAACAACGTTAATTTTGTCAGTAGACCTTCCAACTGTCAAGGTAAGAAGACTTCTCTCTCTGCGTCTCTCTCTCTCTCTCTCCCTCTCTCGCTTTGAGGAGCTTTAATTGGGTACAAATTATCTGAAAACTATATATAGCTGCAAGATTTTCAGACATTTTAACTTTCTTTTTCTTTCTTTATGGTAAAAAATTCAAAAGGAGGCTCAAGGATGGGGATTACAAAATCGATCACACATAATCATCGACAGGCTTTGAACAACATAAATCAGAATATTCTTGGAGCTACTCTTCACCCTTTTGTGGTCAACAAAAAAGAACTCTCAGAGTAATTTCTCCATTATCCTGGATAACCTGAATTTCATCTTAGGCTTCCTCTCTCTCTGTTTTTTATTTTTATTTTTTTTTTAACAATCTTCTTCAATCATTTTTTATACCCAGGAAAGATGTGAACAGAGACAAGGACAAGTTGGTAGCATCACATAGACCAATTACAAGGTTCTAAATCAATCCCTTCTCTTTCTTTCTTCTTTTCTTTCTTCTTTAAATTAAATTTGATATATTCTTTTGATGTTTTTCTTTAGGAAGTTTGCAGCACAAATGAGCCACCACCTGCCTCGCCCTCATGTAATTTCTTCAGTGGCCTCAAAATTAGTGTTTGTTATTCCCTCAATTACCCCTATGATCAGAATGGGGGGGCTTTTTATTGAGAGTTGAACCTACTACATCTTTTAATCCGCTAATCCGTTATTAATTAACATAGATGGTTTTACCTTTTTTTTTGGAATGAATTATGTATGCAGGAAACTAAGAAACCGATCCTGACAGCACCAATAGGCACAAACGCAAACCGCTTGGAAGATTGTACTATCATAGATGTTGAAGATTTTGGGGACTCTACTGATGTGTTGGTCCCAATGTTCGTGAAACACACAGAAGCAATGATGGATGAAATTAACTGGATAGTATGTTCATCTAGTAGTAATCCAAGATTTAAATTTTGTTGGGTTTTGTTTGTAGCTTAGTTTCTTAGTGGAAATATTGTTGAATTTTATGACTTGCTTCTGTAGGAGGAGGTTGAGATGGAAGATGCCATGGTCATGGAGGAGCCAATTGTGGACATCGACAGCGGTGATATAGAAAATCCACTTGCAGTAGTTGAGTACGTGGAAGACTTATATGCTTACTACAGAGAAACTGAGGTAAGTTTGCATTGGCTTTAAACCACCAAATATTAAAATAATTGTTACGAAATTTGCATACACTCCGCTTGCTTCAATTGATGTTGGCTCAGTTGAGTGGATTTTTTGGATGTACTGGCCTATACATACTTTCCCTTTGTTCTCAGTAAGAAATCGGACTTTTTTCTTTGCTAAAAGATAAGCAACCACATGAGTTTAGGGGAGTATTTTCTGCAGAGTCTACTTGCCCTATGAGTTTGATAATCTAAAAAGTAGTCGCTTTGTGCAGAAATCTGGTTGTGTTTCTCCAAACTATATGGCGCGTCAATTTGACATTAACGAAAAGATGAGAGCCATCCTCATTGACTGGCTTATCGAGGTATGCCTACTGAAGGTGATATATACCCAGAGTCTAGATTTGGAATGGATTGACCTGTTCTACAGTAGTGAGTGGTTGTATAAAAGTTGTAATCTTCACGAGTTATCCAAAACGCAACCTGAATATACATGCTCCAGCAGCTTCTTTTGGAGATGGGCCTGATCACTAATCAATCGGTTTGATTAAATGGACAGGTGCATTACAAGTTTGAACTCATGGAGGAGACCTTGTTCCTCACTGTAAACCTCATTGACAGATTCTTAGAACACCACATAGTGGTCAGAAAGAAACTTCAGTTAGTTGGTGTCACAGCCATGCTATTAGCATGCAAGTATGAGGAGGTCTTTGTTCCGCCTATGGAAGACTTTATTTTGATATCTGACAAGGCTTATACAAGGAAGGAAGTTCTTAATATGGTATTTTAATTCTTGATGATTCTCACTTTTTTGTTCCTTGGAAACATTTACACATTTATTCTAATTGTCTATATGCCCATAGGAGAAATTGATGGTGAATGCCTTGCAATTCGACATGTCTGTTCCAACCCCATATGTTTTCATGAGGAGATTCCTCAAGGCAGCTCTATCTGATAAAATGGTTGGTACTACTCTTAGGGTCTATTTCGTTTGGTTCATGGATTTCGAGAAGGGAAAAAAATTGGATTTTGAGAAAACACAAAGGATCCCTACCTTAAAATCGGTCTTTTTTTTAAAAAAAATATTCAAAATTTAATAGAAACCCAAGAAAAGAGGAAGGGAAGTGACTCACAAATTTCAAATTTTTATGGGTGTTTCATCCTTTTTCCTCACTGTTTTGTTCTTAGCAACCGACTAAAGATACTTTTTTTCCTTTCCCTCACAAAATTCATGAACCCAAGAGTCTTTTAAGTAGATCTATCTTACATCAAATGCTAGTTCATAATGACATATGTGCTTCGGTGGAATGATTTAGCTTGAGCTCCTGTCCTTCTTCATCATTGAGCTGTGCCTGGTGGAGTATGAAATGCTCAAGTTCCCCCCATCTTTACTGGCCGCAGCTGCGATTTACACTGCTCAGTGTAGTCTTTACAAGTCTAAGCAGTGGTCTAAAACCAGTGAGTGGCACACTAAGTACTCAGAAGACCAGCTTACGTGAGTTGCTTCCTCTTTTATTTATTTATTTACTTTTTTTTGTTCGGCAAATGATGCAAATCAAATAGTTGTGTGTGAATTGATGATGTGGTATTTCTTTTGGTGCTAATAGGGAATGCTCAAGATTGATGGTTTCTTTCCATGGGAAAGCTGGGACAGTGAAACTCACCGGGGTACACAAGAAGTATAGTACGTCTAAGTTTGGTTATGTGGCAAAATCTGAACCAGCTCGATTCCTTTTAGGAGGAGAAGTCTGAAGAAGAAGAAAGGTTACTCAATCGCAGACTTGTTTGTATTTTTGTTCTTTCTGATGTGCGCAACTGAGAGCAACACAAGTTGCCGCCAGGAAGTTGAAGCTTTTTTCCTTTTTATTGTTTACCATTTATGTTTAATGAATGTAGTAAGTTACTTTTGATCAATTTCCTTTTATTGGTATTCTGTAAACAATTTATTTCCAAGTAACTTATTATGACATGGAAAAAATTTAGCAATAGTTAGCATGATCTGCATGAAATATACCTCCCTCCATTATGAGAATACTATCAAAATAAGTCATAAACCATATGATATCACAAAAAATTGATTTGGATGCTGCTTGTCCTTCTCTCTCTCTGCAGTAGTTTTTGCACTGATTTCATGGTTCACCATATATATGGGGCCGATATATTCTCTCTCTCTCTCTCTCTCTCTGTTTCTCTCTGCAGTAGTTTTTGCGCTGATTTCACGGTTCACCATATATATGGGCCGATATATTGTTGTAGAGACAAACTTGTTAAAAGGCTTGAAGTTTACTTAAAAAAGAAATATACTTATGTGATTACATTTAGAAATTACAATATATTTCCATCATGATGACATATCTGAGATAATTGGTGGTATTATCCTAAGGAGAGGAAATGAGTATTCTTCCTTTTGTTTTGGTTAACAGAACGTAATAATATTGGATTTTATAATTACACTCTCTTACATAGCAAAATAAGTGGTCAACTACTGAGAAGAGACTCTTCTTCTCAAACAAAGAAATCCTTCTCCTTCCTTCTTTCCCCTTTTCCATTTCTCCCCTTTTATTGCTTCCATTTCTTTCCTCCTGCCAACAAAGATGAGTGGTTTGAAACCACCTCAATGATGTGAAGTTCATATTAAAAAAAAAAAAGGGAGAGCAAAAGCTTATAATACACAAATTATCCTAATACACAAGATTAGGATGTGATTAATTCTCCTAATACACAAATTATCTCGGAACATTTCTCCATCACTCCAATAGATCCACACAAGATTCACAGAATACGCAAATTAATTATAGTGGATGTTATACGATTGAGTGTAATAGTTATATGAGATAATTTATTCTCACATTCATTTACTCCATACATGGGACTTAATATTTGGGATGGAGGGAAGAGAAGGAAAAGAGAATAAAAATGGAGTATAAAAGAAGCCATACATGGGACTTCACTGTCGTTCATTAGTTTCCCTCACAATTGTGTGATCCAAAATTAAAAAAATAGTTTTTAAGAAATTAAATTTTAGTACTGGATCCCGCTATTGTGAAAAGTAACTGTTGAGAATCTGTACCGAAATAGCTTTGAAAATTAGAACCGAATCAGTAACGGGCCGAGGCGCGGACAATGTCGCTCTCTTTAAGGTTGATTTCGCGCCTCCTCGGTCTTCTCACCGGTGCAAAGGATGGTGGTCAACCCCCAGGATACAACAGCTCAATACACTACAAATTTCTGATCAGTTATTTGCACTAAACTGAAAAGATAAAAGAACTACACCGAAGACCAAAACTATTCTGTACTGCCCACCACTTCTTAGACAGAGGAAGGAAACTAAATATAAAAAAGAATAGTGTAAGAAATCTCCAGGTAAATACGAAATTAAAGTAGAAAGTGGAAGTGAACTGTAGTGTATCATTGCTTTTCTACGTAAAGAAGTAGTAGTACAATCTGAGAAGTCTTCTTTTTATTATATAGCCAGCAAGGATAACCATACTATACGTTATCATGTAAACCGTGCAGAGTAAAAAGTGGACTTATCCACTTGATTGAGGAGAAATATAAGGGAAGTTGAGGAACACGTCATGAGAGTGGTGGACCAAATCATTTGCCACGTCCATATCATAAAGTAAAATAAATGAATTAATTTTAGGGTAACTTAGTATATAGTCCTACTATAGACACCTAACTAGAAATTGAACCCTTTTTAAAATTAAACTAGAAATAGGTCCCTAATTTATTTTGAGGACCAAAATAGTCCAATATAATTATATGTAGAAATATATATATACACATATATAGTATTTACTTCCACAATCAAGGTTTTGAAATTCACTAGAGAGAGAGAGAGAGAAAGAGAGAAACAAAAGTTGATGAAGAGAAAGAAAGAAGATCGTCGACACTACCTCCGCAACACCACGTCCATCACCTTTCTTCATAGGCGATTCATGAAGATCGTCGACACAGAAGCTCGATTCACTATCGACTACGCAATCTATGAATTTGATACAAATTTCTCACAATTTTGGAACAAATCTCACGTAGCTTCAATTCAAACATTGGATTTTTCTGAGAAAAACGGTTAATGTTTTGATTAAGGCTTGGCTTCACACTAAAGGTTTTCGATTCGACGATGATGACTAGAAGACTGCATGATAGCAATGGCCAAAACACTAGCTCGAGTCTTTCGTTTAACCTCTGTAATCTTTTCATTTTTTCTACATTATCTTTGTTTTGTTTGTAGTTTTTTGGTGATGTGGAAAACTTCATGATCGCTAAGAGAATAATAGTGAGAAATTTGTTTGTGTATATATATTTGAATAGAAGTTTCGCAAAGAATTCGTCTTATAAAAATTTTTGTTTTCAAATAGAAGTGAGAAATTTCTCATCAAATTTGTGGTTATTTGGTGAGAACTTCTCACTTTGTTAATGAGAAATGATAAATTTCTGATAAATATTGTCTGCATGTGTGTATATATTTGAACAAAAGTGAGAAATTCTCACTAAATAACCACAAGTTTCTCACTTTAAATTAAAAAAATGATTATTTCCAAAGAAAGACATGCAAGCATACTGAGAAGTTTTTCACTTAATAATGAGAAAAATTTATTACACATTAAGTGGGAAATTCTCACTAAATAATAAGAAAATTATCAACTGATTTTAGAGATATTAATCTCATTATCCATGATCTCCTAAAAATACGCTTCCCATAACTGTATGTAACACGAATTTGGAAGTATTTTGAATATACACAGCTGTATATACAAAAAAAAAAAAAAAAAAAAAAGTGAGAAATTCTCACATTACTCTGTTAAACCGAAATCCCTTAATTTTAGGGATATTAATCCCCTTATCCATGATCTCCTAAAAATTCGTTTCCCATAACTGCATATACACGATTTTGGAAGTATTTTGAATATACACATCTCTCTCTCTATATATATTTATATGTATATATAAGTGAATTTTGCACTATATTAAGAGAATTTCTCACCTGTTTTTCAGCAACCTTCAATAAGGAAACTTCTTGATTTTAGCACTTAGTATTTAGTCCTAATATAGACACTTAATTAGCAAACAAATTTGAAAGTTGAGTAAATAAGGAAACTTCTTGATTTTAGCAATATTTATACTCTTATCCATGATCTCCATGGATTACCCTTGCTATACCCTTCATTCACACGCCTTATTTGTGCTGGTGGTACATATATACATATGTACATGAGTACATCTAATCATATGGCCTATTTCGAATGCTCTAATAACAAATTTCTCACTTAGTAATACAAATTTCTCACTTTTTGATTGGATATAATACGAAATTTCTCACAACTAAGTCACTTCTTTCAATAAGCTTATCACCAAAATCTCATATTATAAATTTCAGCATGATTTCGCACTATATTGTGAATTACAGTTATGAATTTCGCACTACATTGTGAGAATTTCTCACCTTTTTATCAGCAACCTTTAATCTTCCACACAAACTTATCTGTTTTTTCTATGATTCGAATTAATAAAACATACAAATCATTTTCTACTATAAAGCATATTACATACAGATTTAAAAAGGCATTGTTTTGAACCCCAAATCAGCATGATCTTTGGGATAAAAATCATTATCCATGATCTCCTAACAATCCGCTCAATTTATTAACTGTCTTATTTAACTTAATTTGAATTTCACATGTGTCATATATATGTGTATATATATACAGTCATGTATTTATGTATGACAATGGTATAATGGTCCGGATTTATACTAACTATTTAGGAATAGGGACTAATTATTAATTTCTATAGCAAATTAAGGATTAATTTCTATAGACCAAATCAAGTTAGGATCAATTTCTATTAATGGCCATAATTAGGGACCAAATCGTATATTTCTATTAATTTTATTTGATATGCTAACACTTATATCACATCAAACTCCCATACTCATATATATATATATATATATTTATATGTATGTTTTTTATGTTTGATAAAATACCCCAACAATCCCCCACTTATTTTAACAAAATTAATCATTTGACAAACTGGACATATAGAATAACAACTAGTAGTGTCATGCATAAATAAAGATGAACACCGTCTTGAACCTTTACATAGTGAAAAATATTTAAAGTATAAGAATCTGGAGTGACTGAGTCTTAAACTCAGATTCTTGCATATACAACAAATATTATTCACACATAACACTTTTCATAATGTAGTCACAAAATGCCAGCACGTTACGGCCATGTGCTTTATCCCAGTATCATGAATGCTCTAGAGAATTTGCCAGTTAATTCTCATAGGAAGCGGCCATAACTTCTACATTCACTAGGTGAGTCTATCAAGAGTGCTCCTACAGCTGGGCACCCCATCCATAAGGACCATAGAGCTCATTAAGAGTATAAACTCAACCTCCAAATCGCTATAGGATATCATGCTAATCACAAGTATGGGACAAATAAAATGCATGATTCACCCCCCATTACTATGTGACTTGTTCTTACCCTTTGAACCCAGTTCTTGGGATCTCCAGTCTCCAGGTTGGGTTACCATCACATGTAATTTATTTATTAATGGGCTTAAGTCTCATACCCTTAGAGGTACTCCATACCTTCTCTCTTGCCAAAGCTTTGGTTAACGGGTCTGCGAGAGTATCACCAGACCTCACAAAATCAATAGTAACAGAACCCTCAGAAATAAATTCTCTCACAGTACTGTGCTTACGACGTATTTGTCATGATTTACCATTATAATATTGGTTCTGTACTCTTCCTATGGTAGCAGTGCTGTCACAGTGTATCAAAGTAGCTGGAACTGGTCTAACCCAAGTAGGTATATCTGATAAAAAGCTACGCAACCAACTAGCCTCCTTGCTAGCTGAAGATAATGCAATTAGTTCAGACTCCATGGTGGACTAAACAATAATAGTTTGTTTCTTGGATTTCCAAGAAACCGCTCCACCACCAATACTAAAAATATAGCCACTAGTGGCTTTGGAGTCTTCCGATAGGGTATTCCAATCAGTATCACTGTAACCTTCAAGTATAGCGGGATACTTATTATAGTGAGTACCCAAATTAATAGTTCTTTTTAAATACCTCATTAGTCTACCAATTGCATTCCAATGTTCTATGCTAGATTTGCTAGTATACCTACATAGAACTCCTACTACGTAGGCAATATCAGGTCTAGTACAATCTGTAGCATATCTTAAACTCCCAATAATACTAGCATATTCCTTTTGATTAATAATGTCACCCTCATTAGGAAATAATTTAATACTTGGATCAAAAGGAGTACAGACGGGTTTACAATCAAAATAATTATATTTTTTCAAAACCTTTTCAATATATTGAGATTGATCAATAGAAATGCCAATAGGAGTTCTTGTAATTTTAATTCCCAAAATTACATTGGCTTCACCCAAATCTTTCATATCAAAATTAAGTGACAAGAAATTTTTGGTTTCTTTTATAGTCTCTAAAGTAGAGCAAAAAATTAATAAGTCATCTACATATAAACATATCATAACACATACTCCATCATTGTATTTATAATAAATACATTTGTCACTTTCATTGATTTTGAAACCATTTGAAATAATTGTTTGATCAAATTTTTCATGCCACTGTTTGGGTGCCTGTTTTAAACCATATAATGATTTAACTAGTTTACAAACTTTATTTTTATTATTCGGATCAATAAAACCCATAGGTAGATCAAAATAAATTTCTTACTCTAATTCTCCATTTAAAAAAGCTATTTTAACATCCATTTGATGAATATATGAATCATGAATAGCAGCAACAGCTAACAAAACTCTAATAGAAGTAATACGAGTAACTGGAGAATAGGTATCAAGAAAATCGATATTTTCTTTTTGTTTAAACCCCTTTATTTTTCAATAGAACCATCGGGTTTAAATTTCTTTTAAGGACCCATTTGCAACCTATGGTTTTACATCCAGGTGGTAAATCCACAAGTTCCCACGTACGGTTGAACAAAATAGAATCCATCTCATCCTGAATGGCTTCTCTCCAGAAATTAGCTTCTGAAGAGGTAAGAGCTTCCTCTAAGCAAGAAGGATCTCCTTCTAAATTAAATGTATAAAAATCAAGTCCAAAGTCTTTTGAGAGCTTAGCTCTCTTACTTCGATCTACGTAGTTCAGATTCTATGTCATTATCTCTATCATGCACTCTAGAATCAATGGGTCTAGAAGGGAGAGAAATAGGAAGTTGGGAACGCCCACTATCCCTTGATTTAAAAGGAAATCTATCTTCATAAAAATCAACATCAATAGACTCAAAAATAATATTATTTTTAATGTCTAAAAATCTATAAGCTTTACTATTAAAAGTATAGCCCAAAAATACACATTCTACAGCTCTACTAGCAAGTTTATGCCTCTTAGGATCAAGAAGTCTTACATATGCCAAACAACCCCAAACTCGAAAATAATTTAAATTTGGCTTTCTATATTTCCAAAGCTCAAAAGGAGTAATTTTGTTTTAGAGTGGGGAACTCTATTTAAGACATAACAAACAGTTAATAAGGCTTCTCCTCAAAGGTTAGAGGGAGCTCCAGAACTCACAAGTAAAGCAACTACAAGTTCTGTAAAAGTCGTATTTTTACGTTCGGCTACACCATTCATTTCAGGCGAATAAGGAGCTATAGTTTCATGTATAATACCATGAGATTCTAAAAAGTAACTAAATTCTCTTTCTCCATATTCCGTGCCTCTCGGTTCTAAGCCTTTTAATCTTTTTGTTAAATTGATTTTGAACTTCATTTAAAACAGCCTTAAAACATCAAAAGCATCATTTTTATTTTTCAAAAGGTAAACGTATGTAAATTTGGAAAAGTCATCAATAAATGTGATAAAATATCTTTTTCCACCACGTGTCAAAATTCCTTCAAATTCACATAAATCACTATGAATTAATTCTAGAAGTTCAGAATTTCTAGTGACACTTTTATATGGGTTTTTGTAAATTTTGCTTGGCTACACGAGATACAATGCTCAAATTCATCATTACCCAAAATAGGAATTAATCCTAATCTACTTATATTGTCCACATATTTTTTTTATTTATATGGCAGAGTCTAGCATGCCAAACATTCACAGAAGTAGATAAAATATAAGCATAACTAGAGTATTTATTAATATCAGAAACATTCAACTTAAATATACCCTTACAAGCATAACCTTTCCCTACAAACATACCAGACTTAGAAATTACATACTGATCACCCCCAAAAGTTTGGCTAAAACTAGCCTTATTAATTAAAAAACCAGAAACTAAATTTTTCCTAATCTTTGGAGTATGTAGTACATCCTTCAAAATCAATTTCTTCCCGGAGGTAAAATTTAGCTCCACATTGCCAGTGCCAAGAACCTTTGTAGTATGAGAATCACCAAGCAATACTTTTTCATTCTCCATAGGAGAGTAGTTCTTGAACCAACCTCGATTGTTACACACGTGCCTAGAGGCACGGGTATCAATCCACCATCCTTCGGAGACTGTCATGGAATTTACTTCCGTAATCATAGCCACAAGTGGCTCTTCAGTCACATTAGCCTGAGGAGCAGACTAACGCTTCCGGCAATTCCGAGCAAAATGCCCGGGATGTCCACAAACATAACATCCATTTGGATTATTTTGTCTTGAAGGAGGTCCTTGGTTCGTATTCCTTTTGAAGTGGTTTTGGCTCTGGTTTGGATCAAATTTTTTCTTTTGCCCAAAAGAATTTTTCTGCCCATTTTAATTTTTAAAATTTTTATGGACTGGTTTCAAAACTTTAATTTTATATTGTTGGGGGCTAACAATATTAATTTTGACAGACATAAAATTTTCTTCTTTTTGGTCTTGAAGTCTAGATTCCTCCTCAATTCGGAGTCTCACAATTAGACTTTCCATAGAAAACTCTTTAGACTTGTGTCTTAAGGAGTTCCTGAAATCCTTCCAAGAGGGGGGCAGTTTATCAATCAAGACTGCAACTTGGAATTGTTCATCTATTTTCATCCCCTCTGAAAGAATTTCATGAACTATTTTTTGAAGTTCATGGCACAGTGAGACTACCGATTTGTAGTCTGCCATTTGGTATTTTAAGTAACGACTTACAACGCATTTTTTCGCTCCGGCTTCTTCGGTGTCATATTTCTTTTGAAGAGCAATCCAAACTTCTGCAGCTGACAGCTGTAGGCAACTCCACATAACAATCATAAAAGCTCGTCTGAAAGCCCGTTGAGAATGTAGTTTTTGCAATTGAAATCAGTGACTACCCATTTTAGGGCTTCATGAGATCTTGCGGGTTCTAGCAAATCCGAGTCCCTCGGATTTGGCTTGTCAAGAACAAAGGCAACCTTTAGTAAAGATAGGTAGAACATCATTTTGGTCTTCCAACGCTTGAAGAATTGGCCTTCGAACCGGAAAGGGCGGTTGTGACTGTTGTCGCTTTACAGAAGCAGTATGCTGATTTGTCACGACCCATCCCACTACGCGTGGAAATAGGACACGTGGCACGCCACCAAGGCTCATCCAAACATCATCTAATAATACGCAGCGGAAAGAACTTCTATAAAACAACCCTGGTAGTTTAAAACTTAGGAAACGTTCCCTTCTGTGTTTGTAAAATACATTGAAATCAGAGTTATAAAAAGTTTTGTCCATTGAAAACACATTCAAAGAAAATAGTTTTGAAAAACAGAGGTTCAGTCGACTGCCCCGTCGACTGCACAAGGGTCCAGTCGACTGCTCCGTCGACTGTGCCAAGCAGAACCCAAAACCCTAAAACTCAACAGAGGTCCAGTCGACTGCCCAGTCGACTGCTTTCTGAAACCAGTCGACTGCTATTCAATCGAAGGAGGCAGTGGCTCCACTAAACAGTGTTCAGTCGACTGCCCAAGGGGTCCAGTCGACTGCTTCTCTAATATTTCCTTACAGTTTCTCAAATACACGAGGTCCAGTCGACTGATCAGGGGGTTCAGTCGACTGCTCCTCGGCTGGCAGCCCTGAGTTGGAAATTAACAAGTCCTACTACTCCATACCAAACACAATCACAACCACAACTGATTTTAACGCATTCAAAACATAATTACAGACGTTCAATTACAAGATTACAATACTGAAAAGCAAATCCATGTTTCTATTACAACATACTACAATATTCAAATCCTTACACAAGTTTAGGATTTAAAACACAAAAACATTTACAAAGGTGATCCCCCGGCGTTCATCGGCCTCACTCCACACACTTCTTCTTGTCTTTCTTCTTACCTGCAATGGAGTACATCTCCACTGCTCAGCTATATGCTGAGCGTACAATTCTAAATGTATGCTTATATGACAGTTCATGGTTTAAGCATCTAAAAACACATAAAAAATGGTCTCTAGGGTGAGTGGTACGCATTCATCCGGTAGCGGCAAGTCCAAGCCTTAAACCGCGATGTCAATGGCAAGTCCAAGCCTACAACCCTTACATCCCACAAGTGCCATGGCAAGTCCAAGCCTACAACCATGCACAGTAGCCGTCGCTACCAAAATTCTCAAACATCGAGAAGCTTACTCCGGCATGAATTTGCACCAAACTCCCCTTTGACCCAAGTAGACACATAACATGCTCACATAAACAGTTATACGTGCTTTTATCATAATTTCACGTGCATAATTAACGGGCCTAACTAACACATGAATTTCGCCCGGATCCAAGAATATCAAAAGTGATGTCCAAAACATGAAAATCCATATATTTCATAGATCTAGAATTCATACCTCGTGCGAATCTCTTCAAACTTTGAAGGATCGTCTAGGGGAATAAATAATCGTCGAATTTCGAATTTGGTACAATTCCTATAAGTTTTACCTGATTTTTTCCAAAAGTCCAAAATTAAGATTTTAACAAAACTTGGCCAAACATGACCTAAGTGGTATCAAAACGTAGATCTTACCTCCACGAGTTCAAATCTGAAATCTGGAGAAAATCTGACGGACGAACGGTCATCGATCGGCGTCGCAAAGTCCGGAGCAACCAAATCTCCTTTCTCTCTCCTCTCTCTAGATATTTTTGGCAAGTTTGGATGAGAATGAATCTCATCCTCATCTATTTATAGGCAAAAGTTATGGAAATTACGCTTACCTCCCCACGAGTTTCTCAAACTTCTAATTAGATCTCGAAACTTCGCACACGTCCATTTTATGCCTTTACGAGTAAAAATTACAAATTCTAAAAGTTTCCGACTAAGTTTCGTTTGGGTCCAAAATAACGTCCAAAAACTAAAATCTGTGGAATCTCTACACAACCTACCTTTTTCAATTAACGTATCACTCACGTTCTCACCACAGTTCTCGAAATGATACTACCAAATCAAAGATTATCAGAATTATACTACACAGGTATAATTACTATTCACAAAAATACCAGATAAAGTCAAATAACATTTAAATCATATAAATGTCATTTACTCATGATTATGAAATATGAACTTCCATGTTCCCGTGTCCTCACTGACACCTTACCGTTGACCACAGTCAACCACTTATCCTCAATTATCATATATCAATGATAATTCATTAAATTTCATATCATGCATGATTAAACTATGAAATTCTGGAACGGGCATGACATGATTAGCTTCCATGAGGCTTATTCAACCTTAAAATTGTTGAGAATCTGTACCGAAATAGCTTTGAAAATTGGAAACCGAATCAGTAACGGGCCGAGGCGCGGACAATGTCGCTCTCTTTAAGGTTAATTTCGCGCCTCCTCAGTCTTCTCACCGGTGCAAAGGATGGTGGTCAACCCCCAGGATACAACAGCCCAATACACTATAAATTTCTGATCAATTATTTGCACTAAACTGAAAAGATAAAAGAACTACACCGAAAATCAAAACTATTCTGTATTGCCCAACACTTCTTAGACAGAGGAAGGAAACTAAATATAAAAAAGAATAGTGTAAGAAATCTCCAGGCAAATACGAAATTAAAGTAGAAAGTGGAATTGAACTGTAGTGCATCATTGCTTTTCTACGTAAAGAAGTAGTAGTACAATCTAAGAAGTCTTCTTTTTATTATACTGTCACGCCCCGGAGCAGCATAAATAGAGAAAAATAAATTTCCTTTATGGGTCCATAGGGAATGACGGGTGAATAACCGCATTGTCATCTACTCAAACCAATAAGCACCACGATAGGGAGGATGCTATTCATAGAACATATCTTATTAACATTAATCAGAGGCTACAGCGGAAACTATAAAAGGTATGAAAGCAACAGATGCCCAAGTACCAATTATAAAAGTCTACTAAAACTATTACAACAGCTGGCTTATAGTCTCAGGCCTATAACAATAATAACAACAGTACAACAGATATACAAACTAACTATTACAAGCAGCACGTCTTCTTCTCCAAGCCTTCAGCTCCAAGCCTGGCAGAACATCAGTCTCTCGTCCTCAAGTCCTGCGAAGCTCTAGACATTGGAATGTCCAGGGCACAAACGCCATCAACTTTGGATACAAAGCTGAGTGAGTACACTAAACAACACTCCTCACCGTTATTGTTCAGCATCTTAAAATGCGGTTAATCTCTTAACAATGGCGTCTCTCACGGACATAGCAAAGGTCTCATTAAACTGTACATTAATCAAAGGTAACAGGAATCATATTGAATGAAAACAATAATAACGATCATGGAATAAATATCTCATCACGTATTCACCAAATCCATGCATGTAACCCATGCAACCACCCATGCATATACCTTTACGTCGGGACGCTGAATCCACGACTGAACATTAATCTCATCATATACGTACTCACATTCATATCTCTATCCATCTCTATATCCATACATCAATACCATATTACAAATCTGTGTTCATTCGTCGATACCATAATGCCAATCGGAATCACCCGACTAGGCAGTAGGTCCTACAATCCCTTGATAGGGTTACCGGTCGTCTACACGGTACCACCTATCTGTAAACGATAGAACGGCACATCGGACGTCTTCAACGATGCGTATACCCTCACTGGTCGTCTACACAGCTGAGAATACATTAGAGCACTAGCCGGACGTCTTCAACGGTACACTGGACGTCTTCAACAGTGCATACGCATCACTGGACGTCTTCAACAGCGAGAGGCGTACTAGGAACTCTAACCATCCCACGTCCACCCGACTCGTCAGCCGTTGATCCCACGGATCCAAAGTACAATATCTCATTATTCCACATTGAAGCACATATCCCATTTCTCATCATATTCTCTTACCTCTTCACATCACTATCCCATGCATGCTGACACATGTTGTGAAATGCTCATATACTAAGTACAGGAATGCCACATGCTCTATATTCATCATATCTACTCATTTCTGATTATTAACATGCTGTCGTGTTCCATTCTACTATTCAGTTCAGCAATATTATCATGTAACAGTTAAACAGTTCATCTCACAACATCGTTACATTATCTCTTAAATTAACAATATCGCATCACGAAAGCATGGATAAACATTTAATCAACTAAACAGTTCATATTATAATCAACAGGAATTAATCATGTTCTGAAAGCTTCGATCGATTGAGGTCCTCTCGATCGATTGAAGTCAACTAAGTTCGATCGATCGAAGTCACTTCGATCGATTGAGAAAACGGCAAGTTCGATCGATCGAGAATAGTTCGATCGCTCGAACTTCATCTTCCACCCAGAAACTGAGCAGAGACGAACCAAGGTCTCGGGGTCACATAATACACATTTAAACATACAGGAACCATCCTATAGTCATCACTTGAGTGAGTTAATGAAACTCACCTCACTCCGGTGGTCCGGTGGCGGTGTTCCGAGCTCCGCGGCGGTGGCTATGGTGACGGCGAGCTCGTTCTCTCCCTCCTTCTTCTCTTTCTCTCCTCTTCTCCTCTCCGTCTCTGTTCTCTTCTTATTCTGCTCCTCTCCTCTTTCCCTCTTGTTCTTCTCTTCTTGTTCTCCTTCTTCTCTCTTCTCTTCTTCTCTTTAAGTATATTTATATATAACACACATACACACACGGTTATATATATATGTATAGAACACTCATACACACACAAGCTCTCTCTCTCAAACTCTAAACTGCCAAAACACCACAACACACAAAACATACATATATATATATATAAGGAGGCAAGAGAGGCAGGTGGCAGAAACGTATACTGAAATACAACGTTCGATCGATCGAAGTTAGTTCGATCGATTGAGAACAGGTCGGTTAAGGTTCGATCGATCGAGAATAGTTCGATCGCTCGGGAAAGGGTCCACATCACAGAATCAGGTCGGCAGAGCTTCGATCGCTTGAAGTAGGTTCGATCGATCGAGAATGACAGAAGTTCAATCGCTCGAGAAAAGTTCGATTGATTGAGAAAGGTTCTTCACCAAGGGTTCACACAAGCATACATGGTCTTATTTATATAACCATGCATCCGAAAATACAGGGTATTACATATATAGCCAGCAAGGATGACCGTACTATACGTTATCATGTAAACCGTGCAAAATAAAAAGTAGGCTTATCCACTTGATTGAGGAGAAATATAAGGGAGGTTGATGAACAAGTCATGAGAGTGGTGGACCAAATCATCTGCCACGTCCATATTATAAAGTAAAATAAATAAATTAATTTTATTTGATATACTAACACTAATATCACATCAAATTCCCATACTCACATATATATATATATATATTTATATATATGAGCCCGACTCTAAGACGGACGACCGTCAATTTTTCTTACGGACCATTAGGTGGGCCCCATACCAAGTCAACACCATACGACTAAATTGCTCTCTCTCTCTCCCTTCGATACTAATTTACTCAACCATTAATCAATTGGTGGGCCCAAAACGTACCAAAGGCTCAGGGATTATGATCTCTATTTCTCTTTCTCACTCTCTCTCTCTCATTAATCAACCCAGCAAACCCAAAATATTTTTATTTCCCTCTCATTATTCAACCCAGCAAACCCAAAATATTTTTATTTTTTGCATTTACTGAAGAAGAGAAATCCGCCGAGTTGTGGGAAGGGAGATGGTTCGAATTCTCATAGTAGATTCTAGTTAATTGTCCTCCAATTATTCTTTGTCAGAATGATTGGCTTTGGTTTGGCTGTACTGAGGACCAGTGTGAGACTTTGAAATTAGGTTGGGACTGGAGTATGCGTGTGTAAAATATGTGTGTATCCAGTCCGAATCTTGATAAATATTATAAAAATAAAATAAAACAAAGATCCATTTTGATTAATGTCGTCTCTCTCTGTTTTTTTTCCTCTCTCTTCAAAAAACATCCTTGCTCCCAAAATAATCAAACAAAATAAAGATTTTTATAAAAACTAAATTAAGTGCAAAATTAGAATAAGCATTACAATTTTCTTTGGGCTTACTTGATAAGGTTCTCGAAGAGAAGAAACAAAGGTAATTTTGGGAGCAAGCCCGAATTCAATTCGGGCCGGGTTTGGGCAAAATTTTGCTAATCCGTGGAACCCGACCTCGAGTCTGAATTCTACTTATGTATTATTATTTTTGACATTAGATTATAGTATTTTTTTAGTGACAAAAATACATTATTAGATATTATTCAAGCACTAAATTAATATATGAATGTTTTTTCCCAAATCTAAAAAAAAAAAATAGATTTAATACTCTACATATTGTTGTTTACATACTAAAAATCGGTTTGCACAAAAAAAAAATAAAACTTGCAATTCGGGCTCAATTCGGTCTCGGGCTGGGGTTTTACGGGTAAATCACAAATCGGGCTAGGGTTGAAAAGTTCGGGTTTATGTCGGGCATGGGCAGACTGCTTGAATTCGGGCTCGGGCCTGAGCAGAACCAAAATCCTTTGGATTCCGGAGTTGCACCCCTAGCAAAAGGATGTCTTGATTTAATGCAATTAATGTTATGGTTGTAGGGCATTGCTTATTCTAATTTTGCAATTGATTTAATGCAATTAATCGTTAGGGTTAATTTTGCACTTGACAAAGTTATGTAAAATTTCATATAACTTTTATAACATGAGACTTTTCACTAAAATACAAAACGGGTTGGACTTAATACTACAAAAGTCTATTTTAAAGGACTTTTAACTAAAATTTTCATTAAAAATTGGAGAAGGGTAGTTTAGGTATATTTAATAAACCAAACACTGTTCAATAAACAAAAGGGGAGATTTGTTATGACTAATAAAAGCTCAGGGGGAGAAGTGTTGTTTTTCTAAACCTGAGGTGTAAGTGTTCTCCGATCAAACCTCTGGAATAGTAGGTAATATTAATATTAATCCAAATCATTATATAACACCCGCATTTGTGTTATTGCTTTTGCATTTCATTGTCATGCATGATAATGTGATGTGGCGTGTCTTATGACACATGTTTGGGTGAGTTTTGACTCACGAGTTGATTTGGGTGTTTGTATTAGAGAACCCTCTGAAACTGTGGTGATTGAGGATTTGTTGTTGTGACGTCTCTCCGAGTATAAGACGGTCACTGAGGAATACTTTAAATGTTTATCTGGAAATAAATGTTTACCTGTGTATTTCAATATCTGTATTATTTTCTGTTTTAGAATTTATTTCTGTTGTTAGTTTTAGTATCCTGGTGAGAACGAATTAACACGCTATTAATTTGGTAGGCTAATTAGCAACTTTGGAAACGTCATGTAGAAATTCGCGTTTTAGCGACCAAACGAAACTTAGTCGAAAACTTTTATAATTTTGAGGTTTCACTCGTAAAGCTATGAATAAGTTGTATAGAAAGTTTCAGAGACTGATTAGGAGTTTGGAAAACTCGTAGGGAGGTAAACGTAATTTCCAAAAGAGTTGCCTATATATAGATAGAGATGGTTGAGATATTTTTATAAGTCTTAACCTAAAAGCTCAAGAAGGAGACCAAAAGGGGGCTAGAGGGAGATTTAGTTGCTTAGAGTTTTGCGACGCCAAACGACGACCTTTTGTCAGTCTGTTTTCTCCCATATTTCATATTCGAGCTCCTCGACGTAAGAGCTTCGTTTTGATATAGTTAGGGCCTGTTTGGCTAAGTTTTTTGAAAAGTTGTTTTCTAAAATTTTTCATAAAAGTTGATAAATGGAATTTTGATTCATAGGAATTGTACTAGACGGACTTCTGCACGTTCTTTGTGCACGGGTTTTCTTTGGATCATATTTTAAGCGCGTAAATCGGAGGTGAGTGATTCAACTATGTTTTTGGAATGGTTTCTTGATATGTATTCATGTTATGTTTGAATAGCATGTATTAATACTTAGAGATATCTTGTGTAGTTCATATTGGACATTTATATTGATAAGTAGGCCCAATAGCACGATGAAATGTTTTGATTACTGCGAGCATGGTGATATGTATTTGAGCATGTTAAGTTGCTTATTTGGGTCAGAAGGAGCACGTGGTCACCGTGCCATTTTGTGGAGCCGATATAGGCATTAAGGTCGCACGATTGAAGAGAAGAATCGAGGGTCTTACCCTTTTGCGTGGACTTATTGGCGAGGAGTCGCGGATTGGGAATATGGACGGGCACGTGAGTCTCCGGCGACTAGTATGAATTGTAGAGATGTGAATGTGGACATGTTTATCATTCATGTGCATATGTTGTTTTATTCACTAAGCGTTAGCTTAAACAAATCGAATATGTGTGGTTATTCAAATAACCATTGCAGGTATAAATGCTGGCGAGGAATCGCAGAAGTGAGCACGTGGGTTGAGAGTTCTTTTAGAAGGCAACTTGAACGTTAATCTTGTAGTTTTGAGACAATAGGAATGTTATAATAAGAATTTTTATGGTTTTAGTTGTGTTTAACTTGGTATGTTAGAACGAATCTAAAACGTTGTAATAATTAGTAACATGTTGTAACTGTGTTTTGGTAATATGTTAATACAGTTAGGATTGCTTTGGATACTTTTGGAAGTGTGTGTTTGATCACCGTTCGAATTCAAAAGCTTTTAAACTTAGAAAACTCTGCAGAATGAGAAGCTGCCATAAATCAGTCGACTGGTTGAGAAAACAGTCGACTGGAGCCTCTGTTTTCAGCAACTCACTGCACCTTTTATATGAGGATCAGTCGACTGGGTCCTCGACACAGTCGACTGGATCATGTTTTCAATTCAGATATTTTGTTCAGGCTGGACTTCAGTCGACCGGACCGTATCAGTCGACTGAAAATTTGAAGCCCCAGTCGACTGGGTTTAGAAAGCAGTCGACTGGATGGTGTTTTAAAACCCAACTTTCTGCTGGACCAGGATCAGTCGACTGGGTCTGAGGATCAGTCGACTGGACATTTAGTTTTCAAAATGACTTGTTTATTCCGCTGCGTGTGTTCTTCAAACTAAATTTTTGGGAACATTAATGGATTGGTTTAGCCTCGGTGGCGTGCCACGGGCTCCGGTTCCGCTATTGTGGGACCAGGCTGTGACACATTACTCCATCTGTCCCATTTTATTTTATGTGTCTCCATTTCCTTTTTGGGATGTCCCAAAATTGTTGTCCACTTTCCTAAATTAGTACGTAAATTTTACTTAGTTTTCCAAATTACCCTTCCTTACAACCATTATAAAAAGAAAAAAGAAAAAAAAAGTGCAATGATTATGGGCAATTGTGGAGAGTAGGTGTAGATTCTTTTTGTCCCCTTAAATTGTTAGATTCTCAAAAAAAGACTCATAAAATGGGACAGAGGGAGCATTTTATTCAATTGTTTTAGGAGCAAGGAAGTTGATCTTTTAAAGAGAGAGGAAAAAAAATTAGAAAGAGATACATTAATCAAAGAATGCATTTTTGCTCATCCATTTACGGGTTGAGTGAGCATAACCCAAGCACCCTATTGTTTAATCGTAGATCTCACTGCATTGGTCAATGGAGTGCTTAGATTATGCTCGCCCAAAGTGAGCAAATGTGAACTCTTAATCAAATGAGGCTTCTTCTTCAGCAAATGTCCACAAAAAAAAAAAAAAAGGGTTTTGCTGGGTTCATTAACGAGAGAGAAAAATAGAATAACAATTGTGAATTGACCCTCAGCCCTTCGTACTGGGCTCCACCAATTGATTATTGATTCAGTAAATTTGTATTCATCAGAGAGAAAGAGAGAGAGCAAAATTTAGTCACATGGCCAAGATGGGATTCGTTTGATATGGGGTCCACATTAATGGTCCGTAATTTTTTTTTTTTAACGGGCGTCCGTATAAGGCTTAGTTTGGCCCCCATGTGGCTTTTTAAAAAGAGCTTATGAAATTTACTACTAAGTTGTTTGATAATTTTGTACAAGTGACGCACTACTCTTCAAAAATATATCATGAAACCAAAAAGCCACCTTGAGCTTTTAAAAGCTCCATTCTAGAGCTTTTAAAAGCTCCCCCAAAAAAGCCCTAAGTTCAATTTTTACAAAGCGCATAAACTAGTTACCAAATGAATTAACATGAAATTGTGCTTTAAAAAAGGAGAAGCACCAAAAGGGGGGCCAAACTAAGCCTAAGAGCCGGGCTCTTATATATATACTAGTTGGGTGGCCCGCGCGACGCGCGGGAAATTTAATTTGGCCATTTTTTGGGGTTAAGTGGTTCTTCAAAGTGTATAATAAGATGTTAAAACGGTTAAATAGAAAATTATAAATGTAAGAACATCCGACAAAGATTTAGAAGCCGCTAGCTATTCTAGTTCAAGAATTCATACTTTAACACCAGAATGATAATGGGTTTTTTTTTTTTTTTTTATGTATGGTAGCTTACATAAACTCAACTATCCCAACAAAAGTGCACAGTTGAAAAGGCATTTTACCAAGTTAATAGGAATTTTAAATGCAAGGATTACAAATTAATAAATACTTATATAATTTTAAAAAGAATGGAGGATAAGATTAGTATGTTTCATATATTTGTCTTGTATGTACCATCAGAAACTAAGGAATTTGTTAAAAAAATAAATGCACTGGCTGCCACCTTTACTGACTAATTTGGTTGGCATAATGCTAGTTTTTATAGCTAGAAATTCAAAGGAAGTAGTGGAAATTGTGATCTAAAAGCTTATAGACCGATACGAAGGATAACAAACTCTATGGAGGGAACCACTACCAATGTGTTTAATGGGATATAAAATTGGAGAAGCTAGCACAATATTATTTGTTACAAATATGTGTTTAAGAGATTAAATTTGAAAATTATAGCATTACTCAAAGATAAAAGAAATGACCAACTTTGGATTTTTTTTGGAATATGAAATTGGGGAAGCCCAGTACTATTCGATGAAAATATGTGTTTAAGAGATACAAAATTTGAGAATTATATCATCACTCAAAGATAAATGAAATTACCAAATTTGGTTTTTTTTGGATATAAAATTAGAGAAGCGCAATATTATTGATGAAAATACGTGTTCAAGAAATGCAAAATTTGAAAATTGTAGCATTACTCAAAGATACATAAATGAAATGACAAAATTTGGTTTTGTTTTTTTTTTTTTTTTGGGGGGGAGGGGGGTATAATCTGAATATGATGATGAGTCATCATGTTGCATGTGCACTTCAGCCATTCATAAAAAAGAAATGACCAAAATTATAGTCATTGCTCTTTATCTCTATCATACCAGAGTATGACGAGGTAATTGGGTATGATCATCAATCATGATTTTTGAATTGTAGGCATGCATGAAAAAAGTATACTCGGCTAAATTCAGAGACCCGTGGACTTACATGATCAGAAACTGAGCATCTCATTATAGGAATTCACCTAGTTGCAATTCCCCCTTTGGCTTGAAACATACCATGGAAGAGACTCAATTGATCTTCCTAACTTTCAGAAAGCTAGCTTGATGTGATTCCGAACTTCAAGAACATGATTTTTGTGATTTTGGTCCAGCTTGAAAAAGATTTGAAGCCTGTTGTGCTTAAGAACTTAAAGAACATGATTTTGTGATTTGGTATAAGTTGAAGAAGCTCTCTGTAATTCAAAAGAAATGGCAGCTTGAAGTGCTTCAGAACTTTAGGAACCTAATTTTTGTTCAATGATGATTTCGTCCAAGTTGAAGAATCTGTCAATGATTTCGTCCAAGTTCAAGAAGCTGTGGTGACGATGTGTGTGATTGTGAGCGAGAGACACGTGGTCAAAGGCACTGATACGTGGAGTCTTGGCAGCGAATGCCGAAATGACCAAAAACCTGCAGTGAAAAATTATTCGAAAGCCAAATTTGGAAGTCAATTTTGTTAAGCATAGAAGTACTCATAATTATATGTGAAGTAGGCTCAAAACAAAGGGTTCGATTAAACCATAACTTAGCTGAGCTAAATCAGCATAAAACTTTATTGAGGAAATAAATAATTAAATCAATTAACAAAGGACAATGAATTGTCCGACAAAATCAGCACAGCAAGCACAATGGTTTTTGGAAATTGAAGATATTGCAGGCACTAAATCGAAGTATTGCTATGCTACATAAAGTATAAGCATACATGATAATATCTGCACTTTTAGTGCTTTAAGTCTGGAGGGTTAAATATGAAGGACAGTTTCTCACCAAAAGCATCAAGCTTTAATGGAATATTACAATCTGATCACATGGTAAACACCTTTGCAAGTTCGTAGTGACACAAGTATAAGTTCTCCGCATCGTTTGTGTCTTGCCCTGTCTATGACATTCATGACATTCTCCATATCTGTGTTAACTCTTGAGAACTTTATCTTCAATTTTCTCAATCTCTTCGTGCTTCGTCTTTAAAAGTTCTTCCTTCTCCACAACAAGCTTCAGCAGATCATCCATGGACAAGTCAATTATAACGCATAGGTAGACTGAGTAGCATTCTCAGCCTTGTCAATCATTGGAGCAAAGTCATCATAGGTACCAAAAGTTTTGCTCAAGTTAGCCTGCAAGTTTAATTTGTTTTTCCCGAAATTTTCAATTACAAATGTGTACAAGAAAATTTTCAACTTTGACCAGCAAAAACTGAAAATATGGAAAGGGGAAAAAAAATGTTGCAGTTGTATTTGATTTTTTTGGGGGGAAGATGTTGTATTTGATTTTTCAAATTATATTATCATGTGAAACTGCATTATATAAATTGAAAGGAAATGATGACAAAGAGGGATGTGCAGATTCATGGTTTTTAACTTGTATGTAGTTTTGGAAGAGATGTAATTGTACGGAGGAGAAGAATTCCACTCAAACTATTCTGTCGCACATTCCGCCATTTTCCTTTCCAAAAGGAGACAATATAAGGGAAATTTATTCCATGTGTTTTCATTTCCTTTTAATAGTTAAATTTCCTCCCATCCAATCATATTTCACAGTGAAAATAATTGGAGGGAGATCAGTGCACAAGAAGTTACATGCACAATTAAAGTGTCCAAACATATTGCTGAAAACAAAGAAATTGGCATCGTCTGAATAAAGAGGCATGCAGAAGAGGAAGTGTGAGAACAAAAAATTCAACAGAATTTGTGCTGCTGAACCTAAGCAACTTACTTGTTCATGAACAGGAGAGAGTTGAGGGTGTTCTATGTATTCCCTTCGAATCTTGGGAGACAGAGGTCGCATATCACCCATTTCCAAGACTGCTTTTGAGTTCAGAGTTGCATTCCTTCACGCTCTGCAATACGATGAAAAGTTCAGTAAATTTTCAGTGATTACAAACTGAAGCACCTAAGCAGGGTGGAAATTTCAGAAACCAAGCCAATTGAGGGAGTTTAAGGGGCGGTTTGGGAAGAAAAAAGAACCAGTTTTGTAGTTCGTAAGCGAACTGATTCCACGAATTTCGATGTTCGGAGAATGTCCATGTCATGCATAGGAGTCCTGCCCACTTTAATATCTTTCTTAAAATTGGTTCTTTGTCAAATTAACATAACTTGCTCTGAGGGGGAAAAAAGGGGGGGAAAAAAGATAGAAAGTGAGACTAAGCGCGTTGCGCGGGAAACTTAATTCTGTCGTTTCCTAGGGTTAAGTGTTGTTAAAAGCATATAATAAGATGTTATATGGTTAGCTAGGAAATTGTAAACAGAGCTATTTGATCTATATAAATTTGGGTTTCAGTCAAATGAAATCAAAGCAATTGTACTTTGATGCCCTCCTTGCGCGTAAGAGGGGGAAAGTTGTAACTCATATTTTGAATATGATACTTTTACCCAAGATATTCCCCATGCTGAGACCTCTATATCCCCAACTATGAGGCAACAATTAGGAGTTGAAATGAAAAACAAGAGAATTACTAATACTATATTTTTTTTGGGCAGTGGTTCTTGCCCAACTCCAAAACATCAGGGAAAACATACCTTCGAGCAATCTAAGATCCCGAATACAAAGTGTTCCATCATCACTTCCAGAAGCCAGTATACAGCTAGCCAGCCTAGCCAAAACAAGTAGGAGAGAAGTCGTTGAATGCTGCATTTATGCATGTGAAGAGAACTTTCTTATAAAATTTTATATACCTGTTCCATCATATTACGTTGGCATCTGTATTGTGTGCCTTTATAGAAGCTGTTGGTGTCTTCCCTAAACGGGTATCTCATATTGTGATAGTTCCATCCACGGAGCACGAGGCAAATACATAAGGTTCTGTAGGACTCTATGTTGCTCCAGATGTGGGTTCCCATAAAGGAATAGAATTGTTGCAGTTTGCTTGAAGGTTAAATGGCAAACCAGAGCAACATATCATTTATATCCTTTCGGAAAGAAATTCAAATCAACAAATAAAAGAATCATCAACCAATACCAGATAGAAGCCTACCAGCAACAAGAGGAGTCCAGTCTATAGCATATCCTTCTTCTTTGTGGCTACCAACCCCTCCACTAACATCAGTTTTCGATTCTGCCAAAACAGTTAGATGAGAGCTGGAGTCCCATATCTGCATGTGGGTAATATTTATTGCATCAGATTAAGTTTATGAACTGGTTATGAAATCCATAATCAAGAACCCAAAAAAGTATATTTTTGTTTTAACTAATTTCATCAATTTGATGTGTCAAATGCAATGTTGAAGTTGGTACATAATCCATAATGAATTCCAAGGCATATATATATATATATATATAATATATGAGTTATGAAGTCCTAAGCTAACCATGCTGATCCAAGAAAAGAAGGTGAACAAAGAGGAAGTAAAAAAGGGGTGAAATGTCATCGTTGAAGTTTCCAAAGACCGCAACACATTCAAGTTTTCTTATAGAAACCCAACAAAAGGTTTTTTTTAGCAGAAACAGCGAAAATAGGCCAAATTTTTTAGCCTACATAGCCGAAGGTAATAAATGGAGGAAACTTTGTAGAAGCTAAAACACAATGAAGGCTTTTCTTTCTAGAGACGCACCCCATTTTTTGTTTTGTTTTTTTTTTGTTTTTTTTTTTTTAAACAATAGAATTCATGTTGAAGAGCTGGCACTCAACAGCGAATGGAAAGCGTAATCAAATTCCTCCTAACATTGGGTCGCAAAACCAATTGGTCAGAAGAAAGTTTATAAAAACTGAATGACATTAATTTGTTTTCATTTAATGGAAAGCAGTTTTTTTTTTTAAAGGAAGATAATGGCTTATTTTTAGATGAGATTCATTGATAATGGTGTATTTGTAAGTAGAGAGTCATTGAAGACTGAAACCATAGACCTCATCAACTTCAACATATGATAGCAAAATCATAGAGATAAACCGAAATGCCTTATCCAAGAGTTGATATTCATCAAAGATCAAATCATATATCACATTTACTATCAAATGGATGTATCATTGAAGTCTTTCAGCAAACTTTGTCCGCTGCAATCAATCTTCATCAACCTATAATCTTCTGTATGGCTGGTTAGTAAATTAAGCATACCTAAGATGGAAGCTAATAGTAGTAAGAAAAGCAAAGAAGACGCTGTAAATGTTGTTGGTGCATGCTTAATGTATGCTGTATGGACTCTACTTGATAGATTCAACAGTCCACATCCAAAATTCAACACCTAAACAAGGGTGTGAGATATGGTTTGGCCATTTGTGGATTACTAATAGTCTAATAGTCGACGTAAAAATAAGTCAGATTTCCTCCTTAAGTAATGTTTGGTTAGTGGATTTATATGGGGAAAAAACGAATAGAAAACGAACCCCTTGTGTTTTCCTGTGTTGTCCTCCATGCTTAAATGACACCAAAAGTTATTAGAATCTTAGATAAGACGAAATCCAATTTTTTATTGTGTTCTGTTTGATTTTTGTTTCTCTGTGCATAGTAAACATTCAGCAACTCTATAGTCTGTATGTACTAATTTTTGTGTAAATTGATTTTTTGGTTGGTCTTTGTGTTGCTCGCTGTATTGGGATATTGGTACTCTTGAGTTTGTTGTTTGTCTATAAAATTCGGGAAAAAAACACAAAAATGAACAAAGTATTGTATATCTTGTGGTGTTATTTGTTTTTCATGTCAAAACAACTCTGCAGAGTAAACAAGTAGCAAAGCAATCTCACAGAAGCTACTTAAAAGTTGAAACACATGATGCTTGAACACAATTTGAATGAAGGAATTCCGAAATAAAAAACATCAGCAAGTCCTCAACCGAATTGTGGTAAGCAGAACATGTACAGATCCTTAACACACAAGAGGAACCTAGCACGAAACTGCAAATTAACTTCTTCAAACCGTGACAGAAGAATCAATAACTTCCAAATAAAATTGGAACCACTCTAAAGCCTTACAAGTAGAAACCTACTAAAAAGAATTAATGTCTACTGTTGAAAACAAGTAAGAAAAGGAAAAGAAAATAACACACCAGGTGATGGGCATATTATGTAATTGCTGAGTATCAATTTATGCTTTTATCACAAGGAAAAATGCCCTGCAGCTAAAAGTATACAATAGACGTATGGAACGTTCAAAGAAAAAGACATGGGCTTATATAGGTTCACTTAGGCACTTGCACTTATAATGGGTCATAGTTTCGGGGTCTAAACATAATTAACTCTCAACATTTATTTAAAGTAGGGGATCTAATTATAACTAACTCGCTATTTATATGAAGTGGGGGACCTAATTCTAATTTTTTTAGTACCGCAACAGCTGCACCATAAAAATTTTGGGATGCTAGAATGAATTTAACTATATACTTCCCCAAGATTAAGAAGACGTAATCTAAGTTTTCCCCATCAATTAACAAAAACATATATTTATATGTATGAGGAAAAATCAAAGTATATGCAGTCACCTAAATATGTTGCTGCTTCATCCTCTGGATTGTTGTCCAGGGCATTCTTGTGATGCCTCATTCCAAATCTGCTGAGACCAGCAAGTCTCTATTCCTTGAGATAACGAAACCACGAAGGCAAAGAAATATCAAATCATGTAGTAAAAGGGTGTAAAAACCATGCACACAAGTCTGTAACTTACCATGTAGGATATCGATCTACCAGAACCTGCATTTTGATGACCACCCATATCAGGTTCTTTTTGCACATCTCTGGGGTTGAACCAAAGCCATCACCCAGCAGTCCAGCAGTCTTTACATGGTGAAGGGATGTTTCCTGCAGAAGGGACTCAAAATTGTTAAGTAACCAGCATTTACCTGCTAATACCAATTCTGGTACCGTTCACCTTGGAAGGGGCCTGTGCATTGGCTTTAACCTGCAAACTCCCAGAAGAAGCAGATTTTGATTTAAGCCCTCGCGCATCCACATTTGATGGCACACCTCCAAGCTTGCCGGATGTCTTCGCACCAGAGTGTGGTGGCGGAGAAGCAACCGGGTAGAAAGCAGAAGTAGCAGCAGTGGCAACCATGATGAGAAAAATAGATACAACTGCTGAGTCAGACAAAAACAAAGAAGTTAAGGCAGGCTTTTAAATTTTAATTAAATGTGTTCTCAGCGAATTGAAACTTGCAAAGAGTGGGTGCAAAGTGTGAACTATTCACCAACACACAATAACTTTGCTGGGGGTGCCTGTTTGCATGTAATTACCAGATCAGAACTTAAAAGTCAGATTTTTGCTTTTCCTAATTTTTTTTTTCAAATTCACTGCATGAACAATTGAAATTTACAGCAGAACAGACTTAAATATGAGCTTACAAAAAAAAAAAACTATTGTGATGTTAAGAAATATCAAAACCCAAACGCAAATAAGTATACCCAAGTTCCTCAAAATCCATACCCTTTTTGGTTACCGAGAAAATGGGAATAGATATCATGATATTACATTTTTAAATCTTCGATGTTGACAACAGGAACGTTTCAGAACACAAACTTGAAACTTCCCTCAGTTCAGCCTCATACCATTGATTAGATAAAATGAAATCCAAAATAGTTCTCTTTTTCTTTGTGTCGTCTTCTCGGCAACCAAAGGAAGGGCTAACAGAATTATACCAAATAAATAAATAGAAAATAGAAGCATGTCAACACGATCGCAAAATGGAAGCAGCTATTAAAAAAAAAATTCCATCTCTTTGGGGCTACATTTGGGAACTACATGTCTGAGTAATTGCGAAGCAACAGAGATGAGAACATCGCTGTCTCTAGGGCAGGGACTTCCGAACCTACTGGAAGTTAAAAGCACTATCTGCCAAGTTTTCCCCATCAGTTAACAAAAACATATATTTATATGTATGAGGAAAAATCAAAGTATATGTACTCATCTAAATATGTTGCTGCTTCATCCTCTGGATTGTTGTCTAGGGCATTCTTGTGATGCCTCATTCCAAATCTGCTGAGACCAGCAAGTCTCTGAGTTTGTTCTACAGTGTGTGAATGAATCGCCACTCAAAGTCAAAAGACCAGTTGTTTCCGTGGGTGACTGATCATTTTGATCCAACGAAGAAGGCGAAGCCTGATAACCGTGAGCATGATTGTCATTAGAATTTGACATTTCATCCATTTTTGTTTCATAAGCACTTTCTGCAATCTGTGTGTATGAATATCAAATTTAGCACATTGTCGTGAAAAAACCTCGTGTGTAGATAAAAATTAAAAATAATAATAATAATACTAAATAAATGGAATGAAATAAAATGAAATCGTTTGACGAAAAGGTATAGAACCTTCAAAATGACTAATTTTTCACATGAACTTGTCAACTGTGAACACAAGGAGAACCATGGGAGTAAATTTGCAAACAACATGGATGTTAACCTCATTTATTACACTTGTAATGAGAAGTGTATATGCACTTTTTGGCATTAAAACTAAAACGACCATCACCAACAAATCCGTGACTTGAGGAAAAATTAAATTAAACTACATTAAAGCCTAAAATGTATTGGCCATGTAATTTTGGTAAAATACTTGCATAGGGGGGAACTTCAACAATGTAGGTTATAAGGAAGTGTTAGCCTGGGCACCTCTCGACTGCATATTTGAGGCTTTTTTATTAAAAAAGAAAAGGGGGGAAAAAAAAAGGGAGAGTGCATTACACCACTTCTTATTAGACTTCATCTAACTCTTTGTTTTTTTTTTTTTTTTTTTTTTTTTTTGAGAGAAAGACTTCATCTAACTCATTGATCAACTAATCATAAAGATTTCTTTCTGTGTTTTTTGTGTTTATACTTCTCATAAAGGTCTCTTCTTCTTTCTCAATTTTTTTTCAGCAAGAGCATCTAGACGAATAATTACAAGTTGTTTGAGTAATAGTTTGCTTGTATTATATGTTTTTTGCAAGAGCCATTAAACATAAGGTTTATACAAAATATCAATGGGAAAATTTTAGAAAACCAGTAGATATTGCCTACAAACTTCTTTTTGGAAACAATGGAAATTTAGTTACAGCGAATTCAGCTAGTAATTGTAATGCAAAATCAGTAATTCATACAAACGGCTTATAAAATGATATTAAGAGCAAACTTGAGAATATGTTGGAGGTATCTTAAACCTAATCATTCTTTGAACTTTGGTTTTCACATCAAGCACCTCGATCCATCACCTCAGTCAAGTCACCCTATAAAATTCCACATACAAAAAACACTAATTAGCATAATAGAACAATCCCTCCAGTTCTCCCACAAGCGTCAACTATAGATGAGAACGCACAAAAAGAGTTGCTTTACAATTTTCATAGTGACCCATATCTATTAAAGGAGGCATTTAGAAACCTCTAAATTTATGTAAGAAAATCTACAATGTTTTTTTTCAAAAGCTTCTAAAGTGGTAAAGCCTAAATCAACAACTCCTATAGACCAACCCTTAGCCTAACAATAACATCTTAATTTGCGACAAGTTAATTTACTGAAACCATCAACTTAGTCAGAACCAATTCCCAAAGTAGACATACTTAATTATTTTCGATAATGAATACAACACAAGTGCTTATACTGGAGAAGATGAAACCTGCAGAACATTAAATAAGAAGAGGAGAAACTGAATATGTCAAATAAGAGCCGTTAATTTGTACTCGAATAAAGTTGTTTGTAGATGTTTATTTGCTTGGTCTTTGTTATGATCCAACTCTTTGATAGAAGAAGTTTTTGGGTACCTTAGAGGTACCACACGAAATACCTCAAATTTCACCTTTCACTGAAATTATTGAATTAACATGACATAAAATAAGTGAAATTGACAGTAAGTGCAAAGAATACTAACGTGCAATGGAACAGAAATCTCTATAAATCGAAGCGACTGTCTGATCGAAAATCTTAGACACTGATCAAAGCAGACGGCACACCGGAGGAGTAACGAAGAAGAATCAAAAGGAAGAAGAAGAATTAAAGAAACAAAGTGGAAACGGGGAAAAAGGGAGTACCACCTGCTTCAATCACGTAATCCACGTAATTCCCACTTTTTTAATCATCCCCAACATCAGTTAAATTTTAATCCATCATATAAACAGATTAAATGTGGGAAAATCAATGTATTCTCAATTTTCCTTCAAAGTTTTGTCAGGAACCAAACAGAAGGTAATTCCTAACCAGAAGAATCAAATTCAAAGAGCTTTGTTTCGATGTTCAGCTGGGAATGAATTTAAAATGGGAAATTACAAATTTAAAGGGCTTGGTTGGATACCCCAAATCAGAAGAAGCAAGAGTGGACCTAAAATGCATCTTCTTGAACCAATGTGCGAATTGAAGTAGAAGAGTAAACAAAAGAATTGTAGGGAGAGAGTAGTACCTTTTCGATGGTCAATGTTGGGAGCAAACGACGCACTGGAGAAGGAGAAAAGAAGAATCCAAAGGAAGGAGTGGAGAAACCAAGTAAAAGGAAAAAACAAGAAACGACTGAAGCGGCGCAAAGAGAGAAGAGTGGAAGAGAGAGAGAAAGGGAGGAAAAAGAGGGACAAAACCAAAGCAGTGCGTGGAGGGATGGAAGCATGCTTAGTGTCCATTTAACAGCAGAGGCTAAAATGACTGGAGTAGCCTGATTTATTTGCTGCGTTTCTTTGGAAAGCAAGTGTGCAGTTAGATCCTCAAATAATAAAACAAAAGTCAACGATACAACAAGAGAACTTGCATGATTAATAAAATACCCTCTGATTTTGATAAGCTAAGTCTAGAGAATGTGCATCTGAAGGAAGTTCACAAACCCCCAAAAGTACCAGCACCTCCTGAACCTGAAAGTTATTGACATAATACAAAGCTGTAGCAAAACCTTTATGACCCATATGCAGCCAATGGTTGTTAAGGCCACTGGGGAGGCTAAAGCCATCATGGTTCAAATGCTCACTTAACATATACAATACATGCATATATGTATATATACATTTTATAACCATAATTAATTTTAAAATTTCTTCACCGGGGAGAGAGAGAGAGAGAGAGAGAGAGAAGAGAGGTTCTAGAAATACACGTACGTGCAAGACAAAGGGTACATAAAAGTTCATGTTAGGATTGGAAAAACGGAGACTTGAGGGACAAAAGGAGGAGATAAATATATAGAGAGAGGAAAGATACAAAAATCAATGCTTATACAAAAGAGTCAGTCCTGTGGGTTGGTGACCATTATAAAATTAGGGTTTGAATCCTATTGAACTGCGAGTAACGAAATACAAGCCCAAAAACCACCAATTCATACAAAATTAGTACATAAAAGCTGCTGATTTATTCACTATGCACAAAGAAAAGAGTGAAAAAAGTACACCCATAACCGAAAGTTTTTTAGATACATTTCATGTACAAACCCCAAACGAAAACAGAAAATGAGTGCTAGTGCTAGTTTTTTTGGTTATGATTCATTTCGCTACCTGATTCGAGTATTGTGTTAATCTACAGTAATGAATTGTAGTTGTATAATGACCATCTAGGACTTGTATGAAAGCATTTTCAGTTAATAAATTTATTGGTTTTAATGTCAGTATAATAGACTAAATGTATTTATAATTGTCTCCTACATTCAAGTTATTCATTTAATATGATATAGAGTTCGCTAAATATCAAGGGAAAATTAGATAAGGTAATTTATGAAAAACAATAAGCATTCGTAAGCTAACTAAACAAATGGCCTCGATAATATAAGTTAATACAGCAGGAACATACATTTTCCATAGCAAAACTAAGGTCAAACGTAACTTGGATTGAAACACATGCACCTATACATATGCATTAATTAAGGCTGACTACGCTAAATACTTATTCCACCTACTTCACCTTTCCCATGAGCAAGCTGAGCAGATTAAAGGAAAAGGGTTCCAAAAAAGAGCCGTATAAGTTAATTGAATAACAAGAATCAGCCTATTCAGCTTACCCGTAAACAAGTGGGATGAGCAGCTTTTGTTGTGAGGGATTCTGATCAATCTTGTGGGTAGCAATGTGACGCCTGAAAGAGCGTTAAAAATAGCAATAAGGGTGGGAAGATGGAGGCAAGATGAGTTTTTAAAGTAATGGCAACAGACAGCAGATAATTAAGCAGATTTGCATACAGTTTGATCTAAATTGTTATTAAATTAATCACATACAAAAATCTTAATCAGTTATGTGAAAAGATTCTTATTTCACCAATGAAGGCAATATCTTAGGCATTTTGAGCAAACAACAAAAGACTCGTAATTTGCAAAATCACTTGTAGAACCCATGAACTTGCTGTTGTCTCCTTATCATAGTTATTTTGAAAAGACTTATTGCAACCTTTCAAGTTCCAACAACTTACCTTTATTTGCCTACAAAATTACTCATCCGCCAAAGAATTCTCACCATGTGTTAATTGTTTGTTGTCACTTTCCCCTTATTAAGACTTAGATAGACAATTGTATGATTTATTTTCCTTTTGTTTTGATTTACAATAGGCTTGAAGTCTTGAAGTTAAGGTGGTAGTGAAACACTGGGGGCCTTTATTTTTGGGATATATGTATTTTTTAGGAATAGTTATATATGTAATAAAATGAAATAAAAAATTTAGGAGTTACTAATAGGGCCATTTTAAAGGCAATGCTTTTTTTTATATACATATATATAAGAGAATGTGATATTACATGAGAGTTATTAAAAAAAATGGGTCTAAGTGTTTTGGGGTGTTAGTGTATTGGGGCCTTAGATGGTTGCCTAGCTGGTCTAATGGTTGATCAGCCAGCCCTATATACGACTCAATCCATGATAGATGTTTAAAAAAAAAAAAAAAGAAAGGAAAAAAGAAGCAGAACAAAACACACATGGCATTTGTTCTGCTCTTTTGCACTAAAATTTTCCCAATTTAAGCAATTAAGTGTGATTCAAGCCCCTTAATTCTAAGAATGTGTTTTGTGTGACCGTCACAATCATTTCGCTACCACTGTGCTTGATTCTGAGTATTGTGTTAATCCACAGTAATGAACAGATCATCATAGTAGATGCACACGATGTGACGGTCACGTAGGATAATTTCTCACTCATTCATTAGTCTAACCACTAATTGACTACACCAATTATTGTTGTAATACATACTACATAAATAGACAAGGGACATGCACTTATAGATTTGAGGAAGTATAGGTGGCATAGCAATAAATAAATATAAAAAAAAAAAAAAAAAAGTTTAGTTGGAAGATACTTTGCTAGATCAGACGTTCAACCCAAAAACTGAAATCATGTTGATTTTCTGTAAAGTTAATATGAAAATGGCAACTTATATTTCAATCATAATTATGTGTTTGTTTGTTTTAACAATATGTTGGAGACTAAAGAGAAACTGGGATTTTCCTATTTTAGGAAAGTAAATATTGAAGGGGAATACAGTAAAAGTTTGCTAATTGTTTAACAGAAGTATAGTTTATACATTATCAGTCAATCTCATACGCAAATTTCAATTGTAAAGCAAACTAATTTCATAACCCCCAAAATCACAACAATTGCAAGCTGAAAATGGCAGGAGAAAAGAGGTAGAATTTCTGGAATAGTACCTCAGACATCCACGTTTGAAATTTGTAAGTGTGAAATTTGCTGGAGTTTCGCAGTAACTTAAGAGAACTCTTCCCTGGGAGAAACCCCCAATTCGCCAATTCTTAATCTTAGAACATAAGAACCCTAAAAGTAGAGAAGAAGAATCCAAAGGAGAAAGAAGAAGTGAAGAAATAAAATAAGAAAGGGAGAAAAACAAGCAGCGGCTGGTTGTAAATCTGGCATGTCTTCTCCTACCTCCACCAGTTGCTTTCCAAGAGGAATTGCAGACAACGAGCAGCTGGAGGGCCCAATTTTTTAAGCGACGCAAACACAAGAAGAGAGAGAAGAGGCAATTGAAGGCGGCAAAGAGAGATCTAGACGTTGAAGGGCGCTTTTTTTGAAGCACCGCAGCGAGAGAGAAGACCCACTTGAAAACAGAAAGAAAAGCCAGAGAGAGAGAGAGCGCCAGCACCGAAGCAAAACGTGGAGTGCTAAAAAGCTTGCTTAGGGTACGTTTGATAACCCTATTAAGTGCTGAAAATGAAAAGATTCAGCACTTATTCTTTTTCAGTGCGTTTGATAACTTACCACTTAATTGAAAAAGCAGCCAAAAAATTACTGAAAACTTTAAGTGAAAAATTTCTACTGAAAATAATCACTGAATGCATTCTATTTCAGTATTTGAAGCACTGTTTTTAGTATTACAAATTCAATCACATAAAATTTTTAGTACTTAAAATTCAGCACTTAATTTTCAGCACTTAATTTTCAGTTTTATCAAACGCACCCTTAGTGTCCGTTTGAGCACAGTAGGTAAAATGACTAAAGTAGGTTGATTGACTTGTGCAAAGTCGTTGGCAGATGAGTAATTTTAAAGATCAATAAGGGTCAAATAGGGAGTTCATATTTTTTGACGTGCTTGCTTGTTCGTTCTTATAATTATAATATAATAGATATATGTATGTTTTTTATTTTTGATAAAATACCCCAACAATAACCTAACGAACCACACATAAGAAAATGAATAGACGTTGTTTCCGAAAATAAAAAAAGAATCAAGAGTATACTAGAAGAAAAGGAAAATGGAGATGTATATTTTATGGATAATACTTCATACACAACCTTTTATGCACAATGTGTCCATCTTTCATTTGTGTCAGTGTGGAGTCTACTGATATCGCACAGAATGATATATGAGAGAAATATACATATTTTATGGATTGTGCACAAAAAATTATGTAAAAATTGTGTGAAGTTTTATCCATATTTTATTTATTTTTCAATTACTTGAATAAAGGGGAAAATACCTTTTATCCCATGTGGTTACACCAATTTTCTCATAACCCCTGTGGTTCATTTTGTAACACTTAACCCCCTGTACTACGGACTAAAGTGAGACTGTTAACTTTTCTAACGGAAAAAAAAAGAAATGACGTTAATACCCCCAAGCCCCTATACATACTCTTTAGGGAAAATAACCTTTTACCCCCTATGGTTACACCCATGTTCTCATAACCTCATGTGGTTCATTTTTGTAACACTTAACCCCTGTACTAATGACTGAAGTGAGACTACCGTTAGAAAAGTTAACAGTCTCACTTTAGTCCGTAGTACAGGGGTTAAGTGTTATAAAATGCACCACAGGGGATTATGAGAAAATGAGTGTAACCACATGCTTAAAATGTATTTTCCCCTCGAATAAAAGACCAAGAGAACGCGTTGGAGTCTTATTTGTTTGGTGGGGGCCGCCCGGACTGAAAACTATGTCAGAAAGAAAAATACAACAACTGGGGCTTCTGGTTCGGTAAAATGGAGAGCAGCGCGATTGTGAGAGAGTGGTTCGACCGAGTCGACTCGGACAAAAGCGGAAGCATCACAGCAACTCAGCTCAAGGTTCGTCCTTTCCAACCTCCCCTTAGTTTTACTTTCTTCTATTCTCTGCTTTCTGCAAATAAAACCTTTTTGGTTTCATCAGAGAGCTCTGGCCGTTGGAAACCTAGAATTCCCTCTCTCAGTTGTCCAGCAAATGATCAGGTACTACCTACCATCTTCCTCTGATGTTCACAGGTTAATTATGTTCTTTCTACATACGTGTACACACACACACACACACAAATTTATGATTTAAGTTCTGTTCTGTTAATTGATCATTTGGTGATATTTTGCAAGGATGTACGACTTTGACAAGAATGGGACTATGAGTTTTGAAGGTAATCATGGTCGTGTGGCCAATTTTTTTTTTTTTATGAATATTACTGTAGTACACTACTACACTTTCATGAGTAATTTTGCTTGCCACATGCATTTCTCCAATAGTTATTTAACTAAGGCACAAATTTCACTTGAATTGATGCTTAATACTTAATTTTCTAATTATCATTGAATAGAGTCAGGAGTATCATTGGACTGATTCTTCATCCTGTTTTTATGGTCATGTTTATGGTTCCAAATGCAAAATCTGTCAAATCATATTCCGTTTCTTTATTTACTTTTTTTTTTTTGTTCCCCCCTCAAGAAGTGGTATCACGTATATTTCTCTAACTTTGTACATTTACATGCATTTTTTTTTTCTTCAGAATTTGCTGCACTTAACAAGTTTCTTGTCAAGGTTAGTAAAACTTTGTCTGTGTTACATTGGTAATTGATAGAGCAATTTTTGTTTCTGTGTTGAAGCTGATGTCATACTTGTGTCGTGCCTTCTACTAATTCTTGTATTTTCATCGGTGGCATTTGATTATAGGAAATATTCTCGAGGGTATGGTATGATGTCATTCTATATATTGGTTTTTTAATTACAATGACAAATAGGTGTTTCTTCACACGATATTTGTGACATGTGACATTGGTCTTAAAGCTACTTATCTGTTTGCAATATGGATCCTCGTGGATTAGTAATCAAGGAGCCACACAAAATTACGAGGGACCTAATGCAGAGAGCCAATAATAATTTCCTCATGCACTTTGTTTGTATTGCGTATATCAAATTCCTTTATATATCCTTGACCTTGCTAATGTTTTCTATGGTCTATTGTATTGTACAAGATAGTAAGTTATCTTTTAAGCTGAAGTTCCTAGAAATGTGATTCGTTTGTGCTTGAGTTTTTCTTTTCATTAATCCTTTTGGTTCCAAAGATATAATTTTGTAGAAGCAGCTAAACGTGGTTATCTCCAAATCTCCACTTCGATTTCTGTTTGTAATTCCTTTTTCTTCCATTTGCAGGTTCAACATGCCTTCTCAGACTTGGAGAGGTGATTCATTCTTTTGAATATTATGCCTTTATGTATTCTCCGTATTGTTTTAGCATATAAACACGATATATCTGTAAAATGGTGTCCATGCTACCTTCAAGTTCATTGCGTTTTGTCTTCTTGTGCTCATTTGCTCCAACCTTCCTTGACAGAAATAATTTTCAAGTTGTTGCCGTCTAATTGCCTAGCAAAACAATATCATCTGGAAGCAATCATGAACTCGATTATCTTTAATACGTTTGTATATTCTTTATATTTGATGTTTTTGAGGTTTTTTTTTTCTAGCATAATAAAGAATTGAACATTTAACATCAAAACATTTTAGTGCCTATTGCTCGTGATTAGCAGATTAGGCTGCAAATGAACGCATTTCCTCATGAACAAGGCCGGCCCTGAGGCAAAGCGGCGAAGCCGCTGCATGAGGCTTTTATGTGCTTAAAATATGTTATTTAATTATGTATTTTATTTTGTATTATTTTGTGTAATATTGCTTTCGTTTAATAGTTATTGTGGGTCTTCCTTAATTTAGGGATTTAGTTGGTCAAGTGGTTCCATGATTTGGGGGTTAATTGCTAGTAGTGGATTAGTGGGTATTCCTTAGTTTATGGGTTTAACCATTTGTGATGGGTTTTTGGGGATGAGTTGGAGGTGAGGTGTAAAGTCTAAACTCTTATAAATGGAGTTCAATGTTAAGTTTAAATATATATATATATATATATATATGGAATATTTTGTACAAACACCATTGGTGATTGTTTGGGAGTTTTGGTTCTCCTCGAATTGAACCCAACGGAGGTTCTTGTCTCCCTCAAAGAAGCCTTCATTCTCTCATCTTCTATCTTTTTATTTTATTTTCTTCCTCTGAAAATTAGGCACATATCAGAGGCCTCATTTTTAGGCCTATTTTCTTCTAATTTCTTCTGAATTTCTATGAAACTTATCGTTTTTGGCCTATTTTCTTCTAATTTCTTCCTAATTTCTATGAAACTTATCATTTTTAGGCTATTTTCTTCTAATTTCTTCCTAATTTCTATGAAATTTAGTATAAAGGCCTCATTTTTTTAAAAGTTCATTTGAGGCCTCGGCCAAATTTGGCATCTCAGGACCGGCCCTGCTCATGAATAGCCCAGGCTGGGCTCTTTTAGAAACTTGTTTCCTAACGTAAACCAGCTTGAATCTACATTCTAAGCTCAGTTACTTGATGAACCAAATTTGAACAATACCAAGTTCGTCTCTGTAAGACTTGTGAACAGTTTATATAGTTGTCATATAGTCACAATGACAATGATTTCTTATGAATGTTACAGGGATAAAATATAGTAAACTAAGGTTTAACTATTAGGCGCACCTAATGAGATCAGAGAAAAGTTTAACCAAGGCCCTTTTTACGTACATTATATTTGCATTAGTCATTTCAAATGTGTTACGTTTATATAAATCGAGTATGAAACAATTGTATCCGTTAAATACACTTGGCCACATTTATAAATCTTTGCGGCCTTTACACTTTGTTTATCTTCTCTTATGGGTTGCAAGTACTAATATTTAGAATGTTTGATCTGCATATGTATCTGACACCATCCTGTTACTTTTGTTCATTGCAACAGGGACCGTGGATTCCTTCTGACTGATGATGTTTATGAGGTAAGAACCGAAAGGGGTAAATTAGAAAAAAAAAAAATGATGTTGATGAGGTTCTGTTCAATTTCGTGTATTGTGTTTGTTTGTATGGATTAATGACTTAGGTTTTTATAATGTGTGGTCGTATGTTCCCTTGGACTGAATATGCATTTTTTTTGAGTGCTTTTAACACTAGAAATAGTATCTTCTAACATGTTTGGTTGCATCTTGGTTACAGGCATTGGTGAAAATGGGATTCTCTCTTGACTCTCCTGCATTTTACACAGTCTGTGAGGTAAAGCATATAACTTTATCTTAACCAGACAGCACAAAAATAGCTGATATGAAACAGGAAGCAGGAAGTTTTCACTTTTTAAAAGTAGTTATTAAGTTTTGAGGTGTTGATGGATGTGACAAAGGTTCATGCCTATTTTATGAACTACTATATTTTAATTTGTGTGTTTTCAAGATAACATGCTTAGTACTCACAAGAAGAACTCTCAGGTACAGGTTTGCAGGCTATCATGCACAAGCTAACATTGCATGTGCTCACATTCAGAGGAGCATAGCCAATAACTTAATGCTGCAAATGACATATATTTTCATGAATGTTGACCACTTGACTGCCCTTGGTTGTCTTTTTTCAACTTAATTGGTATACATTGTGTGTTTCTGACCAACCCATGCCATTTCTGAGAAGGAATATCGGAACATGGCTATGATTATCTAGCAGCTCCATTTTAGGTTCGTTAGCTCTTGCAGGATATTGGTTTTAGTAATGTTTTCAGGGTTAGCATCTTTTTGTGTTAAAAATACACCGTGCCTGATTAACAGTTTTATTTTTAATTTATTATTATAATTATTTTATACATATTCACCAATTTGGCTTTGTTTTTCCTGCTCCCTTATTCTCTTCCAATGTTGTTCAGAGTTTTGACCAAAAGAAGAATGGAAGATTCCGGCTTGATGATTTCATCTCTCTTTGTATATTTGTACAGTCTTCAAGGTATGTATGTTAAGATCAAATTTTTTTTTTAAGTGAATGACTCATGTTGCATCTTTTCTTTTTCAGTAGGAGCATTTTAGATGACAAAAAGAAAAATAGTATGCGAGGAAAGTTCTAATGGATGTATTTTGCACCGACATTTGATGGAACTCACGAAACCTCCTAGTGATGTCATTAGCTAATTTCTGACATGCACACACACACAACACGCTCCATTCAGGGCATCTGATGTGTGACAATCATGATATCTGGAATGTAGCATTTTTGTTTCCTTTTCAACAACATTGTTGAGTTTTTCAGATTGTCAAGGATTTCCTCGACTTGTGCCTTAGTTGATCTGGCCTAGTCGACTTTTGACCAGGAGAATATTTTACCATTCGCAAGTGCACCATATGAAAGTTTTTTTTTTTTTTTTTAAATGCTGCAAATTATTTCAAATTATCTGTTGATACACGAAATAGATTTTCGAAATTATAGGCCTTCACGTATGGATGGGTGTGGGGCTGCAACTTGCAAATGTTGTTAGATGGAGTCCCTAGCTATCATTGAATTTCATATTTGCTAATAGGAAATCACCTTTCCCATTTTGTTTGTTTCAGGAACTTGTTTAATTCATTTGACACAAATAAACAAGGCAGGATCTCTCTGGACCTCAACCAATTTATTTACTGCAGTGAGTATACTGACTTGATAAGTTTTCATTACCTGCAACTTGAAAATGGTCCAACTCTGTTTTTCCATTCTTCCTGGCAAAATGACTTTGTCTTGAAGTCTTCAAACCAAGAATTATCAAAGTCATTTTTTATACCTCTGAGATACCCTAAGTTATTTTTTCTGAAAACCCTCTTTTGGTTTTTAATCTGCCTTGAGTGTACGTGAAAAAGGGTGAGTGAGTGTGCTCATCCATGGGCTTATCCTGGATTTGTCGCACTATGGGAGCTGGCAATCTGTTGATCTTTCCATTATAGCAGGATGTTAATATCAAAAGTAAGAAACGGTGAACTTCAGGGAGAGCAAAGCCTTAGGATACCTTGGTGGCCTAGACTAAGACATAGTAAGTGGCTATCAAGTCAAGGGACAATCAAATTGTGCGTATAGAGGAAGAAAAGCGAGCAATCATTTGATTTACTGGTGAATTCGTAGAAAAATAACAGATACTCTCTCTGATTTAAGAATCTAAAAATAGGTTTTTAATTTGTTTACCGTTCTTTTTTTTTTTCGCCATCGTGTAATAAAATCTTTCACCATGTGGGTTCTGAATTTTCTTTTCGTGCTGTCCAGCTGCCAATTGCAGAATATGAAATCAAGGTCCCTATCTCGGGTTGACAACCAGATGCCGTATAATGACTACATTGGATCATTTGTGTTCTAAGCTCCTAGCTTTTCTCTTTATCAGTCGGTGTACGGTGTACACTCTTCCAAATCCTTGGGACTTTTGAGTTTTAGAAGTTTCATTTGGTATAGAGGATAGAATAAGGCATCTCTTGTGATGCTCAATTGAAAGTTCTTATGTGTATCTCTTGATATTACATGATTTGTATATTTATCCGACTGCTGTTTGTCTTCCAAAATGTGACGTCTGTAACTGATGGTCAGACAGGTTTAAGCCTAGTCATCTTTGGTTCCTTTCTGAAATTGAGCAATGATAGATGCACAACAAAAACCCACAACCAATTGCACAACTTGTTTAAAATTGTTGGACTTCGTGCTGAAAAAGCTGTACACACAAAAAGACAAAAAAAGGGTGTACAACTTTTTCAGCACGAAGTCCAACATTTTTAAGCAGGTTGTGCAATTAGTTGTGAGTTTTTGTTGTGCATCTATCATTTCTCTCTGAAATTACACTTGACATGAAAGTTCTTATGTATGTATGTATGTATGTATGTATATTTGCATGGTCTGTATATATGGTGTGTATGTATGTATGCATGTACATATGTATATATAGTAGAGAGAGAGAGAGAGAGGAGGGTTTTATTTATTTATTTATAACTATGGGTATTTTCGGCATTAGTAAATTAAGAAGGAAGGTCTCTATAAATTTTGCAATCTAGAGGAGAGGTGTGTGTAATGCAAATCCAAACTTTAAGGGAGGTCTCTGTAATTTTGTAATATAAAGGGGAGGTTCGTGTAATTAACTCCTCTTTTTTTTTTTTTTTTTTCATTTATTTAGAAAAAAAATGTACTCCACTAAATGAACCTTTTTAAAGAACCGATAGTTATAGTAATAATAGATGGAATATGCTAACTTATAACAAATAAGAGAAGAGATGGCCCCAGCCCTAGTTGCCGCCCACCCATCCTTTGCTTCTCTCCTTGCATTAGTCAGCTCCTCTCCTCCATTTTCTCTCAGCCACTCTTCCATTGTGAAGATTTTCACTTCCTAGGTGAGGGTTTTTCCTTCCCCTTATGAAGTTTTCTTTTGGGATTCTCCCCCCCCCCCTTTTGTTTTGTTTTTTTTTTTTTTTTGCTGTTCCCTTCTCCTATAATAATCTATGGTTCAAATCATTCAGCTCTTGGTTTTCTGTGGGTTTTGGTTGGTTGCCTTTGGCCTCTCGTTTACCGCAGTGTTGCCATTCATGGTGTAGCTATTGCTACCATAAAGACTTTTAAAGCAACTTTGGTTGCTCTCCTGAGTGAAGTTTCTTCACTGTTTTGGGCTCGACTTTGTGTCACCATCATCTTTGGGTGGATCTACCCCATTTTCAAAGTTGAAGTTGCCCTGGTTACTTGTTCTCTGGTTTCTCGATCTCTCCACGCGGCGGTTTTTGTGACGCGGTGGTTGGCTTCTACTGCAGCTTGCGGAGGGGTTCATCTGGCTTCGTCTGAATCTCCATTTTTGTACCTTTTGTCTTTATGCTTGTGCTTTGTTGTTTTTATTTTCTGTATAGTGTTGTTACTTCTTGTTGATAATGATTTTTTTTTCTGTGCAATGGTTTCTTTTAGTTAATGAAATCTGCCTTTTAGCGAAAAAAAAGAAAGAAAAGAAAATAGTGTTCTTTTTCGGAACTTTAAGTTGGACATACCAGTGTGGTCCTCTCAGACTTTTATGATAGCTATGGCTCATTGGCAAGCACAACGATGGTTGCGGCCCCCTCTTCGCTTGCAGATCTCGGCTTTCCACCTACGGGTTGAATTAAGGTTAATTTTGATGCAGTAGTGCACGGTTGCTATTCTTCCTTAGCTGCTATTTTTCGTGATAACTCTGGCAACATTCTTCATGTGAACACACTGAAAGACTCCACTGTGAGCCCCTTGCAAGCTGAAGCTTCTGCAGCTTTGCTGGGTTTGAAAGAAGCCCATCTCATGGGCTATAAAAATATCATCTGTAGTACCCGTAAAATCCGTACTGCCTTGTTAATGTAATTTCCTAAATTTCAGATCCCCGTGTAATAATATAATTGTAATTGAATATTTGGTTGCCGCTTAATTATTTACTATACGTTATATTATATTCGTTGTGGCTTAATTTATAAACTCTAGATTTTTATCATATAGTTCGTGACCACTAAATTTATAATTGTATGATATATCAGATATTCGCTGTCGCATAATTTTGTAACTACAAGTTATGATTTATAGTTCATTGCCATAAATTTTATAATTATAGATTATTATATATTTCCATTTGTCACTTGGCTGTAGATTTTATAAACCTAACTCCGTATATTAATTACGTGTTTAGTATTTAATTGTCGCTTAATATTTTAATTATGAATTATACCATATAGTTAGGGATCGCTTAATTTATAATTATAGATATATCTAGTATTCACTATTATATTAATATTATATTATAAATCGCTGACGCCTAATTTTATAACTATAGACTTTATCATATAATTAGTGCTCGTTTATGTTATTACTATAGAATATATCTTATATTCAATGTTGCGTTAGTTTTACAACTATAATTATAATTATTATGGTTTCAACATTGTTATGGACGGTAAGTTAAACCAGACTACTATATATTAGTTCTGAGAATATAGTCGTAATAATTATAGTGTTGACATTTTTATTTTAGAACCCAGACTGTTAATATTAGACCCGGATTGTAATTTATAAACGCAGACTACAACCTTTATACCGGACTGAATTACACGTATACCCGTACACAACCCCGTGCATAAGCACAATTGTATTTGTGCTCGTACATCGAGATATGCGCGCAACCCTATACGTTTGCACATAAAGTGAGACGTGGACCCCACCACTGCCATGTGGCTACCTCCCACCAAGTGTCACCCATGCACACACCACACAACACTTGCCATGCATGCCCCTACATGCACGACACTTATCAACCGTACCCTACTCACTCATATATATACCCTATACACACAAGTATACACACACATGCATTCTGCATCATATGCACACATGGGCAGACCCAAGTGCAATTCAGGGGTGGCACAGGCCCCTCCCTAGATTTTTGGAAATTACAAAATTATATATAATAGTTTATAGATGTTAGAAATAGGTCCTATTAAATTTCATACAGGCCCCCTCTGAACTTTTGAAAATTCTAGGCTTATATGTAATATTTTACAAGTTTTAGACATAGGCCCCCTTGTATTTTTGAAAATTCTATACTTACATGTAATATTTTACATGTTTTAGACATAGATCCCCTAAAATTATATGATTTATCCCAAATTATGGGTGTTAAACCAATTCTATAAGCGATTCTACCATTTTATACATAATTATGTATAGGTAGACTCAAAAAAAAATTTGCCTCAGGGCGCAGCTCCCGAACCCCCGTATAGGCAGGCCCCCTGACCAAAAATCCTGGGTCCGCCCCTGTATGCACACACGCATATCACACACTGAGAAGAAGAAGAAGCTGGGAGGAAGGAGAAGAGAGAGAGGAAGAGACCATGCATGCTAGCTAGAGAGAGAGCGGAATCGGAGCCAAACCGAGGCCACACTATAACACCCGCATTTGTGTTATTTCAATTTCATTACATTGTCATGCATGGTAATGTGATGTGGCGTGTCTTTTGGCACATGGTTGGGTGAGTTTTGACTCACTGGTTGATTTGGGTGTCTGTATTAGAGAACCCTTTGAAACTATTGTGATTGAGGATTTATTGTTTTGACGTCTCTCCGAGTATGAGATGGTTACTGTGGAACATTTTAAATGTTTATCTGAAAAAAAATGTTTACCTGTGTATTGCAATACCTGTATTATTTTATGTTTTAGAATATATTTCTGTTGTTAGATTTAGTATCCTGGTGAGAACGAATGAACACGCTATTAATTTGGTAGGCTAATTAGCAACTTCGGAAACGTCATATAGAAATTCGCGTTTTAGCGACCAAACGAAACTTAGTCGAAAACTTTTATAATTTCGAAGTTTCACTCGTAAAGCTATGACTAAGCTGTATAGAAAGTTTCAGAGACTGATTAGGAGTTTTGAAAACTCGTGGGGAGGCAAACGTAAATTCCCAATAGTCTTGCCTATATATAGGAAGTGATGACTTTAGGTTTTTCATAACTTCTAGCCTAATTCCAAAGAGGAGGCCAAAAGGGAGGCCAAAGGGGGATTTAGTTGCTTTAAGCTTTGCGACGCCAAACGACGACTTTCCGTCAGTTTATTTTCTCCCAGATTTCATATTCGAGCTCCTCGAGGTAAGAGCTTTGTTTTGATACCTATTAGGGCCTGTTTGGCTAAGTTTTTCGAAAAGTTATTTTCTAGAATTTTTCATAAAAGTTGATAAAAGGAATTTTGATCCATAGGAATTGTACTAGACGGATTTCTGCACGTTCTTTGTGCACGGGTTTTCTTCAGATTGAAGTATAGGAGCGTTATTTGGAGGTGAGTGATTCAACTATGTTTCGGAATGATTTCTTGGCATGTATTCATGTTATGTTTGAATAGCATGTATTAATTCATAGAGATATCTTGTGTAGTTCATATTGGGCATTTATATTGATAAGTAGGTCCAATAGCATGGTGATATGTTTTGATTACCGCGAGTATGGTGATATGTATTTGAGCATGTTAAGTTGCTTATTTGGGTCAGAAGGAGCACGTGGTCACCGTGCCATTTTGTGGAGCCGATATAGGCATTAAGGTCGCACGATTGAAGAGAAGAATCGTGGGTCTTACCCTTTTGTGTGGACTTATTGGCGAGGAGTCGCGGATTGGGAGTATGGACGGGCACGTGAGTCTCAGGCGACTAGTATGAAATGTAGAGATGTGAATGCAAACATGTTTATCATTCATGTACATATGTTGTTTCATTCACTAAGCTTTAGCTTAAACAAATCGAAATATGTGTGGTTATTCAAATAACCATTTCAGGTGTAAATGCTGGCGAGGAATCGCAGAAGTGAGCACGTGGGTTGGGAGTTCTTTTGGAAGGCAACTTGAATGTAAATCTTGTAGTTTTGGGATAATAGGAATGTTGTAATAAGAATTTGGTTGTTTTAACCCATGTTTAATTTGGTATGTTAGAATGGATTTTAAACCGTTGTAATAGTTAGTAACATGCTGTAATCCTGCTTTAGAAATGTTTTAATACAGTTAAGATTACTTTGGATTGAGTTTGGATTGAGTGGTTGATCATTGGTGATAGTTAGAAAGCTTTTAAACTTGAAATTCTGCAGATTGGGCTGCTGTCAGGGGAGCAGTCGACTGGTCCTGTGTTCAGTCGACTGAACCCCTGTGTTTGTTAGCTACTGCTTCTTATTTTAGCAAAAGCAGTCGACTGGACCCCGCCTCAGTCGACTGGACCCCCTAGCCTCAGTCGACTGGAATTGCTATTAAATTCCCTGCCTTCCTCTGTCGACTGAGCAGTCGACTGAGCAGTCGACTGAACCTCTGGTTTTAAAATGTGTTTTGTTTTTCCGCTGCGTGTGTTCTTCAAACCTAATTTTGGGAACGTTAATGAATTGGTTTAGCCTCGGTGGCGTGCCACGGGCTCCGGTTCCGCTATTGTGGGACCGGGCTGTGACATTTAGTGGTATCAGAGCATAAGTTTAGAGCCTTGGGAACGTTCGACGACGAGTGGAGTGTTGAGTGAATTGTCACATGTTCTAAATTGCATCCATACATATTAGAGATGTTTGATGCATATGGTATGTTGCTATACTTACATGATTATGTTATTGCCATACATGCATAGTATTTATGCATTTGTGAATCGGTTAAATCATACGGACGTGGAACTGTATGATGAGATGACGTTCTCATGAGTTATAATAGACCGCGTGTTGTGGCAAGAGGGAAAGATGATATTTTGGTAGTGATGAACAGTGGAATTGCTAAGCTAAAAAAAATGATTTTGATCGAATCAGTGGATGTTTTCAACGATAGTGATGAGTGTCCTTTGGGGGATCTAACCGAGAATGGAGTTTGAGCAGTGAACGTCAGATAAGATTTCTTTATAGTTCTTCAGACATGGGTTAGATGCTGTGAAGCGAGAGAATAGAGATGTGCAGTTGGGTATTATGGTAGCAAGATAGTCCAGCACCATGTATTGCTCGTGTATGGGATAGGTGAGGAATCTCTTACCTTATCTTACGGTGTTAACCTACGGTACAATCGTACGAGGTTATCTTATGATGTATCTTACGGTATATACGGTGTATGTCAGGTAGTTGAAGAATTTTTCGACTTATTGTACGTCATTGAGACGATTGGATGGTTGAGGAATCTCTCAACCTATCTTACGGTATGTATTGGATGGTTGAGGAATCTCTCAACCTATCTTGTGTTATGTATTGGGAATTGAGAAATATCTTAACGAGCTATGAGTATTGTGGTTATTGAGGAATCTCTCAACTGAACCTGATTTCGAATGGTTATGGCACCAAGGTAGATTTAGATGTGGTATGAGGATTAGAAGTGAATGCTACTTGATCGATTGTATGTGTGAAAATGTTGGGATTGGAGGACTGACCTAAGAGGAGGGGTTAAGAACGGGAATGATAGAGTATACTTTGACGGTTTGAAACTACAGTTGGTAGAAGTTTAATTGATGACATACTTCGGGAGTGGTTACTTAGACTTGATGATTATGTGCGTATAGATGTAACGATAAGGACGATATGGGTTGAAGGAGAAACTGTAGAATTTCTTGATGAAGAGTAAATGGACAGAAATGAAGAGTAAGAGGAGATAGAATAAAGGAAGTAGGAATAGGAGGCTGGAAGTAAAAGATAAGTGTGAATTATGGAACTTGATAAGAGATTCAGAGGAATCGAGTGGATATTTGGACAACATGGAGATGGGAGGACCTTGATAGGGAGATTGTAGTAAGGGTTGTTAGCACAGAGAGTTGTAGTACAGGCGACCTCAAACCTGGATTTTGAATGTATTTTCAAAATAAAACAAAAACCTTTTCTTCTAATGCTTTTAAAACATCTTTGGGTTTCTGAAGCAAGTGGTTGTCAACTGGAAGTTGGAGTACGATAATTATTACGATACTGAACAAGAGCAATTGTGAAAGTGGATAGAGTAAAGAGACTTTGGGTAAGTCAAGTTAGAGAAATGAAAATGTAAAATGGGAAGATGAATCTTTGATGAGAAAGTAAATAAGAACGGTAGAAGTGGAATGAAGACTTAGGAGTACGTTGAGTACCTTATCAGATATGATAGTAGGATTGTATAGCGATTAGAGGACAATGGTGGATACAATGGAATGTTGTCTCAGTGGTCCTAGATTCCAACAAGGTCGGAGAAATTTTGAAAATGTTGGAATTCATCCCAAGAAAATTTTTAAGTGTTTTAACATGTTTAAAAAAAAAAAAAAAAAAATCAAACTGTTGTTTGAGTAAGAAAATTTTTGTTAAATACTTGTAATTAGGTATCAAGAGGACTTTGGAAGACGAGTATCGTGGTGGGACATGGTATGCTTAGTGCTTGAGACAAAACGGTGGTCGTCAAACGAATGAGTTCTACGTGAGTAGATTATCAACTTGGAAATTTTAAAGTAAAAGGGTTAGTGAAATGTTGTACACTTGGAATTAGTAAGTTGGAAGTAGTGCTGTTAACGAGTTGACTTGAGTATTGTCACGAAAGGTATGTGAATTGAAAGTCGATAAGAAATTTATCAAACACAGTGAGACTATGGTACTTGATTGGGAAGACCAAATTATTGAATTGTCTTCAGATGGTTACGGGAATAGTATGAAATACTTAGGACAGCGAGTTCTTCGTGAACAATGAAATTGAGATCAGAATGGCGAATATAAAGGATTAGAGAATCTGAATTGGAGTTAAGTCAGGTTGACTAGAGTTATGAAATACTAAATCGTTAAATAAGGTATGAAACCTTGAGATGTTATACAAGGAATATATGTTTAGTGTAAAGGGCAGTCAGAAATTCAGTAAGAGTTGCGATACATGAGTATGCCTGGTATGAGCTTGTGTGAGGGTGGAAGTGAAACACTAGAGACTCATGGAGTCATATTACTACGTAAATGGTGGTGGATCTACATGGACTGATAGACCAAAGGATAGTATACGAGTGAGGTATGAGATGGGAATGGAGTACATTGTTGTTGAGATTTTGGATAGAAAAATAATTGGCTCTGGGTGTGTGTACACTACGTAAATAAGAATGGATTGTGAATGACCAAGGGTTTAAGACATGAACGAGGTATGTTATGAACATGGGAGTACATTTTATAAACTCTATGGTATGTGTATGATTGACTAAGTCAAGTTTGGGTTCACATCGTTAATTGTTGCGACGGATATTGGGGTAACTATATGTGAAAATATTATGCAAAATTTTAAAATGATTTAATTTAAAAACAAAAGGGAGAATATGTAATTGACTTTGTTACAAGTTTTAAATTGAAGGTGTAACATTTAATCTTCTACGTTAATCGACGATAGTTTGAGTACAGAATGCGAGAGATAAAGGGGCAAGTGTGTTTAACTATTCGAGACATCAGGTGGGCTCGAAGAAGTAGAGTGATATGAAATTTTCAGTTAAGAATCTGGATAGTATCTTACGAGGCATGTATGATTGGAAGTATAATACGAGGTTGGATTAAACCGAATGGAATTTGAAAAGGAATGAAAGTCCTTTGAAAACGTGTTATCGTTCTACAAGTATTTCGCGATTAGCATGATAAGGGATTAAATCTATGGTATATGAAATAGTTGGTTGAGGCATTGACTTATCGACATAGTATATATGCATGAAAGTACTCAGTTTGGTTCACTTCGAGATGAAGAACTAGGTATGGTTGTTACCCAGTTGAGACGTGTTGGAAACGACTTTTAGTCTAAAGGGAAGATGGGTGGAAGTGAGAGGAGTTATTTCCTTTGACTTGGGTGTTGTGATGAGACTTTTGAGTTCAGAAAAGATATGTGACAAGTACAATGAAAAGCATGTATGGGTTGGTGATGTGATGGGAAATGTCAGATTTGACTTTTGAGTATGTCTACTCAGGCATTGATGTCCTTACTTATCAAAGTAGTTCGATAATTACTAGAATGAGGTTTGAAGCTTTAATCGGATTGAGACAGGAACTCTGGGGATTTATTTTCCTTCAGAGTTTGAGGATTTATTTTTTTTTCCTCATGAGATTATAATATCTCAGTAGAGATGTGTGGGTTGTGATGAATGAACGTTGGCAGTACTTGTGAGAAAGTCTTTGTGAATTGATGAGATGGTACTGAAAGTTTGGGGACAAACTTCTTTTAAAGGGGAGAGTATTATAACACCCGCATTTGTGTTATTTCAATTTCATTACATTGTCATGCATGGTAATGTGATGTGGCGTGTCTTTTGGCACATGGTTGGGTGAGTTTTGACTCACGAGTTGATTTGGGTGTCTGTATTAGAGAACCCTTTGAAACTATTGTGATTGAGGATTTATTGTTTTGACGTCTCTCCGAGTATGAGATGGTTACTGTGGAACATTTTAAATGTTTATCTGAAAAAAAATGTTTACCTGTGTATTGCAATACCTGTATTATTTTATGTTTTAGAATATATTTCTGTTGTTAGATTTAGTATCCTGGTGAGAACGAATGAACACGCTATTAATTTGGTAGGCTAATTAGCAACTTCGGAAACGTCATATAGAAATTCGCGTTTTAGCGACCAAACGAAACTTAGTCGAAAACTTTTATAATTTCGAAGTTTCACTCGTAAAGCTATGACTAAGCTGTATAGAAAGTTTCAGAGACTGATTAGGAGTTTTGAAAACTCGTGGGGAGGCAAACGTAAATTCTCAATAGTCTTGCCTATATATAGGAAGTGATGACTTTAGGTTTTTCATAACTTCTAGCCTAATTCCAAAGAGGAGGCCAAAAGGGAGGCCAAAGGGGGATTTAGTTGCTTTAAGCTTTGCGACGCCAAACGACGACCTTCCGTCAGTTTATTTTCTCCCAGATTTCATATTCGAGCTCCTCGAGGTAAGAGCTTCGTTTTGATACCTATTAGGGCCTGTTTGGCTAAGTTTTTCGAAAAGTTATTTTCTAGAATTTTTCATAAAAGTTGATAAAAGGAATTTTGATCCATAGGAATTGTACTAGACGGATTTCTGCACGTTCTTTGTGCACGAGTTTTCTTCAGATTGAAGTATAGGAGCGTTATTTGGAGGTGAGTGATTCAACTATGTTTCGGAATGATTTCTTGGCATGTATTCATGTTATGTTTGAATAGCATGTATTAATTCATAGAGATATCTTGTGTAGTTCATATTGGGCATTTATATTGATAAGTAGGTCCAATAGCATGGTGATATGTTTTGATTACCGCGAGTATGGTGATATGTATTTGAGCATGTTAAGTTGCTTATTTGGGTCAGAAGGAGCACGTGGTCACCGTGCCATTTTGTGGAGCCGATATAGGCATTAAGGTTGCACGATTGAAGAGAAGAATCGTGGGTCTTACCCTTTTGTGTGGACTTATTGGCGAGGAGTCGCGGATTGGGAGTATGGACGGGCACGTGAGTCTCAGGCGACTAGTATGAAATGTAGAGATGTGAATGCAAACATGTTTATCATTCATGTACATATGTTGTTTCATTCACTAAGCTTTAGCTTAAACAAATCGAAATATGTGTGGTTATTCAAATAACCATTTCAGGTGTAAATGCTGGCGAGGAATCGCAGAAGTGAGCACGTGGGTTGGGAGTTCTTTTGGAAGGCAACTTGAATGTAAATCTTGTAGTTTTGGGATAATAGGAATGTTGTAATAAGAATTTGGTTGTTTTAACCCATGTTTAATTTGGTATGTTAGAATGGATTTTAAACCGTTGTAATAGTTAGTAACATGCTGTAATCCTGCTTTAGAAATGTTTTAATACAGTTAAGATTACTTTGGATTGAGTTTGGATTGAGTGGTTGATCATTGGTGATAGTTAGAAAGCTTTTAAACTTGAAATTCTGCAGATTGGGCTGCTGTCAGGGGAGCAGTCGACTGGTCCTGTGTTCAGTCTACTGAACCCCTGTGTTTGTTAGCTACTGCTTCTTATTTTAGCAAAAGCAGTCGACTGGACCCCGCCTCAGTCGACTGGACCCCCTAGCCTCAGTCGACTGGAATTGCTATTAAATTCCCTGCCTTCCTCTGTCGACTGAGCAGTCGACTGAGCAGTCGACTGAGCAGTCGATTGAACCTCTGGTTTTAAAATGTGCTTTGTTTTTTCGCTGCGTGTGTTCTTCAAACCTAATTTTGGGAATATTAATGAATTGGTTTAGCCTCGGTGGCGTGCCACGGGCTCCGGTTCCGCTATTGTGGGACCGGGCTGTGACACACACCGAGGAAGGTAACACCGCCCACCCCGTCTGTATTTTTCTGTACACTCTAGACTCACACACACACCCTCACGCACACCCCGAACAGTCCCGTAGGCCCTGCCAAGGCCGGACCACCATGAAAGCTCGTACGAGCTCGATTTTTTGGCCATCACCAAAACCCGTAAAACCAACGCTAAAATGACCCTACCAACCCCCTTAAGACCCTCGATGAACGGCTCGAAGCTTAGACCACGTTTGGTCGACCTACGATTCGATTATTCTTTTTCGATTGAGATTGTTTTTGCCCCCGTACGGATATACCGTTAAGAGTTAGGCTTCAAGACCTATACCGTTGGATCGGGCTCGTCGAGGCACTCGATTTCGACTTAAAGTTTGCAAATTTTCGATGAGTACCGAAGAAGTTATTAATGTTTAAGTGCTTGTATATAAATATGTATATATAACTTATTATGTATATATGTGTATCACGAATAGTTCGTGAATTGTGAAGGGAGAAGAAGAAGTTGCCACGAGATCTTCTATGGTGTATTTAATTGGTTTGTATGTACGGTAAGAATTAGTCATTGTTTATGTTTAGTTAGTATGTAATAAATATCACGTCGCCTTGTGTGTTAAATTAATATTAATCCAGTTTAATTGGTAAATTAGTGTATGCATATTTAAAATATCCACTTGTTATTTGGTTAATAATTTATTGATTATTAGTTATACCATAATTAATAAACAAGCATTATTGTAAATATTTAAAGTATAGTATGGTTATGATTTATGATTAATCCGACTTATATTGTAAATTGGTACATTTTATATTTTAAAATATTAGTTATTATTCGGTTAATTATTTTAGTAAATAATGAATTATTATTAATATTTCCTGATTAGTAATTATTCTATAATTAATAATTAAGGTCTTTTATTAGTACATAAACCCAGTTTATGTATGTATTAATTAATTAATTAATTAATTAAGTAGTCTAATATATATATTTTTATACTAATTAAAGAATACTTAACTTATTTATTTATTTGTATGTAATATATATATTTAGTATTCGACAAATACTAAATAAGTTTTACTTCTGTTAAAATAGATAATAAATATTTATTAAAGTGTTTTAAATTCTAAAAATTAGGAATACGTTCCTAATATTATTTTACCATGTTTTATAATTATCAAATTATAAAACTATACTTTATTACTTTTAATAATTATCAAAGAGTAACTTAATTAATGTTTTTATCAAACGAGTCCCCAAAATTATGAGAAAAATATCACTAGCCTATTTTAATGTCTAGTATTTAATATAAATATTTCTAAGGACCTCTTGTCCTTCTAAATTATATTATATAATTATGGGACTCCGAATACTATAAATATATAAATATGACTTTAATAATTCGTAGTAAATAAACCGTAGCTCAAAAAAATGTGTTATCAGTTCCTAGAGTCTTAGAATAATGCCTAAAAATATTCCTTTGAATTTGGAGACCTTTCGATGCGGTAAAAAATACAGCTTACCTGTAGGGCCTTCACTGGTATAGAAAATCCAGCCTTTTATGTGACGGACTCCAATTTGAGTCTAGTCAATGGCATTGGACTTAGGATGACACGTAGATCACTATTTTGAGGTTTATATCCTCATTTGGTAAAATTACCATTATACCCCTATCACTAACACATAGGCTTCATCATCGTTATTCTATTAAACGTTGTAGGACTGTGCCTTATCCGCTGTTCGGAGAGTCCTAAGCTTGACAAGACATCCAGGTGAGTGTTTCTAACCTCACTCTCAATATACATAATGACTACTAGAGTATTTGTATGTATGTACTGTACTTATGATGGTTATTCGATGTGCCTTGATGTTTACATTATATATATATTATGGAATTGATTGTTATAAGACAAGCATGTTAGATATTACTATGATATATTGATAAGAAGTAAAAGAAAAGAACTATATGTGATAGTGGTGATGAATAATCGATTATGGAAAGTTAGTTTGTACGTTTTGTATATCAATGTTGATTATATGAGCACGTTGCTATTATTGCCTTGATAACCATATCTAAATGTGCTAATATGAATAAAGAGTATGTTAAGGATTTCATTTATATGCCTTACCCAATGTAGTTATGATATCAAGAATCATGTAATTGAGAATTACATCACGGTGTCAGTACATGCAATCAGTGTTAGTGTCAGTGACTCCGACCAAGTGAGGTCGTGAATTGAAATGTTGGGAGTCTGGGTAGTTGGGAGTTAATACAATTGGGATTCTTGTGTCGTGAGTCATGGGTCGTTACGTTTTGGAAACCCTTCAAGTTGGTAAAGATACGTGATAACGGGACAGTATGATTGAAATGTAGAATATTGTGATTATAATAGTAAGAGAACAGTTAGAGCTGCTATTGTGCCAGCCGTCCTTGTAAATGCCGGAGATGGTACATGCGTTTGGGTTTACTGTCGAACTGCTTAGCAATTAGTGCTCTAATGTACTAGTCGTCTGAGGGGTTTTACTGGCGATAGTACACACGTTGTATGGGTTGCCGTCATGCTGTATATCATGCGCTAGTCAGTTACTAATGTATCGTCCTCTGCGGTGGGTTTCCGTGATAGTACACATGATGCCTGCCTTTGCCGCCATGCTTGCCGTTTCGCAATTAGTATTCTGACGTGCCACTCGTTAGGTGGTGATTCACCAGTGAGGGTATAGACGATCGAGCCAATTCCTCCATCGTGCTATTTGGATTATGAGGCCGTAAGGCGACAATGTTACTATAAGGCCGTAAGGTGACGATGTTACTATGAGGCCGTAAGGTAACGACAATACTATGAGGCCATAAGGCGACAACGTTACTATGAGGCCGTAAGGTGACGATGTTACAGTATCAAAAAGCGCAGTGGAAGTGTGGTTTGTATTGTGAAAGTAAGTTCAGAATAAGTTGTCTGTAACAACCAGCATTTTCATTTAATTTTAATTCGTCATTTTCATAATTAGTCTGTATTCTAGTCTTATTTAATTTTTATTCCCATGTGTTAAACTTTAATTCTTGTTTTGATGACTATTAATATTCATGTTGGGGTCAAATGGAAATTTTTATAAATTTAGTCATGCATGTATGGATTTCAAAATCTGTATTTCAAAGATGGTGAAAATATTTTCTGTTAACTCCAACTGTATTTCTATTAAACCAGAAAATCATTTCTTTCATTAAAATAAATTTTCTGTATTTTTGTGATGAACATCGTATCACAAAAATACCAGTTTATGTTTAAAACTGTCCACTTTGTATTAAACTTCCACAGATTTTGGAAGTGATGTAAAGTTGTGAAATGACAATTGCTTTATTTCTAATTATGGCACGTGATGATTAATCATGCCTTGTTTGGAAGTGCATTTTGAGTGTGTGCAATTTTGGTAACATAAGCTAAGTTTCCCAAACATTACAACTTAACCCCTATTAGCCTACATGACCTTTCACAACCTGGAGAGTTCATATGTATATGCAGTGTATATACGTAGATACATATATGCTGATCATTGTGTTTATATTCGTAATTAAAACAAATTTCCATTTGTTGAGTGAACAACAAATGTCTTGGCCTCCAAGTTCATCTTTGTGTTTCCTATTAATATGCCCTCATACAACACCCTTATACACACACTCCACACCTTCTGCAATCTGAATTGAGAGAGTGAGAGAGAGCTACACAGGGAGTTATACAAAATTTTGTAGTGAGAGAAGCTTCAATCCACCATAGCCAAGCTTAAGTGGATTTCTTTATTGGTCTTTCTTTCTCAACATCTATTTGAATCTCCTATCTCAGTGAGTATTTTAAACTCACCTAGAATGTAATTCATGTTATATTTACTGTCTTGTGTAGCTTAAGTTGTGATCACCATTGATGAATTTTCGTTTGAAACTCCATAGTTCAAAACTTGGATTTTCCAAACTTAATCAAAACTTGTTTTCTGAATGAAATATGAAAGATTTGGGTATGTAAAGTCTATGGTTAAAGTATTAGACATTGATTTGTTCACATGAGAAAGTATATCAGAAATTAAGTTTTGACCTCTTTTAGTTTTTCGTAAAATTTGCGATCTACGTTTGGATTCATGTCAAATTAATCGTAGATTCATAATCCTCGTCGAAAAACGAAGAAATTCATATACTACATGTCATGTTTTAATCCGGATTGCAAAATGGGTAAAATTGGGTTTGAAAAACTGAAAAAGAGAGCAGTTCTGACGAAGAAGATGAAGCCTCTGCTTCATCTCGCGCCACGATCGCGCGAGTGAGCTGCGCGCGCGAGCCGCGTGGTTTCAGGCAGACAGAAAAGATTTTATATAATAAAATAGGCAGGTCGCGCGAGCGAGGGTCGCGCGAGATACCTTTCGCACGAGCGACCCATCGCGCGAGCGTGCCGCGTGGTTTCAGGCAGACAGAAAAGATTTTATATAATAAAATAGGCAGGTCGCGCGAGCGAGGGTCGCGGGAGATACCTTTCGCGCGAGCGACCCGCGCGTGCGAGGTGGCTAATTTCAGGCAGAAAGAAAAGTTTTTATAATAAAATGAAAATTGGGCACATCGCGCGAGCGACCTTTCGCGCGAGCGGCCCGCGCGCGCGACTTCTGGCAGTTGCTGGTTTTTGTGTGATTTCATATAAGGGACTGTTTGGATTAATTTTAAAACACTATTAAGGTTCTGTTGGGGATTTTATGAAAACAGAATACTATTGGTTATGTTGGAAAAGATTAAACAATGTATTATGACTTATCGATCCCCGTACGTACGTTGTTCCTTTAATTCAGAGAATTCCTTTATGCTTAAATTTCATGACATACATGTGGAGTCAGTGGTACATGCATGTGGGTGTCAGTCAGTGTGGAAAAGAGTAATGGTCAGTGTGGAAAGAGTATGAAATTGAGATTGAGATTGAGATTGAGATTGTGTGGTGGACACTCCCTGGTTATTGTGTACCAAAGTGTGACGTGTTGAGATTGCGGTGAGAGTATCTTTGTAATGCGATGGTGGCAAAATTGGACACTCCCTGGCGCCCATGGTAGCGTTAAAGTGTGTGACGCCGAACTTGGACATTCCCTGGCACCCATGGTAGTGCTAAAGTGTGGCCTACGGACACTCCCTGATACCCGAGTCTGGATACTGCGTGAGGGTTCCTCTGGTATTTGCATGGCGGTTTAGGTATTCAAAGTGTGAGGCATTGGACACTCCCTGGTACCCCGGACCAAAGTGTGAGGCAAATTGGACATTCCCTGGCACCCCGTTGCTAAAGTGTGGCTACCTTAGTGTTTCAAAGATACTGGAGTGAGATAGTGGGTTGTTGTGTTTTGTCGAGAGAAAAGAGTCAGTAAGATGAGTGTGGTGCATTGTCTCATACACGATCATTTGTTTTAAATGAATGAACGATTTTTAAATATATTCCCTGTTACTTTTATAATTGAAATCTTCCTATGGTTAAACTGTTGTTTTAACAAAACTAGAAAAATGGAAAAAGGTAAGTGGGTATGTGTTACATTTAAAGTTATGTTTTTAATACTCACCAGCTTCTTGAAGCTGACGACGTTGATGCGTCCTGGACATTCGTGTTCAGGCTTTTCAGGTTATGATCAAGCTGATCAGTATGACTATGCGAATTGAGAATAACTGCTGGAAACAGAATTTGCTTTCATATGTTTTTAAGTTAAACTGATTTTGTAATAAGGATGACTGTAATAGACACTAAGTTATTATTTTGTTTCAAGGCGGTCTGTGCCTTTAGATGACCCGTGCTGTATTAATTATTAAGTTAGAAAATATTTGTAAGCCATGATTGCTCTGCTCTGATTATTGTTTATTGTTGTTCGACGTTTGGGACGGAATCGATCCTTCAAACTGTCGCGACCTACGGGTCCATAAAGGAAATTAAACGCTTTCCATATTTATGCTACGTCGGGGCGTGACAGGATTTAGTGGTATCAGAGCCAGGTTATTATTTATCTCAAGATAGTTTAGCCAGGTTAGGGTTTACCAGTATAGACCCGATTCCACATTCCATTAAGTATTACATACCCGATGTTACGACAGGGAGGATAGACTCGGAACCTAAACGCTTAATATTATCTCTTTCCTGATTTAAGTTAGTACCTTTTTCAGGTATGGATCCAGCTCAGCCCCTTTTTGTACCTGATGCTTTTGGAGGGCATTGGGTTACGGTAGGAGCGATAGTGCCAGCTTCTGCGATACTTTATTTTACCACCGTTGGGCAGCGTGCAGCTGCTACCGTCGAGTTAGACCTCTTGCACCAGATTCATGTGTTAGGGCTGGTCGACTTGTCCCGTGCTTGCCTTGAGATTCTGTACTTTATCGAGATCCAGCGCTTAGTGCTTGTAGAGATGGTTCGCTTGGTTAACAGCGATGCCTTCTATCTACCCCTTGAGGTTCAGGTTGTGCAGGCTCACCTTGCACAGCTGGAGATGCCTCCACCAATGATCCCCGCTGTTGAGGGTGATGGTGACGATGACGTGGTGCTTGCTCCTATTATCGAGGACGCTGAGGAGGATGGCTTGGGTTGGGACGACTTCGCAGTTGACCTTGAGGAGGCACTAGCACTTGAGCTAGCTTTTCCAGAGGCAGATGCCCCTGGACTTGCTTCGTTGTTGACCTCACATAGCTGTAATTTTGGGGCAGGCCCCTCTTATGTTCAGCGACTTCATCAGGCTGACTCGCTTGACCTTTTGATGGCTACCTATGGCGATGACTGACCGTTTAGATGTCGCCTTGTATATATTGACTACTTTTGACTATTAGCTCTATCTCTTTTTGCAAACTGTAATTACATGCATTAGAGTGTAGGGCAGTGACCCCATTTTTGTAACATTAACTCTTGCATGCTTCCTAACCCATATAGATAGGGTAGGCATTGACCTGATCATACATGCTTTTTATATCAACTTGACAAGAAGTTATATATAAGATATACTCTTTTGAATATTGTCGTCATTTAAATTACTTCATAGCACTGTTGCATACATGTTTCTCATTCTACTATCACTATCATGTATAGAATGGCTAGAGGACTAAGGAAGAACAGGAATTTGATTGAGGGGGCACCCGAGGCTGCCGATCCTACGGGAATGTTCGAAGCATTTGTCAGACGTTTGGAGAGAATCAGTAATACGAATGACAACCGACGAGACCGCCAAACTGGAGACAAACTGCTGGAGAGATTCTGTACGCTCAGACCCAAGCAGTTTGCGGGTACCGCGGAACCCTGGAAAGCGGAACAGTGGTTAAGACAGATGGACCGCGTATTCGAAGCTGCCCAATGCAACGAGATGGATAAGATGAGATTGGCTACATTTCAATTGACCGATGCTGCCGCAGATTGGTGGGATTCGGTCATAGTTACTATCGGGAACACAGCTGCTACAGGAATGACGTGGACTGCGTTCAAGGAGAGATTCTTGGAAAAGTACTTCCCGGCTACGGAGAGGCACAGAAGAGAGAAGGAATTCATGGATCTGATGCAAGGAACCAAGTCGGTGCAAGAGTACACCACATAGTTCGAAAGACTGTCTCGGTTCGCTCCACACCTGGTTGATACCGAGGAGAAGAAGATACAGAAGTACAACCAAGGGCTGACACCGCAGATTCGTCGCCTAACTCTCGGCCACCTAGATAAATCGTTTGAAAGACTTGTTGGTTTGGCTACCGATCTGGAAGAGGATGCTCGAGTGAACCGTAAGCAATTTGAATTCCGACCGCCTCAGAGGGGTAATTTTGGGAATAGACCACCAATGAATCGTACCCAAGGGCAGAAGAGGAATTTCGATGGAAGCAAGAAGACCCAGGCTATTACCTATCCGACTCAACCCCGAGTAGGAGAAGGAAGTAGTGGTGGAAAATGCTTCAACTGTGGCAACCCTGGTCATCTGGCTCGAGATTGCAAGGCACCAAGGCGTGCTGCTCAGCAAGGGATAGTCTGCTTCAACTGTGGTGAACCAGGTCACATCAGCAGGTTCTGCACTGCTCCTAAGCAGGTGACTTATGGACAACAGGGTCAGACCCGCTTGAATGCTGTTATTCCTGATACCGCTGGATATGATGGAACTGTGTATGAAGAAGGAGATTATGGAGAAGCTCAACCTGATCAGCAAGCAGTGGAAGGTACATTAACTCTGTTTAACTCCCATGTTAAAGTGTTATTTGATATGGGTGCTGCTCTTTCGTTCATATCTGTTAATACAATTCAGAGATTGGGTATCTTACCTCATCGTTTAGAGAAAGCTTTGAAGGCTACATCAGCATTAGGAGCTGCAGTCAGATTAGGACACGTGTGCAAGGACTGTCCTCTACGGATAGGAGACCGTGAAATCCCTGCAAGGTTGATCGTCCTATCGATGAAGGAATTCGACATAATCCTAAGAATGGATTGGCTCTCCCAGAATTAAGTGAAGTTGGATTGTGCGAGGAAGAGAATTACATTCCCCGACAATGAGAATCAATCCTTTGATTTTCAATGTAACCCTTCGGGAGATATGTTCCTCATAAGATGTTTGGCAAACATCGAAGTCGTCAGTACAGAAGCGACAGTGTCGTCTATACCTGTAGTCAAGGACTTCGAAGAAGTATTTCAAGACATCTCTGGTTTGCCGCCCGAGAGAAGTATAGAGTTCTGTATTGAGCTTATACCGGGTACCGTACCGATCACCAAGGTTCCCTACAGAATGGCTCCCACCGAACTGTTGGAATTGAAGGAACAAGTTCAAGAGCTCGAGAACCTAGGTTTTGTACGCCCAAGTACATCGCCTTGGGGAGCACCAGTGTTATTCGTGAAGAAGAAGGACGGAATGCTCAGGCTGTGTATCGACTACAGAGAATTAAACCGCGTGACTATCAAGAACAAGTATCCCTTACCTCGGATTGACGATTTGTTTGATCAACTACAAGGAGCTACGACATTTTCCAAGATAGACCTAAGGTCGGGATATCATCAGTTAAGGGTACGGAAGGAAGATATACCTAAGACTGCGTTCAGAACCCGATATGGTCATTATGAATTTTTGGTGATGCCGTTTGGAATGACGAACGCCCCGGCAGTGTTTATGGATCTGATGAATAGAGTGTTCAAGCCTTATTTGGATCAGTTTGTCATCATCTTCATTGATGATATTTTGATCTATTCTAAGTCAGGAGAAGAACACGAGTAACATTTACGGATTACGATGCAGACATTCAAGGACCACCACTTGTATGCCAAATTCAGTAAGTGTGAGTTCTGGTTACAAGAAGTGAAGTTTTTGGGACATAAGGTGTCATCTCAAGGAATTTCTGTGGATTCGTCCAAGACAGATGTTGTGTCCAACTGGGTTAGGCCGAGCAACCCTACAGAAGTTCGGAGTTTTCTTGGACTCACAGACTATTATCGGAGATTTGTTGAAGGATTCTCCAAGATAGAAGCACCTTTGACTGGGTTGACGAAGAAGAATTTGAAGTTCGAGTGGACTGAGAAGCATGAGCGAGCCTTTCTAGAATTGAAAGAGAGACTCACTATCGCACCAGTACTGGCTATATACCCAAGCCTGATGAGAAGTTCACTATCTTTAGTGATACGTCATATCAAGGGTTAGGGTGTGTACTTATGCAATATGGTAGAGTTATCGGTTACGGATCCAGACAGCTAAAGCCGAATGAGTTGAACTATCCTATTCATGATCTAGAGTTGGCAGTAGTAGTATTCACACTCAAGATTTGGAGACATTATCTTTACGATGAGAAGTTTGATTTATTCTCCGACCACAAGAGCCTAAAATATTTGTTCACACAGAAAGAGTTGAACATGAGGCAGCGCAGATGGATGGAGCTGATCAAAGATTACGACTTCACGTTAGAATACCACCCCGGTAAAGCTAATGTGGTCGCTGATGCTTTGAGTCGATAGACTCGTGAGACGATCGCTTCCTTAATGGTTAGAGAATGGCGAGCATTGGAGACCTTGGCAGAGTTCGATGTACAGAGTGCTGAAGAAGGAGAAGGACAATTGTTCGGATGTCTTATCCTACAGCCTGTTCTTATCGACCGCATTATTGGAGCTCAAAAAGAAGATGAGAAGTTTCAGACGTGGTTCGTAAAGATGTCAGAGAAAGACCCGACAGAATGGAAAGTGGGGGTTGATGGAGGATATCGGTGCAGAAATAGATTATGTGTGCCAGGATGTGGTGAGCTACGGAAGGATATTCTGGAAAAAGCACATAGGTCAAGATATACAGTTCACCCGGGAGGGACCAAAATGTACAAAGATTTGAAGAGAAATTTCTGGTGAGAAGGTATGAAGAAGGACGTGGCCGAATTTGTATGCAAGTGTTTGACATGTCAGCAAGTCAAAGCTGAACATCAGAGACCCTCGAGACTGTTGCAACCATTACCTATTCATGGTTGGAAATGGGAGCACATTACGATGGATTTTGTTGTAGGATTACCTCGATCACAGCAGAATCATGACGCTATTTGGGTAATTGTGGATCGATTGACGAAGTCTTCTCATTTCATTGCTTATAGTATGACATACCCGGTAGAGAAGATGAGTCGGATGTACATACAACAAGTTGTGCGGCTTCACGGTGCACCTGTGTCGATTGTGTCAGACCGTGACGCACATTTTACTTCTATATTTTGGGAAAGTCTGCAAGAAGCTATGGGAACCTCGCTCAAGATGAGTACGGCTTTTCACCCTCAGATAGACGGACAGACTGAGCGTGTTAATCAGATCATGGAGGATATGCTCAGGGCTTGTGTGATCGATTTTGAAGAATCTTGGGAGTCACACTTGCCCTTGGTTGAATTTGCCTATAACAACAGTTATCACACGAGTATCGGGATGGCTCTGTTCGAAGCATTGTACGGATGACCATGCCGTTCTCCTTTGTGTTGGGCAGAGGTTGGTGACACGGAGTTGTTGGGACCAGATTTGGTTAGAGAAACCAACGAGAAGATTTCTTTGGTCAAGGAAAGAATGAGGACCGCTCAGAGCCGGTATAAGAGTTATGCTGATCGACGCCGGAAAGATTTGGAATTTAGTGTTGGAGATCACGTACTTCTTAAGGTTTCACCAACCCGAGGAGTAGTACGCTTCGGTCTCAAGAGAGGGAAGTTAGCTCCGCGTTTCATCGGACCGTTTGAGATTTTGGAACATGTCGGGAAAGTGGCCTATCGACTGGCGCTACCACCGAAGATGTCTGGGGTTCACAACGTATTTCATGTGAGTATGCTAAGAAAGTATATACGAGATCCCTCGCATGTGGTTAGTTATGACAATATTGAGACGAGTCATAACATTTCTTACAAGGAGAGACCTGTGAAGATTTTGGATCAGAGTATCAAGAAGTTGAGAAATAAGGATATCCCGTTGGTGAAGGTTCAGTGGAATCACCATGACGAGAATGAAGCCTCGTGGGAAGTCGAAGCTGATATGAGGAAGAAGTATCCGGAGTTATTTCATGACTAGTTAGTCTAGATTTCGGGGACGAAATCCTGTTTAAGGGAGGAAGGATGTAACAACCTGCATTTTCATTTAATTTAAATTCGTCATTTTCATAATTAGTCTGTATTCTAGTCTTATTTAATTTTTATTCCCATGTGTTAAACTTTAATTCTTGTTTTGATGACTATTAATATTCATGTTGGGGTCAAATGGCAATTTTTATAAATTTAGTCATGCATGTATGGATTTCAAAATCTGTATTTCAAAGATGGTGAAAGTATTTTCTGTTAACTCCAACTGTATTTCTATTAAACCAGAAAATCATTTCTTTCATTAAAATAAATTTTCTGTATTTTTGTGATGAACATCGTATCACAAAAATACCAGTTTATGTTTAAAATTGTCCACTCTGTATCAAACTTCCATAGATTTTGGAAGTGATGTAAAGTTGTGAAATGACAATTGCTTTATTTCTAATTATGGCAAGTGATGATTAATCATGCCTTGTTTGGAAGTGCATTTTGAGTGTGTGCAATTTTGGTAACATAAGCTAAGTTTCTCAAACATTACAACTTAACCCCTATTAGCCTACATGACCTTTCACAACCTGGAGAGTTCATATGTATATGCAGTGTATATACGTAGATACATATATGCTGATCATTGTGTTTATATTAGTAATTAAAACAAAATTCCATATGTTGAGTGAACAACAAATGTCTTGGCCTCCAAGTTCATCTTTGTGGTTCCTATTAATATGCCCTCATACAACACCCTTATACACACACTCCACACCTTCTGCAATCTGAATTGAGAGAGTGAGAGAGAGCTACACAGGGAGTTATACAAAATTTTATAGTGAGAGAAGCTTCAATCCACCATAGCCAAGCTTAAGTGGATTTCTTTATTGGTCTTTCTTTCTCAACATCTATTTGAATCTCCTATCTCAGTGAGTATTTTAAACTCACCTAGAATGTAATTCATGTTATATTTACTGTCTTGTATAGCTTAAGTTGTGATCACCATTGATGAATTTTTGTTTGAAACTCCATAGCTCAAAACTTGGATTTTCCAAACTTAATCAAAACTTGTTTTCTGAATGAAATATGAAAGATTTGGGTATGAAAAGTCTATGGTTAAAGTATTAGACCTTGATTTGTTCACATGAGAAAGTATATCAGAAATTAAGTTTTGACCTCTTTTAGTTTTTCGTAAAATTTGCGATCTACGTTTGGATTCATGTCAAATTAATCGTAGATTCATAATCCTCGTCGAAAAACGAAGAAATTCATATACTACATGTCATGTTTTAATCCGGATTGCAAAATGGGTAAAATTGGGTTTGAAAAACTGAAACAGAGCAGTTCTGACGAAGAAGATGAAGCCTCTGCTTCATCTCGCGCCACGATTGAGCGAGCGAGGATCGCGCGAGCGGCCCGCGCGAGCGACCCATCGCGCGAGCGAGCCGCGTGGTTTCAGGCAGATAGAAAAGATTTTATATAATAAAATAGGCAGGTCGCGCGAGCGAGGGTCGCGGGAGATACCTTTCGCGCGAGCAACCCGCGCGTGCGAGGTGGCTAATTTCAGGCAGAAAGAAAAGTTTTTATAATAAAATGAAAATTGGGCACATCGCGCGAGCGGCCCGCGCGCGCGACTTCTGGCAGTTTTTGGTTTTTGTGTGTTTTCGTATAAGGGACTGTTTGGATTAATTTTAAAACACTGTTAGGGTCCTGTTGGGAATTTTATTAAAACAGAATACTATTGGTTATGTTGGAAAAGATTAAACAATGTATTATGACTTATCGATCCCCATACGTGCGTTGTTCCTTTAATTCGGCGAATCCCTTTATGTTTAAATTTCATGACATACATGTGGAGTCAGTGGTACATGCATGTGGGTGTCAGTCAGTGTGGAAAAGAGTAATGGTTAGAGTGGAAAGAGTATGAAAATGAGATTGAGATTGAGATTGAGATTGTGTGGTGGACACTCCCTGGTTATTGTGTACCAAAGTGTGACGTGTTGAGATTGCGGTGAGAGTATCTTTGTAATGCGACGGTGGCAAAATTGGACACTCCCTGGCGCCCATGGTGGCGTTAAAGTGTGTGACGCCGAACTTGGACATTCCCTGGCACCCATGGTAGTGCTAAAGTATGGCCTACGGACACTCCCTGATACCCGAGTCTGGATACTGCGTGAGGGTTCCTCCGGTATTTGCATGGCGGTTTAGGTATTCAAAGTGTGAGGCATTGGACACTCCCTGGTACCCCGGACCAAAGTGTGAGGCAAACTGGACATTCCCTGGCACCCCGTTGCTAAAGTGTGGCTACCTTAGTGTTTCAAAGATACTGGAGTGAGATAGTGGGTTGTTGTGTTTTGTCGAGAGAAAAGAGTCAGTAAGATGAGTGTGGTGCATTGTCTCATACACGATCATTTGTTTTAAATGAATGAACGATTTTTAAATATATTCCCTGTTACTTTTATAATTGAAATCTTCCTATGGTTAAACTGTTGTTTTAACAAAACTAGAAAAATGGAAAAAGGTAAGTGGGTATGTGTTACATTTAAAGTTATGTTTTTAATACTCACCAGCTTCTTGAAGCTGACGACGTTGATGCGTCCTGGACATTCGTGTTCAGGCTTTTCAGGTTATGATCAAGCTGATCAGTATGACTATGCGAATTGAGAATAACTGCTGGAAACAGAATTTGCTTTCATATGTTTTTAAGTTAAACTGATTTTGTAATAAGGATGACTGTAATAGACACTAAGTTATTATTTTGTTTCAAGGCGGTCTGTGCCTTTAGATGACCCGTGCTGTATTAATTATTAAGTTAGAAAATATTTGTAAGCCATGATTGCTCTGCTCTGATTATTGTTTATTGTTGTTCGACGTTTGGGACGGAATCGATCCTTCAAACTGTCGCGACCTACGGGTCCATAAAGGAAATTAAACGCTTTCCATATTTATGCTACGTCGGGGCATGACATAGTCACTGTGGGTTTTATAACCCGATGTTATTGAGTTACATTGGTTATGGGATTTTTTATTCCAGAGTTTGGGTTTGGGTTCGGGTTCATTTAGTACGCATTTACATGCACGAGTATAATGGAAATGAGAAATTGATTAGTACGAATATTTTTTTATTATTCGAGAACTAGACAAGCATGTTGCGAATCATATAAATCCTATAATCTGGTTAATGGTAGATGTTTGGTTAACTGTATTACATGTTGGTTAATACCTCTGCTATGTTCGTGTGAGCGACGTCAATCGATAATGGACTAACTGCATCCTAAGAGGCAAAGTAATAACGTGAGATGAGTAGTTAGTGTATGTATATTGACAGTGAATATAGTTATGAACGCCCACTCAGCTTTGTTGCAAAGCTGACGGCATATTACGCCTTGACAATCCAATGTCCAAATTTCCTTGCAGGTTGGTCAGAGAACAATTCAGTCTTGAGAGTAAGATGCTAAGGGACACTGGAAGTGAAAACCAAAGATAGCCACCAGCATCGTGTATTTATAATAGTTTGTTGTATTAGTACTGGGACCTATGTTTTGTAATTGTTTTAAATTATTCAAGATTTAAGTTTAAGTTATAATTAGTCTTCTCCCATTTATTTCATGTTGTTTATAGTGTTAGAGGACAGGACGACTTTCAATCAAGTCATTCCCTATGGGTCCAAAAAGGAAAATTTATTTTCACTATTTTTGGTTACTCCGGGGCGTGACATCATCCTTTAAGGCGATTCCCTCCAAGTATGCTCTGCACTGGCTTCTCCCTCCTTCCTTCATGATTGGTCTATTGATCATCTGGTTTTGGAAGGAAGAGAATTGTTATCTTTGCATTTTGTTTTTTGAAATATTTTGTTCGTTCCCAGGAAGGCAAACGTTTTAGCTCACAATGTTGCCAGTTGGGCTGCTTTTGGTGTTTGTTTTGGGACCGTTGCGGTTGACGATCTTCCTCCTTTCTTGTTGGAGGATGATCCTCAACATCCCAGTGAGGCTTCTGTTTTTGGTTCTCTTGTTCAATGAGTTTACCTTGTTTTAGCAAAAAATAAAAAGAAAAAAGAAAAAGAAAACAACAATGCTAGGGGCACAAATAAATCTCACAAACACTTACACTCACAGTCTATCTCTCTGCCACTGAGGAGAGAGATGGACTATGGGTGTAAGTGTTTGTGAGATTTGTTTGTGCCCCAAATATTACCCATAAGAAAATACACATTTTTGGACAAAAAAAATGTCCATACCACCTAATTTATGTGAGGGTATACAAATTAACTTATTCGTGAAATTACTCGATTACCCTTGTTTTAATGAAATGATATGGACTTTTGTCTATTTAAAATTTGAACAAAATTCAATTGTAGGATTATACAAGGGATAATAACATTTCAGTCATTTTTAGGTGTCAAAATTAAAAGTTAGTCTGCCATTTTTTCAAAATTGAAAAAATATCAAATTGTTTTGTAAAATAAAAAATTCATCAAATTTTACATGACGTTTTGGAGCAACTCTTTATAATGGTGGGAGCAACTCTTTGAAACATTGGGAGCTACTCTTCTAAATGCAGAAAGCAACCCATTCAAAAGTCGGGGTGCAACACTTCAAACATTGGGAGCAATTCTTCAAACGTTGGGAGCAAGTCTTCAAACGTTTTGGTGCAATTTCAGAACGTTAAAAACAAAAAATAGACTAAAATATATATATAAAAAAAAACTATTAAAAAGTTTTTTTTTCGATGACTTTTTAATTTTTAAATTATTATTGACATTTTTTTAATTTTCAAAAAGTAGTAGATTAACTTTTAAATTTCGTACAAAAAGTTGATTGAAATCTAATTATCCTATTATCCAACACCGACCCTACTTCCTCTCTCTCTCTCTCTTGCTATAAAACAGAATCAAAACGAAAACAGTTTTGCCACCATTTCACAAATTCTCAATGATCACTCTCACTCACACTCTCTCTCTCTCTAAAACACATACACACACATACACATTCTCTCTCTCTCTCTCTCTCTCTCTCTCTCTCTCTCTCTAAAACAGAATCAAAATGAAAACAGATTTAACACATTTCAAGTATTTCACGAATTCTCAGTGATCACTCTCACCTCTCTCTCTCTCCATACGATTCTGATTTTCAGGTATGTATTGCTTCATTAGCAAGTGTGTGTGTGTGTGTGAATACAAGCTGTGATTCATTGTTATTCATTCAATTTGCCTTTTCTGAACATTTGTAATTAGGGTTTCATCTCAATTCTCAGCGTTACTCACTCTCGGACTCTCTGTCTGTATGTCTGTCTCTCTCTCTCTCCCTGTACGATTCCGATTTTCAGGTATGTATTGCATCATTATGACGTTTCTCTCCTTATGGTGGTATTTTTCCGTCCCATTCTTGTTTCTAATTGGTTTTTCTTTTTTCTTTTTTCTCTTCATTCTTTGTTTTCTTCTTGTACAAAGTGAATATTTGTGTGTTATTTTCTTTTTTTTCTCTTTTGTCTTTCAGGGAAACTGCATATGAAGAGTTGTTGAAAGAGCTAGTAGAGTACTTCGATCTTCCAGCCATTCTCACATTTTCCGTAGGAATCCTCTTATTTTCCCTTTCCTTCCGTTTATTATGGAATTCATTCTCATGTCAAAACATTCACATCATTTCCATGTACACCATAATAACAATTTCTAACCATACCCTTGTTATACTCAACATAGAGCATAATTAAGCACATAATTCCATAATTCATCCTTCTAACATCATCCCATGAAAACCATAGGAAGATAATATGATCACTAGCTTCTAAATATCATGCTTCATATGTATATATAACATCTTGATCATCAATTTAAGAGCTAATTCAATGATTAGAATTACTCACATTGCTAGTAGATTCAATAACATGATTACTAGCTCATTTATACTTTACCCCTTTAATCCCCTACATTAATTACTCAACATGTAAACAATATATAAACATGTCATGTTCCTTCCTTAATCCATATCTTAATCTAATCAAAATGGAATTAAACCATAGACTACAAGTCTACTTACCCTTGGGGATCAAATTCCAACTCCAATTCCTTTTCCTTAGCTTCCATTTTCTTTTTCCCCTTTCATTTCTTTCTCTTTTATCTCTTATTCTCACTTTTCTTTTACCTCCTTGCTTGTCTCTACACAAACACCTCAAAGATGTACATCTCTTTTATATTCTTTCATTAGGTTATTCATCACCACATGTCAAATGGAGATTTAATCTTCCTAAATCATGACACCTAACACCTTCCACCATGTTCTAGAATTGAACATTCCTAAACTACATCTTTACCTACTAGACTTTCCAATATCATATTCTAGCTCCTTACACTTTCTTGAATTACTGTTCAACCTACTCCACTTTCAATTATTCCAATGTGGCTCCTTACATTTTCTTGAATTACTATTTGACCTAGTAATTGTAGAAATGTTTACATATACACCCTTATCGTTCATACCCTTTCTCACCAATGTTAACTCAATTCAACGAATTCATTTGTACCGGGATACTAGGTTACTCCCATGTTATGCACTTCTTGTTGGAACAGTAAATAGAAGTGGAATAGAATTACCGGATCGATAGCCTTTTTTAAAAACATCTTGGGCCGAGTCGTGGATCTCTCTCTTTTTAAGTCGACGTTTAATTTCGCGCTCTGCTCAAAGTGTGCAAGCAGTTCGTACACGCCACGCCGTCCCCAGGATAAAACAGCCCAAAACCTCCTCTGTATTAGTTTCTCTTTACACTAAGAAAAACTAGAATACTAAACACCCTTCATATTTAGTTGCTCGGTAACTACAAACTGAAAATATATATAATTTTTTTTTGAAAGCAGAAACTCAAATATTTACTCTCTTTCAGAAACTTGAAGGTCACTTAGATCAGAAATTCATTTCTTGTAGTGGAAATTATTATTATTATTTTTTTATTGGAGAAAAGATCAGCTCGTGAGGAAAATTGATCTCGTCTAATTATGACTCATAGCTAAGCCAGTAAAAAAAAACAAGAAAAAGGCCATTGTTAACCCTCATAAGATCAAGGTTAACGACCATAATTAGCCGTCTTTATGAATCAGTCAGTCATTGCAAAGGAAACGTTAATATTCTAATAGTTATTCCAAGAGTTATATTCTTAACTTATATATATATACTAGGTATTGCCCGTGCCCGAGGGCACTACCCGAAATAAAAAGGTTTTTAAGTTCAGGTACGAATGTAAGAAATTGGAGTTAGACTATCATCGCATATAATAATCTAAAAAATAATTTTACATCAACTACAACCCAACTAATTAACCTAAGCAGAGAAAAGTGAAGCCGTGGGAAGAAAAGACTAAGTAAGCAAATCAACTATTCGAGTGAAGCCACATTGTATACAACAATAAACAATTAGGCAATAGACAATATTCCAAAAATTAAAGTGCCTTTCTTTCCAACTTCACATCTACCAGTCCATCTATTGTCCCTCTTTATTGTTTCCACGCCCGAACATTCAATCACACCGGGGGAGATGTGTAGTAAACCACCAAATAAATCCTCAAGTTTTTCAGTTGAAATTGTTACCATTCCTTCAAAGAATAAGTCAAAAATAGAACCAAAAAACTCTTAGGGAGTACTCTTTAAGCTAAATCAAAAGATCTCCTAAGTTCATGGTTTTATGTCATGAATGAAATAATAATCAGCTCATTACATATTAGACTACAACATGATGCTCTTCAATAATGGAAAGGCAACTGATACAACATCATATAAGTTCCCAAGAAAATAAAAAATGGAGCTGGGAATGAATTCTCACATGGGGACCCTCTAACTGGGATTTGAAATGAAATGGCAAATCAAAAGTAGCCATATTGTTCGTGTTCAAAATTCTCTATAACAAACGTGTATATTCTTCACTTTCTTCTCACTGGTCAAATAGTAAATACCAGATGAATAAGGAAAAAAGTTCTGTCTAGGCCCCTCCCCTTGGGGGCTAAAAATTTAGCAAAACATTATATTGAATTTAAGCAAAACATTTCAGCAACACATGAGCTGTTTGCGACTGATTGGGACTGTTTTCATTTCCATTTAGGGGTTGAAAAACTCAGCAAAACAGGGGTTGTTTGGGGCTTATTGGGCTTTTTCATTTCCATTTAGGGGCTAAAAATTTTAGTAGAACATTTCAAACAAAACATGAATGGGTTGTTTTAAGCTCTAGTTAGGGGCTGGAAAATTCAGCAAAACAGAGGCTGACTAAATCCACGTGTCTACGACACTCTAAGGCGAAAGCCAAAGACTCAAACAACCCTCAAGCCAAAATGCAGCGTACAAAAATTATTGTAAAAAGCCAAAGTGATGGTGTTTCAACTCTTGATAACAATGAATCACAATCTTAAAATGGAAAACTTGTAGATATCAATACTACTAAATAGGGAATAATTTAAGTGACAGACTGATATTATGGAGCAAAGTGACAGACTGGCATTATGGAGCAAACTAATCAATGACTAAACTTGATCAATCCCACAACTTAAAAGAGTAATGCTATGCTTCCCAAATTTCTATTCCAAAAGAGCTTCCTAAATGATGTGGCAATGAGGGAAGGTCTAATTCAGCGGGGACCAGTTGAATTTTGATAGAAATTTGTTTACCTGACCCTACTGCCACATCATTTGGGAAGCACTTTTGGGATAAAATTTGGGAAGCATAAAATTACGCAACTTAAAATAGATGAAACAATGGGAACACAAAACTGATAACATTCTCACATACACAACTACAAATTAAATGGGAATGCAACTGAACTTCAAAAATTAGAACACAACATCTACTGGGAAAGTGGTGTTACCGTGATTCGAACGACATCGGTCTGATAGGTGTGCAGCGATGGATGCAATGAAGGTGGCTGGGGGCAGCGGTGGTGGACGGTGAGGTAGTGAGGATAGAGACTGAGAGAGGTGTGCAAAGAGAGTGAGAGAGACGTGCTTACGTGATTTGTGAGTGATATAGAGAGGGAATGTTAATATAAGGAAAATATAAATATAGAATTGTTTGACATATAAATCGTGTAAATATAGAATCGATATAAAGTTAATTAGGAAAGTTGTAAGGAAAATATAAATATAGAATTGTTTTGACTAAACTATAAGTCGTGGTAAATACAGAATAGTTACAAAGTTGATTAGGAAAGTTGGAAAGTAAAAACTTGTGGTAAATACAGAATAGTTACAAAGTTGATTAGGAAAGTTGGAAAGTAAAAACTTATGACAGATTGTTATAAATCCAACTTTCCAACATTTTAAATGGATATTTTCCAATTCAATTCAGAGAATCATCGAGGCAGAAAATTGTGAAAACATGATTAAATTAAAAATTAGTCAAGAATTAAAATGAGTTAATTTATTTTAGGAAATAATAAAAATTAGGAAATATTTGAGGACAATTATGAGGAAAGAGAGAATCCCAGGTTGGAATGAGATGAAAATCTTGCAAGCACATTAAATTGGGACAATATTAAAAAGGAAGGTAAACTAAAATCGGAACAATATCAAAAGCACACTTACCTAAAACAAATTGCAAGTGTTGGTCAGACATGAAAGATAAATTAAATTAAGGAAAACAATAAAAGGGGACTGAACAATCACTACATAGAATAAAAAATGGTACACACACTGACAACAACCAAATGATCTACTTATGTGCATAAAATGACACTAAAAAATGAAAAATGAAACAGATGACTAAAGGGGACTGAACAATTAAACTGATCACTAAAACAAATTGCATGATCATTGTCTTAAAGAATTGCACACACTTTTTCAAGAAAATCTAAAAGTATTTAAAAAAAAAAACAACTGTTTGGTTAGTCTTGAACACATGCTTAAACTTTTCAAAAAATTGGCTTCATACACCATGGCCTATAGAAAAACATAAAGTTGCATCAATCACAAAACTTTTGATAAAATACAAAGTTTAAATAAAAAATTAGTATGCATGGGAACACATTTAGTTAGTTATCAAAGATTTCCACAAACACAAACCAGCGTAGGAATATCAGTAACAGTTATGTATCAAAGCTGCCAATTGAACCAAGAAGCACAAAAAGAGGGGAAAACAATGCTTCAATAGAAACAAACAAAAATGAAATTACCATGAAGAACCAAACAAAAATTCTTCAACAGAAACAAACAAAAATGAGAAAAGAATAAAAAAAGAACTATGTTGAAGTTTAGAAAGAGAGTAGCAAATCGATTCAAATTCTTGGATTTTTTTTTGTTTTTTTTTTATAAATCAATTTTTTTTTTCGGAGAAAGAGAGTACAAAAAAAAAAAAAACAAAACAAAACAAAAGCAAATTGATATTTCAAAAAAAAAAAATCTGAGAAATAGAGTACCTAATAAAAATATGAGAACAAACAAATTCACAATCGCTCATTGTAAATTAGAAATATGGGCACTAAATCACAATCGCCCATGAAAGTACATTTCTTTTTTATTTCTCAAAAAGAAAAACCAAATCGATTTAAAAAAAAATTTGAGAAAGAGAGTATCAAATCAAAAAAAATTTTGAGAAAGAAAGTACAAAATCTTTCAGTTGGCTGGTGTGCTCCTCGATGATCTAGTAATTGAAGATCTTCTGAGTGAGCGAGTGGCTTTCGGTGGATTATTCGGTCAGATCCGATGGAGGCGGTGGTGGCAGGGGTTCGTCGGTGGTTGTGGACTGCAGAGGAGAGAGAGAGAGAGAGAGAGAGAGAGAGAGAGAGAGAGAGAGAGAGAAAAGATCGGAAGAGGGCAAGAGGGAAAGCAGTCGATGGGAGTAGATGGTGGATGAGCTCTTACCGGCCATGTGGTGGAGCGATGGTGGTGGCGGCGGTCACTGATGGTGATGGTGATGGATCGGAGAGAGAGGAATGTTGTGTGTGGGAGAGAAAAAGAGAGAGAGAGAGAGAGATTGAGAGAGAGAGAAGGGCGTTGGGGGTGTGGGTGAGAGAGAGAGAGAGAGAGAGAGAGAGAGAGAGAGAGAGGTGGTGTGTAATAGTAATGGGGAATAAGGGCTCAAACTGTGTTTACCCTAACCATCCTAGTCATCATCCAATCACCGTACAGTCACACAAATCTCAATCCAGTCATATTTTGTATGTCTTAGTAGGACAAAGTCCTCCAATATAATATATATATATAGGGCTGGTCCCGAGTATTTGGAGGCCCGGGGCGAACGATTAAAAGGGAGGCCCTTTGGGGGTTCGGGGCAGCGCCCCCGAAGCAATTTTTTTTAGATCTACTTATACATAATTGGCAATTTTTTGGGGTCTACTTATAATATAAGTTTATTTGTGAAACTTAAACATTGTATGGTATCTTTCAAAATTTTAGAGGGGTCTATTTCTAAAACTCAAAAAAAATCTTACACCAAAAGTGTAATTTTTAAAATTCCAGGAGCCCTTGTTTTTGAGTTTTATATACATGTATATCAATATAGATGTAGTTGATGACACTAAAAGATTGGGTCTTGGGGAGGCTAAATGTAAAATACTAAAACATCTCAAGGTAAAAATGTAATTATTAAAATTTCACAGGAACCTCAAAATTTTGTAAACTTTGGTGGCCCGGGACGATTGCCCCTTTTGACCCCCTTTGGGCCGGCGATATATATATATATATATATATTAGACACTTAATGAATTCAACTGTGGAGACAAAGTCTCCACCAACTTACATTCCAACAGTTTAAAAATAATTGATATTTAAGTACCACAATAACATATACCCTAAGTCACTATAATAGTAGCAGCAAATTACAATATGTATACAATAATAAAAACTAATAATTTGTATTTTGATACCATTAAAACAAATTTTTATAAAAAGTTTTTCCTCCTTTTTTTTTTTTTTTTTTTTCAATTACACATTCACGGCTCCAACACTTCTTGCTTACTGCCAATTAATACCTCACATTCTTATGAGTTACTAGTTATCCTACTAATTATGGAAATATTTTCATTTCATCATTTCTCTCTTCTTCTACCCATTCTTACCTCCTATTCTCGTAACGAAATTCCTCTTGGACCCTTTCATTCTGTATTGAGCATTTAACTCGAGTAGCAAAACTATATTCTATCATTCCTTTTATCTTTTTCCATTCTTATGCTACTATCATGGGACCGTTTCATTTTTTTAATGAAGTATCTTTCCCGTATCCATTTATCATACGCTAGCATGACTCGTGCTTAAGTAATATTGCAGCATAAAAGGAATATAGAAATTCCGGGTTATTACAAAAACACACCGTGGCTGATTAACAATTTTTTTTTTTTTTTATTATAATTATTTTATACATATTCACCAATTTGGCTTTGTTTTTCCTCCCCCTCTTATTCTCTTCCAATGTTGTTAAGAGTTTTGACCAAAAGAAGAATGGAAGATTCCGGCTTGATGATTTCATCTCTGTTTGTAAATTTGTACAATCTCTTCAAGGTATGTTTAGATCAATTATTTTTTATGTGAATGACTCATGCTGCATCTTCTCTTTTTCAGTATGAGCATTTTCGATGACAAAAAGAAAAATTGTATGTGAGGAAAGTTCTAATGGATGTATTTTGCACCCACATTTGATGAAACTCATGAAACCTAGCCTCCTAGTGATGTCATTAGCTAATTCAGTTTGTGTTTTTGTTCCTAACATATTCAGTAAAGTGTCCTTGATAGATATTTTATTAATTGTGTTTGTTATTATTTACGTGGTAAATTCTATACTAATCGGCTTGTGTGCTTCAACACTGCCATTGAATCTTTGGACAATGGTACTTTCCTACTTGCTCATTACAATCGTTGTATTAGAAGTTAGATTTAGAAGCCTCTTGCATCACTTGCTTTTTGGCACGCCCGAACCATAAACTATAGCAAACACAACCAGATGTTGTATAAGTACAATGACTACATTGGATCATTTGTGTTCTAAGCTCCCAGCTTTGCTCTTTATCAATCGGTGTACAATCTTTCAAATCCTTGGGGACTTTTAAAAGTTTCATTTGTGTAGAGGATAGAATCTTGTGATGCTCAATTGAAAGTTCTTATGTGTATCTCTTGATATATATTTACATGCATGATTTGTATATTTAGCTGATTGTACTGTAGTTTGTCTTCCAAAATGGGACATATATCTGTAACTGATGGTAAGACAGGTTTAAGCCTAACCATCTTTGGTTCCTTTATGAAATTACACCTTACATTGCCTCTTTCCCCTGTCAGAGTTGTTGTCAACTACTGCACTAGAAACAAGCTATACTAAAAAGTCAAGGATTATAACGCAAAACCATCTCATTTAAAAAAAAGTTCAAAACAAGGATATCTATTAGTCACCACCGAGGTGGTAGCCCAATTGGATGGGACTTATATTCCTTACCTCAAGGTCAGGAGTTTGAATCCGGACGTAAGTTGAAAGCGCTTGCGTGAGTAAAGTCTGATTTTTGTGGTCTGTAGATAGACTTCTGGCTCACTGGTCGCTTTGGTGGGGGTGTGGTGACGGACTCGCCTACACAGGCAGTAGCTTTGTCTCAAACCGGACATTCCACATCGGGGAAAGACTCCTATGGTCACGCCCAGGGAGGGTTGCTACGTTGGTTGTCCCCTTCTCCCCCTTTCCGTTAAGCAAAAAAAAAAAAAAAGGTTATCTATTAGTCTAGTAATTGAACATTGTCAGTTTTAGTGCAATCTCAAAAACAAGTGTTCAACTCAATTTTATTTTAACTAATTATTGTTATGATTTTGAGCTGTAATTTGTGTTGAAAAAAATGCATCCTTTGGTTGGCGGAAATTCTTCAAAAAGTCACTGAAAAGATTTTCAAAGTGTGTACTAGACACTTTCCTAAATACAATATTCACCCCCACCAGATATTATAATCGGTGGACAAGTGGGTATTCCGCGAGTTTGTATTCAAGATGCAATGAAGCAATCACTGTCTACAAAATGTGCTATTGGAGACAACTCTTGAATGTATCATTGATATTTTTTTAACCAAGTCTGTATTCTATTACTGCAATTTAACAAAATACAAACAACTATGTTTTTGGGATATGAAAAAGGTGTAGAGAAATTGAAATCGGATACTAGTTTGTAGAGAGAGAAAGAGACAATTAATTTACAGGTTAAATACACTTACACCCCCTGTGGTTTGGCCGATTTACACTAACCCCCCTGTGGTTTAAATTTTGGCATTAATACCCCAAGTGTTTCAGACTAAAGTGCAACTGTTAAAATTTGCTAATGGGGCAAGCTAAAATGACCAAATTACCCTAAATCTTCATATCAATGTTAAGAACAAAATTTGTTTACTTTAATTCGTTTAGGGAGAAACATATGGTTTGAATTGGGTGAGAAATAATCTTTGACATTTTTCAAAAAAATTTTGGTACAGGTCATATGCTTGACCCAAAGAAAAGGATTTATGACTTATTTTCCTTTTAATATAACTTTCAGGGGCAAAAGTGTCATTTTATCCTTCAAATTAGGGCTCTCAAGTTTAAAACTATTAATTTGGATGGAAAAAGTCATGGTTGCATTTTAATCCAAACCACAAGGGGTATTAGTGCAAAAAAAAAATGGGTACCTTTTCGAAAAATGCAAATGGGTGCTTTAGCACCATTTCAATTAGGGTAAACCATCCATCAAAAAAAAAAAAAGGTTAAACCAAAACCGTGTATGTATATAGGATAATACTTGGGGCACAACCAAAGCCATAACCTTTTTTGCACAACCTTCATTTTGTGTCTATCTCTCTCCTAGTGGGCACTGTGGGACCCATCAAGAGAGAGATAGACACAAAATGAAGGTTGTGCAAAAAAGGTTGTGACTTTGGTTGTGCCCCAAGTATTACTCATGTATATATCTCTGCATATAAGGGATATTATCTAGTGCTTCTCGCATGTTCCACATAATTGATTCCTACCCTTATGATCTCGATCATATGGCTACAAAACAAGTTTTCAATTTCATTTTCCCTTTGCCCTTATTTTAAAAATTCTCCAACAGTCCTCCACCATTTTTAAAATAAATTTTGAAAATGCGGTTGTAAGATTTATGTATCAGTAAGGGTGTCTCACGACTTGAACCATTTACCTTGTGAAGACTCATCAAAGTTGATCAGGAGAGCTTAGTAGACAAGTCTTTGAACTGGCAACCTATATTGACCAACCGGACTTAGCTCCACACACAAATATTTATAAACCAAACCAAACCAAACCAAACCAAACCTTGTGTCCCAATCAATTGGGGTCGGCTGTATGAATCATTTTTCTCCATTCTGCACGATCAAGAGCTATATGCTCATTTAAATTATATATATTCATATCTTGTTGCACTACATATTCCCAAGTCAGCCTAGGTCTGCCTCTCCCTCTAACCATTCCAGGCACTACGATCTTATCACTCTTTCGCACATGTGCATCTACAGGTCTTCGTTGCACATGGCCGAATCATCTAAGTCTATTCTCCCTCAACTTATCCTCAATATGTGTCACTCCTACAGTCTCTCGGATGTACTCATTTCTAATTCTATCTTTTCTAGTCTTACCACACATCCATCTTAGCATCCTCATCTTCGCTACACTCACTTTGCTAATGTGTTGTTTCTTAGTTGCCCAACACTCTGTCCCGTAGAGCATAGCTGGCCTAATAGCTGTCCTATAAAATTTTTCTTTCAATTTTGCTGGTTTTCTTCGGTCACATAATACTCCAGAAGCACTCCTCCACTTAAGCCAGCCCACTTTAATTCTATGGGTCACGTCATCACCAATCTCTCCGTCTCTACTGATCATAGAACCTAGATAGCGAAAGTGTTCCCTCTTTGGGATCTCCTGATCTTCAATCTTCACTGCTTCGTTGTCTCTACTTCCACTGTTGCTAAAAGTACATTCCATGTCACACAAATATTTATATCAGTGAATATTCATATAAGCCGACACATGAATTAGGCCTTGTGTCTGTACCTTGATTTTGTGAGTGCTCTAGAGTCAAGCCCTGGACGCATAGGAAGCGGCACCACTTCCACACTCGTATAGGTAGACCTATCAGAAGTATCCCCATAACTAAAACACTTCAACACGGTTGTTATAAGTCTATTAAAAGCTTAGTAGCTGAACCTCCTCCTTATTAAATTATAGGTATAATATATATATATTTATTTAAAGTACTTGGAATCACAACATATGATGTACTTTACTCGTTGAACCTGAGAACTTGAAATGTCAAGTGTCAGGTTGAGTTTCCTTCAAGAGTTACCATGTTTGTTGGGCTTTAGTCTCATCCTTACTGATGTCTTAGACACCAAATTCCTTGCAAGTCCTTTTGTGAACAGATCTACCAAATTTTGGTAAGACCTCACATAATCCACAGTTATTATACCATCCGTGAACAATTGTCTCACATAAGTGTGCCTAAATTCAATTTGTCTGGACTTACCATTATACACTTTACTACTAGAAAGTACAAATTCACTATCACAATGGATAGATATAGGAGGCATAGGTTTAGCCCAATTCCTAAAAGTAAATTCCTTAACCATGCATTATGCCTATTTACCACTTGCAGCTAATACTACAAATTCAGCTACAATGGTAGAGTCAGCTATACAAGGCTATTTCTTGGATCCCCAAGAGACAGCTCTCCCACCAAGAGTATATCCATCCACTCATTTATGAATGATCTTCACTCAGAAATCCAACTGCCATCTGAGTATCCTTCTAAAACCGAAGGATAACCACAATAAGATATTCCATCACTCATGGTTCCTTTAAAATACTTTAAAATTCTATATATCGCATGCTAGTGCAGCTGACTAGGATTACTATTATATCTACTAAGTTTACCTACAACATACGCTATATCTAGCTTAGTACATGTCATGGCAAACATTAAGCTACCAATGATCTGATCCCCAATTGTGAAACTACTCTACTAGTGTTATGAAACAATCTTATTTGTGATTCAAAAGGTGTGCTAACAGATGTACAATCAAACTGATTAAATTTCCTTAAAATATTTTCAATATAATGTGATTGTGTGAGAATTATATTATTATTCTGTCTTATTATTCTCATGCCTAAAATAACATCAGCCACACTTATATCTTTCATTTCAAATTTAGATGACAAGAAACATTTAGTATTATTAATACTATCTAAATCAGTACTAAGTATAAGCATGTCATCAACATATAAGCAAATAATAACACATCTACCATTATTAAACTTGCTATAAACACATTTATCATATTCATGAATTTTGAAACTATTAGATACAACAACCATATCGAATTTTTTATGCCATTGCTGAGGTGCTTGTTTAAGGCCATAAAGTGACTTAACTAATTTACGTACTTTATTTTCTTGTCCAGTCACAACAAAACCTTCAGGTTGTTCCATGTAAATTTCCTTTTCCAAATCACCATTTAAAAAAGTGGTTTTTACATCCATTTGGTGAATTTCAAAATCTATTATATATATATAAAGGCTAAAGCAAGTCAAGCCTCCAGAGCTTGCCACATCAGCCTTCTATTCCCGAAGCAAAAATCCAACGTGTCAATTTCTCTATCTCTTTCTCACATATACAGAACCTGTCTCTTCATCTCCCTCTCCCTCCTCGTTTTCTCTCACATACGCAAAACCCTTTTGGGATTCTACCTCTCTCTCTCTCTCTCCATACTCTTTCTCTTTGCGAGACTCTCATATTCCCCACTCTTTCCCCCTCAGATCTATGGCCATTAAAGACCCACAATTTCTCTCATTTTCTCTACAAAAAAAAACCCAGAAATAGAGAATGAGAGTATTGTTTGAAACTAACAAAAATCAACCAGAGATCTCAAAAGTTTTGACATTGCTCTTCTTCACCTCCGCCTTGGGCACCATCACAATGAGTACTCCGTCCTCTATAGCAGCCTTGACTTGATCGATCCCCGAGTTCTCCGGCAGTCTGAACTTCCTCGAGCCTTTACTTCAATATACTTCAATTGATCAGGAATTTCTTTATCGTCTTCGTCGAACAACCATGAGTTTTCCATACCCTAAACAGTATATCAGGTAATGTCTAGAGTGCTTTTCAATTGAGATTAGGGTTTTTTTTTATTATTGTTGAACTGATATTATCAGTTTAATTTCAACTTAACCTGATCAGATTGTTGTATTTTGTTCTTTAATTACTTGCGATCTGTGCTTTAAAAAAAGGTGATGATTTATTCATGCATAATTTTGAGGGTTAAAATGCACGTATTAGGGTCTTTTGGCTCGCAATTCGGTATTTGAGGTAAACTCAAATGAAAGCAACTTTTTTGTTATTTTAGCTTTATGTTTTTCTATCTATTGTTCATAAAAATTGCTCCTTAACAACCCTTTATTAATTTTATTTGCTATGTTTAGTTGGTAAGAGTAGGTATGATGATTGGAAAGCATATCGTTTGAAATTCATTCATCACAAATGGAGAGCAGCTGAGTGATGGAGACATGTAAGCATGATGGACCTAATGGGAATCTTCTACTTTGAGTTTCCCATTTTCTTCTCAAAGAAGTCCACAGAATAAAATCTGTTCAGGTATGTGTATTTTGTTTCTATTTTTTTATTGGGTGAAAGACTATTTTTTTACAATCTCTTACAAGTGGGTAATTCATTTCCCTTTTCCCTTTTTCCTTTCTTATGATTATGATTGAATTTGTTCATGTTGGTGAAAAAACCCAATAGCCTTTTACGCGATGATTTTATTTTTTGCTGACACTTTTGCTACCCATAGCTGCTTTGTTTGGCTACTTAATTTTGGTATATCTTCTGGGTTATCATATCCCCTTTTCACTTTTCAATTCTTTTGTATATTGCCTACTACTCCTCTCTCTCTGTGGATTGAATGCAATTGAATATTTAGCATTTCAATACTCACCACACCTCTGTAACATCTTTAAGTATTTGTTTGGTTGGCATTAATCAAACCAATGCTTAATGTTGCTTTTAGTATCTAAAGAAAACAAACTTTTTAGAAATTTAAGTTTGTTTCCATTTTGTGCATTGCAACAACGATTGTTTTGACCGAGAAATTTCAATTTAAGCATTTTACTTTGAGTCTCTAAACTTGATTTGTGCCGTTTGACTGAATTTCAGACACACTTCAAGTGCAAACTGTTTTGGTGGCAATTTAGATTAAGGGCATTGTAACAACTCTAAAATTTCTAAGTGTGTAAATAATTAATTTAATTAATATTTCCAGTTAGCAATATTATATGGGTGTGCCTAGGTATGACACGTGTTTAAAAATTTTAAGTTTGGAGAACCCATGAATTAAATTGCTAGTAGGCATACTTAATTTGTTAGTAATACAAGTAATATTTCCCTGGTTGTTTTTGTATTAAAATTTATAATGTTTCATTATTATTATGACATGAGATTTCGAACTTTAATTAAATTATATGATAGATTATTTGAATGACTGAGTTACAATTTTTGTAGAATGACGAGTTTAGTTTCGAGTAATGTTTCGGGGCCCATAAATAAGTTAATTAGTGAATTTAATATGAGAATTAAGTGCCCGGGGCATGGGTACCCTTTGGGTTAGTTGTTTAAGTATTTTGAAATGCATTTCGGGCCCATATGTGTGTCTTTTGGGAGCCCACAAGCTTAAACTCGAGAATTAACTTAATTATATCATTAAGAGATATATGTATTCATGTTTAGAAGAAAAACAAACCCTATCCCCCAATACACTTCTAAACACAGAGAGAGAGAGAGTGTGTGTGTGTGTGAGAGAGAGAGAGAAAGAGAGAGAGAGAGAGAGAGAGAGAAGAAGAAGAAGAAGAAGAAGAAGAAGAAGAAGAAGAAGAAGAAGGAAGAAAGAAGGAGAAGAAGAAGAAGAAGAGAATAAGAGAAGACAATAGGGACTCCAAACTTTTGGTTTGCTTAATCATTATCAACTTTAAAGCCCTAAATTGGTGAGTTAATCATTTGTTCCATTCGTTTCGTTTTATTTTCGTTACGATTTCTTGTCGATTAGAATAGGTTGAGTAAAACAGTAGACGACCCATGAAATCATGTTGGAGTATGTATATATAGTTATATGCATAGATATGTATGTTCGTTATTAGAGGATTTAAACTTTGAGATTTATTTGATGATTTTCGGATTTATTTAAATGAGCCCGGATCTGTTTGAGAGGAGAATTACAAATAATTCGTAAGTTAATTATTTTAAGATTCTGTTGGTGTTGGTCGATGTAAAACGCAATTCTGCACCGTTTGGCCAAAAATTAACAATTACAGTAGCAACGAACAAATGTCTAATTGAATATTTTACGATATAAAGAATATGATTTCTTAGTATGTGTTTCATGTATGCTAATATTGAATGTTTGGTTGAGGTAATCGTATCAGAAATAATTGGCTTTATATTGTGGAAATTTTGATAAAAGGTAAACTAGATACGTTGAATAGCATATTGATGATCTTGTAACTCGATCGAAAAATATTGTAGAACGATTGTTATGGGTAAATTGATAAAACTGTACATTGTGATAAATTGGAACGCATCTAAAAGATAGAGATATGATTGGACTATGATGAAGTGGAACTATGTGATAAATGTGCAATTCACAATTATTGGGATAATACAAACGATAAGTGATAATTGTAACATAATTCCTTAGTGTTCACTGCTCCCCATTGTGTGATATGTTTTTTTTGTACCTCGACTTGCTGAGTGTACCCTTTTGCCATTGGCTTTGTGAACAAGCTAGCCTAAGCCTTATGCTCGACTTAATTTATAGACGTCTAGGCATATTGACCGGCCTTCCGTTGTGTATACCTAGTTTGGTTGATTCTGTTGAGAAATAGTTTTACCAAGCTTGGAGACACAAACTGTGTCTCATGTTATTTTATTAGAGATGAGAATCAAGGATAAAATATATAATTATACAAGAGTCCTTCTAATATAACATAACTAAAAAAGGACACCTAAAATTATTATTCAACACTCCCCCTCAAGCTGGTGCAAAGATATCTCTCATGCCCAGTGTAATAACCTGCATTTCCATTTATTCCTAAAATTACATTTTCATATTTAATTGGCAATTGCATTGTATATTTAATTTCATTGGGTATTGACTGCTTCATTTAAATTACATTTCTCATGTTCTAAATTTAATTTCTTGAATTATTGCAAGCTAAGAATGTTGTTGGGGTTAAATTGTAATTTTTATAAAGTTAGTGATACCAGTATGGATTTCAAAATCTGTATTTCAAAACGGTGAAAATAACTTCTATTGACTCAATCAGTATTTTTATGAAACCAGAAAATCAATTCTTAAGTTAAAATGAATTTCCTGTATTTTTGTGGTGACCACCGCGCCCCGAAAATACCAGTTTATGTCCAAAACTGTCCATGTTGTGTTTAACTTCCACAGATTTTGGAAGTGACCGATTTGGACATTTACTTTATTTCCAATTATGGCAAGTGATGATTGCCTTGTGCCTTGTTTGGGAACATACAACTTATATGTACATTCTAGTGCCATAAGCTCTCCTTCCCAAACACACTCAACTTGCCCCCTACTAGTCTAACTTGACCTTTCAATTCATTTGGGAGGTAATTGCAGTGTTTAATCTGCATATATGAGTGATATACGTATGTATATCTGGGTAATTGTAAGTCTTTAGTTAGTTTATAAAACAAATCCATTTTGTTGAGTGAATTAGAACTTACTTGGCCTCCAAGTTCAAATTTGTAGAGCTTATATATACACCACATACACACACTTTAATCTGAAATAAACCAATACACTGGAGTTCTAGAGAGAGCACAGAGAGTTCTACAGATTATTTTAGAGAGAGAGAAGAGCTTCAATCCTCCATAGCTTACAAGCTTGCATTTGGAATTTCTATATTGGGTTTCTTTCTCAACAATTACTTCCATCTCTAATCTCAGTGAGTATTACTAACTCACTAAGAATGTAATCACATGTCTATTTACTGTGTGTTTGTTTAATTTTGTAAGACACCATGATTGATCTCACGTATGAACTCCATGGCTTGAAAATCAAGATTTTCCAAACTTAACTAAAATCTGTTTTTAGAGATGATTATGAAAGATCTTACATCATATATGCTATGTTTGAAGTTTTAGAGCTTAATTTATTCATATGGCAAAGTATATTAAAAATGAAGTTTTGACATCTTTTGAACACTCATAAAATTTGAGAGCTATAGATTGAATCTTGTAAAATTGATCTCATATTTGGAATCCTTGTTGAAAAACAAAGAGATCCATATATAATAGGACATATATACTAACAGAATGGAAATGGGTCAAAAAGACCCCTGTTTTGCTGAAACAGAACAGTTCCTGCGGAGAAGATGAAGCCTCAGCTTCATCTCGCGCCGCGATCGCGCGCGCGAGGAATCGCGCGAGCGGCCCGCGCGAGCGACCTTTCGCGCGAGCGGCCCGCGCGCACGAGGTAGGCGTCTCCAGGCAGACGTAAGAATTTATTTATATAAATGAAAAATTGGCTGGTCGCGCGAGCGAGGGTCGCGCGAGAACCCCTTCGCGCGAGCGATCAGCGCGCGCGACCTTGCTTTCCTCAGGCAGACAGAAAAGTTTATTAATAAAAGGAAATATGGGCATATCGCGCGAGCGGCCCGCGCGAGCGGCTCGCGCGAGCGATACTTCGCGCGAGCGGCCCGCGCGCGCGAGTTCTGACAGTTTCTGTTTTTGTCTGTTTTGTGTTTTAAGGTCTGTTTGGTTCAACATTTGTAGTACTGTTAAGGCTCTGTTTGGGAATTTAGTTGATCAGAACTCTATTGGGTTATGTTTGAATGATTAAAACATTGTAGTATGACTCATTAATCCCCGTACGCATGTTGTATTTATAATTCAGTAAATTGCGGCATGTTTAAGTTTCATGACATACATGTGGGGTCAGTGGTACATGCATGTGGGTGTCAGTGTGTGTGGAAAAGAGTAATGGCAGTGTGGAAAGAGTATGAGTCTGTGTTTGTGGTCGTGGTTGTGGTTGAGTATGAGTTTGTGGTTGTGGTCGTGGTTGTGGTCGTGGTTGTGGTTGTGGTTGAGATTGTGGAGAGGGTATCTTTGAAATGCGACGGTGGCAAATATGGACACTCCCTGACGCCCATGGAAGCGTTAAAGTGTGTGAAGCCGAACTCGGACATTCCCTGGCACCCATGGTAGTGCTAAAGTGTGGCCTACGGACACTCCCTGATAACTCGAGTCTGGATACTGTGTGAGGGGTTGCCCCGGTATTTGCATGGCGGTTAGGGTATTCAAAGTGTGAGGCATTGGACACTCCCTGGTACCCCGGACCAAAGTGTGAGGCAAACTGGACACTCCCTGGCGCCCCGTTGCTAAAGTGTGGCTATCTGAGTGTTTCAAAGATACCAGGAGTAGGATAGTGGGTTGTTGTGGCTGTCGAGAGAAAAGAGTCGGCAAGATGAGTGTGGTGCATTGTTCTCATACACGGTCCCATCTGCGTAAATTTACCCTCTTTAAATAATGTTGTGATTGTTTTCTAAACGAGCTCTTTAATCATAATTATAAACTTGTGGATTTAATTTGGAATTGGAAAAAGGTAAGTGGGTATGTTTTACATTTAAAGTCAAGTTTTTAATACTCACCAGCTTCTTGAAGCTGACGACGTTGATGCGTCCTGGACATTCGTGTTCAGGCTTTTCAGGTTATAACCAGGAGGAATCATACGACTATGCTAATTGAGAATGGCTGCTTCTGGAATAAAGAAACTGTTTATTTTATGCTTTAATTTTATTTGTTTGAGTTTTAAACGGTTTGGTTTTAAGGATGACTGTAACCGACACTAAGTTATTATTTTATTTTCAAGGCGGTCTGTGCCTTAGTTGACCCCGGTTCATAAGATGTAATAAGTTAGAAAATTTTTGTAAGCCTTGATTGCTTTACTCTGATTATTATGTTTTGTTGTTTGACGTTTGGGACGGAATCGATCCTTCAAACTGTCGCGACCTACGGGTCCATAAAGGAAATTAAACGCTTTCCTGATTTATGCTACGTCGGGGCGTGACACCCATCATGCTAAGGATAAAGTGAAACTGCCTACTAGCTAGACTCTTAGTTAGAACATCAACTAATTGATCCCCAGACTTCACAAATGGAGTACAAATGTTTCCATTATTTAACTTCTCCTTGATGAACTGACGGTCAACTTCCACATGCTTGGTTTTGTCATGCTGAACTGGATTGTGGGGAAATACTAATCGCAGCCTTGCTATCACAATATAGCCTCATCGAGTTTTTTGGCTTAAAACCCAAGTCAGACAGAATGATCTGAATCCATAACAACTCACAAACTCCCAGGGCCATAGCCCTAAATTCCGCTTCAGCACTAGATCTAGCTACAACAGACTGCTTCTTGCTTCTCCAAGTTACAAAATTTCCTCCAACAAAGGAACAATTGTGGACATGCGGAATTGCTCATCCACTCTTTTTAGTTTTGTTTTGAGATTGTTTTTGAAAATGGAAAGGAAATGGAAGGTCTGTTGAAAACAGATACAGAGTCGCCACTTGGTCTTTAAGGAACCAATAAACCTAATTTTGACTCACCCAAATGGATAAAGGGCACCGGCCCTTCATAACCAAAGAACTTGGCTCGGGATTTTGGTACGAGAGAGGAAGGAGCCTTTGTCGCGACTAAAACACCCTCAACTCGCCCCGTCTTTCGACGGGTCTCAATTAGCATCCAAATAATCATCTTATACTATGTTTGGTTTCACAAATAATACTATGATAGTATATTACATCACACAAGAATTTTGAAATGGAAGATCGAAAGATAAGATATCATTCAAAAGATCTAAGCCAAATATCACATGATGCAAAAGTGAAAGACCACACAAATAAACCTAGGAAAAATCATCTAATCACATATCAAGTAATTAAGTGTCCCTAATCTAAAGGGGACATGAATTTTTCTTGAAACAAATAATCAAAGAGATCAAAATATGCTTAGCAAGCTAGAGTGATGCATGTTAATCTTTGGGAAAAGAAGACATCTCAATCCCCGGGACGGATGAGAAAGGAGGATTAGATCGAGGGGAAGCATGAACGTGTGATCATGATCATTCCTCACAATCTTCATATATTAGGAGTTACAAAAACCCAAAATCTTACGTGAATGCAATGTATGATCCTAGAACGTGCAAAGGTGGTTGTGTGTTTGTGTACATGGACTTTCTAAAGTGACTTAGAAGTCTAAAAATATGAATGAATGCATGGGGGAAATCATCATGGGATATGTACAAATGTAGTATGGACTACTTCTTAAGATATGAACAAATTTGAAGCACGTATAAGCATCAAATCAGTGGAAGGAAGTAAAAGAATGTTTGCTGTGAATAGTGGACAGAACAGTGACTTGATCTTGTGGAAAATGAAAAGTAGGGTTAGGACAGTTTTCAATACATGATATTTTATGGAGATCATCCTTAGTATGTCTAGAACACAAATCAAAAAGCCAATCCTCAATAAATATTACATATTGAGAGAAATCATATAAACAATAGAGGTTACTCAAAAACAGAGTCCGTACTGTCGACTGAAATGTTGAAAAATATTATAAAATGAAAAGAAAAGATCTAGAGGCCCATATTATACACAACGTTCCCTAAGACACTTAAGTTCAAGTAACAAATGAGTTGAGACCACTTCCTTTGGAAAAGTGTTCTGTAAAACAAGTTGAAAGTCAACCAAGCTGCTGTGACAGCAAAAACAGAATATCTGGAGAGAATGTTTGGGTCCAAATGGACCACTTTCAAGTATTTCCAAGTCAAACCAAAAATCATGGGTGTTCTCTAATGAGTCAGGAAGACTTTCCAAGTGGTCTTGCATCCATACATTGAGTATTGAGTTCTAGAGAAATCTTTGAGCTCAGATCATTCACTGTTTTGACTCACTGTTTTAAAGATTTTGGAAAAACTTGAGTTTTCTTTCTTGAGATCAAAATGAGAGGGTTTGAGAGGGGTTTTGAAATAGAGGTTTTAAAAGTATATTTTCAACATCAAATAGAGATTATGACCTCTTGAAATATCAACATCAAACTCATTATCAAGAACCCCCAATATTATTGTAGACGTTCATTTTTATTTTGAACATAACTTCAAGGATACCTTGGAGGTATTGAAGTTATAATCATCATCTATTAAACATGTTTTTGAGGTCAAGAGCTACTATCCATAAGGATTCACTCACCTCAAACTTTATGTCATCTTTTAGATGATGAAGAGCAAGTAAATAAATAAAGAAAAAACAATAAAAGAAAGAAATGAGATTAAGAAGAGCTGAACATAATATGAACAAGCAAGTAAATAACAATCAATAGATGATAATCAATGTGATTTTGAACTTGTAGCTTGGTGTTTCACTCATAGATATTGACATTTGGACATAGAAGTAGCTCCCTAACTCATGAATACTTAGAGAACTGGTGGTTGGATGTATTGATGATGAAGTATATAGAAGGATGATGGAAGAACTTGAGTTTAGAACTCACTTTCTATAGAAAATCAGTGGGAGAAGCTCCATTTCTCTCTTCTAAACCTATCTCTATCTCTCTTTCTCTCTAAAACTTTCTAAAGTTTTTAACTTGCCCCCCCCCCCAAATGAAGAGCAATGGGGGGTTTATATAGGCTAATTTGGGGAGGTTTTGGGATTTAGAAAGTGTTCCCATTGGTCCCAAACATCTGTGAACATAAAACTACATCGTTTTGGTTTTTAATTAATCAAATTGGACCCCCAAATAAATTTAAAAAATGGACTCTATGACGGTTGAGTGCCGCCGCGACACTGCTCCTCAGATGCCCAGAAAATTGTATTTAGACCCCCAGAGGTTCCGGTATTCGCAAAATGCCCTATTTCGTCCGAAATTCACAGAAAATGCGTACGAACTCCAAACTGAGCTTGTGATATACCGTTGGAAAGGTATCGAAGTCTACTTTCTATATAAAATGTTTCGGATTCAGTTCACTTTGAAAAGTTTTACGGTATTCGTGATAAAAGCCAATTTGCTCGCCTTTTTTACCTCAGAAATTAATAATAAATCTATTTTAAATCCAGAAATTATGTGCGATATACCGTTGGAAAGCTATTGACCTTTAATATCCATGAAAAATATTTGAAAATTGTTACGGTGCTCCGGTTTCAAAGTCAACTTTTAGTCAAACTGGTTAAACTTGGGATTCCCGAGAAGTTCTGGAAACCTCTGGGAGCTCCCAGGAGCTAACGTTTTCGTTCAATTTCTTTTAAAACTCATTTTAATACTTTCTACATGATCCAGAATGATCTTGGAATTTTTTTGGTGAATTCGGATGATTTCGATCACCCTTGGTCAAACCGGTCAAACCGGTCAACGGGGACTTTTCGGGACTTTCGGGACTTCTGGGGGTCTCTGGGAGCTGATGATTTCATCTGATTTTAATTAAAAATTCATTTTCTTACTTTTCTTACGACATAGCATGTTTCCAGAACTTTTGGTCCAAATCTGGGAGTTTTCGGGCTTTTAGGGGCATGTTTGTTATTCTGAGCATTTTGAGAAATAGAACTAACTTCCAAGAGTCCTTTTGAGTCTTTTTCGATCATTGTGAACCACCAAGCTATAGGTCTCATAAACCTGATAGCCGAAAAAATGGGGTGTCTACAGTTTGCCCCTCTTTGGCATGAACTTACGAGGCAACGCATGTCGCAAGCGAGTGCCAAAGCTTTGAAGAGACAGGTCTTTTGGAGGCTATAGATTTAGGATACAAAGTGTTGTAAAAATGCAATGATGAAAACAAGAACACTGAGGCTGGTGTTGGTCGTGCTCTTCATGAGCTGCCTACGTATCCCAAGGGAATTAGACCAAGACGTAGTTCGGGGCACAAAGGAACAAATCATACATGCACAACAAGATAGGTGGATGCTATGCTCTGAGGATGATATGAAATGCATGGATGTGATATGAATTGTGTCATGAGTCCTATCATGCCTAGTGTTCTAATCCTGGTATGTGTTGGTGTTGTGGGGTGTGTACCACTCCGATTGGACTTATGTCGTGCTAGTGTTGAATCTAATGCAGTGGTTGATCCTGATAAGGATACCAAGGTGTTGAAGACTATGGGTCTCGGGCAAACTTCTTAAATTACGAGAAGTGTGCTTCGCAAACAAATGCAATCGAACGTGGGGTCCCAGAGGACGACGATTAAAGATAATCGACAGACACAGAAGTCCTGGATACCAAGCGATGGATGAGGAAGTTCAAGATAGCCAATTAGAGAAGGGTTTCGCGATAACCGTCAAGCGAGAAAGCTCACAATAGCTGATGGGTTGGTGAGAGGGCTCATAATTTTTGAAAAGGGAGTGAGGAAGCTCACGATAAGGGAGAAGCTCACGATTTTTGTTTGTTGAGAAAGCTCATGATCTTTATTTGAGGAAGCTCACGATAACCGATGGGTAGGTGAGGGGGCTCACAATTTTGGATAGAGGAGTGAGGAAGTTCACGATAAGTGAAAAAGCTTATGATAAGTGAGAAAACCCACGATTAGTGAGAAAGCTCACGAATTTGGACAAAGGAGTGAGGAAGCTCATGATAAGTGAGAAAGCTCGCAATTTTGGACAAAGGGGTGAGAAAACTCACGATAAGTGAGAAAGCTCACGATTTTGGACGAAGGAGTGATGAAGCTCACGATAAGTGAGAAAGCTCACGATAAGTGAGAAAGCTCACGATTTTGAATGAAGGAGTAAGGAAGCTCATGATAAGTGAGAAAGCTCACAATAAGTGAGAAAGCTCACGATTTTGAATGAAGGAGTGAGGAAGCTCATGATAAGTGAGAAAGCTCACGATAAGTGAGAAAGCTCACGATTTTGGACAAAGGGGTGAGAAAGCTTACGATAAGTGAGAAAGCTCACGATTTTGGACAAAGGGGTGAGAAAGCTCACGATAAGTGAGAAAGCTCATGATTTTGGACAAAGGAGTGAAAAAGTTCACTATAAGTGAGAATGCTCATGATAAGTGAGAAAGCTCACGAATTTGAATTAAGGAGTGAGGAAGCTCATGATAAGTGAGAAAGCTCATGATTTTGGACAAAGGGGTGAGAAAGCTAACGATAAGTGAGAAAGCTCACGATTTCGGATAAAGGAGTGAGAAAGCTCACGATAAGTGAGAAAGCTCACAATTTTGAATGAAGGAGTGATGAGGTTCATGATAAGTGAGAAAGCTCACGATAAGTGAGAAAGCTCACGATTTTGGACAAAGGGGTGAGAAAGCTCATGATAAGTGAGAAAGCTCGCGATTTCGGACAAAGGAATGAGGAAGCTCACGATAAGTGAGAAAGCTCACGATTTTGAATGAAGGAGTGAGGAAGCTCATGATAAGTGACAAAGCTCATGATAAGTGAGAAAGCTCACGATTTTGGACAAAGGAGTGAGGAAGCTCACGATAAGTGAGAAAGCTCACGATTTTGAATGAAGGAGTGAGGAAGATCATAATAAGTGAGAAAGCTCACGATTTCAGAAAAAGGAGTGAGGAAGCTCACGATAAGTGAGAAAGCTCACGATTTTGAATGAAGGAGTGAGGAAGCTCATGATGAGTGAGAAAGCTCACGTTAAGTGAGAAAGCTCACGATTTTGGACAAAGGGGTGAGAAAGCTCACAATAAGTGAGAAAGCTCACTATTTCGGACAAAGGAGTGATGAAGCTCACGATAAGTGAGAAAGCTCACGATTTTGGACGAAGGGGTGAGAAAGCTCACGATTTCAGACAAAGGAGTGAGGAAGCTCGCGATAAATGACAAATCTCATGATAAGTGAGAAAGCTCACGATTTTGAATGAAGGAGTGAGGAAGCTCATAATAAGTGAGAAAGCTCATGATAAGTGAGAAAGCTCACGATTTTGGACAAAGGGGTGAGAAAGCTCACGATAAGTGAGAAAGCTCACTATTTCGGACAAAGGAGTGAGGAAGCTCACGATAAGAGAGAAAGCTCACGATTTTGAATGAAGGAGTGATGAAGCTCATGATAAGTGAGAAAGCTCACTATTTTGTACGAAGGAGTGAGGAAGCTCATGATAAGTGAAGAAGCTCACGATAACCAACGGACACGGAGCCTTGGATTGTGAATAAACAAAGCTTGCCCTAGGAGTCAGCATCTTTTGACTGCGGGCGGTGTTGTTCAATCGTTGGTCGATTTTTATGATGACCAATCCAGAAATTTGGTTCAAGTTCTGTTGGGGATGGTATGGGATTCTCCGAGAATCTCTCTTAACTATTTTAATTCTTGACTGAGAACCAGGATTCAACTCCGATCTCTCACAGTTGATCAAATCTTACAATCGTCGGTCCGAAAAGCCTATTCAGGCCTCCAAGATGATTGACGGATGTGGAAGCACTAATGATGGACATGGAATCCTTAAGATGATTGACGGACTTGGTAGTCCCTGTGGACACGCGGAATTCCACCTCTTGATTGTTTTGAAATCATTTTGAAAAAAGAGAGAAAAGGTCTGTTGAAAACAGATACATAGTCGCCACTTGATCTTTAAGGAACCAAGAAACCTAATTTTGACTCACCCAAACGGATAAAGGGCACCGGCCCTTCATAACCAAAGAACTTGGCTCGGGGTTTTGGTAGAGAGAGGAAGGAGCCTTTGTTGCGACTAAAACACCCTCAACTCGCCCCGTCTTTCGACGGGCCTCAATTAGCATCCAAATAATCATCTTATACTATGTATGGTTCGACAATTAATACTATGATAGTATATTACATCACATAAGAAAATTTGAAATGGAAGATCTAAAGATAAGATATCATTCATAAGATCTAAGCCAAGCATCACACAATGCAAAGTGAAAGATCACACAAAACAAACCTAGGAAAAATCGTCTAATCACATATCAAGTAATAAAGTTTTCCTAATCTAAGGGGACATGAATTGTTCTTGAAACAAATAAATCAAAGAAAACAAGGATGCTTAGCAAGCTAGAATGATGCATGTTAATCTTTGAGAAAAGAAGATCTCTCAATCCCTGGGACGGATGAGAAATGAAGAATTGACCGAGGGAAAGCATAAACGTGTGATCAAATTCATCCCTCATAATCTTCTTAGATTAGGAGCCACAAAAGCCCCAAATCTTGCATGGATGCAGTGTATGATCCTAGAATGTGCAAAGGTTGTTGTGTGTTTGTGTACGTGGATTTTCTAAAGTGACTTAGAAGTCTAAAAAGATGAATGAATGCATGGGGGAAATCATCATGGTATATATACAAATGTAGTATGAATTACTTCCTAAGACATGAGCTAAATTGAAGTACATGTAAGCATCAAATCAAAGGGGGAAAGTAAAAGTGTGCTTGCAGTGAATAGTGGACAGAACAGTAACACGATCTTGTGAAAATGGAAAAGAGGGGTTAGGAATGTTTTCAATGCATAATATTTTTACGGAGATCTTCCTTATTGTGTCTAGAACATAACCCAAAAATACAATCTTTAATAACTATTACAGATTGAAAGAAATCATATGAACAATGGAGGTTACTCAGAAACAGAGTTCGTACTGTCGACTGAAATGTCCAAATATCTTAGAAAATGAAAACAAAACATCTAAAGGCCCATATTATACAAACAGTTCCCTAAGACACTGAAGTTTAAGGTAAAAATAATTTGGGACCACTCCTTTTGGAAAAGTGATCTGGAAAATAAGCTGAAAGTGGACCAAGATGTTGTGATAGCAAAAATAGAATATCTGGAGAGAATGTTTGGGTTCAAATGGACCATTTTCAAGTATTTCTAAGTCAAACCAAAAATCATGGGTGTTCTCTAATGAGTTAGGAAGATTTTCCAAGTAGTCTTGCATCCATACATTGAGTATTGAGTTCTAGAGAAATCTTTGAACTCCGATCACTCACTGTTTTGAAGATTTTGGGAAAAACTTGAGTTTTCTTTCTTGAAACCAAAATGAGAGGGATTGAGAGGGGTTTTGAAATAGAGGTTTTGAAAGTATATTTTCAACATCAAATAGAGATTATAACCTCTTGGAATATCAACATCAAACTCATCATCAAGAACCCCCAATATTATTGGAGAGATTCATTTTTATTTTGAACACAACTTCAAGGATACCTTGGAGGTATTGAAGTTATAATCATCATCTATCAAACATGTTTTTGAGGTCAAGAGCTACTATCCATAAGGATTCACTCACCTCAAACTTCATGTCATCATTTAGAGGATGATGAACTAGTATGCAAATAAAAATGTCAAAAAAGAAATGAGGTTAGGAAGAGATGAACATAATATGAACAAGCAAATAAATAACAATCAATAGATGATAATCAATGTGATATTGGACTTGTAGCTTGGTGTTTCACTCATAGATGTTGACATTTGGACATGGAAGTAGCTTCCTAACTCAAAAATGCTTAGAAAAATGGTGGTTGGGTGTATTGATGATGAAATATATAGAAGAATGGTGGAGGAAAACAAGATTGAAACTCATTTTCTATAGAAAAATAGTAGGAGGAAGCTCCTTTCTCACTTCTAAATCTATCTCTATCTCTCTTTCTCTCTACAACTTTATCAAGCTTTTCACTTGGCCCCCCCAAAATGAAGAGCAATGGGTAATTTGGGGTGGTTTTGGGATTTAGAAAGTGCTCCCATTGGTCCCAAACATCTGTGAACATCAAACTACATCGTTTTGGTTTTTAATTAATCAAATTGGACCCTTAATCAAAATTACAAAAATGGACTATTTTGGGGGAGAGTGCCGCGGCGGCATTGGGCTAGTGCCGCAGCAGCATTGCTCCTCTTTTGTCCAGAAAATGCTATTTAGGCCCCCAGAGGTTATGGTATTCACGAAAAGGTCCTATTTGGTTCGAAATTCACAAATGCATACGAACTCCAAATTGAGGTTGTGATATACCGTTGGAAAGGTAATGGAGTCTATTTTACATTAAAAAATAGTTTGTAGATAGGTCACTTTGAAATGTTTTGCGGTATTTGCGATAAAAGTCGATTTGATCGCCTTTTTTGCCTTCAGAAATTCATAATAAACTCGTTTTAAATCTGAAAATTGTGTGTGATATACCGTTGGAAAGCTATTGACCTCTAGTATCCATGAAAAATGTTTGAAAATTGTTACGGTGCTCCGGTTTCAAAGTCAAATTTTGGTTAAACTGGTCAAACCTGGGATTCCCGGGAAGTTCTAGGAACCTCTAGTAGCTCCCAGGAGCTGACTTTTTCGTGTGATCTTCTTTTAAAACTTACTTTAATACTTTTCACATGATCTAGAATGATTCAGGTGAATTTGGACGATTTTGGTCAAACCTTGTCAAACCTTGGTCAAACCGGTCAACGGGGACTTTCTGGGAACTTCCGGGGGTCTCTGGGAGTTGACGATTTCATCTGACTTTACTTCAAAACTCATTTTATTACTTTTCTTATGACGTAGCATGTTTCCAGAACTTTCGGTCCAAATCTGGGAGTGTTTGGGCTTTTAGGGGCATTTTGGTCATTCTGAGCATCTTGAGAAATAGAACCAACTTCCAAGAGTCCTTTTGAGTCTTTTTCGATCATTGTGAACCACCAAGCTATGGGTCTCCTAAATCTGATAGCCGACAAAATGGGGTGTTTCCCATCTTTGGCATGAACTTGCGAGGCAACGCATGTCGCAAGCGAGTGCCAAAGCTTTAAAGAGACAGGTCTTTTGGAGGCTATAGATTTAGGATAAAAAGCGTTGCAAAAGATGCAATGATGCTGAGGCTAGTGCTGGTCGTGCTCTTCGTGAGCTGACTACGTATCCCGAGGGAATCAGACTAGGATGTAGTTCGGGGCACAAAGGAACAAATCACACATGCACAGCGAGACAGACAGATGCTATGCTATGAGGATGATATGCAATGCATGGGCGTGATATGAATTGTGTCATGAGTTCTATCATGCCTAGTGTTCTGATCCTAGTATGAGCAGGTGCTGTGGGGGGGTGTGCCACTCTAAGTGGGCTGGTGTTGTGCTAGTGTTTGCGACTGTGATGTGGTGGATGACTCGGATAAGGACATCAAGGTTTAGAAGACTTTGGGTCTAGGGGAAAACTTCTGAAATTTGGGAAGTGTGCTTTGCAAGTGAATGTAGTCAGATGTGGGGTCCCTAAGGACGTTAATCAAAGATGAAGTTTGACAGATAACCGATGGACATGGAAGTCCTGGACACAGAAACCCTAAGAATTCAAGAGATGGACATGAAAACCCAGAGATGTCAAGCGACAGACACAGAAGCACCATTAATGGACATGGAAGATGAACACAACATATTTTGAATGAGAGTGAAGGTAAACTAATGATGATTAATGGACTGACAATTCACGAATCGTGATGATGAGTATACAGTGAACTACTGTGACTGTCATGGGTTAGACTGACGATGATGAGTCGACAGTGAACTACTGTGACTATCATGGATTAGGTCAACAGTTGGACTAATCGTGATTAGAAGGACTGACGATGTACGAATTGAGATGACGAGTCAACAGTGAACTACTGTGACTGTCATGGATTTAATCAATGGTTGGACTAACCGTGATCAGAAGAACTGACCATGCACTAATTAAGGTGACGAGTCAACAATGAACTATTGTGACTGTCATGGATTGGACTGATGATGACGAGTCGACAGTGAACTACTGTGACTGTCATGGATTGGAATGACGATGTACGAATCGAGATGACGAGTCGACAGTGAACTACTATGACTGTCATGGATTGGACTGATGATGACGAGTCGACAGTTAACTACTATGACTGTCATGGATTGGACTGACGATGTACGAATCGAGATGACGAGTCGACAGTGAACTACTATGGCTGTCAGGATTGAACTGTCGATGTACGAATCGAGATGACGAGTCGATAGTGAACTACTGTAACTGTCATGGATTGAACTGACGATGTACGAATCGAGATGACGAGTCGACAGTGAACTACTATGACTATCATGGATTGAGCTGACGATGTACGAATCGAGATAACGAGTCGACAGTGAACTACTGTGACTGTCAGGATTGAACTGACGATGTACGAATCGAGATGACGAGTCGACAATGAACTACTGTGACTATCAGGATTGAACTGCCGATGTACGAATCGAGATGATGAGTTGACTGTGAACTACTATAACTTTCATGGATTGAACTGATGATGTACGAATCGAGATAACGAGTCGATAGTGAACTATTGTGACTATCAGGATTGAACTGTCGATGTACGAATCGAGATGACGAGTCGACAGTGAACTACTGTGACTGTCATGGATTGAACTGATGGTTGGACTAACCTTGATTAGAAGAACTGACGAATTGATATGCCTGTTGGGGATTAAATTGAATCTGCTGGGGGGTAAAGCGACTCTGCTAGGGATGAAAGTGGTTTTTTCTGTGGTCTTGACTGAGATACACCATATTCGTTTAGGACACTTTTCTGGAGATGAACCAGCTCTGTTGGGAAAGACTTTGTTGGGGATGAGAAGATTCGACTGGGGAAAGAATGGTTGCACTGCGAATAGCTATTCATCAGCGGATAAAGAACATTTGTGACATGATTTCGGGTTGGCTGCTGAGGAGCTGGTACAAGATAGCCAGTGGATCTTGTGAATTGATTTTGTAAAGGCAAGTGAATGTGATTAGCGGGGTGTCACCAATGCTGGAGGTTCTTGGGACTCATATCATGTTGTAGACTTGACAAGTGCAGTAATGGTGTTTGGAATTTCTACTTGTATCCACAGGTTTTATAATTGGTAATCACTTTAAACCCATACATTTGAGACCATTAGGACAAATAGACTTGACAGCAACAATGATGACAAGGAAAATTGGATTGGTCTGTATGAACCTTGAACTTTGATACAGTTTCAATTAGATTATTACTGACTTAACCAAACAAGGATTGACTTGACAGAAGTAACGACACGAAGTGCCCAAATTAGCATAATTCAATGTGTCTTTGTCATAAGCGATGTACCGCTTATCTTTTATGTTCACTCCTCATCTTAATATGATAGCACTTTGCTGATAAATCTGGTTTTTGAAAATTCTTCCCTATTGATCTAATCAATTCTTTGCTTCTCCCAAGAAGTGCTTGGAATTAGTGCCTTAGCTTTTAGAATAAAAGATACTCTATTTCACAAAATTTTCAAAACAAGTTGGTGACTTGAAAACTTGCCCTTGGTTTAAAGGGATCGTGTTAGGCAAATGGAGTTTGCCCCTAGTTTAAGGTATAGGAAGTAGAATTCATAGGCAAACGAGGTGGGTGACCGAAGTTTTCCCCTAGTTTGGACAATGGTTTATTGGAGGTTTTTGGGCAAACGAGGTAGGTGACTGAAGTTTTCCCCTTGCATGAAGGGTAGATAGTAAAATTTAGGTAAACGAGGCGGGTAGTCAAAGTTTGCCCCTAGTGTGGAAGGTGATTTTCTGGCTTGAGGCAAGGACCATGACTTTAATCTCTCAAATGCTCATAACTTTTGCCTAGGCACCAGTGAGGTGACCTAGCCAGCTCTTTTCTCTCTTTTGTTATTGCTCACCTTGGATTTAGCTCTAATTTTTGCCTAGGCGTCCTTTCGAATTTTCGACCTAGCGAGCCATCTTTCTTTTCATTTTGAAAGTCTGCCTACGTACCCCCGAGCGGGGATCAGATCCAACGTAGTTTGGGCCAAAGTTTTGAAAGAAAAGGGGGGTGATTATGATGGTGTCGACCGAACCGATGCAGTTGCCTATGTATCCTCGAGAGGGAATCAGGTCAAGCGTAGTTCAAGGCAAGGTCTTGAAAGAAATTGGTTTGATTATGATGGTGTCGACCGAACCAATACGGTTGCCTACGTATCCCCGATTGGGAATCAGGTCAAGCATAGTTCAAGGCAAGGTTTAAAGGAAATTGGTTGATTATGATGGTGTCGACCGAACTGATGCGGTTCCCTACGTATCCCCAAGTGGGAATCAGGTCGAGCGTAGTTCAAGGCAAGGTCTTTGAAAGAAAAGAGGGTTGATTATGATGGTGTCGACCGAATTGATGCGGTTGCCTACATATCCCCGAGTGGGAATCAGGTTGAGCGTAGTTCAAGGCAAGGTCTTTTTGGAAAGGTTGAGGTATGAGAATTTTTCAAACCAATCGCCAAATAAGTTCAAAGTTGAGCCACTTGTGGTAGCTTTGAATAAGAGGATTCGATTTCGATCTCCCTTTCTTTTCTTTTTATTTTGAGGATTGGTCCTTTTCACTTTCGCCTAGCTAGTCAATTTTGCTTTTCATGTAGTTGATTATTGCAAGATCTTTCAATCGCGATCTTAAAATTCCAAAATGTGCATGTCAGCTCTCGGAATTTATTTGTGGTTATTCCTGTCACGCCCGACGTAGCATAAATATGGAAAGCGTTTAATTTCCTTTATGGACCCGTAGGTCGCGACAGTTTGAAGGATCGATTCCGTCCCAAACGTCGAACAACAAAAACAATAATCAGAGTAGAGCAATCAAAGCTTACAAATATTTTTCTAACTTATTACATAGTACAGCACGGGGTCTCTAAAGGCACAAACCGTCTTAAATTAAAACAATAACTTAGTGTCTATTACAGCCATCCTTATTACAGAATCAGTTTAACTCAAAACATATGAAAGCAAATTCTATTTCCAGCAGTTGTTTCTCAATTTGCATAGTCATAACGTTCAGCCTGATCATAACCTGAAAAACCTGAACACGAATGTCCAGGACGCATCAACGTCGTCAGCTTCAACAAGCTGGTGAGTATTAAAAACATAACTTTGAATGTAAAACATATTCATTTACCTCTTTACATATCTCATTTAATCCGATATTAAAATAAGGAGTTCATTTTAGGAAACAACCACAATATTAATTAAAAAGATATATTTCTCGTATATGTGACCGTGTATGAGAATAATGCACCATCTCATCTTACCGACTCTTTTCTCTCGACAAGACCCAACAACCCACCACTACACACTGGTATCTTTGAAACGCTAAGATAGCCACACTTTAGCACAGGGGTGCTAGGGAATGTTCAGTTTGCCTCACACTTTGGTCCGGGGTACCAGGGAGTGTCCATTGCCTCACACTTTGACTACCTAATCTGCCATGCAAATACCGGAGGAACCCTCACGCAGTATCCAGACTCGGGTATCAGGGAGTGTCCGTAGGCCACACTTTAGCACTACCATGGGTGCCAGGGAATGTCCAAGTTCGTCTTCACACACTTTGACGCTACCATGGTCGCTAGGGAGTGTCCAGTTTTGCCACCGTCGCATTTCAAAGACACCCTCGCCGCAATCTCAATCACAACACACTTTGGTACTCACTTACCAGGGAGTGTCCACATCACAATCTCAACCGCACTCACTATACCACACAAACCATAACACTTTTCCATGCTGACCAACATTCACACTCACCATGCATGTACAACTAACTCCACATGTATGTCATGAAACTTTAAAACATTAGGCAACTCACTGAATTATAAAAAAAACATGTGTACGGGGCTTGATAAGTCGTAATAAAATGTTTTAATCGTTTAAACATAACTAAAAAAGATTCTGATTTAATAATATTCCCAAACAACTCACTGAATTATAAAAACAACATGTGTACGGGGCTTGATAAGTCGTAATAAAATGTTTTAATCGTTTAAACATAACTAAATAAGATTCTGATTTAATAATATTCCCAAACAGAGCTTTAACAATATATTAATTTTATCCCAAACAGTCCCTTATCACCAAACAAGCCAAACTATAAACTACCAGAAGTCGCGCGGGCGGGCCGCTCGCGCGAAAGGTCGCTTGCGCGGTCCGCTCGCGCGATGTGCCCAATTTTCATTTTCTTTATTAAAACCTTTCTATTTGCCAGCATACAGGAAGATCGCGCGCGCGGGTCGCTCGCGTGAATCGCTCGTGCGATTGCTCGCGCGAGTTGAAGTTGAGGCTTCGTCTTCTTCCTCAGACTGCTCTGTTTCAGAAAAACAGGGTCTAAATTGACCCATTTTCAATTTCGAAAGTTAATAGGCCTTATTATATATGAATCTCTTTGTTTTTCAATGAGGATTAAGAATCCATAACTAATGTTACATGAATCAATCTATAACTCAAGAATTATATGAAAAGCTAAAAGATCACAAAACTAATTTTCTTATATACTTTTTCCTATGAACAAATTGGTTTCTAAAACTTTGGGTATAGCATATGCGACAAGTAATCTATCATTTTTATCCATACAAACTGATTTTGGTTGAGTTTTGGAAACCATGATTTTTCAAGCCATGATCACTAACGTAAAATTTCCATGGAGGTTTTACATACTAAGCTACACACACAGAAATTAAGCATGTAATTACATTCATAGTGAGTTAATAATACTCACCAGATTAAGAGCAAAGAGATTTGTTGAGAAAGATAAGCACAATGAAAAACCAACTCCAAGCTTTGGCTATGGAGTCTTTAAGCTCTTGTCTTCTAGAGAATTTTGGTATAACTCTCTGAGTTTCTCCAGATATGTGTGTGAGCTAGTGACTAGCATATATATAGAAGCCAAAGTTTGTGAACTTGGGCTCCAAGTTGTTTGTTTGATACTCAAAAAATGTATTGCCTTTTCCAAATACTAATTACCATATCAGCTTATACGTATATGATATATACACAGATTGTGTTACTCAACAACTTCCCAAGGGCCAAGCATATGTATGTAGGGGTCAAATTTGAAATGTTGTTTGGGTATGAGAGCTTATGGCATAAACTAATACACAACATAGGAGCACAACCAAACAATGCTTTATCAAATGATTGGTTTCCATAAATGGGAAAAAAAAGTGTCTGTCAAATCTAACTTTACATCACTTCCAAAATCTGTGGAAGTTTAGCACAGCGTGGACAGTTTTAAACATAAACTGGTATTTTCGTGGCGCGGTGTTCGTCACAAAAATACAAAAAAATTCATTTTAATGTAGGAAATGATTTCCCAGTTTTATAAAAATACTATTTGAGTCAAAAGAAATTATTTTCACCGTTTTAAAATACAGATTTGAAATTCAACACAGGTATTACTAAATTTACAGAAATTATAGTTTGACCCCAAAAGAGTTTTAATTATGAAGTAAAACAAGAAATCGGATTTATCATACAAGAATTGTAAATTAAAATGAGATCAGCAATACAGATTAATCATGGAAATTCAAATTGAAATTAAATGCAAATGCAAATACAAGTAATTAAATGGAAATGCAGGTTGTTACAGTTCCGTGCCTTTGGAAATGTGATCTAGGCACGTTCTTATGATGTACCTTGAAGCATACGATTCTCTCATTTATTTCATCAAAAATTTCTTTATTTCATTTTCTCCATCATTTTGACTGGCTAAGGTCAGATCTTGGAAATCAATACCTTTTTCAGCTCTAACTTTTGCTTAGGTGCCCTTTCGGGTTTTCACCCTAGCGAGCTTTTCTTTTCTTTCTTTTTCTTTCTTTTCTTTTTTTTTTTTTTATTGTTTTGTTTTGTTTTTTTTTTGTTTTGAAAGGGGAGAAGAAACTCATTGAAAGTGTTTGGCTACCATTAAGGACTAAGTCTGTACTGCTTTCAATAGACAGATTGTATGGCTCCCCATTGGATTGTGCTCAAGGCTTTGAAATGGTGGAAAAAGGGTGTTGGGCAAGCCCCAAGTCAGTTTCAAACATGTCTTTTCAAGATTGAGGCAAGAACATCTTTAAATTCTTAAAGTAAGACCATTCAATTCTCAGCTCTTCATCGGTGTCAGCATGAATTCGACTTTGACCTTTTAGGACTCTTTTTTATTTTGTTGCAGAAAAAATATTAGCAGAGCAGTATCTATGGTAATTTGAAAAGTGACATTTCAGTTTGATGATTCATGCATTTATGACTAGACACATCAGATTAAGCAAAATGAGATTTCATTCCATTAAAGGAGAAGGATTGCATTTCTTGGTACAGACTCAACCGAACTTTAAAAATAGACGGACTCGACCACAAGACTACTCTTGAAATAGACATAGAACAGACTCGACTTGGTCTCAAATGGAGTGTCATGATGACTCGTTTGTTATTCTTATTCTATTTTTTTTCTTTTTAGTAGAAGCTCCAGACACCATCACTTTACTGCATAGCTTCAACACTCATTGGCATCATCAAAGGGATCACTCGAGCGGTTGATCCAAGCCAAGATAGTGGATAGGATTAGGATGGGGTACATCCTCTATGAGGTTCTGAATGTCATGGCGGAGGCGGATGCATTGATCGGTGGCATGGCCTAGATTTTGGTGGTAAGCACATCGTAGGCTCATGTTGTAGTGGGAGGGTATGGGATCTGGTAGCGGCTTGTGAGGGAGGAGCTGTAGGTGGCCCTTTCTGAGTAGGTAGTCCAAGGCTGTGGAAAGGGGAACATCAAGTTTGGAGAATTCGCGAGGGCCTTTTGGGCGATTTGGCGGAATAGACTGGTATGGACGGAGAGGGTAGTCCATTGGTTGGTTACTAAGTGTACTGACATCTGAGGAGGCTAGGGGATAGTTGGGTCTCTTGGACTGGTGATGGGGTTCATCATTCTTGAACTTTCCTTCTCTGATGGCATCCTCTATTCTGGTGCCTATTTTAAACAGTTCTTCAAATATTGAGATAGACTAGTAGAATAGTTTGTCGTGGTACACTGGTTGCATGTTCTTGACCAGCATATGTACTTGCTCTTTCTCAACAGGTCTGTGGATCATTTGGGCCACTTTATTCCTCCATCTGTTCAAGAACGCAACGAAGGACTCATATATGTTTTGCCTGGTCGTCTCTAGGTCCCGGATGGTGACATCAAACTCTTGGTCGTAAGAGTAGTGATCAATAAAAGTTCTAGCAACATCTTCCCAGACTCGGGTCTTGGAGGCTTCAAGAGTTAGGAACCAGGATAGTGCGACATTCTTAAGGGTTTGAGGGAATAGCATAAATATGTGCTCATGAGTGCATCCCATAGGTTGGAAGATATTCATGCACAACTTGATGTGACTTTTTGGGTTCCCGGTCCCATCGAAGCGATCAATCTCTGGCATTTTGAAGTTCTCGGGCAGTTTCACTTTGACGGGTTCGAACAGGCCTTCTAGATCTAGCATGTAGTCGTTAACCCCCTTTCTCTTTCTTAGTACACTTTCCAGCTTGTCTACTTTATCCATCTTTTCTTGAAATTTTTTCTCATATACAGGTGGCGGGACCTCATGAAACCATTCTTCTTCCCCATTATTCTTATGTACAAAGACGGGAGGTGGTACGAACCCGAGAGGTGGTGGTGGCATGAACCCTACTGGTGGTGGTGGGAACCCATGTGGGTACTGTGGCTGCTGCTGTTTTAGTTCTTCCATGAAACTCAAAACTTGGGCTATGCGATCAGATTGCTGGCTTATGGTTGCTCCCAACTCAGTGACCTTGTTTTCTAATTCTTCCTGATTCATGTTAGAATGACTTAGCGGGCTAATTTTGACCAAATGACTGTTCGAACTTCTGACTCAAGACGTGGATCCCAGTTGCTGACTTCGGGAATCTATACTGACCTACAGATTTGAGAGGAGAGGTGTATCAGATTCTAATAGTGACAACTTTAGATAGACAATGATAGTGATGTTAACAGACATGGACTAACTTGTGTAAGACGGACTGAGATAGTGCGTGCAGACCGATAGGAATGGTGCATGCATGTGAGACAAGCACGCGGATATAAGCCCTAATCTATATGATGCTCCTATTTCTAACAGATAGTAGTTAAACAAGTAAGGTCCTAGCCATATAGAGTGTGTTAACCTTACTTTCCAGTATAATCACCAAGGGGCTTCAGAAATTTTGGATAGTTTTTGGGAGAAACAGGGATTTGGAAGATTCGGAGAAATTTTTAGAAGTCATTTGAGTTTCTAGAAAAAATAGGGATTTCTGGTTGATTTGGACTGAGCTTCTAGAAGAAACTGGTATTTTGGGTATTTATGAGAAATATGGATAGAGTTTCTAGGAGAAACAAGTATATCTTGGCATTTTTGGGTGATTTAGGCAGAGTTTTTGGGAGAAACAAGTACTATGGGTATTTCTGGGAAATTTGGATAGAGTTTCTGGGAGAAACTAGTATATCTAGGAAGATAGGATAGAGTTGCTGGGAGAAACTGGTATATTTGGGAAATTAGGGAGATTTAGACAGAGTTTCTGGGAAAAACTGGTTAATATGGTTATATCTGGGATATCTGGACAGAGTTTCTGGGAAAAACTGGTTAATGTGGTTATATCTGGGATATATTGACCGAATTTCTGTGAGAAACTGGTTAATATGGTTATATCTAGGATATCTGGACAGAGTTTCTGGAAGAAACTGGTTAATATGGTTATAGTGATCATACTGTCTAGCAGGTTTTCATACTCCTATGTCTTAGGACCGACAAACAAGGTTTGCAGTGTATATCTTTGTGAGCATGGAGCAGACATCTTTGTCATGGTGCCTAGGCAGGTCAACTCAATGTGACCACATGTGAGTGATTGTCTTGGGGATCATAAGAAAGAGGTTCTGCCTCATGTCACATAAGTGTCTACACCGCGCAGGTAATCCCGTCAGGGCATACAACAGTTATATCACATTGTCCTATCTGAAAAGATAAATCAACAGTCGTATGAAAGGCTCTACAGGAATCTATATGCAAAGGCTGGGTTTAGTCAAAGAGGGTCCGTTGACGAGAGTTCCAATATACCGTCAGAGAGACAGTACGGAAGTGTTTACTCTTTTTGTTATACCTTGGAAGGTACAGTATCAACGGTGAGTTATGCCCTGACACAGCAAGACCTGAACAATGTCAGTGCCACATTTCAAACACAGTCGGAGGGGGAGAAATGCAAGAGTGCAATGCGGTGAACCAGACACAGTAACAAGATGATTTTAAGGATGCTTCTTGTGAGTCAAACCTTTGTATTATTTTGTTTTGAAAATAAATATTCCCAGCAGAGTCGCCAGATTGTGGACATGCGGAATTCCACCTCTTGCTTGTTTTGAAATCATTTTGAAAAGAGAGAGAAAAGGTCTGTTGAAAATAGATACAGAGTCGCCACTTGGTCTTTAAGGAACCAAGAAACCTAATTTTGACTCACCCAAACGGATAAAGGGCACCGGCCCTTCATAACCAAAGAACTTGGCTCGGGGTTTTGGTACGAGAGAGGAAGGAGCCTTTATCGCGACTAAAACACACTCAACTCGCCCCGTCTTTCGACAGGCCTCAATTAGCATCCAAATAATCATCTTATACTATGTATGGTTCGACAATTAATACTATGATAGTATATTACATCACATAAGAAAATTTGAAATGGAAGATCTAAAGATAAGATATCATTCATAAGATCTAAGCCAAGCATCACACAATGCAAAGTGAAAGATCACACAAAACAAACCTAGGAAAAATCGTCTAATCACATATCAAGTAATAAAGTTTTCCTAATCTAAGGGGACATGAATTGTTCTTGAAACAAATAAATCAAAGAAAACAAGGATGCTTAGCAAGCTAGAATGATGCATGTTAATCTTTGAGAAGAGAAGATCTCTCAATCCCTGGGACAGATGAGAAAGGAAGAATTGACCGAGGGAAAGCATAAACGTGTGATCAAATTCATCCCTCATAATCTTCTTAGATTAGGAGCCACAAAAGCCCCAAATCTTGCATGGATGCAATGTATGATCCTAGAATGTGCAAAGGTTGTTGTGTGTTTGTGTACATGGATTTTCTAAAGTGACTTAGAAGTCTAAAAAGATGAATGAATGCATGGGGGAAATCATCATGGTATATGTACAAATGTAGTATGAACTACTTCCTAAGACATGAGCTAAATTGAAGTACATGTAAGCATCAAATCAAAGGGGGAAAGTAAAAGTGTGCTTGCAGTGAATAGTGGACAGAACAGTAACATGATCTTGTGAAAATGGAAAAGAGGGGTTAGGAATGTTTTCAATGCATAATATTTTTACGGAGATCTTCCTTATTGTGTCTAGAACATAACCCAAAAATACAATCTTTAATAACTATTACAGATTGAGAGAAATCATATGAACAATGGAGGTTACTCAGAAACAGAGTTCGTACTGTCGACTGAAATGTCCAAATATCTTAGAAAATGAAAACAAAACATCTAGAGGCCCATATTATACAGAAAGTTCCCTAAGACACTGAAGTTTAAGCTAAAAATAATTTGGGACCACTCCTTTTGGAAAAGTGTTCTGAAAAACAAGCTGAAAGTGGACCAATATGTTGTGACAGCAAAAACAGAATATCTGGAGAGAATGTTTGGGTCCAAATGGACCATTTTCAAGTATTTCTAAGTCAAACCAAAAATCATGGGTGTTATCTAATGAGTTAGGAAGATTTTCCACGTGGTCTTTCATCCATACATTGAGTATTGAGTTCTAGAGAAATCTTTGAACTCCAATCACTTACTGTTTTGACTCACTATTTTGAAGATTTTGGGAAAAACTTGAGTTTTATTTCTTGAAATCAAAATGAGAGGGATTGAGAGGGGTTTTGAAATAGAGGTTTTGAAAGTATATTTTCAACATCAAATAGAGATTATAACCTCTTGGAATATCAACATCGAACTCATCATCAAGAACCCCCAATATTATTGGAGAGATTCATTTTTATTTTGAACATAACTTCAAGGATACCTTGGAGGTATTGAAGTTATAGTCATCATCTATCAAACATGTTTTTGAGGTCAAGAGCTACTATCCATAAGGATTCACTCACCTCAAACTTCATGTCATCATTTAGAGGATGATGAACTAGTAAGTAAATAAAAATGTCAAAAAAAAAATGAGGTTAGGAAGAGATGAACATAATATGAACAAGCAAGTAAATAACAATCAATAGATAATAATCAATGTGATATTGGACTTGTAGCTTGGTGTTTCACTCATAGATGTTGACATTTGGACATGGAAGTAGCTTCCTAACTCAAAAATGCTTAGAGAAATGGTGGTTGGGTGTATTGATGATGAAATGTATAGAAGAATGGTGGAGGAAAATAAGATTGAAACTCACTTTCTATAGAAAAATAGTAAGAGGAAGCTCCTTTCTCACTTCTAAATCTATCTCTATCTCTCTTTCTCTCTACAACTTTATCAAGGTTTTCACTTGGCCCCCCCAAAATGAAGAGCAATGGGGGGTTTATATAGGCTAATTTGGAGAGGTTTTAGGATTTAGAAAGTGCTCCCATTGGTCCCAAACATCTGTGAACATCAAACTACATCGTTTTGGTTTTTAATTAATTAAATTGGACCCCCAATCAAAATTACAAAAATGTATTGTTCTGGGGGAGTGTGTTGTGGTGGCACTGGGCCTGTGCCACGGTGGCAGTGGGCCAGTGCCGCGGCGGCATTGCTATTTTTTGTCCAGAAAATGCTGTTTAGGCCCCTAGAGGTTCTAGTATTCGCGAAAAGGCCCTATTTCGTCCGAAATTAACAGAAAATGCATACAAACTCTAAATTGAGGTTGTGATATACCGTTGGAAAGGTAATGGAGTCTATTTTACATAAAAAATAGTTCGGAAATAGGTCACTTTGAAAAGATTTGCGGTATTTGCGATAAAAGTCGATCTGATTGCCTTTTTCGCCTTTGGAAATTCATAATAAACTCGTTTTAAATCCAAAAATTGTGTGGTATATATAGTTGAAAAGCTATTGACCTCTAGTATCCATGAAAAATATTTGAAAATTGTTACGGTGCTCCGATTTCAAAGTGAAATTTTGGTTAAACTGGTCAAACATGGGATTCCCGAGAAGTTCTGGGAACCTCTAGGAGCTCCCAGAAGCTGACGTTTTCGTGCGATCTTCTTTTAAAACTTACTTTAATACTTTCCACATGATCTAGAATGATTTTGGTGAATTTGGACAATTTCGTTCAAACATGGTCAAACATTGGTCAAACCTAGTCAACCCTTGGTCAAACCGGTCAATTGGGACTTTTTGGGAACTTCCGGGACTTCCGGGGGTCTCTGGGAGCTGACGATTTCATTTGAATTTACTTCAAAACTCATTTTATTACTTTTCTTATGATGTAGCATGTTTCTAGAACTTTCGGTCCAAATCTGGGAGTGTTTGGGCTTTCAGGGGCATTTTGGCATTCTGAGCATCTTGAGAAATAGAACCAACTTCCAGGAGTCATTTTGAGTCTTTTTCGATCATTGTGAACCACCAATCTATGGGTCCCTAAATCTGATAGCCGATAAAATGGGGTGTCTATAGTCCCAGATATCAAAGAGTAAACTTGGTAGTCCGAGATAACTGGTGGACGCGAAAGTCCTACCTTAATCCAAAGGGTCTATAATAAAAGATTTGCCTAAATTTAGAGGACTGACAACGAAGGATTTACCTCAATCTAGAGGGCTGATGGCAACAGATTTACTTCAATCTAGAGGGCTGACAACGAAGGATTTGCCTTAAATTAGAGGGCTGACACCGAAGCATTTGCCTCAATCTAGAAGGTTGATGACAACAGATTTGCCTCAATCCAGAGGGGACGATGAACACGACATATTTTGAATAAGAGTTATGGTGAACTAATGATGACTAATGAACTGACGATGCACGAATCGAGTAGACAGTGAACTACTATAACTTTCATGCGTTGGACCGACATGACGAGTTGACAGTGAACTAATAGGACTGTCATGGATTAGATCAACAGTTGGACTAACCGTGATCAGAAGGACTGGCGATGTACTAATCGGGATGACAAGTCGACAGTGAAGTACTGTGACTGTCATGGATTGAACTGATGATGTACGAATCGAGATGACAAGTCGACAGTGAACTACTATGACTGTCATGGATTGGACCAACGGGTGGACTAACTATAATCTAAAGAATTGATGAATTGATATGCCTGCTGGGGATTAAATTGAATCTGCTGGGGATGAACAACTCTTTCTTCTGAGGAAAGGATGTAGTCTTGACTGAGATACACCATATTTGTTCAAGACACTCTTCTAGAGATGAACTAGCTCTGTTGAGAATGGGAAGATTCGGATGGGGAAAGAATGGTTGCATTATGAATAGAGTAATTCAGCTGGGGATGAAGAACATTCGTGACACAATTTTGGCTTGGTTGCTGAGGAGCTAGTAGAAGATAGCCAGTGTATCTTATGAACTGATTTGTGAAGACAAGTGACTGTGATTGGGGGTATCACCAATGCTCGAGGGTCTTGGGACTCATATCATATTGTAGACTTGATAAGTGCAGTAATCGTGTTTGGAATTTCTGCTTGTATCCATAGGTTTTATAATTGGTAATCACTTTAAACCCACACATTTGAGACCATTAGGACAAATGGACTTGACAGCAACAACGATGACAAGGAAAATTGAATTGGTTTGTATGAACCTTGAACTCTGATACAGTTTCGATTAGATTATTACTAACTCAACCAAAGAAGGATTGACTCGACAAAAGTAACGACACGAAATGCCCAAATTAGCATAATTAAATGTGTCTCTGTCATAAATGGTGTACTGCTCATCTTTTATGTTCACCCCTCATCTTAATATGATAGTACTTTGTTGATAAATTTGGTTTTTGAAAACTCCTCCCTATTGATCTAATCAATTCTCTACTTCTCCTAGTAAGTGCTTTGAATTAGTGCCTTAGCTTTTAGAATAAAAGATGCTCTATTTCTAAATTTTCAAAACAACTCGGTGAATTGAAATCTTGCCCTTGGTGTGAAGGGATCGTGTTAGGCAAACGAAGTTTGCCCCTAGTTTGAGGTGTACGAAGTGGAATTTATAGGCAAACGAGGTGGGTGACCGATGTTTGCTCCTAGTTTGGAATGATGGTTTATTGGAGGTTTTGGGCAAACGAGGTAGGTGATTGAAGTTTGCTCCTTGTATGAAGGATAGATAGTAAAATTTAGGCAAACGAGGCGGGTAGCCGAAGTTTGCCCCTAGTGTGGAAGGTGATTTTTGGCTTGAGGCAAGGACCGCGACTTTAATCTCTCAAATGCTCATAAATTTTGCCTAGGCACTAGTGAGGTGACCTAGCGAGCTCTTTTCTCTCTTTTGTTATTGCTCACTTTGGATTTAGCTCTAATTTTTGCCTAGGCGTCCTTTCGGATTTTTGACCTAGTGAGCCATCGTTCATTTCTTTTTGAAAGTCTGCCTATGTACCCCTGAGTGGGGATTAGGTCCAACGTAGTTCGGGCCAGGACCTTGAAAGAAGGAGTGGTGATTTTTAGGTAGGTGGGATGACCGAATCGATGCGGTTGCCTATGGATCCCCGAGCGAGAATCAAGTCGAGCGTAGTTCAAGGCAAGGCTTGAAGAAAGTTGGGTTATTTTTAGGTAGGTGGGATCACCGAACCGATTCGGTTGCCTACGTATCCCCGAGTGGGAATCAGGTCGAGTGTAGTTCAAGGCAAGGTCTTGAAAGAAATTGGTTTGATTATAATGATGTCGACCGAACCGATGCAGTTGCCTACGTATCCCCTGAGCGGGAATCAGGTCGAGTGTAGTTCAAGCAAGGTCTTGAAAGAAATTGGTTTAATTATGATGATGTCGACTGAACCGATGCGGTTGCCTACGTATCCCCTGAGCGGGAATCAGGTCGAGCATAGTTCAGGCAAGGTCTGAAGAAAGTGGTTGAGGGTTTTTCAAACCAATCGTCAAAGAAGTTCAAACTTAGCTCACTTGTGGTAGCCTTGAATAAAAGGATTCAGTTTCGATCTCCCTTTCTTTTCTTTTCTTTTATTTTTTTTCTGAGGATTGATCCTTTTTACTTTTCATGTAGTTGATTCTTGTAAGATCTTTTGATTACAATTTCAGAATTCCAGAATGTGCATATTAGTTCTCGGAATTTATTTGTGGTCGTTCCGAGCCTTTTGAAATGTGATCTAGGCATGTTCTCATGATGCACCTTGAAGTGTACAATTCTCTGTATCACCAAAATTTTCTTCCTTTCATTTTTCCCATCATTTTGACTGGCTAAGGTTAGATCTTTGAAATCAACACCTTTTTCAGCTCTAACTTTTGCCTAGGGGCCCTTTCAGGTTTTCAACCTAGCGAGCTTTTCTTTTTTTTTTTCTTTTTATTATTATTATTTTTTTTAAAGGGGAGAAGAAACTCATTGAAAGTGTTTGGCTACCATCAAGGACTAAGTCTGCACTGCTTTCAACAGACAGATTGTATGGCTCCCCATTGGATTGGGCTCAAGGCTTTGAAATGGTGGAAAAAGGGTGTTGGGCAAGCCCCAAGTCAATTTCAAACATGTCTTTTCAAGATTAAGGCAAGAACATCTTTAAATTCTTAAAGTAAGACTATTCGATTCTTAGCTCTTCATCCGTGTTAGCGTGAAATTGACTTTGACCTTTTAGGATTCTTTTTTGTTTTGTTGCAGAAAAAAAAATTAGCAAAACAATATCTATGGTAATTTGAAAAGTGACATTTCAATTCGATGATTCGTGCATTGATGACTAGACACATCAAATTAAACAAAAATGAGATTTCATTCCATCAAAAGAAGAAGGATTACATTACTCGACACAGACTCATAACAACTTGAAAACTGACAGACTCGACAACAAGACTAAACTTGAAATAGATTCAAAACATAGGACAGACACGACTAGACTCGGCTTGGTCTCAAATGGAGTGTCACGATGACTCGCTTATTCTTTTTTTTTTAAGAGCATCCTCATTTGTTTTGCTAGAAAAAGTCCCAAACACCATCGCTTCACCGGCACAGGTTCAACATTCATGGGTATCAACAAAAGGGATCATTTGAACAGATGAGCCAGTGGCTTTAGGTTCGATGAAGCTGACATTTTGGTTGACATAGGGTTGGATGGGTGAAGGCTCGATGATTTTCTGATCGATGAGGTCTTGGATATCATGGCGAAGGCGCATGCAGCTGTCGGTGTCATGACCTGGGCCTTGGTGATAGGCACAACATTTGGACATGTTACAGTTAGGCAAAGGGATACCAGCACAAGGCTGAAGAAGTTGGAGGTGCCCCTTTATGATGAGGTTATCAAGGATAACGGACAACGGCATACCCAGGTTGGTAAAGGTTCTTGGGTTGAGGTCTTTGTTAAACTTTGAGTTCAATTGGGTCCTCGGAGTGGCTCTTGTGTTTGGATATGAAATAGGATTACCCAGGCAAGGGTATGGACTTGGACATGAGTAAGGATTTGGATGTGGAAATGGGCTTGGATAGACGGCGTCGGACAATCCATACTTCCTTTTATTGATGCTCTGCACCATCTTCTCGAATCGGCTTATCCTTAAACTTAGATGTTCAACAGTGGTTTGTAGTTTGGTCACTTTCCCTTCGAGAGCTTGGTAGGCCATTAGTGGGTTTTTGGTAGCCTGGGCTAGCTCGCGATCACGATAATGAATTCGGGGAGGTACAATAGTGTCCTTACCCGGGGCTACATTTTCTGCAAATAGAAGTAAAAGCCCAAATTAGCAGAGGCATAAAAATACTTCTTATGAACTCCTAGCAGGAGGAGATGATCAGAATTTTGAAGGATTTAACGATGCGAACCGAGGACGGTTGCAATAAGTATATGACTTCTATACAATGATTGAGATGGGTGAGGACGATGATACGTATGCATTTGATGTGTAGAGACTGACATGTGAGAGACTGACAAGATGTGCGTGCACGTAGACTGACACGAATTGTGTATGCATATGAGACAAGCATGCGGATGCAATCCCCGATCGATATGATGCCCCTACTTTTAACAGATAGTAGTTAAACAAATAAGGTCCTAGCCATACAGAGTGTGCTAACCTTACTTTCCAGTACGATCACCAAGGGATAACAGGGATTTCCGGGATACTTTGGGAATTTTGGACAGAGTTTTTGGGAGAAACAGGGATTTTGGGAAATCTAGGATATTTTAATGGAGTTTTTGGGAGAAACTGGCTATATCTGGGTATTTTTGGGAAATCTGGATAGAGTTTCTGGTTATGTCTGGGAGTTGGGTAGAGTTTCTAGGATATTTGAACAGAGTTTTTGGGAGAAACTGATGTATTTTGGGAAATTGGAGTTTCTGGGAGAAACTGGTATTTTGGGTATTTCTGAGAAATTTGAACGGAGTTTCTGGGAGAAACTGTTATTTTGGGTATTTTTGAGAACTTTGGACAGAGTTTCTAGGAGAAACTGGTATTTTGGGAACTTCTGAGAAATTTAGACAGGGTTTCTAGGAAAAATTGGTATACCTGGGAATTTTTGAGTGTTTTGGGAATTTTCGGGAAATCTAAGTGGAGTTTCTGGGAGAAACTGGTATATTTGGGAATTTCTGTGAAATTTAGACAGTTTCTGAGAGAAACTGGGATATCTGGATGAGTTGGGAAGAGTTTCTAGGAGAACATGTGTATACGACAGGATCATGTGATGATAGTGATCATACTGTCTAGCAAGTTTTCATACTCCCATGTCTTAGGATCAACAAATAAGATTTGCGGTGTATATCTTTGTAAACATGGAGCAGACATCCTTATCATGGTGCTTAGACATGTTAACTCAATGTAATCACATGTGAGTGATTGCCTTGGGAACCATAAGAAAGAGGTTTTGTTCTATGCCACATAAGCGTCTATACCGTGCATGTAATCTCGTCAGTGCATACAATAGTTACATCACATTGTCCTATCTGAAAAGATAAATGAACAGTCCTATGAAAGGTTCTACAAGAATCTATATGTAAAGGCTGGGTTTTAGTCAAAGAGGGTCCGTTGATGAGAGTTCCAATATACCGTCGGAGAGACAGTACAGAGGTTTTTACTCTTTTTGATATACCTTGGAAGGTACAGTATCAACGGTGACTTGTGCCATGGCATAGCAAGACCTGAACAATGTCAGCGCCGCATTTCAGACACAGTCAAAGGGGGAAATGCACGAGTGCAATGCGGTGAACCAGACACAGTAAAAAGATGATTTTAAGAATGCTTCTTATGAGTCAGACCTCTGTATTATTTTATTTTGGAAATAAAAATCCCCAGCAGAGTCGCCAGATTGTGGACACGTGGAATTGCTCATCCACTCTTTTTAGTTTTGTTTTGTTTTGAAAGGAAAAGAAAAGGATGGGGTCTGTTGAAAACAGATACAGAGTCGCCACTTGGTCTTTAAGGAACCAAGAAACCTAATTTTGACTCACCCAAATAGATAAAGGGCACCGACCCTTCATAACCAAAGAACTTAGCTCGGGGTTTTGGTACGAGATAGGAAGGAGCCTTTGTTGCGATTAAAACACCCTCAACTCACCCCGTCTTTCGACAGGCCTCAATTAGCATCCAAATAATCATCTTATAATATGTTTGGTTTGACAAATAATACTATGATAGTATATTACACCACACAAGAATTTTGAAATGGAAGATTGAAAGATAAGATATTATTCAAAAGATCTAAGCCAGATATTACACGATGCAAAAGTGAAAGATCACACAAATAAACCTAGGAAAAATCTTATAATCTCATATCAAGTAATTAAGTTTCCCTAATCTAAAGGGGACATGAATTGTTCTTGAAACAAATAATCAAAGAGATCAAAATATGCTTAGCAAGTTAGAGTGATGCAAGTTAATCTTTGGGAAAAGAAGACATCTCAATCCCCGGGATGGATGAGAAAGGAGGGTTAGATCGAGGGGAAGCATGAACGTGTGATCATGATCATTCCTCATAATCTTCTTAGATTAGGAGTTACAAAAACCCCAAATCTTGCGTGAATGCAATGTATGATCCTAGAATGTGCAAAGGTTGTTGTGTGTTTGTGTACATGGACTTTCTAAAGTGACTTAGAATTCTAAAAAGATGAATGAATGCATGGGGAAAATCATCATGGGATATGTACAAATGTAGTATTGACTACTTCTTAAGATATGAACAAATTTGAAGCACATATAAGCATCAAATCAATGGATGGAAGTAAAAGAATGTTTGCTGTGAATAGTGGACAGAACAGTGACTTGATCTTGTGGAAAATGAAAAGTAGGGTTAGGAATGTTTTCAATGCATGACATTTTATAAAGATCATCCTTAGTGTGTCTAGAACACAAATCAAAAAGTCAATCCTCAATAACTATTACATATTGAGAGAAATCATATAAATAATAGAGGTTACTCAGAAACAGAGTCCGTACTATCGACTGAAATGTTGAAAAATATTATAAAATGAAACAAAAAGATATAGAGGCCCCATATTATACAGAAAGTTCTCTAAGACACTTAAGTTCAAGTAACAAATGAGTTAAGACCACTCCTTTTGGAAAAGTTTTCTGTAAAATATGTTGAAATTCAACTAAGCTGCTGTGACAGCAAAAACATAATATCTGGAGAGAATGTTTGGGTCCAAATGGACCACTTTCAAGTATTTCCAAGTCAAACCAAAAATCATGGGTGTTCTATAATGAGTTAGGAATACTTTTCAAGTGGTCTTGCATCCATACATTGAGTAATCTTTGAGCTCATATCATTCACTGTTTTGACTCACTGTTTTAAAGATTTTGGAAAAAACTTGAGTTTTCTTTCTTGAGATCAAAATGAGAGGGTTTGAGAGGGGTTTTGAAATAGAGGTTTTGAAAGTATGTTTTCAATATCAAATAAAGATTATGACCTCTTGAAATATCAACATCAAACTCATCATCAAGAACCCCAAATATTATTGTAGTGGTTCATTTTTATTTTGAACATAACTTCAAGGATACCTTGGAGGTATTGAAGTTATAATCATCATATATTAAACATGTTTTTGAGGTCAAGAGCTACTATCCATAAGGATCCACTCACCTCAAACTTCATGTCATCTTCTAGATGATGAAGAGCAAGTAAGTAAATAAAGAAAAAAAATAAAAGAAAGAAATGAGATTAAGAAGAGATGAACATAACATGAACAAGCAAGTAAATAACAATCAATAGATGATAATCAATGTGATTTTGAACTTGTAGCTTGGTGTTTCACTCATAGATATTGACATTTGGACATGGAAGTAGCTCCCTAACTCATGAATACTTAGAGAAATGGTGGTTGGGTGTATTGATGATTAAGTACATAGAAGGATGATGGAAGAACTTGAGTTTAGAACTCACTTTCTATAGAAAATCAGTGGGAGAAGCTCCATTTCTCTCTTCTAAACCTATCTCTATCTCTCTTTCTCTCTAAAACTTTCTAAAGTTTTGCACTTGCCCCCCCCCCCCAAATGAAGAGCAATGGGGGGTTTATATAGGCTAATTTGGGGAGGTTTTGGGATTTAGAAAGTGTTCCCATTAGTCCCAAACATCTGTGAACATAAAACTACATCGTTTTGATTTTTAAGTAATCAAATTGGACCCCCAAATAAATTACAAAAATGGACTCTGCGAGGGTTGAGTGCCGCCACGGCGCTGGCCATGTGCCGCCGCAGCACTGCTCCTCAGATGCCCAGAAAATTGTATTTAGACCCCCAGAGGTTCTGGTATTCGCAAAAATACCCTATTTCGTCCGAAATTCATAGAAAATGCGTACGAACTCTAAATTGAGCTTGTGATATACCGTTGGAAAGGTATCGGAGTCTACTTTCTGTATAAAATATTTTGGAGTCAGGTTACTTTGAAAAGTTTTACGGTATTCGCGATAAAAGCCAATTTGCTCGCCTTTTTCACCTTCAGAAATTCATAATAAATCCGTTTTAAATCCAGAAATTATGTGCGATATACCGTTGGAAAGCTATTGACCTCTAGTATCCATGAAAAATATTTGAAAATTATTACGGTGTTCCATTTTCAAAGTCAACTTTTAGTCAAACTGGTTAAACTTGGGATTCCTAGGAAGTTCTGGAAACCTCTGGGAGCTCCCAGGAGCTAACGTTTTCGTTCGATTTTCTTTTAAAACTCATTTGAATACATTCCACATGATCCAGAATGATCTTGGAATTTTTTGGCAAATTCGGATGATTTCGGTCAAACCGGTCAAACCTAGGTCAAACCAGTCAACGGGGACTTTCTGGGAACTTCCGGTACTTCCGGGGGTCTCTGGGAGCTGACAATTTCATCTGATTTTACTTAAAAACTCATTTTCTTACTTTTCTTATGACATAGCATGTTTCCAGAACTTTTGGTCCAAATCTGGGAGTTTTCGGGCTATCAGGGGCATTTTGGTCATTCTGAGCATTTTGAGAAATAGAACTAACTTCCAGAAGTCCTTTTGAGTATTTTTCGATCATTGTGAACCACCAAGTTATGGGTCTCCTAAATCTGATAGCCGACAAAATGGGGTGTCTACAACAATACCCGGTCGTTGATCTTCTATCAATCACTAACCCTGCCCAATCTGCATCTGTATAGGCTTTTACTTGGGTATGACCATTTCTTGCAAAGAACAAACCTTTCCTAGGTGCTGACTTGAGATATCTCACAACTCTGAGAACAACATCTAGATGAACTTGCCTGGGGGAATGAATAAACTGACTCACCACACACACTGCAAAGGCAATATCGGGTCTGGTATAAGAGAGATAGATCAGTTTACCCACAATTCTCTGATATCTTCCTTTGTCTACTGGTTCTCCTCCTGGATCATCACTAAGCTTCAAATTCGGGTCCATTGGCATATCGGCAGCCTTGCTCCCAAGCATTCCAGTTTCTTTTAGCAAATCCAGCATATACTGTCTCTGCGAAAAAAAATCCCATCTTTGGATCTTGCTACCTCGATTCCCAAGAAATACTTCAAGCTACCCAAATCCTTGATTTCAAACTCCTTGGCCAGATGGTTTTTAAACTTACCCATTTCTTTTATGTCATCTCCGGTGAGAACGATATCATCAACATAGACAATTAAAGCTGTCCCTTTATGACTAGGATAGTGTTTAACAAAGAGGGTATGATCACCTTGACTTTGTTTGAACCCATACCTTAGCATAGCATGCAAAAAACGATCAAAACCACGCTCTAGGTAATTGTTTAAGCCCATATAATGACTCACGAAGGCGACAGACTTTCCTACTTGTCTTGTTATCTTCAAAACCTGGAGGAATATTCATGTAAACCTCCACCTTTAAATCACCATGAAGAAAGGCATTCTTCACATCAAATTGGTGCAGAGGCCACTCTAAATTTGCTGCAAGAGACAACAAAACTCTGATGGAGTTCATCTTGGCCACTGGAGCAAAAGTCTTATGATAATCAGCCCCATACGTCTGAGTGAATCCCTTAGCTACCATACGAGCTTTATACCTTTCAATCGTCCCATCAGCCTTGTGTTTCACAAATGAACACCCACTTGCACCCAATTGTCTTCTTCCCTTGAGGTAATTCAGCTAATTCCCAAGTGCCATTTTTGGACAATGCTCTCATCTCTTCAACCATGGCAGACTTCCATTTTGGATCAAATAATGCCTCTTAGACACAGTTAGGAATAGAAACAGAGGAAAGAATAAATATAAAGGCTTTATGAGATGGAGATAAATGAGAATAAGATGTAAAATCAGAAAGAGGATAAGGGTGTTTAGAACGAGTCCTAATGCCTTTTCGAAGAGCAATAGGAATGCTTAAATCATTACTAGGATCAGGAACAAGAGATGAAGTGATACCTGGATCATTATCATTAGAAGAGGTTGGCTGGAGTGGAGGGAAAGGAACAACTTCCATAACTTCTACCCCAAACCTCTTTCTCTCCTTATTCTTTGAGTATATGAGTAACTTCTTCCCTTTAACACTTACATTATCCTCTAAGCCTCCAATCTCCTTCTTTTTCTCTTTCATAGTCTCCCTTACATCTTCATTTGTTTCTTTCTCTCCCCCTTCCTCATTATCCCCTCTTGATTTCTCTCCCCCTTCCTCGTTATCCCCTCTTGATTTCTCTCCCCCTTCCTCATTATCCTCTCTTGACTCGACTACTCCCTCATCTCTATCTATGGAGAAAGGAATAATTACAACAGGCCTTTCTTCTCCAATCTCCTTCTCCCCCTGAAGATGTGGCTGTGGAGACTCAAAATAGGACTGGGTTTCATGAAAGGTGACATCTATGGAGACATACCACTTATGAGAAGGTGGATGATAACACCGATAACTTTTCTGAGTGGGTGAGTAGCCTAAAAAAACACACTTGAGGGCACGAGGATCCAATTTTTTGGGAGAAGGGGAATGGTTGTGGACAAAGAAAACACAACCAAACACTTTGGGTGGTATGGTGAACAAAGAGGACGGATTAAAAAGAACGTCAACAGGAGATTTCTTTGGACGGATTAAGAAGAACGTCAGTAGGAGATTTCTTACCCAAGAGACGAGTGGGTGAGCGATTGATGAGGTAGGCAGTTGTGAGAAGCGCCTCCCCCCAATAGGACTTAGGAACTGCCATGGAAAACATTATGGATCGAGCAGTTTCTAACAGATGACGATTTTTTCTCTCTGTGACCCCATTTTGTTGAGGAGTTTCAGTACAGGAAGCTTGATGGATTATGCCTTGTTCAAGGAAAAAGGTTTCGAGACCCTTATAGATATACTCCCCCCTTTGGTCAGAACGAACAATTTTAATGTTAGTGCAAAATTGGGTGCACGTTATTTTATAGAAGTGCTTAAAAATTGAATACACCTCACTCGTCTCCCGCATCAAATACACCCAAGTAGTACAGGAAAAATCATCAAAAAATGTAACAAACCACTTAAAGCCTTTCAAAGAGGAAATATGGGATGGTCCCCAAACATCAGTATGCACAATTTGAAAAGGAATAGTACTTTTATTCAAGCTCAATTTATAAGTGGCACAACAATGTTTTCCAAGTTCACATGCTTCACACATAACATATGAAACATTTGTATTATTTAAAAGGGACGAAAATAAATGACGAAGAAGAGAAAAAGAAGGGTGCCCTAGTCTTTGGTGCCACAACCAAGCCTCTTTAGGAAGAGTCTCCATCAAAGTGTGATGTGCACTCTTTATTAAACTTCTACTCGCATCATCTTGGGGTTGAAGAAAATAAAGTCCATTTGCTTCCCTACCACTGCCAATCATCTTCTTGGTGGTAAGATCCTAAAAGACACAGTGAGACGGGTAAAAGGTTACAAAGCAGTTTAAATCATGAGTCAGTGGACTAATTGAGAGAAGATTAGTTGAAAATTTTGGTACATGAAGAATAGAAGACAAAGGCAAAGAATCAGATGTGTGAATGACACCTTTGCCAGAAACAGAAGAGAAATTACCATCAGCTATTTTAACTTTATCTTTACTAGAACAAGAAATGTAAATAGAAAATAAAGAAGACAAACCAGTCATATGATCTGTGGCCTCGGAGTCAATGATCCAGGGTGGAAGAGATTGAGTATGTAAAGTACTTGAAAAATTAACCACATTACCTGCTTGGGCAAAAGATGTAGAAGCACTTGTAGTAGTATTCAACTGTGCCATAATACGTCTTAGTGTCTCCAAATTAGAACTACTAATTTTGCTAGAAATACTACCAAGAGTAGACGATGACTCTGTAGAAGGATGGTGGGAATCAGAACTATCAGATAAGTGAGCCCTGGGCCCATCTCCTTGAATACCACTACGGCCTCCACCTCTTCCTCGATTATGGGAGGACGACCATGAAGCATCCAACAAGTAGCGCAAACATGTTCGAGCTTATTACAGTGATTATACAACTTAGTATCCCGTGACTCAGTACTCTCAAAAGTTGGATCACTACGTGAATGATAGGAAGGACCCTTACCCCCTCTCTGACTAGAAGGAACCAAAGCAGACCGATCTATAGATGATGGAGGAAGCATAGCAGAGCGATGACTCTCCTCATTTTGAACATAGGCAAAGGCCTCATGGAGTGACGGTAATGGTTCTATCCCAAGAATCCTACTTCTTACTTGATCAAATTCTGAGTTAAGACCAGTAGGAAACTTAAAGATCCTTTCACTTTCAATATACTCCTTAAAACTAGTGGCATCGGTAGAGCAAATAGGCCGGTAATTCTTCAAGTGATCCAAACACTTCCACATAGTGCTCAAGGAAGTGTAATACTGAAAGATAGAACACTCACCTTGTACCTCGACCTCAATCCGTCTTTGAAGTTCATAGACTTCAGCGATATTGCCTTTTCGAGCATAAGTTTAGGCTAACGTATCCCAAATATCAAGGGCTGTCTCCATCTCTAAAAAAATGCAGCAATGCTAGGGGTCCATAGAATAGACAAGCCAACTCATAACGAGATAGTTTTCAACCTCCCACTTCCCGTAGGTGGGATCCTCACGACTAGGTGCCTTGAGAGTGCCATCGACATAACCAAACTTGGAACGACTACGTAGCCAAAAAGTGGCTGATTGACTCCAAGTAATATAGTTTTCTCCATTGAACAATTCTGTGGTAATTTTAGACCCAGGATTCTCAGCAATACGGGACTGCTTCTCATTACCTACAAGAGAATGCACAACTTCAAAATTTCCATCTGTAACATTATCCTTCGATATGGTGATTGAAAAGGGTTTCCACAGAAGAAGCTCTCATGGCAATAATGGCAAAACTAGTCGTGTCCAATCGTCTGATATATGGACAAATCATGGTCCGAACATGGACCTAAACTGAGGAAAAATAAGAGTTCGTGGTCAGATCAAGGACCCGTAGAATGTCCTTTGATCTAGGGTTGAGAAAAGAAAGAAAAAAGGGTTGTTGGGGTTTTGTCAAGTCAGGCCAAGATGCCTCTGAGATAGCCCAGCAGTTTTGAAGGTCAAGAAGGGAAGGAGAAAGAGATGGGGTGGTTCGGTTTAGGCCAGGAAGGCTGTGAACTGTCGGTAGGTGATGGAGGGGCAGGGAGGCAATCATCGCAGCCTGGGTGGGTGGTTGTGGTTGTGGTGCAGCCTTGGTTGGTGGTGATGGTGTCGTTCCAGGTGCTGTGGTTGCTTGGTGAAGCCCTAGCCTAAGGAGGCTCTGATACCATGTTGAGAAATAGTTTGACCAAGCTTAGAGACACAAACTGTGTCTCACATTATTTTATTAGAGATGAGAATCAAGGATAAAATATATAATTACACAAGAGTCCCTCTAATATAACATAACTAAAAAAGGACACCTAACAATATTATTCAACAGATTCCCCAACCAAACTGGCACCGGAGTGGATGTTGGTAGTATGTCCGGGCACACATGGGATATATGTGTGGGTTATACCATAGAGGGTGACCAAGTGGTGAACCTAGGGAGCACAAAGATAAATTTAATGCTAATAAATAATGAAAATGGATTATTTCATAAGATTGATAAGCGTGAAATAATGAACGCGACGTTTGAGTTAGAATGTGGACGGCTTATGTATGGAATTATTCGCCTGGTTTGTGATCATTCGATTTACAAGATGGTGGGCCCACTAACTTTTATGCAGGGCTAGCTCACCATAGATATCCGACTGGTAAGTATTCGGTTAGTATTATTCGGATTTGGGACCATTGCCACCACATTGAAGAAAACTACTCTTCTGTCCTGAAATGTGTGTGAGACTACTGTTCTAACTCGATATAGATTCTGTGTGATGGCATTGTTTATTTTCTGTGTGACGATAATGTCTATGGTGTTTTGGATATATTTTCTTTGTGAGTATTTTTAGGAGAATATGGGACACCGCTGTTCCCTAAGACTCATTTTATATTTTGGTTAACTCATACCAGTATTTTATATACTGACCCAGGTGCGAAATACATTCGGGGCATTTCTATATGAAACGTAGTCGAATGTATGTGTTGGTTAGTAATGGAGAAGATTTTCTGTGGAGCTTTGTCTGTGTGAAGAGATTGTTGTTGTGTCGCTTCTTGTCAAAGTTGTATTTATTTTCTTCTTGTACTTGAGGTTTATTTGGCATTGTGGGCCATTATTGTAGTTGGTATTGGGACGTTTAGTAGCTCTGACCAGAGATTATAATAGAGGTTATTCTTTCAAAATTTTAATTGTAAATGAAAAGATTTTTATTATTAATGAGAATTAGAAATGTTTATTCAATTTCTGTTTGTCAATTTAGTTGATTTAGCTTTAATCAAATGAATTTGAGAATTTTCGGAACCGTGTGAGTTATTTTTTTAATAGAAATGTGGTGGTTTTGTTTTAAAAAGAAATAGAGATTCATTATAAATGTTTTAATAAGGTTTTTAAGAACGGGTCTATTTTCATTAAAAAGTTTTAATAGGATGGGCTTCGTGGTGTTCACTTCGATAGTTGGGTAGTCGAATAGTAGTCTAGATTTAGTTCTAGGCTGATTATTTGACTTTCCAAAAATCGGGGTGTGACAGGCATATTTGTTTTGACGAAATAAAATATCAGGATAAGAAAGTATAGACGTCAAAAGGGATTTTCTATTTCCCCTTTGGAATTGTTCTGGAAAAAAAGTACTAAGATGGAATATGGCATATGCAGTTTGATTGTGTGAATTGGTTGTTCTAACATAGCCTTCAGGCTTCATGAATAGATATTAGATTCTTACCTAGGATGATTAATTTACAAAGTTTGCTTTCAAGAGGAAAATATCAAAGAACTGCTCACATATGGTGTATATTAGTCTTTGCATTTTCTCTCACTTTGGGTTTTTTTTCCCCTTCCTTTATTATGTGTGATGGATTTAAGTTGTTTTTTGGGCTATGTACTTATTGAATGATATGGAGCGATATTAAGTTCTAGTATGTCCATATTGCTGGATAGAATCTTAATAGCTTTTCAATTTCTGTCAAACAATGATGGTGTTGGAAGTTGAAACTTAATATTTCAGTTATCTGTCAAACTAAATTTGAGATATCTTTTTTGGAAAAACATACCGTCACTCATGTGCAAAATAGTACCAAATTTTCTTCTCTTAATTTCTATGTTATATTTAATTTTATGAAAATAGGTTTGCCAAAACGTTGTTATAAGAGCTATTCAAAGATTTTTGTACTATTGAGAATCTTTCGAGGAGAATCTCAAACTGGGTTTGGTAGGAAGTTTGGTGTGTGAATATTTCAGTAAGAAGCATTATAGATGCCTTTTGGAAAATGCAGTAGTGAAGAAGAAGCTGGTCAATATTGGTACCAAAAAGTAATTCAAGTTCCAGTATGTATGTTCTGTCAAGTTACGCCATCGATTAACTATTGATTTTCCAATTTGAAAGAGCGGAATTGGTATTTACCATGGTAACAAACTTCAACAACTTTCAAGTTCCAGCATGTTCTAAATATACGTGATGCATTCCTGTTTGGAGTTTTTTGCTTTCTTTTCTCTATTATTGTTTAATATTTGGTTCTAGCTATTTTTTTTTTTTTTAATATAGTGAGATGCATTTTTATTGGAAGTTGTTTTAGATGGTACAACTAACAAAGCATTTGGTAACCAAATGAGGGATTCAAATTTCGGGACTATAGAAGAAAAGCAATTTTCTCAAAGCTCATTCGCAGAAATGAAAACCTATTCAACTCTTACAATTGTATGTGACCCTTACCTCTTTTAGTCTACAATTTTAGAATGAGTAACTGTGATGTTCTTTAAGTGATCCAATTTAAGGTTCTTGAGTAACTGAGTTGTTCTTATTCCAGAAAGAGAATCGAGCCTAACATCATTTTAGGAAGACACTGTCTAATGCCAATGCATTAGTTGCTCAAGAGAATTGTCATGTTTTCAATTGGCTTTAATACCTTTCCATTGTTTTTATTAGTTTGTTATATGAAGATAAATAATGTAATGTATATACTTACTTATCTACTAATAAGAAATATTGCTACTTAGAACACCATGAGACTAGATACATTTCACAATGTTCACTATTTTTTCTCTAGGAAAAATAAAGGTCTTTGTAGAGATTTCGATGAAATATTCCACATCCATTCCAATGTGTTGCCGAGAAATGTTAGAGACTAAAGTTTTGAAACTTGGTTTTAGTCATTCAGGTCTACAGAGAAGAAAGTTTCAAATCGTCATAAACTAGAATAAAGAATTTTATTAACTAAAGCAAATTTACTATTTTCAAGAGTCACACAAATTAAAACACGAGATTCATCAAATTAGTGAAGCAATTTATAGCAGAAGCAAGTTGAGTTGAGTGTTAACAATAAAAGGGGGAAAAAGGAAGAAAAAAATTGACGACTTCGCAAAGGTGCTTGAGGTGGACTTTGACATACTAAAATGATATACATACACTGCTGGGTGAGAGAGCGGATGAGAAGTTGAAGTGTGGGACTATATGATTGGAATTGAATGTTTTTGTACTATTTCTCTTTGAGCAAGTGAAATATGTAGCTCTCTCCTTCCAAAGGTCCCATAGATATGAATGAATTTTCCAATTGGTTTGCTAGCCTGCTTGTATGTTGTGGATATTTCCTTTCACCTTTTTTTCCCACTTAGTATATTCCCTAAGAATGTTTAAGACCAATGCATAACATATAACTAAAATAGTGAAGAAAATTACTTATACAATTATAATCTTTAAATAATGACTGGAATGGTGGATTGCCCAGTTCATCTAGATCTGTCACACCCCAACCCGCCTCGAGCGGATTAGGACACGTGTAACAAAGCCCACATACCAAAGTTACTAAGAAAACACAAATTAGACCTCATAAAACAGCTTTAGTGACACAAAACAGCCCCAAGGGCAAAATTATCATTAAATAAGTATATTCAAATTTTACACCAAATGATAGGTCTTTGAGTCCCGGTTCCAAATCAAAAAACGGCGCGCGAATCCGAGTTTTGTATAAGGAGATATGCTAGTTTCCGTAAAAGCTGACGGCTGCCAAAAATAGGGGCGGATCAATCTGCCCTTTAAGGCCGGATCGATCCATAATGGCATTTTCAGGCAGAAAGTCCCCCGGAAAGGGGCGGATCCGCGGGAAAGCCAGATCGATCCAACTTCTGTAGAATGGTTCCCTGCTGCTAAAAAAACATCATTATTCAAGTCCAAACATTTCCAAACATCACCAAACTACATGGGAACATCCAAGATCATTTCAAAATCAATTCTAGGTGTTTCTAAACATCAACACAAGATATCCAAGTGTATGCTAAGCCAATTTAAACACCAAATCTTCTTGTGAACTAAGAATTTGCATAAAAGACCACATTACTCCCAATATACACATGACCATTCAACATAAGGAACCAAGTTAAGATTTACAACTCAAAAATTACTTCAACATATCCAAGTTCCTTACCAACGTTACAAATGACTCATGACTTATAAGCACAGCCTACACTTTGGTCCAAAAACAACAACATCCAACTTAACATATTACAAGGCTTCCAAAACCCAAGTTCTTTATACATTGTCAATGTGAAGGTACATTCTAAACATAAACTAATTAGTCATATGAACATATACACATGGACAAAACTCCCACGCCCAAACCCATTGCTCGAATCATTTCCTCTCCTCCTCTCATGCCGTACCTGCGATGGTTATTCAATAACCACAACAGAAAATATATCTTCGTTTAAGCTTTCGCTTAGTGAGGGATCTAATCATGCTATTGGAATGTTCAATATGCAAATGCAACAATCATTATAAACAACAACAAATTGATCTCCGGAAAGTCAAGTCATTCCAGCCACCACCCCCGAGTCCTTCTCACCCTGGATTTTCCTCACTTTTGGCGCATATAGCGCAACACACACTCTCTTGTGACCTCGAAGGCGTCACCAGCATTTCATTGTGGTCGTCACCACGTCCTACTCATTGAGGACTTCCTATCCATTACATATGGGACCTATAAATGGTGACCACTACTTGACTTCCCTTTGATCCACATAAGTATTTTAGCAACTTAGCATATAAGCATATAAGCATAGCAATTTCATAATATAGACATGCTTTTACCCAAATTCATCATAATCAAACTACATAGGCATAAATTAAGCTTGCTAAACTAGAAATTATCATACTAAAATAAGTAAACACCCAATTTTGGGATTAGAGCACTCACCTCTTTATCAAACTACATATGGGACCTCCCCCAACTTTCTTTAAGCTTTATTATGAAACTCTCATGTTAATTACATTAATTACCCACATTTTCTACATGGATTTAATCTAAGTTCCGTGTGGGTCCTAAACGTGGTCCCACATAAATTATGAGGTTGCTATTAAACCTACCAATTATAAATTGTTTTCAATTACGCCTTGATATGGGTACCCAAACTGGTCCCCTTACCTATCATAAGACATTATAATATCTTCAAGAATTTAAACAAGTAATCATATAAGTACATAATGACATCAAAATACAAATTATCTTAACTAGACCCTCATTGGGCCCCACTTTTATACCAGTCCCGCCTTTCACAGGACTTTCATCTGTGCCCGCATCTGAGCACGTTTTCACATGTAGGTTCATAATTCCACCTTAAATCACCTCATGCATTAATTATTTTAATTAACACATATTAATATCAAATTAATCTTCTCTTCCGGGTATGGGTGTTACATTTTTCCCTCCCTTTTAAGAAGTTTGTCCCCAAACTTTTTCTTACCCCATCAGTTGAATAAGTGTGGATATGTCTCCCTGATCTCATCTTCATGTTCCCAAGTTGCCTCTTCAACGCTATGATTACGCCAGAGGACCATGACCAACGGAATTGTCTTCGTTCTCAACACTTGATCCTTCTTATCCAGAATCCGTACTCGATGCTCAACATATGTCATGTCTTCTCGGACTTCCAACGGTTCTGGTTCAAGAATATGACTCGAATCTGACACATAACGTCTGAGCATAGATACGTGGAACACATTATGAACATATGCCAACTCTTGTGGCAGTTCCAATCTGTAAGCTACAGGTCCCACCTTACTCAAAATCAGAAAAGGTCCAACATATCTTGCACTCAACTTACCTTTCTTACCAAACAACGTTATGCTCTTCGAAGGCGAAACCTTTAAGAACACATAATCACCAACTTCAAACTCTAACGGTCTTCTATCGGTATCAGTATAACTTTTGTAGCAACTTTGTGTCACTTGTAACCGTTGCTAATCAACTTAACTTTGTCGGTGGTAATTTGTATAATTTTCGGCCCTAAAAGTTGCTTTTTCCCAACCTCTATCCAACATACAAGCGATCTACATTTCTGACCATACAATGCCTTAAAAGGCTCCATTCCAATGCTTATTTCAAAACTATCGCTATAAGAAAATTTAATTAGGGGTAAGTGAGTTTCCCAGTCAGCCTTGAAATCCATAACACATATTCTAAGCATATCCTCAAGAATCTGAATAACTCGTTCTGACTGTCTGTCAGTTTGCGGGTGAAATGTTGTGCTAAAATGCAAAGCTATCCCCATTGCTCTTTATAGCCCTTCCCAAAATCTGGACACAAAACATGTATCACGATCCGATACAATAAATACCGGTGCTCCGTGCAATCTTATAATCTCTTTAACATAAAGTTCTGCCACCTTCATCAGGTCAGTGGTCTTAATTGGCAAAAATTGGGTTGACTTAGTCAACCGATCAACGATCACCCAAATGCTATCATTAGATTTTGGAGATTTCGACAATCCAGACACGAAATCCATTATAATGTGCTCCCATTTTCATTCCGGTATTTCCAATGGTTGTACCTTCCCCGCGGGTCGTTGATGTTCAAGCTTTACCAATTGACAAGTCATACACTTGGCTACATACTCAGCAACTTCACGTTTCATACCACTCCACCAATAGATCTCTCCCAAATCTCTATACATTTTCGTACTACTCGGATGCACGAAATACCGAGTACCATGAGCTTCTTCCAAAATTCTTTCCTAATGTTGCCTACATTAGGCACATATAACCGATTAATGTACCATAGTACCCCATCATGCAAACTAAACTCTGGCCGCTTACCTTCAAGTAATTCATCTACAACCTTCTTCAGGTTTGGATCCAAAAGTTGATTAGTTTTAATTTCTCCAATCAAATCCAATTGTGCCACGATTGTAGCCATCAATCCACCTTTGACTCTAGTAATCACTTCCAACTCCAATCGTTCAAACTCTTTCACCAACCCTTCTTGTGCCGTCAAAACACATATCAAACTTTCTGATGATTTCTGACTCAAAGCATCGGCGACCACATTTTCCTTACCCGGGTGATATTGAATTTTTAGATTGTAATCCTTCATTAACTCCAACCATCTTCGTTGTCGCATATTCAGATCCCTCTGAGTAAACAAGTACTTTAAGCTCTTGTGGTCGGTGAAAATTTCACAAGTTTCTCCGTATAAGTAGTGTCGCCAAATCTTTAAAGCAAAGATTACCGTGGCAAGTTCCAAGTCATGGGTTGGGTAATTCTTCTCATGAGTTCTCAATTGCTTCGAAGCATATGCTATCACATTGTCCCCTTACATAAGACACATGAGACGCATCACTATAGATGCTAAATCCTTCGGTACTTGTCAGAATTGCAAGAATCAAAGCAGATGTCAATTGACTTTTCAATGTTTGGAAGCATTCCTCGCATTCTTTCCCCCATTCAAACGGGACATCCTTTCTCATTAATGTTATCATTGGAGTTGCAATCTTTGAAAAATCTTGAACAAACCTCCTATAATATCCAGCCAATCCCAGAAAGCTACAAATCTCTGACACATTAGTTGGTCTCGCCCAATTCATTACAGCTTCTATTTTTTGTGGATCAACTGATACACCATCTTTAGAAATTACATGACCAAGAAAGGTAACACTTGTTAACCAGAATTCACTTTTCTTCAATTTTTTGAATAATTGTTTTTCTCGTAGCCATTGTAATAATTGTGTTTCATTCTCTTTTGCTTCGATTGTGGCGATCATGTTGAATGAAGACTCGCACCTTTGCTCAATTACCAAAGGCATCATCCTGACTCCCACAGGAATTTTGATCATGGAGGCTAAGGTAGCCAATGAATCAGCTAGCTGGTTCTCTTCCCTAGGCAAGTAGAAGAACGTTATGCTCTTAAAGTGCTTCTTGAGTCCATCGAGATGGTCATGGTAGGGCTTCAACCTCTCTTCCTTCACCTTTCATTCCCCTCTGACTTGTGACACGATGAGATTCGAATCTCCGAAGACACCTAGCTTTTGAATTCTCAATTATATGGCCGCTTCCATCCCCAGAATGCACGCTTCATATTCAGCAGTGTTGTTGGTGGAGTTATAATTGAGCTTGACTGCCAGTGGGGTGTGGTCCCCGTTTGGTGATACTAGGATTATTCCTACCCCGTAGCCTTTCATGTTGGTTGCTCCATCAAAGTACAACTTCCATTGTTCTTCCTTGATTTCCATGATATTTTTGTCCGGGAATGAGAAGTCTCCACTTTCTTTGGAGTCAATGGCGTGTTCCGCAAGATGCTCAGCCATGGTTCTCCCTTTTACCGATTTGCTTGTAACATGCTTGATATCGAATTCGGATAGTAGAAATAACCAATGGGATATACGACCGGTCAGGGCAGGTTTTTCGAGGAGGTATTTTAGAGCATCCATGTGGGATATGAGCACAACCGGGAAGGCCAGCATGTAGTGCCTCAGTCGGCGGGTGCACCAAACCAAGGCCCAACACGTTTTTTCAAGGGTAGAGTAGTTGAGCTCATACCCAGTCATCCTCTTACTGAGGTAATATATGGCTTTTTCGGAGTGGCTTTCTTCTCCTTCTTGGGCCAGCATGCAACCCATGGCATTTTCGGAGACAGATAGGTAAAGAAATAAGGGCTTATGAGGCGTTGGTGGTAAAAGGACAGGCGGATTTTGAAGGTAAGCTTTTATTTTGTCGAAAGCGGGTTGGCATTGGTCATCCCATTGGAACTTCTCCCCTTTTCTCAATAATTGGAACAGAGGATCGCATGTAGTTGTGAGCTTGGAAATGAAGCGGTTGATGAATTGGATTCTTCCGAGGAACCCCCTTACCTCTTTTTCATTCCGTGGTGGTGTCATTTCTAGGATTGCCTTGATCTTGGAGGGATCCACCTCTATCCCCCTTTGTGTGATGAGGAAATCCAGGAGTTTACCGGAGGTCACACCGAAAGTGCATTTCTTTGGATTCAACCTCATCTTGTACTTACGCAACCTTTCAAAAAACTTTTCCAATGCCACTAGATGTCCTTCTCTATCCTTGGACTTCACGATCATGTCGTCTACGTATACTTCTACTTCCTTGTGAATCATATCATGCAGTAGAGTGGTGGCAGCTCTTTGGTAGATTGCCCCAGCATTCTTGAGTCCGAAAGGCATTACTCTATAACAGTAGGTCCCCCAAGGGGTGGTGAATGTCATCTTTTCTCGATCTTCTGGCGCCATAAGAATCTGATTATACCCTGAGAAATCATCCATGAATGATAGTAGCTCATGTCCTGCGGTGTTATCTACCAAAACGTCAATGTGGGGAAGCGGGAAGTCATCCTTGGGACTGACCTTGTTTAGATCACAGAAGTCGACGCACACACGAACTTTTCCATTCTTCTTCGGGACTGGCACGATATTGGCAACCCATTCTGGATATTCGGTGACAATGATGAATCCTGCCTTGAATTGCTTCTCCACTTCTTCCTTAACCTTGAGTGCCCACTCCGGCCTCATGCGCCTCAGTTTCTGCTTGACAGGTTTAGAATTAGGGAGGAGGGGAATATGATGTTGGACAATGTCGAGATCGACCCCAGGCATGTCTTCATAAGACCAAGCAAAAACATCTTTGAATTCTTTTAGCAAGAGGGTTTATTTTTTTTTTTCTTCTTTATTAAGAGTTGAGCCAATTTGCACAATTTGGGGATTATCTGTTTCACCTAGGTTAACTGATAAAGTATCTTTGATTATTTCATAAGCAGGTGGTTTTTCAATTAGTTGCTTAAGTTCAATTGGGAGATCCTCGGAGGGATCTGTGCATTCACAAGTATTAGACACAGAGAAGTAAGCAGAATCGTCTTTCATTTCATTCATGATAGGTGAAGTGACTACATTGGACAGTGGTGGGCTTACAGCAGCCAACTCTGGTACAGACTCGATAATCGGCAGTACAGACTCTGGGGGAATAGGGGATAGGGAGACACAGACAGATGACTCTACAGCCTGGTTGCTCAGACCCTCCTCAGTTGGCTTGATCTGATCATCTTGGCTCTTGGCCCTCTTTTCTTCCTTCTTCTCAGCGGATTCCTCCCACATTTTCTCGATGGCTTCAGTGTCAAGGTATTTCAACCAGTCTTCCTCCAGGGTTTTCTCAATTTCTTCGGGATAGAACGGATCTTGATATGGAGGCCTCTCGCAGTCAGCAAAGATTTCAAGTCCGGGGTGCCTTTTCCCAGTGGTTTGATGGATCCAGGGTTCGGGGAACCCGAAGTAAGGGAAGTCATCCCCTTCTTTGATGAATTGTCCATTCAAGGTCTTGCGGTATGGTGGGAGACCCCTTACCCTTTTCTTCCATGGCCTCTGTAGCTCGATGTCTTCTTCAGTGGGCTTGTATCCTAGCCCAAAAGTACCTTGCTGTCCTTTGATCTGAGGGAACTCTCGAATCCCTTGCTGGCGTCGGCCCAATCCCATTCCAGGGAAGTAGTTCATTTTGCGAACGATGTTGACAACGGCAGAGTGGATCTCAGGGAACCTGTCTTCATCATTGATCATGTGGACTTCTTCCACGAAGAATCCCCCAATTTCTCCTTCTTCTAGCTCAGGTGTTTGGATTTCGAAAATGGGAGCGTAATTTAGGAAAGCATCATTACCCCAACTATTACCGAGGATGATTTTCACTTCCTTCTCATGGATGTACTTGATCATTTGATGCACAGTGGACGATACGGCTTTGTTGACATGCAACCAGGGCCTTCTGATCAGCAAGTTGAAAGAGGCAGGTATGTCCATGACCTGAAAGACTTCGGTGCTCACCAAAGATCCTACCCGGATTTGGAGAGAAACGGTTCCCATCATATTTCTCCTGGTGTTGTCATAGGCCCTCACAGATTGCACAGATGGTATGATGTCAAGGACATTGACCCCCAAGGCGGTGGCAGTCCTTAGGGCACAGACATTTAAGGTCGAGCCCGTATCGACTAGGCAAAACGGCACCTGTTGTCCCTTACATCCCACGGTGATATACAATGCCTTATTATGTGCGGATCCCTCTGGAGGCAGGTCCTCATCAGAAAATGTAATGATTGGGTCGGGGGTAAGCGCGCCCAAGAAAGCTACCATGTCCTCAGGCGCGGCGTTGATGGGGACTTCAATTCCAGCCAAGGCATTCAACACGGCTTGCCTATGCTTATAGGATGTTACCATGATGTCCCACATTGAGAGATGTGCTTGGGTTTTCTTCAGCTGTTTTATCAATTCATTATCCTCTTCGATGATCTCATTCATCTTACCCTTTCCCTTGTCTTTAACTGGACCCTTCTCGACGGCTTCAGTAGTAGGCTGCAGAGGCTGGTAGTGACGGCCTGACCTTGTCAAGTGATCAATTTCAGCAGGAGTAGGCCCTTCTACAGTCCCATCCTTTTTGAACCAATCACAATCCGTTCCCACATATGGTTTCTCCGGCTCGTCCCAGATAGAAGCATCACTTTCATCATTGGGATCATACCATTTGAGGTCTACCAACCCCAGATCGTGCTCTTCCAGAAAGAACAAGTCTTGCTCATCGTCTAGCTGTTGCTGCCACTCGTCATTCTCCCCTTCAATCAGATGAATTCCCACAGAATCCGGGATGTCAATGAAAGGCAAGGGTTGTCCTAGGGGGGTGATATAAGTAGCAGGGTTGAAGGGTACGGGGTTGGACTCAATGAGGTTGACATTTTGGTGGTTTGGTAGAGGATTTTGGGTGATATGGGGCTGCTTTGGTGGCGGCTCGATGATGTTCTGGTCAATAAGGTCTTGAATGTCATGGCGAAGGCGCACACAATCATCAGTGTTGTGGCCCGGGGCTTGGTGGTAGGTACACCGCTTGGACATATCGCAGTTTGGCGGGAGGGGGGTGTTTCGGGGTTGGAGTAGTTGGAGATGGCCTTTTTTGAGGAGGCGGTCTAAAGCTGAGGAGAGAGAGATTTCTAACTTGGCGAAGTTGCGAGGGGGCTTTTTCTGGAAGGGGCGATTGGAGGGGTTTGCCTGGCTGGAGGATTGGTACGGCCTAAGAGGGTACGCCATGGGTTGGCTGCTAAGGGCATTGACATCCGGGGGACTCCGGGAGTAGTTAGGCCTTCTGGACTGACTCGGGGGCTCTTCTTTTTTTATCTTTCCTTCTCTGATAGCGTCTTCAATTCGGGTTCCGAATTCAAACAACTCCTCAAAGGTGGAGATGGACTGGTAGAATAATTTCTCATGGTAGAGGGGCTGCAGATTCCGGACGAGCATCCTTACCTGTTCTTTTTCAATCGGCCGGTGGGTCATTTAGGCTACCTTGTTCCTCCATCTGCTCAGAAATGCAGCGAAGGATTCATTGTTGTTTTGTCGGGTTGTTTCCAAATCCCTAATGGTGACATCCAGCTCTTGATTGTAGGAGTATTGATCGACGAAGACTCGAATGATGTCTTCCCAGGCTCGGGTTTTGGAGGCTTCCAAGGTTAGGAACCATGATAGTGCAGACTTTGCAAGAGTTTGCGGGAACAACATCGCGATGTGTTCGTGGGTACAACCCATGGACTGGAAGATACTCATACATAGCTTCACATGACTTTTCGGATTCCCAGTTCCGTCAAAACGGTCGATGGCAGGCATCTTGAAATTCTCTGGCAGTTTCAGCTTGATAGGCTCGAAGAGGCCTTCCAGGTCTAGCATGTAATCATCGACCCCTTTGCTTTTTCTTAGTACGCTTTCTAGCTTGTCGACCTTGCCCATTTTCTCTTGGAGCTTTTTCTCGTACGCGAACGGTGGGACCCCTTAAAACCAGTCTTCTTCCCCGTTATTCTCAGGGGGTGGTTCAAACTCCGGTGATGGAAACCCGGGCAGAGGTTGCGGCCGCCCCTGCTTCAGTTCTTCCATGAACTTCAGAACTTGGGCTAGGCTGTCGGACTGCTGGCTTATGGTCGCTCCCAATTCAGTAACCTTGTTTTCCAACTCTTCTCTATTCATGCTGAAGTAAGCTGTCGGACTGATTCTGATCAATCGGTTATCCGAACTCCTGACCCACGAAGAGGACCCTGACTGCTGACCTTGGGAATCTATACTAACCTGACAGATTTGGAGAGGACTAGATTAGATCTTGACAGTGGTGACTTTAGACAGACAAAGACAGTGATGTGGACCGACTCGAAACAGTGCGTGCAGATTGATGGGGAATGGTGCATGCAAAATGGGACAAGCATGCGGATGTAAGCCCTAATCTATATGATGCTTCTATTTCTAACAGATAGCAGTTAAACAAATAAGGTCCCAACCATACAGAGTGTGTTAACCTTACTTTCCAGTATGATCACCAAGGGATAACAGGGATTTTCGGGATACTTCGGGTAATTTTGGACAGAGTTTTTGGGAGAAACTGGTCAATATGGTTATATTTGGGGTATCTGGACAGAGTTTCTGGGAAAAATTGGTCAATATGGTTATATCTGGGGTATCTGGACAGAGTTTCTGGGAAAAACTGGTCAATATGGTTATATCTGGGGTATCTGGACAGAGTTTCTGGGAAAAATTGGTCAATATGGTTATATCTGGGATATCTGGACAGAGTTTCTAGGAGAAACTGGTTAATATGGTTATATCTGGGGTATCTGGACAGAGTTTCTGGGAAAAACTGGTTAATATGGTTATATCTGGGGTATCTGGACAGAGTTTCTGGGAAAAACTGGTCAATATGGTTATATCTGGGATATCTGGACAGAGTTTCTGGGAGAAACTGGTTAGATGCTTTATATATATACAGGTATATATATATATATTTATGTACTCTCAGTCAAATGTCTAATGTGAACAAAATTTTAATTTTGAAACTAAAATTAGGGTTAACTAGTATTAAATCCATTTTAGTGTAACTTTATTATACTAGGTCTACTCCTAAAAACATTTTGGTAATAGGTCCACAAAGTTAATTTTGGACCACACTACCCTTCTCTATCCAGATATGCACAATTATTGCTAAAAAATAATGAATTTTCAAATTCAAAATCATATCCAATGTAATATCTATATATATATATATACCCAAAATCTAGTCAAAAAGAGAGAGAAAGTAGAAAGAGAGAGAGAGAGACGCCGCCGCCCTCCACCACCACCTCCGATCTGAATCCTCCAGTTCCTCCGCCCTCATCACCACCGCGCACAACAAGTTCTCCTCCAACGACTACAATCTCGCCTGGGCCAATAACTCCGCCGATGTCTTCGATCGACTCCTCTTCATGTCTTCCAAGTTTCAATCTCTCGTCGTCGATATGATCTCTCTTCCGATGCCGATAATCGTCGCCATCTTTGGCCACGCCTCAGCCGGTGGCTTCATCCTTGCTCTAAGCCACGACTATATCTTGATGAGAAGGGACGGAGGGTTTCTCTACATGAGTGAAGTGGACATTGGGCTTAAGATTCCGACTTGGTTCAGTTTTGGTTTTTGATTCAAAATCTTTATGGGTTTTAGCTTCAATTTTGGTTTTCTTGCTTCGGTGATGTGTAGTGTTAAAACTTTTTTATTTTTATCGATTTGTTTACTCATTTTCAGTGTAAAAAATGTGCTGATTTTTAGTGTAGAAATGTGTTGAGTTTACACTTGTTCGCTGATTTTCAGTGTAAAAATTGACTCTTGTTAGGTTTTGTTTTGATTAATGATGATGGCTTTGTTTTGATCATGATTTTTTTGTGCTTTAACTGAATTTCAGTGTAAAAAATGTGTTGATTGTTAGTGTAAAATTTGTTGATTTATATATTTGTTCACTAATTTTCTGTGTAAGATTTGTTCTCTCTCTCTCCTAAGCATCGTTTATCTACAGTACAACTCATTTTCCAATGACCTCCCAACTTGATTTTGTGTGATTTTTTGTTCCAAAATTTGGTTAATTGTTCAATGATGTGAAATTTTACACTAGTGTCAAATTTCTTGTATGTTACTTTGCTTGTTATGAGATAGTGAGAAATGATGTAAAATATTACACTAGTTAGAAATTCTTGTATTTCTTTGCTTGTTATGAGATAGTGACAAATTCTATACAGTGAAAATTTAATTTGACACTGAATTTTTCCATCAATAGTGAGAAATTTCGTACAGTGATAAAATATAGTGTAAAATTTTACACTGTAACGTAGTGTAAAAATGAAGGATGATTAAGTGATGTCTACTGGATATGCTTTGGTCCTTTATGCCATACTTGTGAGCGGAATTTTGAAAATCCAGTGAAAATTGCACACTGATAATGCAATGTAAAATTGACAAAAATTAGCTGGATTTAAATCAGTTACCTAAAAAAATCAGTTACCAAACAAAAGGGGATTTAAATCACAAATTAAATGATTCAATTTTTGACTATATAGCCAATTATCCGTATTTAATGGAGTATATACATGTATATATATACACACACATGCTAATTATTTATTCCAAAAATAACTCCTCAATTAAAGGGATGTCCATAACTGAAAATCGCAATAATATCCTAGTTTTATTACCATAAATAATCGAATGTATGTATAATTCTGTATATAACACTTGTGGGTAAAAAGGTAAACTTATTTATCTCAATTTGGGGATTTTACTATTTTTGGACCTACTGTCAACATCTTTTTTAAGTTGGGCCTAATTCAAAAATCTTTGGTAGAGAGGGATTTATGGATAGTTTCCTACTAAAATTATGACTAAATAAATGCTATATTAATTTATTACGTAGGGTGCATAAAAAAATGTTAGGATACATATCTCTTTAATATAAATTCAAAGGTATATAATGAATAAAATCTGAAATTTAACCTATATTAAATTGGTCATCAAATTTATTTAATGGTCAATCCTTAATTAGCACAAATATGTAAATATATATATATATATATATCTTATGTTAATAGTATAAAATATGGAAGGCTTAAGTGACAGGTGGCAAAAAATTATTCACTCTTGCTGTCCAAGTCTCCTTTTGAAGAAAACAAAAACATTGCCTTTGGCAAAGACTTTGGGTAAAAATAACGGTCCCCTCAATTTCTCTCTCTTTAACAACAGTAGTTGTGGAATATTAACTTACATGAACATACCATGTGGCATGAATTTCTCCATGAACATACCCCCACAATTCAAACGCTGTCTCTTAGATATTTAATTAGTGTGTATGTATATGTCCATATACACATACGCTACTATTGTTCCCTAAACATCTCCATCTCTTTCTCTCCCTCCTCTTCTTTTCTCTTTGTAGAACTCTATGTGTGAGATTTGTTCTATAAAAAAACAATTTTTGATTATGACCAAACTGCAGTTGGACATAGTGTCAAATTTCTCTCTGATATCGGTGGATTAGATATGGAAGATACCCTCATTCTCTTCGCATTTCAAAGTGGCTGAGAGCAAATGTGACATCCCAAAAAGCTTTCAACTATGAGTTACACTTACAGACCCATGAAGAATCCAATTAAGATGGCTTCGGAAGCTGTTGTTCCACATCAACCAAAAGTTACATTACCATATCATAACTGACTATAAAAATATCATATGTATGTGTTCTCTTAGGGATTATTGATTCTTTGTCAATTTATTTATTGTTTATTATTTATTATTATTTTTAAATCTTGGTGGGCCTCCTTTTCCTATGAGCACAAAGATTGAATTTTTTACCGAATCATGGTCATATGGACTAGACCCATCAACTTTTCAATTATTTTAAAAGTCGTATTTTTTTTTTCAAGTAAAAATTTGGTGGAAAGAAGGAAGAAAGAAGAATGGTAGACCAACTGGTGAAGTCGTGTTTTGAAAACACGACCTCAACAAGAAATAATCCTGACAAAACACGACTTTTGAAAGTTGATGGGTTTGGAAACTAAGTTGAATGGATCCGGTCAAAAAGACCCCAAAGGTGATAGGTTTGGTAAAAAATTCACAAATGAAATAAGAATGATTGCGTATAGATTAGACTTTTCTGTTGTTGATTCATTGTGGGGTGGTGTTGATTGATATGAGTAATTACTGATTTAGGGGGTTTATATATATATATATATATATTTTTACTTTTGCTTCTTTTGGCTTTATTATTGAAGCTATGATATTTTGTTATCGACAATCTTTGTGAATTTTCATTGATTGACATGTTTAGCAATGAAATTAATCTACATTGAAGATGATAATTGGCATTGCCCGTTTGAAAATTTATAATGCATCAAGCATCATCCTTCACCACATGAAGGGTGTATACTTCAAATATTGTTTATTTCTTCATTGCAAAAAACCATTTTATATATAATGCAATTGAATAAAAATAAACCGTATTGATATGATTTTTAGAACTCAGTATCTCTTGTGCCTTTCAAAATAAGTGTACAAAAGCACCTATAGAAAAGGTCATCAACAGAGTTTATTTGGCCTTCTCTTCTAATGTACTTGGTTTTTCATAGTTTGAATATATTTTCCCAACACTTTCATATATAATTGTGCGCCAATTGATTAAATTTATTTTCCTATAGAACTTAAAATTGAAAATTTGATACATCACTTATTTTCCATTGTATCCCGTACAAAGTGTCACGTGTCAAACTAATGGACAACCAAGGCAAATTTATATTGAGGCTTCCCCAAATTTATTTTACACCTTTTATTTCTTTTTAATTATATCATTAATTAGCCCCGTTATACATTTTCTCTTCTTATCAATTATAACACCACCCAATTCAATTTTCAATTCATCCTAAAAAAAATTATCCCGTGCATTGCACGGGTTGAAAAGCTAGTATATTTAAATTTTGGAAGATTGACACGTGGTAGAGACAAATATACATGTATATTACTACACTTCCATATGTAGAAGTAAACGTCTACATATATAATTGCACTTGCATATTTAAATGCTATGGAGCTTTTTGTTTGATCAGAATACATTGTAGATAGATAGATCAAACAACACGTGAATTCTTTACCACACCATATACTTTATATATATATATATGTATATATACAATTATATATATATATTTATATACTCTCAGTCAAATGTCTAATGTGAACAAATTTTTAATTTTGAATCTAAAATTGTTGACTAAATAAATGCTATCTTAATTTTTTAGTTAGGATCTATAAAAACTGTTAGGATACATATCTCTTTAATATAAATTCAAAGGTATATAATGAATAAAATATCAAATTTAACTTATATTAAATTTTTCATCAAATTTATTTAATGGTCAATCATTAATTAGCACAAATATGTAAATATATATATTTAAATAATCAAAATGCTTAGAAATTGACACATGGCAGAAGCAAAAGCTTCTGCTTTCATATATATATATATATATATATATTAGATGAGCCTAAACATGCCCTCAGACATATAACCTTTACCTACAAAACTCTTAGACATAATAAATTTGTCTGCCTCAAATACAAGTTTGAAACTATGATTATTAAGCAGGCTTCCAGAAACTAAGTTCTTTCTCACTTTTGGGACATAGTAGACATTGGTGAGGCTAAGAACTTTTCTGGAAGTGAATTCTAGATCCACTTTCCCTCTGCCTTTGACCGCTGCAGTAGGGAGTTTCCTATGTAGAGAACGGTTCCATCTTCGACAGGTTCATAAGCAGAAAACATAGCTTTGTCCTTGCACACGTGCGTTCGTGGCGATAATAGCAGAGGTTAATCTTCTCGCATGTTCCACATAATTGATTCCCCCCCTTATGATCTCGATCGTATGGCTACAAAACAAGTTTCCAATTTCATTTTCCCTTTGCCCTTATTTTAAAAATTCTCCAACAATTTGATATCATTCCAATGATGACATCATGACAGAAATTTCCCAGCACTGTCGTAGAATTTTAGGGCAATGGTAGTTTCCTACTTGCTAATCACAATCGTTGTATTAGAAATTAGATCTAGAAGCCTCTTGCATCACTTGCTTTTTGGCACGCCCGAACCATAAACTCTAGGAAACACAACCAGATGCTGTCCAAGTATAATGACTACATTGGATCATTTGTGTTCTAAGCTGTCCTTGGGGACTTTTAAAAGGTTGATTGGTGTAGAGGATAGAATCTTGTGATGCTCAATTGAAAGTTCTTATATGATATTTACATGCATGATTTGTATATTTAGTTGACTGCTGTAGTTTGTCTTCCAAAATATGATATCTGTAACTGATGGTAAGACTAGTCATGTTTGGTTCCTTTCTGAAATTATTACACTGCCTTCCCTCTTTCTGAAATTACATTGCCTTTTCTTTTCCATGTCGGAGTTGCTGTCAACTACTGTACTAGAATACGAAGCTAACACCAAAAAGTCCAGGATTATAACGCAAAACCATCTCATTTAAAAAAGTTCAAAACATTGATATATCTATTAGGAATAGTCAAGTAAGTGAACATTGGCAGTTTTAGTGAATTAATCTCAAAAACAAGTGTTCAACTCAATTTTATTTTAACTAATTAGAGTATTGTAATGGATTTTGAGCTTTCATTTGATATATCATTCCAATGATGACATCATGATCCGCCTAAGAGATTTCCCAATAACCCGGAACCAAAAAAAAACCCTTAAAATCAAGTAAAATAGCGAGATGAAGCACACATGCTTTGCCTAATAATAGATGGAACTGGAAGCAACAATTTTTATAGTATAACTGCCCGGAGTTCTCCAGTAAGCAGGGCAAATTCCCGGTGCTGTGAGAGTATGGAAGAAGGGACTTTAACTGCCTGTAATATTTTTGATGTCAAGTCATGATCACCACTAGTACTGGGTCTTGTGTGTTCTTTAGCTGCACTGAGAATCGTCTGCAAGATTTGTAGGGGATCACCATGGCTGACAATCAAGATAGCACATCTGCAAAAGAAAAACACACCATTGGTCTGATAATTTATTCATTCTCCATATATATATATATATATATATATGGCTTTTTGTACATACAGGTTGCAGTGCAGATAATAATGGAATTTCCATAATACAGAACAGAACCATGTACTAAAAATATAGTTCTGGACATAATTAGAACTTCATGCTTCTTCGGAGTTGAAACATATCTCTCGACGATGTCAATGTAATAAAAAATCAGATTTGCATAAAGAGTCATCTCTTAACCTGCTGATCTTAACATTATCTATATCTATATCTATATCTATTTCATGAGTCTAGCTCCAGTGCGCACCGGGTGAATGCACTGGGTTCTTAAGCCTAAAAAAATCGCGGGGTGCCCCACTGACCCGCGCCTAGTCTCACCGCCCCATTGACCCACGGTTTTTTTTAGGCTTAAAAATCCAATGCGTTCACCCAGTGCGCTTACCCAGTGCATACTGGAGCCAGACTATCTATTTCTATCTATATCTATACTATCTATTAAAAGCACCGAAGGCCTTTTCAAGTTTTTGGTGTTTTCTAAAATGCCCCTTAAGTCTCACTAATTAATTGAGTCTTATAACTTCATCTATCCGTACTTTGTCCCTTAATTATTTGGCCCAATATATAGTTTATAGACTTTTGAGTGTTCCACAAAAACAACTTAATTTAGTCATGATCAATAATAAACTTAGTAAATCCAATTAAAGGTTACTCTTGTAGCTCATATCTTTGGGCTCAACAAATTTGAACATTTAAATTTAATTGTGGAACAAAAATATGAGACATTTTTATTTGTTTCATAATTATATCACCAAAGAGAAATTTAAAACTACTTGTGAATAGTATCCAAAATTTTCAATATCAATTATTCAGCTCTAAATTCTTAGGATCACATTTCACTACATCTGTGAAATAATCGTTATACACTATGTCCAAATTACATATGCATAAAGTACGTAATTTGACACTAAAAACAAAACAAAACACATATTATAACAACTCAGCATATGATAAAACATTGATGATCATCACAACTATGGTGGAGTCTCTTAATTTATTCCTAATAGACCCACACAACTCTCCTCCTCCTATTTCCTATTTGACAACTAGCTCTCTCTTCACAAAGATTGATCACTAATGATTCATTTATCTTTATTCTAATAAAACTACGCTTTCCTTCCCTTTTACAGGTTGTCTGCTTTCAAAAATTCCCTCCCAATTCTGATGTATATATAAAACTTCTAACAAAGCACAATAGATCCTATGTTATAGTTCCTACTCTCTTTTTTTCGGTAAATGTTACTGTTCCTACTTGGTTCCATATAAAATTGGGAACTATGTTTGGTTAGCTATTACCCATTGGCCATTGTGTTTCCAATAAAAACTTTTAGGGTTAATTACACGAACCTCCCCTAAAGTTTGGCGAAATTACACGGACCTCCCCTTTATATTGACCTCCATTGAGATTTGGATTTGCATTACACAAACCTCTCCTCTAGATTGCAAAACTTATAGAGACCTCACTTCTTAATTTGCTAATGCCAAAAATACCCATAGTTGTCAAAAAAAAAAAAACTCTCCCCTCCCTCTCTCTCTCTCTCTCTCTCTCTCTCTCTCTCTCTCTCTCCCTCTCTCTCTCTCCTGTATATACATATATACATGCATACATACATACACACCATACATACGAACCATGCAAACATACATACATACATACATACATACATACACATTATATACACATACATATTCGTATATATATAGCCATTATATACATAGATACTTGTATACATCTTTGAAGTGAGTTTGGTATTTTTGGTTTAGATCTTAGGTTTTTGGAATAAATTTATTTTGGGTTTAAATCTTAGGAACAAATAAATTTTTGGAATAAATTGATTTTGGATTTGAATCTTAGGAACAAATTTATTTTGGGTTTAAATTTTTTATTTTTTGAGCAAATTCATATTCATATATATATATATAATTATATATGTATGTACATGTAGAGTCCGGCTCCAGTGTGCACTGGACTTTTAAGCCTAAAAAAACCGTGAGTCACCCCGCTGACCCGCGCCCCATCCCGCCACCGCTGCCCAGTACACTTACCCAGTGCGCACTGTTGTATATCTATATCTATCTATATACACACAGTAGAGAGAGAGGAGATAGAGAGAGAGATGTGTAATTTAGTAAAATGGTAAAGTAAGGGTAAAACAATAAATTTATGCTAGAGGGGAGGTCTGTGTAATTTTGCAATATAGATAGGAGGTCCGTGTAATTTCACCAAACCTCAGGGGAGGTCCGTGTAATTAACCCAAACTATTAATAAATTATAAGGTTAATTGTGTATACACCCCATGTACTTAGATATTTTTTTCACTTTGCCCTTTGTACTTCAAATCATCACTTATAAGAGCATTTTTACTCACCCAAAAATTGCCCACACAATGCTCACCCAAGAACCTCATTGGGTGAGCATGTGGGACCCACAACTTTTCACATTATTTTATCCTTTTTTATTCATGAAAATTGTGGGTCCGACATACTCATCCAATGAGGTGTTTAGGTGAGCAAAAATGCTCTTATCACTAATACCCTTGTACTTTGGACTAAAGTAAAACCGTTGGTAAATCAGTTAAAAAATTAATGGGCTTATGGCCATGTTTGGCAACAACTTTTAGAGTTCATAAATAATTATGAAACTCCAAAACATTGAGTAAAATAACCTCTGCAATTGCCATTGGCTAAAAGCTACCTTGGACAACTTTTTTACCAATCGCAATGTTTGTGATTTAATCACTGAACTTAGAAACAATATAGTCAAAATATTAAGACAACTAATTTAGAAGAAGTTACATTTATTAAGAAATCAAATACAATTGAAAAAAATAAAAATGTGCAACTACAAAAAATTGCACATTATTGCAACAATTAGATAATAACTTAGAACTTAAATTACTTAATATCATATCGTCAAATATGGCTAGAATTGATTGTCTATAAGGATTTGATACAGTTAGAATAATATTTATGATAGGTTTTATAATATTATATTACTGAACGTTTTATTATACGTTTATTTACTGCATATATAATATATATTTTGATATTTTTTTAATACAATTTTTTTTTTTTTGGGCACAGAAAATAAATGTCTCAAAAAATTGAACACGCATAGTTTACTTAAAGATATGGAATACTACAAAAAATCAATATTGTATCATTCATCTTAATAAGAACTTAATTTGACAATAATATCTTCTAGATGGTTACTTTATTCGAAATAAAGAAAAACTAAGGAAAAAAGGCTTGAAATATTTGCTGTCCACACACAGTCAGAATAAAAATAGTCATTTTTAGTTTTTTTTTTTTTTTTTTTTTTTTGCTCAAAAACTAAAATTTCATTAATGAAAATTAAACCTTACAGAGAAAATCAAACAAACAACAAAAATAAAGAAAAGAACAAGCAAAGGCAAAACAACAAAGAGTACAATAGATAAGGAAGCATAAGTGACCACAGAAAACCCTATGTCAGCTGCATAGATAATAATTCATCTAAGAAGTACAACCATACAAGCCTTTTTTGTTTATTTTAAAATAAGTAGTTATGGTAATTTGAATTGAAATAAAAAAGTTATAATTTGTATCAATATCTTACAAGGAGATTACATTTGAAGTTAAAACTTTTAATCATAGCTTTTAGGCCAATATGTTAAGTTAAGAATTTGAAAAAATTCGCACAAAGTTTAGTAAAAAAATAAATAAAACTTTAGTACTATATTAGATATTTTCATTTGACATTTGAAGGTCATACAATTTGAAAAGTATAATCAAAGCTTACGCAAAATTTATGAAAAATAGCATAATATGAAGGCTTGTGAAATAAAACCAAATTTAGAATGAGGTACCTAATTTTAAATATTTTAGAATAGATAGAGTAAATCTATTTACACTAACGTACAGTCATACACTTCATAAAGTCATTGATATTATCATATTTTTTTGTTAGCTCGACAAGTCTTTATAATTGTTTTACAGTGTTGTCATGTAACATAAAGGTAAAACAAATCTCTAAAAGTTGTTGCATACTGGTTTTCGTTCATTAGAATATGTGCCTATGTGATTGCTTTATGATAATTCGAGGTATACATACAATAAGGCCATTGAGTTGATAGTAATATACTCTTATTTTTTTCAGTAATTTTTTTGTTAAAACTTTACTAAAAACTAAAGAATACGTCTCTTGTCAAGGGATCTTTAAATTACTTTTACTATTGGAAAACCATTCAAGTGCGACGCACATGTTTTTATCCTAATTTTATTATAAGGTGGGTGTGTACATAATTTTTCTTTTTCCACCACCATAGTAGTTAAACTCAGAGGTAATAATTACCATTTTTAACATCCTTGTGAGAAGTTGAAGAACACCATAAAAAAACCTGTAAAGTATGATAGTGCTTATAATACATCAGAATCCACAGACTAAACCTATACCCAATGGACTAAACCTATACCCAATGGTGGATCTAGGAAGGACTCAGTAGGGCAGTTGTCCCGACTGGAATTTTAAAAATTTTAATTGTACTTCAATTTTTCTATAGAAGCTAATTAGATGATGTAGAATCTTGTAGAATTCCCTACACTTGCAGGGAATCATAGTGTTTCTTTAGAGTCATTTAGAGAGTACATAACGATGGTTTGTAAATATTCAAAGTATTTCTTAAGAGTATTCTAGAAAGATTGTTTCATTAGGAGGTAGAAAACTTCTAGAATATTATCTAGAATTTTCCTCCGTTGGATGATCGTAACTTACACAAATCCAAGCCATTGACTATTCTAACTAGGGTTTGTAAATATTCAAAGTATTTCATAAGAGTATTCTAGAAAGATTATTTTATTAAGAGGTAGAAAACTTCTAAAATATTATCTACAATTTTCCTCCAGTGGATGATCGTCAATTACATAAATCCAAGCCATTGACTATACTAACTAGGGTTAATTACACTCACCTCCCCTATGTTTTGCCTTAATTACACGGAGGGAGGTCTATGTAATTTCACAAAATGCGAGGGAGGTCCGTGTAATTAAGCAAAACACAGGGGAGGTGAGTGTAATAAACCCTACTAACTATTATCTATAAGTAAGGTGAATTTCGTCCAAACCATTCAAGAATTATAAAGATTTTCGAAGAATAGTAAAGATTGCCTACTTATTCATCGTGTACTTTCTCTACCTCATCCATATTCTTTTTAATCTCATACTTTGAGTAATTATAAAGATAGTTAGAGACCAGTAAAAAGTGCATACTTTTGTGCTTTCTCTACTTCTTGATCGTTAAATAAGATAAGGCTAGTATCCTAAGAAGAAGGGAGAGTTATTACCCTTGAAATTCTGATTCAATGATTGACAAAGCATTTGCGAGTCTAGAAACAACATCTGCAACACTCTCTCCACCTTGTGGCGGCACAAATGGATCTTTCTCGTCAAGAGCCCATATCTCTGCATACTGCCAAGGACAAGAGTGAAAAGTCATGAATGATATCAATCTCAAATTCACAGTCTGAAGCCCCAAAACAGAGGCTCAACTACAACATCTGATACTCGAAATGTATAAGTGAATAATAGGATTGAGAGCACTTTATCAGGCCTTGTTATCTCCTTACAAATTTAAAATTAGTTTCTTATACAATCACTTACTTTATCATGAGACAGAAGTTCAAATGAAGAACCAAAGAAGCGCTCTCGAAGATCTTGTACCAACTGTCAACCAAAATTTGTTTCGAGTGTCAGAGCAAGAGAAATTGAAAAGCACAAGCTCACTAGAAATTTCCAAAGCTAAGTAAATAGTTCCAAACCCTTTCTTCTGATCGCATACTTCCCCAAATATTGGCAAAAAGAAACCACAACACAAGACCGAGGATTACTAATGGAAATATTTTAAGAATAGAACAAACTAAGTAAAAAGTGCAATACCAGCATTCATCTTGATCAGTTGACAAAAATTGTCCATAAAAATGTTAATAAACTACGCTATGGGAAGCAATTTAATAAATCTGAGACACCATATGGCAGTAGTACATCATAGAATACCAACATAACATCTGGACCAACACCCAACTAAAATAAGCAAGATCTCTTAAAAAGGAGACATACATAGAAATTCAAAAATCTAATGGGCCAACTTCTTGTTGTTGTTGGGGGGGTTGGGTTTGTCGGCCGAAATTGGCCTATATTTATTAGAATAGTTCAATCAAGTCAAGTTGAAAATGGGTGTAATCTCTAAATTCTATTCAATGGTGACTTAAACATCTATGTATGTGCACCAGAGTGATAATAAGGCTCATGCTATACTGTTAATCACAGCATACAACCTTTGCTGCCTGCCTAGTGAATCATCATTATTTAGTAAAATATCCTCCATTAAATCAACCTAACCGGATAGCTTACCTTACATTGAAGGCCTTCAAATGGAATATCCAAAACAGATGCCACAACTTTAGCTGTGTGTCTGGTTCTTGAGAATGGAGAGTAGCAAATTCGAACATTTTTCAATGGTATGCTATTCTCCTTCAGTTCCTGCAAATATCATACATTTCGACTGTAAATGAGTGATTCACACACACCACCTACACACACTATCGAACGCACAAAGGTATCAATGGAACCCCAAAGTCAATCAACATGCATGCCTTTATTTTAGATAATAATAATAATTCTATCGCCAAACGAACTGTGAATTCAATCAAGACCTTGAATCCAACTTCTTTACTGGGAGTTCATACTCCCATAAGCTATAATAATAGTGCATGAAGTATTTTATGCACAATCACCTCCAAGAGGTGTTAACTAGGGAAATCTGTATCCGACTGAAATAATTACAGCAATATCAATATCTACCAGTTTCAGAATATATGCACATTACCTCTGCCTTTCCAACAGTTAGTCATTAATAGGTTCACCAACCTTTAGGAATAATTCTCCAGCCACTAGTGCTTGATTAACACCTTCAGAAGTTAATTGGTATTCCTCGAGTGTGCCATTTTCCTGTTAAGATACTATGCATGGTTACCAAATTTACAGAAATTTGAGAGTGTGTAAGACTCTGCGATAAGAGATCTCCAAATTTGGCAAATTAAAATTGTCACCGTATGGAATGTTTTATATTCCCTCCGTCTCATTTTTTGTGTCCCTCTTGGGTAATCCAACTATTTTAAGGGGACAAAAAGAATCTACACCTACTTTCCACAATTGCCCATAATCATTGCACTATCTTTTTTTGTTTTGTTTTGGTGTTGATTGCAAGGAAGGGTAGTTTGGGAAACTAAGTAAAATTTGCACACTAATTTAGGAAAGTGGACAATAATTTTGGGACATCCCAAAAAGGAAAGGGGACACAAAAAATGGGACGGAGACAGTAAGAAATACAACCAGTATAACCAGTCATAAAATCCAGTCTCATCTATAAAGGCAATGGTTGAAAAGAGACGTAGAGAAGAGAAAAAAAAAAAAAAAAAAAGACTAACAAAGAGATAAATATAATGCTCATGAGTTGAGAAAAAAGTTGTTAGGATGTCAGATTGTCAGGAAAGAAATCAAAGAATATTGAAGATAAGGGGAATCCCATGGCTTTCCTACAACTTTGACAAGTCATTGGAGTCAGAGAATGATTTGAAGGAAAAAAAAAAAATTCTCTTTTGCTTCTAATTTAGGTAGGAAACAAAGGCATTAACATTTGAGTTTTTCCCACCTGCCTTTGATTTCAGTCCAATATTGGTTGAGGCACTAATACCTAGTGGTGTTTCTTCACTGGAATCTAGTATCCGATGCAGACAGCGACAGTTATACCTCTTGGTTTTATGATAGAAAGGAAATAAATATGTACTGTAATCGGAAGACAATCTAACTAAGACTGTTTCCCCTAGAAAACATAGGCACACTCCAAAAATTGGGACAATTAAAGACTGCATTGATTTAACTCCGTTCACTGTTCTATCTTGCTTCCTGTCTCATATACAGTAACCTTAATGGGCAAATATCTTTGTGAAATTAACAGCTGCAACAGTTAGGAGAAGTTACATGTGTACTTTTTCATTTCTTATTTATTTATTTATTTATTTATTTTATTTTTTTTGTCGGGGGTGGGGGGATTGAGTAACAATCATTTCTATCTCTTGATGGATGCAGCTCATTTGAGAGAAGGTTAAAGCTATGTATGCAGAAGGATCGCACTGATCACGAACAAGACTATCTGGTGTGTTAGGATCATAAATTTTCAAAACTATGTATAATTAGGAGATGTCCTACATCTTTATTCTGGATAAATATTAACGCAGTATGTTGGATCTAAATTGTGTTCCACCATTCAAAAACTTACATAAGTCCCCAATCGGCATTTCAATTTACAATTCGGATTCCATTTTTATGCTCCTTGTTGTGGACAGGAGCTTTATGAACAAATATTTTGGTGCAGAACGAAAAAATTTCAATCTCTCTCTCTCTCTCTCTCTCTCTCTCTCTCTCTCTCTCTCTCTCTCTTTTGGGCATGTGGCTTTTGCTCATGCAATTGCAGTAGATATGTGAAAGGAGAGAAATGTTAAAACAGCGCAGCGCAGATGATATAATAAATTTGAAACCACATTTCTAAAATGAGCCCCCCCTCAATTGAGAAGTACTTTACTAGCATATCTGAATTACAGAAGTGGCTTGGTTGTACATGTCCTTCATATGAATATATGTAAGGCTATAAGCATTAACAAAAATAATAAAAACAATGCAAATGGAGTACTTGTGATGCGATGCGATAACACTACAGTAAAAACAGAAAATATTTCGAATTCCCCACCCCCGTATGATTGATTGAGCATTCTTCTATCAAATGTTATGTACTCCTAAATTTACATGCATATTTGTACGCAAAGGAAGAGAGAAACAAACAAACAAACAAACCAACCATGGAGGAAACAATAATGCCCTTGTCGTTTGGAATGCTTTTACCGTGTCTAAGTACCCAGTATCTGTTTCCCAGGAAGAACGACGACGTCGCCATTTCTCCTCAACACCCAATGACCCAATCAATCACCCAACTCTCTCGATCTCGATCACTTATCCAGTTGCCCCCCCCAAGCACTTATTTACTCTGTCTGGAGCATTTCAATTTGTTGAGAGAGAGAAAGCAAGAGAGAGAGAGAGAGATTCAATAATATTCTATTGAACCAATTTGGTTCTAAACGACAGCGTTTTGGTCCTTTTGGATCTGTCCCAAAACATTATTATCAACATCACAAGTGATTTCTTGTGCAATGGAAATATTCTCCAATCTTTCTACCCTTGACAAATGCACTATGTTCTTTAGAGAGAATCTTAGGGAGCATGATACTCAACCTAGCCGCCAACTGTGTTGTAGGAGTACTTTCTTTTGGCTACTAAGATGTAAAATTGGTCCTCCTAAAAAGATTATTCCAGAATAAATGGGTAATAGTTAGGAGCAGGAGGTACTAAGACTTATTTGCACATTCCCCCTTTGGTTTCATCAATTGTAAAAAAAAAGAAGGGAAAATTGGTATAGGTCGTTCAGATGAGCGTTATTGGGATTAAGGACAATTTAAAGTAGGCATTAGGAATAAATCTTTCTAGTGTCCATAGATCAAAATACTCTCATCTTCAAACCCTAGCCACCATTACCACCACCTCTGGTGACCTTCGGTGACCTCCTCCTTGCTTCACTGGATCTCCGGCGACCTCCCTTTGCCTCCACAACCGTAGCCCCCTCCCTTTCTCTCTCCTCTATTAGCTTCATTTTATCTCTCTAAATCGTCAGACTCGGATATATCAGTCAGTATATATCGATTAGTTATACAGACAGAGATAGAAAATTACAATGGATGATTCGGAGCAAAAATCCTAAGTGAAATCAAAAATCATAAGTCAAATTTCACTTAGGATTGACCTAGGCTTAGTTTGGCCCTCATGTGGCTTTTTAAAAGGAGCTTATGAAATTTATTACTAAGGCTTAGTTTGGCCCCCATGTGGCTTTTTAAAAGGAGCTTATGAAATTTACTACTAAGTTGTTTGATAATTTTATACAAGTGACACACTACTCTTCAAAAAGATATCATGAAACCAAAAAGCCACCTTGAGCTTTTAAAAGCTCCATTCTAGAGCTTTTAAAAGCTCCCCAAAAAAAGCCCTAAGTTCAATTTTTACATAGCTCATAAAGTAGTTACCAAATGAATTATCATGAAATTGTGCTTTAAAAAAGAAGAAGCACCAAAAGGGGGGCCAAACTAAGCCTAAGTTGTTTGATAATTTTATACAAGTGACACACTACTCTTCAAAAAGACATCACAAAACCAAAAGCAACCTTGAGCTTTTAAAAGCTCATTCTAGAGCTTTTAAAAGCTCCTCCAAAAAAGTCCTAAGTTCAATTTTTGCAAAGCTCATAAACTAGTTATCAAATGAATTTACATGAAATTGTGCTTTAAAAAATGAGAAGCACGAAAATGGGGGCCAAACTAAGCCTTAGGATATCCTAAGTGAATTTTCACTTATGCTGAAGGCTAGTCAACTTGCAAAATGCTCATTCAATGATTATTTGCATCTTTGGCGAACCATGATGTGTTATGAAAAGGGGATTGGGAAAGATATCCATATTATTTTCAACTGATTTATGATATTAAAATCAGGGAGTATTTTCAATTAAGGACATTTGGAAATCTTAAGAGAAATTTCTCTTACGATTATATTCGTAAGAGAAATTTCTCTTAAGATTTCCAAATGTACCAAGCCTAGATCAATGGTGGTGGATTGTTTAAAATAATATAATGGTAATGGTGCTGAACAACAAATCAGATGCAGATCGTAGCAGACTAATCATAACAATCAAATGGTAAATATCCAACATAGAGTTCAATCATAGCAGTTGAATGGTGATGACCTGTCTGAACAGTAAATGATGATGATCTATTTTGAATAATCAAATTAGATCCACATCTGGTTTGGTTGTGGGATGGTGATGGTGGTGGTGGTCGACAGTAGTGGTGGCGATGGTGTTGATGGCGGTGGCGATCTAGGTTTGTTTTGGTGGTGGTGGGTGGTGATGGTATTAGTCGCCAGTGGTGGTTGCCGGAGGTCAGGTAGGGGTGGTGGTAATGGTGGCCATGGGAGGATGATAGAGAGAGCTCACTGCTTTTATTTTCATGAGAAAGATGAAGTGGGGTAGTTTGGTAAGATAAAAATATTGAAATGGATTTAAAGAGTGAAATGTTGATGCTATAGACTAGGGCTAAAAAATTGGCTTGGACTCTTTTCCTTGTAGAATTATTATTTAATGGACAATCTTTTAAATGTTGCCCAACCTTCGGGCCCTTACAGTCCGTTAGGTATGATTGTAAAATAGAATATAATTGAATTGAACATAATAGAATAGAAAAGAAAGGAATAGAATTGATTTGCAATTCCAATTCTCCTGTTTGATTTAAAACATAAATGGAAAGATAAGAATTGAAAAGAAATATAGTTATTTCTTAAAATAGCCCCAGACCTTAAACTAACAGACCCAAACAGACCCTAAATTAACAGACCCAAACAACCCTTAAACAAACAGACCCTAAAACTTAACAGATTAGATTAGACAGACGAAGACGAGGAAGACGAACAAAAGAAAGATGAAGACGACGAAGAAGAAGAAGAAGAAGAAGAAGCCACGAAGGAGAAAGATGAAGAAGAAGATGAAGTGAAAGGAAGAAGACGAAGAAGAAGAAATCAGGTGAGGGTATTTTGGGAAGAACACATTTTTAGAATGAATTCTCACCAAATTCGACCAATTTTTGTCGGATTTCACTTTGGCCTAAAACTTGAATTCTCAAGAATTGCCAAGAATTAGAAATCATTTCATTTCTAATTTTTGTATCAAACCAAACAAAACACATAATTTATCACAAATAAGAATTTTAAATAAATTCATCTATAGTTTGTGGCATACCAAACAGACGATTAGGCGAAGCCTCCCAAAAAAAAAAAAAAAAATCCAAACCCGTTAGTACTTAATAAAAATAAATACTCCACTTGTAGTTGTAGTTGTGGATCCCAAACGCAACACCACCACATCCACACCCTCTCTCTCAGACTCAGTTTCAATTGAAACTTGAAAGTCGTCGAAAGAATAAAAACTCCGGCGGTAACAATGGCAATGAATCTTCGACAAAGACAGACCGGTGAGTTCTCTCCCTCCAGATCTCTCTCTCTCTCTCTCTCTAGAGCTATGGATCGATTTTTGTGCTTTGTGTATCTATAATTTATTAGTATATTATTGATTGGATTTGATGATCTAAAATTTTCCCTCCCTCCCTCCCTCCCTCCCAACAGAATGCATAACTCGGATGCTGAACCTGAATCAACCTGTCAATTCAACAAGCGGAACGGCGAACGAAGAAGTCTACAAGATCTTGATCTACGACAAGTTCTGTCAAGACATTCTCTCTCCTCTCATCCATGTCAAGGACCTTCGCAAACACGGCGTAACCCTCTACTTCCTCATCGACAAGGACCGTAAGCCCGTCCACGACGTTCCCGCCCTTTACTTCGTACGCCCCACTCATCTCAACCTCCAACGTATCGTCTCCGACGCCTCTCGATCTCTCTACGATTCCTTCCACCTCAATTTCTCATCCTCCATCCCCCGTCCTCTTCTCGAAGATCTCGCTTCCGGAACCCTCAATTCTGACTCCATTCATCGCATTTCCAAGGTACATGATCAGTATTTGGAGTTTGTAACCCTAGAGGATAATTTGTTTTCACTCGCCAATAAGTCTTGTTATGTTCAATTGAATGATCCTTCCGCTGGTGATCGCGAAATTGAGGATATTATTGAGAAAATTGTGAGTGGCTTATTCTGTGTTTTGGCTACCTTAGCTGTGGTTCCCGTAATTAGGTGTCCCCGTGGAGGCCCAGCCGAAATGGTTGCATCTTTGTTGGACCAGCGATTGCGTGACCATCTGTTGGCCAAGAATAATTTGTTTTCTGAAGGTGGTGGGAATTTTGCGAGTTCCTTTCAGAGGCCGGTTTTGTGTCTCTTTGATCGGACTTTTGAGTTATCGGTTGCTATACAGCATGATTTTAGGTATCGGCCTCTTGTTCATGATGTGCTTGGTTTGAGGCTCAATAGATTGAGCGTGCAAGGAGAGAAGGGCGGGATGAAATCCTTTGAACTAGATAGGTTAGATCCATTTTGGGTGGCCAATGGTTCATTGGAGTTTCCAGAAGTTGCTGTGGAGATTGAGACCCAATTGAACAAGTATAAGAAGGATGTTGATGAGGTGAACAGGCGGACAGGTGGAAGTGACGGAGCTGAATTTGATGGGACTGACTTAATTGGCAATACAAAGCATTTGATGAACGCAGTGAACTCCTTGCCTGAATTGACCGAGCGGAAACAAGTTATTGATAAGCACACTAATATTGCTACTGTGTTGTTGGGTGAGATTAAGGATAGGTCCCTTGATTCTTATGCCAAAAAGGAGACTGATATGATGATCCGAGGCACCATTGATAGGAGTGAGCTTCTTGGGGTGCTCAAAGGAAAAGGAACTAAGATGGATAAGCTTCGATTCGCAATCATGTATCTTATTTCTTCTGAAAGCATCCCTCAGTCAGAAGTGGAAATGGTGGAAGCAGCACTGAGGGAGTCTGAGGTCGATGCTAGTGCTTTTCAGTATGTTAAAAAGATCAAGTCATTAAATGTTTCATTGGCATCAGCAAATTCTGCTAGCAGAAGCAACATTGTTGATTGGGCTGAAAAGCTATATGGGCAATCCATTAGCGCTGTGACTGCAGGTGTGAAGAATCTATTGTCCAGTGATCATCAATTGGCAATAACAAGAACAGTTGAAGCCTTGATGGAAGGGAAACCAAATCCTGAAATTGACTCTTATCTTGTGTTTGATCCTCGTGCTCCAAAGTCAAGTTTGGGATCAAGTAGCAGTCATCTGAAAGGACCATTCAAAGAAGCTGTAGTGTTTATGATTGGTGGTGGGAATTATGTGGAATATGGGAGCCTGCAAGAGCTTGCACATCGTCAACAGCCAGCCAAGCATGTTATTTATGGAAGTACAGAAATTCTGACAGGAGACGAGTTTGTTGAGCAGCTTACAGTGTTGGGGCAGAAGATGGGGTTGGGCGGTAGTGGTGCAGCTTAGCCCATTAGCACCTATGTGCATCTGAAGGAATAAGGATACTGTTTGGTGGTGGTTTCTGTATGGAAAAGAATGCTCTTTTTTTTAGGACACCCATTTGAGACTTGAGTGAGTCAGTTTATTAACCAGAAGCTGTTGATCTGGGAAGTGAGTTGGAGGGAGTTTGGCTATGCCTCCTCTTCTTGATTTTAGCCTACATGATTTTCATTGTGATGTACACTGACCTTTAAGGATACAGAAGAATGCCTTTATATTTCATTGAAGTTAGTAGCTTTCCCCCATTTTGTTTTCAGTCTTGATTTTCTTTAAATTCTTAGAACCAACTGTTCATTTCATCCCCGTATTTGTGTCATGCTTATATTTGGGAATATTTATGGATTTGGCTGCAGAAAAGTCTTGGTTCTCTTAGTCATTACTGCTGCATATGTTGTCTTGAAATTGCCAGAGAGCAACTTTTAGGAATAGTTAGGTGCCCAAATTCTTTGCTTTCTTGTTAAAAGTTTGAGATCTTATACATCCAAGTATCCAACCTTAGAATAGCCTGAATAGGTAATTCTTATGTTTGGTGAATAGAGCCTTTCACATGTGAAAGTAGATTACTTTGGATCATTATCATTTTGAGCTGGGGATCTTGCACAAGTCAACTCAATCCGACAAAGAATCAACTATCAAGTTCCAACTACTTTGGGTCAGTTCCAGAAACCTTGTTTGCTGTAATAATTAAAACCTTAGGCAAACCTGAGACCTTGGAAAACTGAAGTTATCCCAACATTTCCTAAATCTCTGCCACTTTGGGTTGGCTACATAGCCTTTTTTGTTAAATCATTTACCTCAATCTAGGGTCCTATCCCCTGGTACCTTAGGATTACAGTGGACGACTGTAGGTTTAGATTGCCAAGTTATAAACCGAAAAAAAAAAAAAAAAAAAAAAAAAAAAAAAAAAAAAAAAATGATTGCCAAGTTATTAGATTCATGCTTATTGAAGTTTGAAATGCATTTTTCTCACTGGTAATTAGCACAATTTGCATCCTCTCCATGCCATTAGCTACAGGGAATTCCAAGTCTCGAAACTTCAACCAACGTTGTTTAGGATCTCCCTTATTACACGTCTGCGGGGTTCCGGATGGTTGTTGACCCATATGAACACCTCTATGACCCTTGAGTTTTAGCAGCCTTCTGAAATTGTAGAGATAACTTCTGAGTTCAATGCCAAAAGAAACAAGGTATTTAGTTTTATCCATATATTTTTCGCACATTCGTTATCTTGCTATAATACATGAAAGACTGGGATTTTGGTTATTTGGGCTTCAACTAGAGAGAACATATCTGATATACCTGGTGAGGCTAGCAAAGAACTGACATTTTAACATGCATCAAATTAAGAAACCCTACTTGCATTATTATGTGATGATTACCCTAGAAAAATGCCTCTTATAAACATATGTTTACAAGGACATATACAACTCCCTCGGAAAGGAAACCCATAGCTTAATCAATACATCGAAGGGGGTTCCTTTGTTTTTAGTCATTTACAAGCCTACAGCGAGTCAAAGACGTGAGCACGCCACAAACTAGAAAACCAGACGCTCGCAAAATCTTACCCGTTTCTTCTCCTCTCTGTCTGCCTTTATCACAGAGTAAATGGCAACCCCCGCAATAGCTGTAGCAGTACCAATACCAGTCTGCGTAGAGATCCTATTGCCTGAACCAATCATTAGATACAAAAGCAGAAAAGCAAACTATATTAGCTTCAACAAACACCCGGGCAAAGTCCATGCTTCTTCAAATGTGGTGAATCATATCAGGAAAGTATCTGAGTAATTACCGAATACCACAAAAGAGTACCCAATCACAAACACTTGCTTCAACACATTTCCAGCGGCATGTGTAACTGGTCCAGCTCGTTCCAAAGTGTTGGTAGCACACTATTATATTTTGTATAAAATTTGGAAGGCAAAATCGAATATGTTATGAAATTCTTGCGTTTAGAGTAATAATTATGCAATATGAAGAGTAGTCTAGTGTCTGTAGTAATCATGATGTTCCTCTCATATATAAGGATCCAGCTCTAGTGCCCACCCTTGAAAAACATCCTTAACATAAGATATTCAAGATTTTCACTTCAGCTGAAATGGCATCTTCTAAGAGTGCATCCAGTTAAATCTCAATCACATAGGGCCTGTTTGGCAACTTTGGATCTGGCTGAAATAGAATTTGTTTTAGACCCAGTCTCACTTTCTATGTTGGTATGACATAGATCCAATTTCAAGAGAGATAAATCCTAGGCGCGGACTCTTGTGCAACAAATCGACATTCACCAAACACTTGTAATTTGTAGAACTGGTTCACTTATGAACCACTAAACCGGTTCTTTGCTTTACCAAACAGCCCCATAGGAAACATAGGACAGCGGAAAAATATGTAACAAATAGTGATAGTCCTGTCAGTATTGACTTGAGGCATATCAAACTCCATGGTTTTCTAGCTCTTTAGATTGAGAAAGTTGCGAACTGAAACATTATGGCTTACCTGATTGTACGGATGACAAAAACATTCCAATCCAGAACAAGTCAGACGTGAATTTGTACAGACCCACTTTGGCAATGGCATCCCTAAATCCAAACTGCATCAGCTGGGGCCTAGGAAGCACCGGTGTGGGTGCGGGGATTTGGGTACGCAGACGCGGGTGCAGGGGATTCGCCAATTTTTCAAAAACCTAGGGTGCGGGTGCGGCGGGAGTACTTGGATAAAATCTTAAAATATATTTTTATATAATAGTCTATACAAATTATTTATACCTATTAGTGCATTAGTGTGTACCCTAGACAATTGCTATTATTATCTTCTATTATTTCTCTTTTAAACCCCCAAAGTTTTCAAAATTGTATGAATGAAGAAGAAATGTCACTCAATCGCAGACTTGTTTGTATTTTTGTTATTTCTGATGTGCACAACTGATCAACACAAGTTGCCGCTAGGAAGTTGAAGCGTTTAAGTCTATATAGCCCCTGCTAATTTGGTTGTTTTCTTTTTCCGTTTTATTGTTTACTATTTAAGTTTAATGAATGTAGTAAGTTACTTTCGATCAATTTCCTTTTATTGGTATTCTGTAAACAATTTATTTCCAAGCAACTTATTATGATATGGAAAAATTTAGCAACAATTAGCATGATCTGCATGAAATATACCTCCATTATGAGAATACGATCGATATCAATCATAAACCATATGATATCACTTTGATATTGATTAGGATGCTTCTCTCTCTCTCTCTCTCTCTCTCTCTCTCTCTCTGCAGTAGTTTTTGCACAGAAATCTTATCCTTCCTTCCACTTTTCCCTTTCCCCCTTTTATTCCTTCCATTCCTTTTCCTCCTGCCAACAAAGATGAGTGTTCTCATATGAAGTTCTTTAAAAAAGATGGAAAGAGAGCATAGCTAAAAGCCACTGCTGCAATTAATTTTCCTAATTCTTTAGATCCATACGAGATTAACAGAATACACAAATTATAGTGGATGCTACACTTCTGTAACAGTTATATGAGATAATTTTGACTTTTAATATTTGGGATGGGAGGGAAGAGAAGGAAAGAGAAAAAAAAAAAAAAAGAAGCCAAGGAAAATAAAAAGGAAGCAAGAGAATAGAAGAAAGGAAAATGGAGATGTATTTCTCAATGACTACTTCATCAATAAATAAAAGACCAAGAAAACGTGTTCGAGTCTTATTTGTGTGGTGGGGCACGAACTGAAAACTACACGAAAATACAACAAACAACGATACAAAGTTGTCAGAAAAATACAACTGGGGCTTCGTTAGGAAAAATGGAGAGCAGCGCGATTGTGAGAGAGTGGTTCGACCGAGTCGGCTCGGACAAAAGCGGAAGCATCACAGCAACTTAGCTCAAGGTTTGTCCTTTCCAAACCCCTTGTTTACTTTCTTCTATTCTTTGATTTCTGCACATATATAAAATAGCCTTTTGGTTTCATCAGAGAGCACTGGCCGTTGGAAACCTAAAATTCCCTCTCTCAGCTGTCCGGCAAATGATCAGGTACTACCTACCATCTTCCTCTGATCACAGGTTAATATATTCTTTCTACATAAATATCTACTACACTATAAAAATGCTGCACCTCAAATTCAGCTGCTTTGGCAAGCAGCTCGAATCTTTTAGATGGCCCAAATTGCCCTGGCAGTGTATAGTGTATTTACTATTCTACCCTTCCTCATATTTAAGAACATCTTCCTCTGTTTCTTTGGTGTTTTGCGTTTGTCAGTTGGTTCCTCTGGCAATCTGCCCAGCCTTGTTCCTCTCACTATCTGTTATGCGTTTTTCGCCTCTTTCCCTCTTTCTCTCTCTCTCTCTCTCTCTCTCTCATGACTACTTCAGTGTTCGGTGTTATCTTCTCGGCCATTGTATCTACCCATCTTCGTGTCAGTTAAGGGCATTTATGTCTGGCATCATCGGCTGATTATCGGTACGCTCTTTGGATTGAATAATAAATTCCATTCTCAGGGTCTCTTTCTTCTTCGCCGTCTCTGCTTAAAAACTGCATGAGGGAAGGACGAATTTGTGGATTCAGAAATCAGGTAACACATGTTTGGATGAAGACGTGTGATTTACAGTTCATATAACCTTATAGTTATAGTGTTTTACTATTCCATTTTCTCAGCCAAAAAAACCACTAGGGGGAGGACGAATTTGTAGAGTCAAATCAGGTAATACATCTTGGGATTTGCATGTTCAAATTTAGATTTCATTTTGCATGTTGAAATTTAGATTTCATTTCGAAATTTGGTTTGTACGGTTCAATGAATTTGGGTTTCAGTTTGGGGTAATACATATTTCAATTTGCATGTCCAGATTTGAATTCAATTCCCAAATTGACACCCACTTTGGCTACAACGGCAGCAAACCCATGGCAACAAGAAATCTGACCACTTTGGTTCGATTTCTGACCGAAATGACCTAAGTTGTGTATTTCACCTCTCTCTTTTGATTCTTTCTATCTTTGATCATTTGCTTACTTGCCTTGCTAAAGTTTTGTGCAATGTTCACCCAAGTCAATTCCTTTATTATCTTGTTGCTTATGTTCCGAAGTTAGTGCTTCGAACATCTACTTTGCATTTAAAGTTGATGCTTGTGTAGTTCTATAATGTTATTATTTACCATTTTAGCCTTGTACAGAATGTACTAATATTCTTGATTGTAGTCACAATGTCTACTGAGCTTGGGACACATTGGATGAGTACAATATAGGCTCTGCAACAAAATGTTGTTATTAATTTTGCTTGTTGTTTGGATATTGGGTTATCTACTAAAGGGAACTACGTTCTTCTATGTTACCCGGACCCTTTATAATTCATGGAGTACCCATACCCGACACGACACTCGAATAAGGGTACTTCTCTTTCCGATCCTTGAAAATAGTGTAAAATCTTTAAAATTGGACGAACCCGACACCCGTATCCGAGTCTGTACCCAACACCCGTACCCGAGTCTGGGTAACATAGACGTTCTTGATTTACTATGTTTTTCCCTCACTTTGTCTTCTTAATATTATTTCGAATTCTGTGGTTTTTTAATTTTATTTCTTCGGCTCAGATAATTTAGTACTGCCTTACTCTACTGAACCTGACTTGGTTCATACATCTTTTTTAAAAAAGACAAAAAAACAAAAGGAGTTTCAGACTTTGGTTTGAAATTCCAAACGTTAGCTCTTCAAACCAAATTTTAATACATGAACTTTTTTTTTTTGTTTCAAGGTAATATACATGAACTTCCAAAAGTATGTTTTCATCTGGCTAATTTGGAATTTGGCTCATACACACTTTACTTGATTGATTAGTCAGGTCTTGGGATGGAGATCAGATATGATGCTACGTGGACCCTTGATACTTATGCTATGTATTTCAGCTTGTAAGTAATTCGATTAAGGGTGACGACTATCATGCAATCTTTGCTTGCCTCAAGGGCCCTAGGTTTAAGATTATAATCAGCGTTGTTTGATTGAATTAGAAACTACTGTGCTTTAAGTTCTTTGCCGTGATTGTGTTGTTACAAGCATGAGTGCACTCAACTGTGTTTGATTCAACTCATATAATTTCCAGTTTCCATGACTTTTGTCTTTTTCTCCGTGATAGTGCATAATTTTTTGGGCTTCTCAGTTGATTATTTCTTGTTTTGGAGTGTGATTGATAGATTCATTTGCTTTTATTTGGCTTCTGGATATTATTGTGTTTCTGTGTAGAGGACTTAAATGAATGAACGCCGCATTGTGTTCTCTCAATTTCAGAAATGTGCTCTACTTAAGAGTTTCATGCATCTATGTGTATGCAACATTTAAGCTATGGAATGTTCTTACGTTGAAGCTCTTTGTTTAGGAATTCCAATTTCCCCTCTAAGTACTTTCTTCACAGGATTTCTGTTACAACCCCCCCCCCCCCCCCCCCCCCCCCCCCCCCTAAAAGAAAAAAGAAAAAAAAAAAAAAAAAACACGGGTACTTACTGGATGTGTTATTACCACTTTATTTTGCTAGATGAAAGTGATATATCGAGCTTGTGATCACTTGGGAGTTTAATAAATTAGTGGTCTTTGGGACTAACCAGCATACACGCTGATTGCAATATATGCAAAAACATTCCACTACATAACTTCAGCCATCTTCATGCTTTCAAATTAAGTAGGAATGCCATTTTGTACCAAAAAGAGACTGGGACTTTAATTATTTCCACCAGCAAATTACATTTCGGTTAGAATATGTATTTGTTGTCCTCTATATTAAATGAAAATGGTCCAGAGTTATGAAGTATTTTAATTACGAAATAATTTTCAAGGTCCATGGGAGGTTGTCAAAACATGAAGCTTCAAAGCTTCTGCAAACGGTTTTTGATTTCCCTGAATTAGATTGCTATTGACTACTCATTTGGTGATAAATGCATAGGGCTTATATTGCTCAGTGTACTAATACTTGGAGGGTGAACAATCTGAAGTTCTCGTTTACTTCCTCATACAGTCTTTTACACATGTTAGAATCTATGAACTTTAATTCGTCATTATTTATTCCTTCCGTATTACCTTTGATGCGAATGTGAAACAGTAGCCTTTTTGGCTTGAATTTACTTGTCTTCATTGAAAATAGTGAGTTTAGTTATGTTTCAAGTCAATTTTTTTGTATACAAACCACTAGTTGTGTCATTCATACCATTGGTTCCACGACTTTTATATACACTTCTTTGTGTAGTCTTACGATTAGGAACTGAAGCCAAATTCTTTGTTTATTTTATTCACATTGGGGATTGACCCCATACTGTAAAATGAAGCAATCAATCTCATGAAGAACATCTACCTTTCCAAGTACTCCTAGGCTGTTTGAGAAGATTGGATGTTGCAACATATACAGGAGAGTTTCGTAGGACAACTTAGACAGCTACATTGGTAGAACAACTTAGAATCAGACAATTTAACTTCTTCCTGGGAAGTGTCATTGGTCTCGCCAATTCTGTTAGTTTGGTGATATAAAATCAGAAAATCTCTTAGCGTCCATCAAATTTTCAAGGCAATGAAGCACCAACTTTACAGTTTGATGATGAGTGATGATCATGAAGTGATGGAGGCATCAGTTCAACAGATTACCTGGTGAATTCAAAGTAGACTACCAATATAATTTCATTTTGCGTGTTCATAAAACGAAGAACCTGATCGATTTAGAGTATCCGTACAGGGATTGAAGTTGAAATACTCCTTCCAATTGATTATTTGGACATTCTTTATCTGAATGCAGACAGTTTCTTGGGGAATCTAGTAGAAAGGTCAGACTACAAGGAACAGCCGAGTTTCTTGAGGACTCCAATGTAAGTAAATGCGGTATTTCCTTGAAAAAGTCGTTTATGCTTCAATTGTTTTCTTCGGAGACATTGCAAAAGAACTTAAACATGAAAATTTATGCGAAAGCTGAACTGAATTGGTATATGTTATAGAAAAGTGCTCTATCTTTATCATCTGCTGAAGGTTAACTATGAGCTTAAGAAGTTCTGAACGCATATTACAGGAGTCTCGTATATAGGTCAGAGAGTGAAAAAGAACAATTACGGAGCTTTTGTTGAAGGGAACGAATTGTCGAAATCTTTTTGAACTAAACTTTTGTTAGTACAAATGAAGACTATGAATGTAACTTTCTATGTTTATATTCCGACTTGGTTAGTTTAACAGCAACTCTTTAAACAATTCTACAATCTGTAGTAATAGTTTCCGATTAATCGCAGCTATACAGTTACCCACTCTTCGTATTCGTGTTCAGTTACTAAGTCACAATAAGTACCAATCAATATATTAATGACAAATATTTTGAATTCACATTTACAGCACTCATTCTTCCTATTAGTGGTCCTTGTCTCCTTGGTCATGATGAGAGGAAACTTCGCAAATATGCATACCCAAAGTAGAAGAAAGATAGCGAACTGAAATATTCCACGAACATACACACGGGCACGTGCAACGCACGTGCTTCCCACTAGAAAAGGGAATACCCAATTTCTGTTATTGCAGATATAAATTGACACCAAGTAGTAAAATGGTAATGCCCAATTCCTGTTATTGCTCATAAATTCAGCGACACATCTTTGTATGCTCACATTGTTGTTACATATTCACAATTCCTTTTGTTCTGTAAGTGTTACTATGGCTGATTTTAGGTATGGATTTAAAACAAATTAGGAACTCCAAAAACAAGAAAACAAAACTGGTACTACAGCCATATTGTACTGATTGCATACCTGTCCTAATTGTCATTTCTCCTCAAAAGTTAAGGGTGTTACAATTCTTAGTTTAGTCGTAATCAAAAACAAAAGAAATTAAACGTTATTAAAAAAACAATTAGATTTCTTTACAATCTGTCATACGACTCATACCTAAAAAGAGAACAACTTTGACAATGAGCCAAAGTTATTATATATAGTTAAATATTTTTTTTACTCATTTGTTCCTTATGTATTTGGGTTTTAGTCACCCATTTGATGAAGTATACAGTTTTAGTTTTGGATCAGTGTCAGAATTTTGTGTTAGGAAGTCTGATTGTTCCTTATATGAGATCAAGTCAATGAAGATTTGGCCATGTTAAGATTTGTGGTTAGATGTCAAAAGGAAAAAAAAAAAGGAAAAAACTTGTGAAACTGGGGCTATTCTGATGGTTTTCATGGCTACATGTTAGTGGAGGATCATAATTTAATTAATTGAATGTGGATAAAGAATAAAAAAAGAGTTTCATAAACTGATGTGTTCTCACAAATGCTACGACAATATAATGTTTATTCACTGCAGATTAGTAAGCCTAATACAAGTGTCTTAGGCTTTTTTTTGGTTCATGGATTTGGGGAGAGAAAAGGGGTGTGGCTGTCTCTGTGTGTGTGTGTGTGTGTTGGGGGGGGGGGGGGGGGGGAGAATAAACAAGGATTGCTTTTCTTTGTTTTTGTTGGTAAGAATGATCAGGACGAAACTAGGAAAGAAAAGAAAATAAAATGAGAAATGAAGTTAAGATTTGAAGTTTGTAAGTCACTACTCTGACTTGTTTTTCAAGTTCCTGATTATAGAATTGAGACTTAAGCCAAGTGACTCATCAATTATTTGGAAAAAAAAAAAACTTGTCGATATATGTGCATTTTGTAAGCTTCAAGGTTTGATTGGGAACAAAGATTATAAGCGTGGACAACCTGCATCAATGACCTCAGAACATGGAACATCAAGTACCACAAGTCAATCAACCACCACCAAAACCAGAAGGACCTCCAGCAAAAAGAGCATTTAGCCGGTCCGCATGAATGCCAAACAACCATGAAAGCATGGTTGTTAGAATCTTACGATTCACGATTCGATTCAACTCATGCTCAACGATTCGAATCGTGCATATAAATCGGAATCGTATTGAATCGTCCGATTCACGATTCGATTCACACGATTCAAACTATTCATAAAATTTATGAGCTTTGCTAACAAATTTAAGGAAAAGGTGGTGTCTTATTTTTTGCTCGTGATGTTCTTCAAGTGTATTAGTTTATAGTTTATTAAGTTGTAAAACAATTTCTACATATAAAACTTCTAAAACTGTATAAATAAATAGGTTACTAAGGGTGATGCTATTTCCACTCCATCATTGAACTAAGGCACTCCATGGTACCATTCTTAAAGCATGTGGTACATGCATGTCATGCATTACATACATGGTACCACATGCTCTAAGAATGGTACCATGGAGTGCATTGGTTCAATGATGGAGTGGAAATAACAATTCCCATTAGAAAATGCCAAGCTTTTTATTAGCAAATCACCAATAATGCCATTCATGCATTGTCAAATGTTTTTTCCTTTTTCCTATTCACATTTATGTATGTATGTGAACTGTTGGGCTTCACATCCTAAAAAAATAACACATTGTATTTATACGTGTTTTAAACATACATCTATATATATATATATACATGTGTTCTATATGCATATAAAAAAAATACGCCAATCTAGTTTCTAAAAAAGTGAATCTTACGATTCACGATTTGACAACATTGCATGAAAGTCTTTCAAAAGTGAACTTCAGTTATATGTGCAATGTTTCCCTATTTGTAATCCTTTAGACTACGCCCAACTTTTGTCAATGTTTCCCTGTTTGTAATCCTTCACACTACATGAAAAATTTTGTACATTTTGTGTCTAAGACCTATGAAGCACGGACACGGATACGCCGACACGGACATGACATGACACCGCCACGCCGACATGCCAAATCCTAAAAAAGGAAGACACGACACGTTGGGGATACGTTTATTTATTTATTTATATTAATTTTAATGTTATATTGTTATGTAATTTTTTATTATAATATTATGTATTCTAAAAAGCATACGATTAAAATTAAACAAAAACATTAAGATTACATAATCCATAGAACTATAGTCTATAAGTCAAAATATCCAAAGACGCAAAGACAAAAACACATTAATTATATTAATATTAGTCTTGCACTCTTGCAAATTAAACCACATAAATCAAAACAATTTACACGTTTGACATTACATAATCCATAGAAGTAGAACTATAGTCTATAAGACTATAACTATAAGTCAAAATATCCAAAAATACATTAATATTAGTCTTGCACTCTTGCAATCTAAACCACATTAGTCAAGTCAAAACAAAAACACATTGAGTCATTGACATTAGTGATTAGTCTTTCTAATTAAACAACTTCCTCATCATCATCTCCATCCACAAACAATCCGACCTCTAAGCCTGGTTCATCAAGCGAGAGATCCGCAATTTCAAGTATTCCGACACCATCAAGGGAGTCAAAGGCATCACCACCTACATCCCACATCTTGTTCTCTCCTTCATGGTAGTCTGAACTTCTCATAGATAGAAGTCGAAGATTGTTATGCACAAATACCAAATCTTCAGCACGTTGTGGAGTCATTTTGTTCCTTTTCACAGAATTTATAAAGGAATAAGTGCTCCAATTCCTTTCAGAACAAGAAGATGAGCAAGGTTGTCCAAGTAACTTCAATGCTAGACGTTGAAGGGTAGGTGCTTCATCTCCATGCACAACCCACCATAACTTTGGCTCGATGATCCCTCTATCTCTCATTGAATCAGGTTCAGCAAACCCATCCATTTCATTTGCGAATTTACCGAATTCAACGTTTACCAACCGACGCTCCTCCGCATTTGGAAAGAATCTTTGTATGCATTCTTTTCTCTCTTTTGCAATATCTGGATCATTATGTGGAGCAACACGATTTGGAGCACCTTCAAGCCATTCACGACTATAGTACCTATTAAAGTAACATTATCATGGGATTCTTATAAATGTAAAAGAGTAACCAAAAAATCTTAAAACATCTACCACTACTAGACTTGAGACTACCAAGTAATGAAGCCATTATCAACAAAGAAAAATCAACAATCAACATCTACCACTACCAGACTTGAGACTACCAAGTACCAACAAAGAAAAATCAGTGAATCACCGAATACAAAAAAAAAAAAATTAGGGCCGGTTCCACTTTCCATGTCCATGAGTCAACAAGACAACAAGTCATTCTCTCAAAGAGTCAAAAATCAACAATAAAGACAGTGTGACATCTACCAACAAAGAAAACCACAAAGAAATTTCCAGGGTTTGTGATTGTCGGCTAAAACATACCTGAGCCAGGCCCAGAGGGCTACGAGTGCGACATGGTGGTTTAAGAGAGGGATGAGCTTCGCCGGAGGGAAAGCAACCCCGGAGGGCAGTCGCCTGAGCCTCGCGCTCCAGTCGCCGACTTGCCTGAGCCTCTGTCACGCCCCGACGTAGCAAAGTTCGGGAAAAATTAGATTTCCTACTTTGGACCCTTAGGTACGCGACTGGTTGAAAGATCACCTGATTGTCCACGATAACATTCTAACAGAAATATATACTTAATAAAGGTTCATGCAATGGCTAAAAGCAACAGCGGAAGTAGAAATCTTACATAAATATTAAACATACATATTAAACAATCATAAAATCCATCCCAAATTTAAACAAATATAAATAGAGGTCTAGGCAACGTCTGCCCAAAATATATTACATCGTAGTATCTCGAACAACATAAACATAACAACAGAATTATAGAAGAGCCGCAACAACGTTGGCTCCCAAATGCTAACTAGCAAAGCCAAAGTCTTCCTCATCGCAAGCATCATCATAATCATGGTAGTCTCCATCTACCTGTCCATCACCTGCATCACCATACTGATAACCTGGACATAGGATGTCCAGGGTATAAACACCGTCAGCTTGCGAAAGCTGAGCGAGTACAACACTCACAAAGAAACAATAATGAATTAAGAATAATACTCGCAACTATTGTCGTGTAGTGTAAACATTAACCCAACCAACCATTCACTAAATCGAGAACCCCAAACGCAAAACCACGGATACAAGACCATGACAAGAAGGATAGAACAACTCAACAAAACTGAACATGAACCAGTCTCAAGAATAGACATAATCCACTGAACACAAACCCATAAATCACTTACTCTCTCCAAATACATCATTTCCTACTTACACAAATTACCGGCGTAAGCCGTTAGTTAAAGGATATACGTGCTCTAAAGCCGCTTGAATGGCATACCCTCATCGGGCATACGTGCTCTAAAGCCGACCATATCAAGATATCCAATGAGTATGCATGCTCTAAAGCCGCTTGAATGGCATACCCACATTGGGCATACGTGCTCTAAAGCCGACCATATCAAGATACTCTGTAACCATTCATAATACCATCAACACATCACTTCCACCAACTATGCTCAACTCAACCATGAACTCAACTATGCGACTGAAAGAACGCTACCAAGGAAAGTTGGGTCTGAGCCCGAAATCTCAACAACAACGGAACAACAAAATAATAGCAACCAGAACCAAGACTGACCATGATATGACAAGAAACGAAAACACACCCTCAAGCATTATTCATCGGACGTTAGCGTCAATTTAATGTTCTCGCACAATTTATTAATTTGCCATTAGATTATCTACCCCAATGTCGTTGTCGCAATCCTAGCATCGCACATGCTCATATAATGCTGAATAATAATAATTCAATATTATGCCCACAAAATCCAAGGTACACAAGATCTATATTCCAAAATTCACCATACAATTTTCAAATAAATCACATAGGAACAATTAATCATATTAGCATACATTTATTACCAATTTCTTATGATAGCATATATCTATCTGATAAAATTATAGTTGAGTGTTTTTAAGTGAGTTAGAGTACTCACCAGAGCGTCTTAGCAATAAACAAAAATTCCTGGTAGAGACAAGAATATCCCTACAGCGAATAAACACAATAATGCTTAAGAAATGAACACTAAAAATAAGAAATAATCAAATATGACAAAAGTGCGCCTAAACCTTAAGATGATGATCCACACATCATTATGAGTCCAACGCCATTGACTAGACTCAAATCGGAGTCCGTCACTGAAAAGGGCTAGGTTCCTATGCATGTGTGGTACCTAACCGTACGCTGTATTTTTACTGATTCGAAATGTCGCCAAACTTAGTGGAACTTCTTTAAATATTATTCTAAGATTTTAGAAACAAACGGCGTAATTTTCGGATCAATACTACGGATTTCCGACAAGAAACATAGTAAAAGAATTAACCGAAAAATGATTTAGTTCCAAAATCTTTTATAAAAATATTTATGTCCAAAGATCTTGTTAAGTATTTATTTATATAAAAACCTTACATTACAAAATAATACACTAAAATATTTCAACAATATGCAATTATTAAGAAATGTTTTAAAACATTCTAAACCATTTACTAGATCAAGCGTAGCGACAATTGGCAAACGATCACATGAAATTCGAGCCGAGAGTTATTCAATTAGTCGACGTACTTATGGAAACAATATAAACATAGCATTATAATCGTTACACAAGTAGTTGCATCGCAAAGAAATGGCGAAACAACACACAAAAGCTTTATTTAGTTAAGGACAGATTTTGCCCAAGTTCGTCGACCGATCTTGCAGAAATTCTAATTAAATCTAGAAAAATCGTATGAGTGCCTATCTTATGTCAAAAGAAAGCTAATTCAATGAAGTTTCATCTAAAAATAATTTCACAAACTCAGAATGACTTTAAATTGGCCGAATTCAGTCTCTGTCCGGGACAAAAACTGCCTCTGTCCAGTTTCGTCGACCGTTCTTGTAAAATTCATAACTAAATCTTCCGAGATCGTATGGACGTCTATCTTAAGTCAAAAGAAAGCTATTTCAATGAAGTTTAATCTAAAAATAATTCCACAAACTCAAACATAAAATATCATGTCCGAAAATCTGCTGAAACAGACTCCCCTGTGCAAAACAAAATCTGAAAAGTGTGGTTTCTTGATTTCCAATCATTTTCAAGCACATGCAATGCATTTAATTGATTTATGATGACATGCAAGATGATTTTAAGCTATACTAAGTAGTCAAGGATGTATACTAAGCCATGGATGATGTTAGATCATCCACAATTCCAACATGCAAGCTAAGATTTACAAGAATGAAGGTAATCCAAGCTAGACCTTCAACTTGGATGAAGATGATGATGAAGAACTTAGATTCTTGAATAGATTGTAGTATAGGAGTATATAGAGAGGACAAGGATAAAGTTTAAACTCTCATGTAAATATGTATATAAACATAGGATAAGTAGTGAGTGATACTCACAAAACTTGAGAAGTGGTTGGATGATGATCAATTGAAGGAAATTGGAAGAAATGAAGAATATGGTGATGTTCTTCAAGATATGAACTTCAAGGCTTCAAAAAAAAACTCCAAGAACTCATCCATGCAACTCCTTAGATGCTCCAAGAACTTGAAATGGTAGGAGAAAAGGGTGCCAGAGGCTAGTAGGGGTCTTGATTCACTTAGAAATGGGACATGCAAGAGAAAAATGAAAAGTTCTCTTGGTTTTTCTCAAGAACAAAGGGGCTGGGATTTAGTGTGTGTTTAGTGTGTGTAGAGATTAGGGAATGTGTGAAAATGAGCTCCCAAATGAAGTATAATACCCATATATAATGGGGGTTTAAGTGGGACACATGTCACTTAAAGATTTGACCAAATGTCATTAATTGAGTGGGTCCAAGTGGACGAATTAAAATGTACCACGCGTAAGTCGCGGGTCCCACGTGAAATTAAACTTGAATAACGCGAACTAATCCCAGTGTAGGTGTGTGACCTCGATATACACGTAAACAGACTATTACGCGCACAGACAGAAAATGTCACCGGGACTGAACGAATAATTAACTGTGAGTATCAACCAAATATTACAGATATAAAATTAAATGTATTAAACCAATGTAATAAACAAAAGTTGTGAAAAGGCAAAATTAGACAACTAGTCAATTTGTAACTTGTCAAAACTTACAAAATAAAATACAACCAAACTATATTTATTTATATCTAGACAGAAAACATAAATAATACATGGGAAATACTGGTATTAAAATATGGGTGTTACATCTCTCCACCACCTATAAAGAGATCTCGTCCCCGAGATCACGAGTCCTCGGGTATGAACAATTCTGGATACTTTTCTCGCATTTCAGATTCCATCTCCCAAGAAGCTTCTCTTTCATCATGATGCTTCCACTGAACTTTCACCAATGGAAACTCTCTGTTCCTCAGTTTCTTGGTTCCTCGGTCCAGAATCTTCACAGGCCTCTCTTCATAGGATATGTTGTCATTCACTTCTATATCATTGAAGTCGATCACATGCGGTGTCGGGCCCTGGTGATACTCCTTCAACATGCTGATGTGAAAGACATTATGAACTTCTGATAGTCTGGGTGGCAATGCAAGTCTATAGGCCACTTTACCTACACGCTCTAATATCTCAAACGGTCCAATGTAGCGAGGCGACAACTTTCCTCTCTTCTGTCCAAATCTCACTACTCCTCGGATCGGAGATACCTTAAGCAAGACATGATCACCGACACTGAACTCCTTATCTTTACGGTGCTGATCTGCATAACTCTTGTATCGGTCTTGTGCTGCTTTCATCTTTCCTCTAACAACGGCAACCTTCTCATTGGTCTCTCGAACCATGTCTGGTCCAAGAAGTTGGCTGTCTCCAACCTCGGCCCAACATAAGGGTGATCGGCATGGTCTTCCATACAAAGCTTCAAATGGTGCCATCCCTATGCTTGAGTGATAGCTGTTGTTGTACGCAAACTCAACTAAAGGCAAATGAGTTTCCCATGAGCTCTCAAAGTCAATGACACATGCTCTAAGCATATCCTCCATGACTTGATTCGTTCTCTCCGTTTGCCCATCGGTTTGCGGATGAAAAGCTGAACTCATCTTCAACGATGTTCCCAATGCTGACTGCAGACTCTCCCAAAATTTTGCGGTGAACCGAGAATCGCGATCTGATACGATTGACACGGGTACACCATGAAGTCGAACCACTTGTTGTACATACATTTGACTCAGCTTCTCCACTGGATACGTCATATTATATGCAATGAAGTGAGCTGACTTGGTCAAACGATCTACAATCACCCAAATGGCGTCGTGGTTTTGCTGTGACCTTGGCAATCCAACCACAAAGTCCATGGTAATGTGTTCCCATTTCCACTGCGGTATTGGCAACGGTTGCAAAAGTCCTGACGGTTTCCGATGTTCGGCCTTGACTTGCTGGCAAGTAAGACATTTGGAAACGTACTCTGCCACTTCACGTTTCATTCCTTCCCACCAGAAATTTCTCTTCAAATCTCGGTACATCTTTGTTCCTCCGGGGTGAACTGTCAAACGTGATTTGTGTGCTTCATCCAGTATATCTTTCCTAAGATCGCCCACATTGGGCACACAAAGTCGATTCTTGCATCTAAACCCACCATCTGAACTCATGGTCCAAATTTCAGAATCTTTGGTTGCCATCCTAGCAAACCATTCTTGGAATCTGGCATCTTGCTTCTGTGCTTCCAAAATTCTGCTAATAATGGTCGGCTGTACCACTAGACATCCAAGGTATTGTCCTTCTCCTGCTGCTTCTATTGGCTGCACGTCAAACTCACTTAACGTTTCCATCGCTCGCCATTCTCTAATCATGAGGGAGGCTAACATATCATAGGATTTCCGACTTAAGGCATCTGCAACAACATTAGCCTTGTCGGGGTGGTACTGCAGTGTGAAATCATAATCCTTGAGCAGCTCCATCCACCTGCGTTGTCTCATATTCAACTCCTTCTGCGAGAAGAGATACTTCAGACTCTTATGGTCTGAAAACAAATCGAACTGCTCTCCGATTAGGTAGTGTCTCCAGATCTTAAGAGCAAAAACTACAGCGGCTAACTCAATATCGTGTGTCGGATAGTTCTTCTCATGGGGCTTTAACTGTCTAGACCCATATGCTATCACTTTCCCATCTTGCATCAATACACAGCCCAATCCTTGGTATGACGCATCACTGTAGATGGTAAATCTCTCGCCGCTTCTCGGAATAGCAAGCACTGGCGCAGAGGTCAATCTCTCCTTCAACTCTTGAAATGCGCATTCATGCCTGTCTTTCCAGTCATACTTTACATCCTTCTTTGTCAATCCAGTCAGCGGGGCTGCAATCTTGGAGAATCCCTCCACAAATCTCCGATAATACCCTGCTAACCCAAGAAAACTTCTGACTTCTGAGGCGTTGCTCGGCCTAATCCAACTTGACACTGCATCAGTCTTGGATGGGTCAACAGAAATTCCCTTCTCGGACACAACATGTCCTAAAACTTGACTTCCTTAAGCCAAAATTCGCACTTGCTAAACTTTGCGTACAAACGATTGTCTCTTAAGGTTTGTAATGCGATTTGTAGGTGCTTTTCGTGCTCTTCCATACTCTTGGAATAAATCAATATGTCATCGATAAAAATAATAACAAATTGATCCAAGTATGGTCGGAAGACTCTATTCATCAAATCCATAAACACTGCTGGGGCATTGGTTAGACCAAATGACATCACTAGGAACTCGTAATGCCCATATCTCGTGCGAAAAGCTGTCTTTGGCACATCTTCGGGTCGCACAAGTAACTGATGATATCCTGATCTCAAGTCTATCTTTGAAAAGATTGTTGCTCCTTGCAACTGATCAAACAAATCATCTATCCTGGGGAGTGGATATTTGTTCTTGATCGTCACTTTATTTAACTCTCTATAGTCAATACACAATCGGAGCGATTCATCTTTCTTCTTCACAAAGAGTACGGGTGCTCCCCAAGGTGAAGTACTAGGCCGAATGAATCCCAAATCTTCTAACTCCTGCACCTGCTTCTTCAACTCGAGCATCTCCGTTGGTGCCATTCGATAAGGAGTCTTGGATATCGGAATTGTACCGGGTACCAATTCTATGCAAAAGTCTATCTCTCTCTTTGGCGGTAAACCCGTGATATCCTGGAATACATCCTCAAATTCTTGCACCACTGGAATCTGTGAAATGACAATCTCCGACGTCGTAGTCTCAATAGCGGCTAAACGACTAGTAAAGAGTCCATCACTAGAACAAGTGCACTGAAGTTTAAGGGGTAAACTTCTAGGTACTGAAAAAGTAATAGACTTACTCACACAATCCAAGTTAGCATAGAACTTAGTGAGCCAATCGATTCCCAAAATGACATCAAATTCCTTCATAGATAACACTATCAGATCTGCGGGAAAATTTCTATCATCTATAGTTATAGGGCAGTCCTGACATACTCTACCCAACTTAACCGTAGCTCCCAAAGGAGACACTGCATTCAGTATTACATCAAGGTTTTGAGGCACTAAACCCAATTCTTGCACCAACTTAAACGCAATAAAAGAATTCGACGCACCAGTATTAAATAACACTTTAACTCTACTGCGAAAGAGTGTAAGTGTACCTTCTAGATTTTGCTGCTCTTCGGCATCAAATCCAGCCTCCTCAGGGATGATATCATTCACCCTAGCTTGCCTCTGTTGTCCAGAATTCTCACGGCGGGGTTCTCTACATTCCCTACTGAGGTGACCTGGCTTGCCACAGTTATAACAAACTATGCTCTGTCGGCCAAAGGTTCGAGGTGCTCTGCAATCTCTAGCCATATGCCCTGGTATCCCACAATTAAAACACTTTTCCTCACCCTTCTCTAGGACAACTGGGGGTTTGTGCACTGTTGGTGCAGTAGGTGGGGCTTTCTGCTGCTGCTGTTGAGGCTTCCTCTCTCCATTCCAAGTACGCTTGTTATTCTGGAAGCGAACTGGGGGTCGGTGTCCTTGCCTATTGTATGGAAGAGGTCTCCGTCCTTGCTTGTTGTGGGATGAAGATGGGTTGTTGAATGGCAGGGAAGATCGGTTTCCAAACCTTCTTTGTTCCCTCTGATTCATATCCTCGAGCTCCTTAGCCGAACCCACGAGATCCTTAAAACTCTGATTCCGATAACTCAAGGTCAACTGTTGCAGTCGTAAGTTAAGTCCTTGGTGATACCGCTGGTTTTTCTTCTCTGGGGTATCCACCATGTGTTGTGCGAATCGGGACAACCTCTCAAACTGCACTGTATATTCCCTCACAGTCTGAGATCCCTGAGTTAACTCCAAGAATTCTTTCTGTTTCTTTATCTTTTCTGCATGTGGAAAGTAATTCTCCAGAAAGAGTTCTCGAAATGCTGTCCATGTCATCTGTCTCACCGCTTCTTCCCCCATAGCAGCTCTTTCAGCTTCCCACCAATCAGCCGCAGCATAGATCAGTTGGAAGGTGGCCAATCGGCGTTTCTCTAGTTCCGTGCATCCCATTGTCTCAAAAATTAAATCCATATCCCGCAGCCATTGTTCTGCTTTCCATGGTTCAGCGGCACCATCGAACTTTTCGGGGCGAAGTGCACGAAAACGCTCCACTAATTTGTCTCCAATCTGTCGCTGAGGTGGTGCATGATTGTTGTTGATATTGTTGGAAGCTCTCTCTATTCGTCGGACAAGAGCACCAAGCAATCCAGTTGGGTCAATCTCATTTAGCAGAGGAGCTTCAGGGTCTACCCCGTTTCTATTTCTTCTTGTCCTTCCTGCCATCTGCGATCTGTACGTCAGTACCCATACTTCGCGGTTAATGATTTCTCTTTTGGTTTTGAGATGACTATAAAAAAAATATGAAACTCCAACTAAAGATACCATATAGATATAGAATGTATCATAAAACATGATGCAATATGTGTACATGTAAACCAAAAACAAATACCTCAATAATAACAGTCGCACATATATATGGATCAAAAGAGTAGTACAACCAAAATATGCAGATGCGACTGCAGCGCTAATGCTAAAACTATATACAACGCGCAAGCGCGACAAAAGGATGGCTACTCCTACTACCATCAGGGCTGGTACCTATACATCATATATAACAACAAAAGAGGTAGGCACGCAGGCCCAAACAGTCATGCAAAAGATCTAGATATGAAGATGATCCCAGAAGTCGTCATCATCGGGCACCTCGGGCGGAATCTCATTAGCTGGTACGATATATGTCTCAGAAGGCACCAAGTCTAACCAGAAGTCAAACTCGTCAATGACTCCAAGAGCAACTCCCTCCTGCACAAAGACTGGCTCCTCAGCAACTAGCGGCGGGGCATCATCAGGAATGTGGATAATGTCAGGCTCGAGCTCCAGCTCCTCCTCATCAGCATCGACTCCGAGATCAGCATCTAACTCCATATCCTCTACTGGCTCGATCTCCTCGGGGTCATCCTCAACACCCTCATCTGCAACTGGGTCAACATCGGCGTCGGCGTCATCCTCGATAGGCTCCTCCTCCTCTGGCTCGACCTCATCCTCATCGTCGACAGCATCACCAATGTCCTCCTCCGGGTCCTCAAGGAAGTCATCATCGTCAATACCGTCTCCCTCAAGGTCAGCAATAGGAACGGCTGCAAGTGGAACAGCAGCTATAGGTGATCCGGGCATTTCAGGCACTGGCTCAGCAAGTGGAACAATAGCTATAGGTGATCCGGGCACCTCAGGCACTGGCTCAGCAGGATCCTCTACCATAATAGGCTCAACGGGCACTGGAGGGTCCGCCTCAGCTGGGCGAATGTCCTCGGGGACTACGGGCTCAGGAATCACCAGCTCCGGAATAACTGCTGGAGGTGGAATAGGTGGTCCGAGACGAATAGCCTGTAGCATGATCGGGCGGTACTCTGACTCATGAGCAACAATCCGGGCCATCTCTGTGTAGATGCGCTCCGTCGTCAGTGATCTATGAAGAATGCTCATGCGCACTCGGATAGGGCGGTCATCGTCTGTCTCGTAGACGGCTCTCCAGATATCCTCCTCTAAATATCGACGGGCTCTCTCTCGAATACCCTCCTGGTAAGCGATAGGGTCGATCGCCTCCACATGATCAGCATAAATAAGAAATCCTCCGAAAGCGTCTGGGACAACGATAGGATCCATCGTCCTGCAAAGAAAATCATCTTAAAGTCAGTACTAGCGCAAGGTAACTTACGGTTCATAGCTTAAGTGTATAGGACAATCAGCGAGCTCAACTAAACCTAAGCTCTGATACCACTAAAACCCTGTCACGCCCCGACGTAGCAAAGTTCGGGAAAAATTAGATTTCCTACTTTGGACCCTTAGGTACGCGACTGGTTGAAAGATCACCTGATTGTCCACGATAACATTCTAACAGAAATATATACTTAATAAAGGTTCATGCAATGGCTAAAAGCAACAGCGGAAGTAGAAATCTTACATAAATATTAAACATACATATTAAACAATCATAAAATCCATCCCAAATTTAAACAAATATAAATAGAGGTCTAGGCAACGTCTGCCCAAAATATATTACATCGTAGTATCTCGAACAACATAAACATAACAACAGAATTATAGAAGAGCCGCAACAACGTTGGCTCCCAAATGCTAACTAGCAAAGCCAAAGTCTTCCTCATCGCAAGCATCATCATAATCATGGTAGTCTCCATCTACCTGTCCATCACCTGCATCACCATACTGATAACCTGGACATAGGATGTCCAGGGTATAAACACCGTCAGCTTGCGAAAGCTGAGCGAGTACAACACTCACAAAGAAACAATAATGAATTAAGAATAATACTCGCAACTATTGTCGTGTAGTGTAAACATTAACCCAACCAACCATTCACTAAATCGAGAACCCCAAACGCAAAACCACGGATACAAGACCATGACAAGAAGGATAGAACAACTCAACAAAACTGAACATGAACCAGTCTCAAGAATAGACATAATCCACTGAACACAAACCCATAAATCACTTACTCTCTCCAAATACATCATTTCCTACTTACACAAATTACCGGCGTAAGCCGTTAGTTAAAGGATATACGTGCTCTAAAGCCGCTTGAATGGCATACCCTCATCGGGCATACGTGCTCTAAAGCCGACCATATCAAGATATCCAATGAGTATGCATGCTCTAAAGCCGCTTGAATGGCATACCCACATTGGGCATACGTGCTCTAAAGCCGACCATATCAAGATACTCTGTAACCATTCATAATACCATCAACACATCACTTCCACCAACTATGCTCAACTCAACCATGAACTCAACTATGCGACTGAAAGAACGCTACCAAGGAAAGTTGGGTCTGAGCCCGAAATCTCAACAACAACGGAACAACAAAATAATAGCAACCAGAACCAAGACTGACCATGATATGACAAGAAACGAAAACACACCCTCAAGCATTATTCATCGGACGTTAGCGTCAATTTAATGTTCTCGCACAATTTATTAATTTGCCATTAGATTATCTACCCCAATGTCGTTGTCGCAATCCTAGCATCGCACATGCTCATATAATGCTGAATAATAATAATTCAATATTATGCCCACAAAATCCAAGGTACACAAGATCTATATTCCAAAATTCACCATACAATTTTCAAATAAATCACATAGGAACAATTAATCATATTAGCATACATTTATTACCAATTTCTTATGATAGCATATATCTATCTGATAAAATTATAGTTGAGTGTTTTTAAGTGAGTTAGAGTACTCACCAGAGCGTCTTAGCAATAAACAAAAATTCCTGGTAGAGACAAGAATATCCCTACAGCGAATAAACACAATAATGCTTAAGAAATGAACACTAAAAATAAGAAATAATCAAATATGACAAAAGTGCGCCTAAACCTTAAGATGATGATCCACACATCATTATGAGTCCAACGCCATTGACTAGACTCAAATCGGAGTCCGTCACTGAAAAGGGCTAGGTTCCTATGCATGTGTGGTACCTAACCGTACGCTGTATTTTTACTGATTCGAAATGTCGCCAAACTTAGTGGAACTTCTTTAAATATTATTCTAAGATTTTAGAAACAAACGGCGTAATTTTCGGATCAATACTACGGATTTCCGACAAGAAACATAGTAAAAGAATTAACCGAAAAATGATTTAGTTCCAAAATCTTTTATAAAAATATTTATGTCCAAAGATCTTGTTAAGTATTTATTTATATAAAAACCTTACATTACAAAATAATACACTAAAATATTTCAACAATATGCAATTATTAAGAAATGTTTTAAAACATTCTAAACCATTTACTAGATCAAGCGTAGCGACAATTGGCAAACGATCACATGAAATTCGAGCCGAGAGTTATTCAATTAGTCGACGTACTTATGGAAACAATATAAACATAGCATTATAATCGTTACACAAGTAGTTGCATCGCAAAGAAATGGCGAAACAACACACAAAAGCTTTATTTAGTTAAGGACAGATTTTGCCCAAGTTCGTCGACCGATCTTGCAGAAATTCTAATTAAATCTAGAAAAATCGTATGAGTGCCTATCTTATGTCAAAAGAAAGCTAATTCAATGAAGTTTCATCTAAAAATAATTTCACAAACTCAGAATGACTTTAAATTGGCCGAATTCAGTCTCTGTCCGGGACAAAAACTGCCTCTGTCCAGTTTCGTCGACCGTTCTTGTAAAATTCATAACTAAATCTTCCGAGATCGTATGGACGTCTATCTTAAGTCAAAAGAAAGCTATTTCAATGAAGTTTAATCTAAAAATAATTCCACAAACTCAAACATAAAATATCATGTCCGAAAATCTGCTGAAACAGACTCCCCTGTGCAAAACAAAATCTGAAAAGTGTGGTTTCTTGATTTCCAATCATTTTCAAGCACATGCAATGCATTTAATTGATTTATGATGACATGCAAGATGATTTTAAGCTATACTAAGTAGTCAAGGATGTATACTAAGCCATGGATGATGTTAGATCATCCACAATTCCAACATGCAAGCTAAGATTTACAAGAATGAAGGTAATCCAAGCTAGACCTTCAACTTGGATGAAGATGATGATGAAGAACTTAGATTCTTGAATAGATTGTAGTATAGGAGTATATAGAGAGGACAAGGATAAAGTTTAAACTCTCATGTAAATATGTATATAAACATAGGATAAGTAGTGAGTGATACTCACAAAACTTGAGAAGTGGTTGGATGATGATCAATTGAAGGAAATTGGAAGAAATGAAGAATATGGTGATGTTCTTCAAGATATGAACTTCAAGGCTTCAAAAAAAAACTCCAAGAACTCATCCATGCAACTCCTTAGATGCTCCAAGAACTTGAAATGGTAGGAGAAAAGGGTGCCAGAGGCTAGTAGGGGTCTTGATTCACTTAGAAATGGGACATGCAAGAGAAAAATGAAAAGTTCTCTTGGTTTTTCTCAAGAACAAAGGGGCTGGGATTTAGTGTGTGTTTAGTGTGTGTAGAGATTAGGGAATGTGTGAAAATGAGCTCCCAAATGAAGTATAATACCCATATATAATGGGGGTTTAAGTGGGACACATGTCACTTAAAGATTTGACCAAATGTCATTAATTGAGTGGGTCCAAGTGGACGAATTAAAATGTACCACGCGTAAGTCGCGGGTCCCACGTGAAATTAAACTTGAATAACGCGAACTAATCCCAGTGTAGGTGTGTGACCTCGATATACACGTAAACAGACTATTACGCGCACAGACAGAAAATGTCACCGGGACTGAACGAATAATTAACTGTGAGTATCAACCAAATATTACAGATATAAAATTAAATGTATTAAACCAATGTAATAAACAAAAGTTGTGAAAAGGCAAAATTAGACAACTAGTCAATTTGTAACTTGTCAAAACTTACAAAATAAAATACAACCAAACTATATTTATTTATATCTAGACAGAAAACATAAATAATACATGGGAAATACTGGTATTAAAATATGGGTGTTACATCTCTCCACCACCTATAAAGAGATCTCGTCCCCGAGATCACGAGTCCTCGGGTATGAACAATTCTGGATACTTTTCTCGCATTTCAGATTCCATCTCCCAAGAAGCTTCTCTTTCATCATGATGCTTCCACTGAACTTTCACCAATGGAAACTCTCTGTTCCTCAGTTTCTTGGTTCCTCGGTCCAGAATCTTCACAGGCCTCTCTTCATAGGATATGTTGTCATTCACTTCTATATCATTGAAGTCGATCACATGCGGTGTCGGGCCCTGGTGATACTCCTTCAACATGCTGATGTGAAAGACATTATGAACTTCTGATAGTCTGGGTGGCAATGCAAGTCTATAGGCCACTTTACCTACACGCTCTAATATCTCAAACGGTCCAATGTAGCGAGGCGACAACTTTCCTCTCTTCTGTCCAAATCTCACTACTCCTCGGATCGGAGATACCTTAAGCAAGACATGATCACCGACACTGAACTCCTTATCTTTACGGTGCTGATCTGCATAACTCTTGTATCGGTCTTGTGCTGCTTTCATCTTTCCTCTAACAACGGCAACCTTCTCATTGGTCTCTCGAACCATGTCTGGTCCAAGAAGTTGGCTGTCTCCAACCTCGGCCCAACATAAGGGTGATCGGCATGGTCTTCCATACAAAGCTTCAAATGGTGCCATCCCTATGCTTGAGTGATAGCTGTTGTTGTACGCAAACTCAACTAAAGGCAAATGAGTTTCCCATGAGCTCTCAAAGTCAATGACACATGCTCTAAGCATATCCTCCATGACTTGATTCGTTCTCTCCGTTTGCCCATCGGTTTGCGGATGAAAAGCTGAACTCATCTTCAACGATGTTCCCAATGCTGACTGCAGACTCTCCCAAAATTTTGCGGTGAACCGAGAATCGCGATCTGATACGATTGACACGGGTACACCATGAAGTCGAACCACTTGTTGTACATACATTTGACTCAGCTTCTCCACTGGATACGTCATATTATATGCAATGAAGTGAGCTGACTTGGTCAAACGATCTACAATCACCCAAATGGCGTCGTGGTTTTGCTGTGACCTTGGCAATCCAACCACAAAGTCCATGGTAATGTGTTCCCATTTCCACTGCGGTATTGGCAACGGTTGCAAAAGTCCTGACGGTTTCCGATGTTCGGCCTTGACTTGCTGGCAAGTAAGACATTTGGAAACGTACTCTGCCACTTCACGTTTCATTCCTTCCCACCAGAAATTTCTCTTCAAATCTCGGTACATCTTTGTTCCTCCGGGGTGAACTGTCAAACGTGATTTGTGTGCTTCATCCAGTATATCTTTCCTAAGATCGCCCACATTGGGCACACAAAGTCGATTCTTGCATCTAAACCCACCATCTGAACTCATGGTCCAAATTTCAGAATCTTTGGTTGCCATCCTAGCAAACCATTCTTGGAATCTGGCATCTTGCTTCTGTGCTTCCAAAATTCTGCTAATAATGGTCGGCTGTACCACTAGACATCCAAGGTATTGTCCTTCTCCTGCTGCTTCTATTGGCTGCACGTCAAACTCACTTAACGTTTCCATCGCTCGCCATTCTCTAATCATGAGGGAGGCTAACATATCATAGGATTTCCGACTTAAGGCATCTGCAACAACATTAGCCTTGTCGGGGTGGTACTGCAGTGTGAAATCATAATCCTTGAGCAGCTCCATCCACCTGCGTTGTCTCATATTCAACTCCTTCTGCGAGAAGAGATACTTCAGACTCTTATGGTCTGAAAACAAATCGAACTGCTCTCCGATTAGGTAGTGTCTCCAGATCTTAAGAGCAAAAACTACAGCGGCTAACTCAATATCGTGTGTCGGATAGTTCTTCTCATGGGGCTTTAACTGTCTAGACCCATATGCTATCACTTTCCCATCTTGCATCAATACACAGCCCAATCCTTGGTATGACGCATCACTGTAGATGGTAAATCTCTCGCCGCTTCTCGGAATAGCAAGCACTGGCGCAGAGGTCAATCTCTCCTTCAACTCTTGAAATGCGCATTCATGCCTGTCTTTCCAGTCATACTTTACATCCTTCTTTGTCAATCCAGTCAGCGGGGCTGCAATCTTGGAGAATCCCTCCACAAATCTCCGATAATACCCTGCTAACCCAAGAAAACTTCTGACTTCTGAGGCGTTGCTCGGCCTAATCCAACTTGACACTGCATCAGTCTTGGATGGGTCAACAGAAATTCCCTTCTCGGACACAACATGTCCTAAAACTTGACTTCCTTAAGCCAAAATTCGCACTTGCTAAACTTTGCGTACAAACGATTGTCTCTTAAGGTTTGTAATGCGATTTGTAGGTGCTTTTCGTGCTCTTCCATACTCTTGGAATAAATCAATATGTCATCGATAAAAATAATAACAAATTGATCCAAGTATGGTCGGAAGACTCTATTCATCAAATCCATAAACACTGCTGGGGCATTGGTTAGACCAAATGACATCACTAGGAACTCGTAATGCCCATATCTCGTGCGAAAAGCTGTCTTTGGCACATCTTCGGGTCGCACAAGTAACTGATGATATCCTGATCTCAAGTCTATCTTTGAAAAGATTGTTGCTCCTTGCAACTGATCAAACAAATCATCTATCCTGGGGAGTGGATATTTGTTCTTGATCGTCACTTTATTTAACTCTCTATAGTCAATACACAATCGGAGCGATTCATCTTTCTTCTTCACAAAGAGTACGGGTGCTCCCCAAGGTGAAGTACTAGGCCGAATGAATCCCAAATCTTCTAACTCCTGCACCTGCTTCTTCAACTCGAGCATCTCCGTTGGTGCCATTCGATAAGGAGTCTTGGATATCGGAATTGTACCGGGTACCAATTCTATGCAAAAGTCTATCTCTCTCTTTGGCGGTAAACCCGTGATATCCTGGAATACATCCTCAAATTCTTGCACCACTGGAATCTGTGAAATGACAATCTCCGACGTCGTAGTCTCAATAGCGGCTAAACGACTAGTAAAGAGTCCATCACTAGAACAAGTGCACTGAAGTTTAAGGGGTAAACTTCCAGGTACTGAAAAAGTAATAGACTTACTCACACAATCCAAGTTAGCATAGAACTTAGTGAGCCAATCGATTCCCAAAATGACATCAAATTCCTTCATAGATAACACTATCAGATCTGCGGGAAAATTTCTATCATCTATAGTTATAGGGCAGTCCTGACATACTCTACCCAACTTAACCGTAGCTCCCAAAGGAGACACTGCATTCAGTATTACATCAAGGTTTTGAGGCACTAAACCCAATTCTTGCACCAACTTAAACGCAATAAAAGAATTCGACGCACCAGTATTAAATAACACTTTAACTCTACTGCGAAAGAGTGTAAGTGTACCTTCTAGATTTTGCTGCTCTTCGGCATCAAATCCAGCCTCCTCAGGGATGATAGCATTCACCCTAGCTTGCCTCTGTTGTCCAGAATTCTCACGGCGGGGTTCTCTACATTCCCTACTGAGGTGACCTGGCTTGCCACAGTTATAACAAACTATGCTCTGTCGGCCAAAGGTTCGAGGTGCTCTGCAATCTCTAGCCATATGCCCTGGTATCCCACAATTAAAACACTTTTCCTCACCCTTCTCTAGGACAACTGGGGGTTTGTGCACTGTTGGTGCAGTAGGTGGGGCTTTCTGCTGCTGCTGTTGAGGCTTCCTCTCTCCATTCCAAGTACGCTTGTTATTCTGGAAGCGAACTGGGGGTCGGTGTCCTTGCCTATTGTATGGAAGAGGTCTCCGTCCTTGCTTGTTGTGGGATGAAGATGGGTTGTTGAATGGCAGGGAAGATCGGTTTCCAAACCTTCTTTGTTCCCTCTGATTCATATCCTCGAGCTCCTTAGCCGAACCCACGAGATCCTTAAAACTCTGATTCCGATAACTCAAGGTCAACTGTTGCAGTCGTAAGTTAAGTCCTTGGTGATACCGCTGGTTTTTCTTCTCTGGGGTATCCACCATGTGTTGTGCGAATCGGGACAACCTCTCAAACTGCACTGTATATTCCCTCACAGTCTGAGATCCCTGAGTTAACTCCAAGAATTCTTTCTGTTTCTTTATCTTTTCTGCATGTGGAAAGTAATTCTCCAGAAAGAGTTCTCGAAATGCTGTCCATGTCATCTGTCTCACCGCTTCTTCCCCCATAGCAGCTCTTTCAGCTTCCCACCAATCAGCCGCAGCATAGATCAGTTGGAAGGTGGCCAATCGGCGTTTCTCTAGTTCCGTGCATCCCATTGTCTCAAAAATTAAATCCATATCCCGCAGCCATTGTTCTGCTTTCCATGGTTCAGCGGCACCATCGAACTTTTCGGGGCGAAGTGCACGAAAACGCTCCACTAATTTGTCTCCAATCTGTCGCTGAGGTGGTGCATGATTGTTGTTGATATTGTTGGAAGCTCTCTCTATTCGTCGGACAAGAGCACCAAGCAATCCAGTTGGGTCAATCTCATTTAGCAGAGGAGCTTCAGGGTCTACCCCGTTTCTATTTCTTCTTGTCCTTCCTGCCATCTGCGATCTGTACGTCAGTACCCATACTTCGCGGTTAATGATTTCTCTTTTGGTTTTGAGATGACTATAAAAAAAATATGAAACTCCAACTAAAGATACCATATAGATATAGAATGTATCATAAAACATGATGCAATATGTGTACATGTAAACCAAAAACAAATACCTCAATAATAACAGTCGCACATATATATGGATCAAAAGAGTAGTACAACCAAAATATGCAGATGCGACTGCAGCGCTAATGCTAAAACTATATACAACGCGCAAGCGCGACAAAAGGATGGCTACTCCTACTACCATCAGGGCTGGTACCTATACATCATATATAACAACAAAAGAGGTAGGCACGCAGGCCCAAACAGTCATGCAAAAGATCTAGATATGAAGATGATCCCAGAAGTCGTCATCATCGGGCACCTCGGGCGGAATCTCATTAGCTGGTACGATATATGTCTCAGAAGGCACCAAGTCTAACCAGAAGTCAAACTCATCAATGACTCCAAGAGCAACTCCCTCCTGCACAAAGACTGGCTCCTCAGCAACTAGCGGCGGGGCATCATCAGGAATGTGGATAATGTCAGGCTCGAGCTCCAGCTCCTCCTCATCAGCATCGACTCCGAGATCAGCATCTAACTCCATATCCTCTACTGGCTCGATCTCCTCGGGGTCATCCTCAACACCCTCATCTGCAACTGGGTCAACATCGGCGTCGGCGTCATCCTCGATAGGCTCCTCCTCCTCTGGCTCGACCTCATCCTCATCGTCGACAGCATCACCAATGTCCTCCTCCGGGTCCTCAAGGAAGTCATCATCGTCAATACCGTCTCCCTCAAGGTCAGCAATAGGAACGGCTGCAAGTGGAACAGCAGCTATAGGTGATCCGGGCATTTCAGGCACTGGCTCAGCAAGTGGAACAATAGCTATAGGTGATCCGGGCACCTCAGGCACTGGCTCAGCAGGATCCTCTACCATAATAGGCTCAACGGGCACTGGAGGGTCCGCCTCAGCTGGGCGAATGTCCTCGGGGACTACGGGCTCAGGAATCACCAGCTCCGGAATAACTGCTGGAGGTGGAATAGGTGGTCCGAGACGAATAGCCTGTAGCATGATCGGGCGGTACTCTGACTCATGAGCAACAATCCGGGCCATCTCTGTGTAGATGCGCTCCGTCGTCAGTGATCTATGAAGAATGCTCATGCGCACTCGGATAGGGCGGTCATCGTCTGTCTCGTAGACGGCTCTCCAGATATCCTCCTCTAAATATCGACGGGCTCTCTCTCGAATACCCTCCTGGTAAGCGATAGGGTCGATCGCCTCCACATGATCAGCATAAATAAGAAATCCTCCGAAAGCGTCTGGGACAACGATAGGATCCATCGTCCTGCAAAGAAAATCATCTTAAAGTCAGTACTAGCGCAAGGTAACTTACGGTTCATAGCTTAAGTGTATAGGACAATCAGCGAGCTCAACTAAACCTAAGCTCTGATACCACTAAAACCCTGTCACGCCCCGACGTAGCAAAGTTCGGGAAAAATTAGATTTCCTACTTTGGACCCTTAGGTACGCGACTGGTTGAAAGATCACCTGATTGTCCACGATAACATTCTAACAGAAATATATACTTAATAAAGGTTCATGCAATGGCTAAAAGCAACAGCGGAAGTAGAAATCTTACATAAATATTAAACATACATATTAAACAATCATAAAATCCATCCCAAATTTAAACAAATATAAATAGAGGTCTAGGCAACGTCTGCCCAAAATATATTACATCGTAGTATCTCGAACAACATAAACATAACAACAGAATTATAGAAGAGCCGCAACAACGTTGGCTCCCAAATGCTAACTAGCAAAGCCAAAGTCTTCCTCATCGCAAGCATCATCATAATCATGGTAGTCTCCATCTACCTGTCCATCACCTGCATCACCATACTGATAACCTGGACATAGGATGTCCAGGGTATAAACACCGTCAGCTTGCGAAAGCTGAGCGAGTACAACACTCACAAAGAAACAATAATGAATTAAGAATAATACTCGCAACTATTGTCGTGTAGTGTAAACATTAACCCAACCAACCATTCACTAAATCGAGAACCCCAAACGCAAAACCACGGATACAAGACCATGACAAGAAGGATAGAACAACTCAACAAAACTGAACATGAACCAGTCTCAAGAATAGACATAATCCACTGAACACAAACCCATAAATCACTTACTCTCTCCAAATACATCATTTCCTACTTACACAAATTACCGGCGTAAGCCGTTAGTTAAAGGATATACGTGCTCTAAAGCCGCTTGAATGGCATACCCTCATCGGGCATACGTGCTCTAAAGCCGACCATATCAAGATATCCAATGAGTATGCATGCTCTAAAGCCGCTTGAATGGCATACCCACATTGGGCATACGTGCTCTAAAGCCGACCATATCAAGATACTCTGTAACCATTCATAATACCATCAACACATCACTTCCACCAACTATGCTCAACTCAACCATGAACTCAACTATGCGACTGAAAGAACGCTACCAAGGAAAGTTGGGTCTGAGCCCGAAATCTCAACAACAACGGAACAACAAAATAATAGCAACCAGAACCAAGACTGACCATGATATGACAAGAAACGAAAACACACCCTCAAGCATTATTCATCGGACGTTAGCGTCAATTTAATGTTCTCGCACAATTTATTAATTTGCCATTAGATTATCTACCCCAATGTCGTTGTCGCAATCCTAGCATCGCACATGCTCATATAATGCTGAATAATAATAATTCAATATTATGCCCACAAAATCCAAGGTACACAAGATCTATATTCCAAAATTCACCATACAATTTTCAAATAAATCACATAGGAACAATTAATCATATTAGCATACATTTATTACCAATTTCTTATGATAGCATATATCTATCTGATAAAATTATAGTTGAGTGTTTTTAAGTGAGTTAGAGTACTCACCAGAGCGTCTTAGCAATAAACAAAAATTCCTGGTAGAGACAAGAATATCCCTACAGCGAATAAACACAATAATGCTTAAGAAATGAACACTAAAAATAAGAAATAATCAAATATGACAAAAGTGCGCCTAAACCTTAAGATGATGATCCACACATCATTATGAGTCCAACGCCATTGACTAGACTCAAATCGGAGTCCGTCACTGAAAAGGGCTAGGTTCCTATGCATGTGTGGTACCTAACCGTACGCTGTATTTTTACTGATTCGAAATGTCGCCAAACTTAGTGGAACTTCTTTAAATATTATTCTAAGATTTTAGAAACAAACGGCGTAATTTTCGGATCAACGGTCTAATTACTACGGATTTCCGACAAGAAACATAGTAAAAGAATTAACCGAAAAATGATTTAGTTCCAAAATCTTTTATAAAAATATTTATGTCCAAAGATCTTGTTAAGTATTTATTTATATAAAAACCTTACATTACAAAATAATACACTAAAATATTTCAACAATATGCAATTATTAAGAAATGTTTTAAAACATTCTAAACCATTTACTAGATCAAGCGTAGCGACAATTGGCAAACGATCACATGAAATTCGAGCCGAGAGTTATTCAATTAGTCGACGTACTTATGGAAACAATATAAACATAGCATTATAATCGTTACACAAGTAGTTGCATCGCAAAGAAATGGCGAAACAACACACAAAAGCTTTATTTAGTTAAGGACAGATTTTGCCCAAGTTCGTCGACCGATCTTGCAGAAATTCTAATTAAATCTAGAAAAATCGTATGAGTGCCTATCTTATGTCAAAAGAAAGCTAATTCAATGAAGTTTCATCTAAAAATAATTTCACAAACTCAGAATGACTTTAAATTGGCCGAATTCAGTCTCTGTCCGGGACAAAAACTGCCTCTGTCCAGTTTCGTCGACCGTTCTTGTAAAATTCATAACTAAATCTTCCGAGATCGTATGGACGTCTATCTTAAGTCAAAAGAAAGCTATTTCAATGAAGTTTAATCTAAAAATAATTCCACAAACTCAAACATAAAATATCATGTCCGAAAATCTGCTGAAACAGACTCCCCTGTGCAAAACAAAATCTGAAAAGTGTGGTTTCTTGATTTCCAATCATTTTCAAGCACATGCAATGCATTTAATTGATTTATGATGACATGCAAGATGATTTTAAGCTATACTAAGTAGTCAAGGATGTATACTAAGCCATGGATGATGTTAGATCATCCACAATTCCAACATGCAAGCTAAGATTTACAAGAATGAAGGTAATCCAAGCTAGACCTTCAACTTGGATGAAGATGATGATGAAGAACTTAGATTCTTGAATAGATTGTAGTATAGGAGTATATAGAGAGGACAAGGATAAAGTTTAAACTCTCATGTAAATATGTATATAAACATAGGATAAGTAGTGAGTGATACTCACAAAACTTGAGAAGTGGTTGGATGATGATCAATTGAAGGAAATTGGAAGAAATGAAGAATATGGTGATGTTCTTCAAGATATGAACTTCAAGGCTTCAAAAAAAAACTCCAAGAACTCATCCATGCAACTCCTTAGATGCTCCAAGAACTTGAAATGGTAGGAGAAAAGGGTGCCAGAGGCTAGTAGGGGTCTTGATTCACTTAGAAATGGGACATGCAAGAGAAAAATGAAAAGTTCTCTTGGTTTTTCTCAAGAACAAAGGGGCTGGGATTTAGTGTGTGTTTAGTGTGTGTAGAGATTAGGGAATGTGTGAAAATGAGCTCCCAAATGAAGTATAATACCCATATATAATGGGGGTTTAAGTGGGACACATGTCACTTAAAGATTTGACCAAATGTCATTAATTGAGTGGGTCCAAGTGGACGAATTAAAATGTACCACGCGTAAGTCGCGGGTCCCACGTGAAATTAAACTTGAATAACGCGAACTAATCCCAGTGTAGGTGTGTGACCTCGATATACACGTAAACAGACTATTACGCGCACAGACAGAAAATGTCACCGGGACTGAACGAATAATTAACTGTGAGTATCAACCAAATATTACAGATATAAAATTAAATGTATTAAACCAATGTAATAAACAAAAGTTGTGAAAAGGCAAAATTAGACAACTAGTCAATTTGTAACTTGTCAAAACTTACAAAATAAAATACAACCAAACTATATTTATTTATATCTAGACAGAAAACATAAATAATACATGGGAAATACTGGTATTAAAATATGGGTGTTACATCTCTCCACCACCTATAAAGAGATCTCGTCCCCGAGATCACGAGTCCTCGGGTATGAACAATTCTGGATACTTTTCTCGCATTTCAGATTCCATCTCCCAAGAAGCTTCTCTTTCATCATGATGCTTCCACTGAACTTTCACCAATGGAAACTCTCTGTTCCTCAGTTTCTTGGTTCCTCGGTCCAGAATCTTCACAGGCCTCTCTTCATAGGATATGTTGTCATTCACTTCTATATCATTGAAGTCGATCACATGCGGTGTCGGGCCCTGGTGATACTCCTTCAACATGCTGATGTGAAAGACATTATGAACTTCTGATAGTCTGGGTGGCAATGCAAGTCTATAGGCCACTTTACCTACACGCTCTAATATCTCAAACGGTCCAATGTAGCGAGGCGACAACTTTCCTCTCTTCTGTCCAAATCTCACTACTCCTCGGATCGGAGATACCTTAAGCAAGACATGATCACCGACACTGAACTCCTTATCTTTACGGTGCTGATCTGCATAACTCTTGTATCGGTCTTGTGCTGCTTTCATCTTTCCTCTAACAACGGCAACCTTCTCATTGGTCTCTCGAACCATGTCTGGTCCAAGAAGTTGGCTGTCTCCAACCTCGGCCCAACATAAGGGTGATCGGCATGGTCTTCCATACAAAGCTTCAAATGGTGCCATCCCTATGCTTGAGTGATAGCTGTTGTTGTACGCAAACTCAACTAAAGGCAAATGAGTTTCCCATGAGCTCTCAAAGTCAATGACACATGCTCTAAGCATATCCTCCATGACTTGATTCGTTCTCTCCGTTTGCCCATCGGTTTGCGGATGAAAAGCTGAACTCATCTTCAACGATGTTCCCAATGCTGACTGCAGACTCTCCCAAAATTTTGCGGTGAACCGAGAATCGCGATCTGATACGATTGACACGGGTACACCATGAAGTCGAACCACTTGTTGTACATACATTTGACTCAGCTTCTCCACTGGATACGTCATATTATATGCAATGAAGTGAGCTGACTTGGTCAAACGATCTACAATCACCCAAATGGCGTCGTGGTTTTGCTGTGACCTTGGCAATCCAACCACAAAGTCCATGGTAATGTGTTCCCATTTCCACTGCGGTATTGGCAACGGTTGCAAAAGTCCTGACGGTTTCCGATGTTCGGCCTTGACTTGCTGGCAAGTAAGACATTTGGAAACGTACTCTGCCACTTCACGTTTCATTCCTTCCCACCAGAAATTTCTCTTCAAATCTCGGTACATCTTTGTTCCTCCGGGGTGAACTGTCAAACGTGATTTGTGTGCTTCATCCAGTATATCTTTCCTAAGATCGCCCACATTGGGCACACAAAGTCGATTCTTGCATCTAAACCCACCATCTGAACTCATGGTCCAAATTTCAGAATCTTTGGTTGCCATCCTAGCAAACCATTCTTGGAATCTGGCATCTTGCTTCTGTGCTTCCAAAATTCTGCTAATAATGGTCGGCTGTACCACTAGACATCCAAGGTATTGTCCTTCTCCTGCTGCTTCTATTGGCTGCACGTCAAACTCACTTAACGTTTCCATCGCTCGCCATTCTCTAATCATGAGGGAGGCTAACATATCATAGGATTTCCGACTTAAGGCATCTGCAACAACATTAGCCTTGCCGGGGTGGTACTGCAGTGTGAAATCATAATCCTTGAGCAGCTCCATCCACCTGCGTTGTCTCATATTCAACTCCTTCTGCGAGAAGAGATACTTCAGACTCTTATGGTCTGAAAACAAATCGAACTGCTCTCCGATTAGGTAGTGTCTCCAGATCTTAAGAGCAAAAACTACAGCGGCTAACTCAATATCGTGTGTCGGATAGTTCTTCTCATGGGGCTTTAACTGTCTAGACCCATATGCTATCACTTTCCCATCTTGCATCAATACACAGCCCAATCCTTGGTATGACGCATCACTGTAGATGGTAAATCTCTCGCCGCTTCTCGGAATAGCAAGCACTGGCGCAGAGGTCAATCTCTCCTTCAACTCTTGAAATGCGCATTCATGCCTGTCTTTCCAGTCATACTTTACATCCTTCTTTGTCAATCCAGTCAGCGGGGCTGCAATCTTGGAGAATCCCTCCACAAATCTCCGATAATACCCTGCTAACCCAAGAAAACTTCTGACTTCTGAGGCGTTGCTCGGCCTAATCCAACTTGACACTGCATCAGTCTTGGATGGGTCAACAGAAATTCCCTTCTCGGACACAACATGTCCTAAAAACTTGACTTCCTTAAGCCAAAATTCGCACTTGCTAAACTTTGCGTACAAACGATTGTCTCTTAAGGTTTGTAATGCGATTTGTAGGTGCTTTTCGTGCTCTTCCATACTCTTGGAATAAATCAATATGTCATCGATAAAAATAATAACAAATTGATCCAAGTATGGTCGGAAGACTCTATTCATCAAATCCATAAACACTGCTGGGGCATTGGTTAGACCAAATGACATCACTAGGAACTCGTAATGCCCATATCTCGTGCGAAAAGCTGTCTTTGGCACATCTTCGGGTCGCACAAGTAACTGATGATATCCTGATCTCAAGTCTATCTTTGAAAAGATTGTTGCTCCTTGCAACTGATCAAACAAATCATCTATCCTGGGGAGTGGATATTTGTTCTTGATCGTCACTTTATTTAACTCTCTATAGTCAATACACAATCGGAGCGATTCATCTTTCTTCTTCACAAAGAGTACGGGTGCTCCCCAAGGTGAAGTACTAGGCCGAATGAATCCCAAATCTTCTAACTCCTGCACCTGCTTCTTCAACTCGAGCATCTCCGTTGGTGCCATTCGATAAGGAGTCTTGGATATCGGAATTGTACCGGGTACCAATTCTATGCAAAAGTCTATCTCTCTCTTTGGCGGTAAACCCGTGATATCCTGGAATACATCCTCAAATTCTTGCACCATTGGAATCTGTGAAATGACAATCTCCGACGTCGTAGTCTCAATAGCGGCTAAACGACTAGTAAAGAGTCCATCACTAGAACAAGTGCACTGAAGTTTAAGGGGTAAACTTCCAGGTACTGAAAAAGTAATAGACTTACTCACACAATCCAAGTTAGCATAGAACTTAGTGAGCCAATCGATTCCCAAAATGACATCAAATTCCTTCATAGATAACACTATCAGATCTGCGGGAAAATTTCTATCATCTATAGTTATAGGGCAGTCCTGACATACTCTACCCAACTTAACCGTAGCTCCCAAAGGAGACACTGCATTCAGTATTACATCAAGGTTTTGAGGCACTAAACCCAATTCTTGCACCAACTTAAACGCAATAAAAGAATTCGACGCACCAGTATTAAATAACACTTTAACTCTACTGCGAAAGAGTGTAAGTGTACCTTCTAGATTTTGCTGCTCTTCGGCATCAAATCCAGCCTCCTCAGGGATGATAGCATTCACCCTAGCTTGCCTCTGTTGTCCAGAATTCTCACGGCGGGGTTCTCTACATTCCCTACTGAGGTGACCTGGCTTGCCACAGTTATAACAAACTATGCTCTGTCGGCCAAAGGTTCGAGGTGCTCTGCAATCTCTAGCCATATGCCCTGGTATCCCACAATTAAAACACTTTTCCTCACCCTTCTCTAGGATAACTGGGGGTTTGTGCACTGTTGGTGCAGTAGGTGGGGCTTTCTGCTGCTGCTGTTGAGGCTTCCTCTCTCCATTCCAAGTACGCTTGTTATTCTGGAAGCGAACTGGGGGTCGGTGTCCTTGCCTATTGTATGGCAGAGGTCTCCGTCCTTGCTTGTTGTGGGATGAAGATGGGTTGTTGAATGGCAGGGAAGATCGGTTTCCAAACCTTCTTTGTTCCCTCTGATTCATATCCTCGAGCTCCTTAGCCGAACCCACGAGATCCTTAAAACTCTGATTCCGATAACTCAAGGTCAACTGTTGCAGTCGTAAGTTAAGTCCTTGGTGATACCGCTGGTTTTTCTTCTCTGGGGTATCCACCATGTGTTGTGCGAATCGGGACAACCTCTCAAACTGCACTGTATATTCCCTCACAGTCTGAGATCCCTGAGTTAACTCCAAGAATTCTTTCTGTTTCTTTATCTTTTCTGCATGTGGAAAGTAATTCTCCAGAAAGAGTTCTCGAAATGCTGTCCATGTCATCTGTCTCACCGCTTCTTCCCCCATAGCAGCTCTTTCAGCTTCCCACCAATCAGCCGCAGCATAGATCAGTTGGAAGGTGGCCAATCGGCGTTTCTCTAGTTCCGTGCATCCCATTGTCTCAAAAATTAAATCCATATCCCGCAGCCATTGTTCTGCTTTCCATGGCTCAGCGGCACCATCGAACTTTTCGGGGCGAAGTGCACGAAAACGCTCCACTAATTTGTCTCCAATCTGTCGCTGAGGTGGTGCATGATTGTTGTTGATATTGTTGGAAGCTCTCTCTATTCGTCGGACAAGAGCACCAAGCAATCCAGTTGGGTCAATCTCATTTAGCAGAGGAGCTTCAGGGTCTACCCCGTTTCTATTTCTTCTTGTCCTTCCTGCCATCTGCGATCTGTACGTCAGTACCCATACTTCGCGGTTAATGATTTCTCTTTTGGTTTTGAGATGACTATAAAAAAAATATGAAACTCCAACTAAAGATACCATATAGATATAGAATGTATCATAAAACATGATGCAATATGTGTACATGTAAACCAAAAACAAATACCTCAATAATAACAGTCGCACATATATATGGATCAAAAGAGTAGTACAACCAAAATATGCAGATGCGACTGCAGCGCTAATGCTAAAACTATATACAACGCGCAAGCGCGACAAAAGGATGGCTACTCCTACTACCATCAGGGCTGGTACCTATACATCATATATAACAACAAAAGAGGTAGGCACGCAGGCCCAAACAGTCATGCAAAAGATCTAGATATGAAGATGATCCCAGAAGTCGTCATCATCGGGCACCTCGGGCGGAATCTCATTAGCTGGTACGATATATGTCTCAGAAGGCACCAAGTCTAACCAGAAGTCAAACTCATCAATGACTCCAAGAGCAACTCCCTCCTGCACAAAGACTGGCTCCTCAGCAACTAGCGGCGGGGCATCATCAGGAATGTGGATAATGTCAGGCTCGAGCTCCAGCTCCTCCTCATCAGCATCGACTCCGAGATCAGCATCTAACTCCATATCCTCTACTGGCTCGATCTCCTCGGGGTCATCCTCAACACCCTCATCTGCAACTGGGTCAACATCGGCGTCGGCGTCATCCTCGATAGGCTCCTCCTCCTCTGGCTCGACCTCATCCTCATCGTCGACAGCATCACCAATGTCCTCCTCCGGGTCCTCAAGGAAGTCATCATCGTCAATACCGTCTCCCTCAAGGTCAGCAATAGGAACGGCTGCAAGTGGAACAGCAGCTATAGGTGATCCGGGCATTTCAGGCACTGGCTCAGCAAGTGGAACAATAGCTATAGGTGATCCGGGCACCTCAGGCACTGGCTCAGCAGGATCCTCTACCATAATAGGCTCAACGGGCACTGGAGGGTCCGCCTCAGCTGGGCGAATGTCCTCGGGGACTACGGGCTCAGGAATCACCGGCTCCGGAATAACTGCTGGAGGTGGAATAGGTGGTCCGAGACGAATAGCCTGTAGCATGATCGGGCGGTACTCTGACTCATGAGCAACAATCCGGGCCATCTCTGTGTAGATGCGCTCCGTCGTCAGTGATCTATGAAGAATGCTCATGCGCACTCGGATAGGGCGGTCATCGTCTGTCTCGTAGACGGCTCTCCAGATATCCTCCTCTAAATATCGACGGGCTCTCTCTCGAATACCCTCCTGGTAAGCGATAGGGTCGATCGCCTCCACATGATCAGCATAAATAAGAAATCCTCCGAAAGCGTCTGGGACAACGATAGGATCCATCGTCCTGCAAAGAAAATCATCTTAAAGTCAGTACTAGCGCAAGGTAACTTACGGTTCATAGCTTAAGTGTATAGGACAATCAGCGAGCTCAACTAAACCTAAGCTCTGATACCACTAAAACCCTGTCACGCCCCGACGTAGCAAAGTTCGGGAAAAATTAGATTTCCTACTTTGGACCCTTAGGTACGCGACTGGTTGAAAGATCACCTGATTGTCCACGATAACATTCTAACAGAAATATATACTTAATAAAGGTTCATGCAATGGCTAAAAGCAACAGCGGAAGTAGAAATCTTACATAAATATTAAACATACATATTAAACAATCATAAAATCCATCCCAAATTTAAACAAATATAAATAGAGGTCTAGGCAACGTCTGCCCAAAATATATTACATCGTAGTATCTCGAACAACATAAACATAACAACAGAATTATAGAAGAGCCGCAACAACGTTGGCTCCCAAATGCTAACTAGCAAAGCCAAAGTCTTCCTCATCGCAAGCATCATCATAATCATGGTAGTCTCCATCTACCTGTCCATCACCTGCATCACCATACTGATAACCTGGACATAGGATGTCCAGGGTATAAACACCGTCAGCTTGCGAAAGCTGAGCGAGTACAACACTCACAAAGAAACAATAATGAATTAAGAATAATACTCGCAACTATTGTCGTGTAGTGTAAACATTAACCCAACCAACCATTCACTAAATCGAGAACCCCAAACGCAAAACCACGGATACAAGACCATGACAAGAAGGATAGAACAACTCAACAAAACTGAACATGAACCAGTCTCAAGAATAGACATAATCCACTGAACACAAACCCATAAATCACTTACTCTCTCCAAATACATCATTTCCTACTTACACAAATTACCGGCGTAAGCCGTTAGTTAAAGGATATACGTGCTCTAAAGCCGCTTGAATGGCATACCCTCATCGGGCATACGTGCTCTAAAGCCGACCATATCAAGATATCCAATGAGTATGCATGCTCTAAAGCCGCTTGAATGGCATACCCACATTGGGCATACGTGCTCTAAAGCCGACCATATCAAGATACTCTGTAACCATTCATAATACCATCAACACATCACTTCCACCAACTATGCTCAACTCAACCATGAACTCAACTATGCGACTGAAAGAACGCTACCAAGGAAAGTTGGGTCTGAGCCCGAAATCTCAACAACAACGGAACAACAAAATAATAGCAACCAGAACCAAGACTGACCATGATATGACAAGAAACGAAAACACACCCTCAAGCATTATTCATCGGACGTAAGCGTCAATTTAATGTTCTCGCACAATTTATTAATTTGCCATTAGATTATCTACCCCAATGTCGTTGTCGCAATCCTAGCATCGCACATGCTCATATAATGCTGAATAATAATAATTCAATATTATGCCCACAAAATCCAAGGTACACAAGATCTATATTCCAAAATTCACCATACAATTTTCAAATAAATCACATAGGAACAATTAATCATATTAGCATACATTTATTACCAATTTCTTATGATAGCATATATCTATCTGATAAAATTATAGTTGAGTGTTTTTAAGTGAGTTAGAGTACTCACCAGAGCGTCTTAGCAATAAACAAAAATTCCTGGTAGAGACAAGAATATCCCTACAGCGAATAAACACAATAATGCTTAAGAAATGAACACTAAAAATAAGAAATAATCAAATATGACAAAAGTGCGCCTAAACCTTAAGATGATGATCCACACATCATTATGAGTCCAACGCCATTGACTAGACTCAAATCGGAGTCCGTCACTGAAAAGGGCTAGGTTCCTATGCATGTGTGGTACCTAACCGTACGCTGTATTTTTACTGATTCGAAATGTCGCCAAACTTAGTGGAACTTCTTTAAATATTATTCTAAGATTTTAGAAACAAACGGCGTAATTTTCGGATCAACGATCTAATTACTACGGATTTCCGACAAGAAACATAGTAAAAGAATTAACCGAAAAATGATTTAGTTCCAAAATCTTTTATAAAAATATTTATGTCCAAAGATCTTGTTAAGTATTTATTTATATAAAAACCTTACATTACAAAATAATACACTAAAATATTTCAACAATATGCAATTATTAAGAAATGTTTTAAAACATTCTAAACCATTTACTAGATCAAGCGTAGCGACAATTGGCAAACGATCACATGAAATTCGAGCCGAGAGTTATTCAATTAGTCGACGTACTTATGGAAACAATATAAACATAGCATTATAATCGTTACACAAGTAGTTGCATCGCAAAGAAATGGCGAAACAACACACAAAAGCTTTATTTAGTTAAGGACAGATTTTGCCCAAGTTCGTCGACCGATCTTGCAGAAATTCTAATTAAATCTAGAAAAATCGTATGAGTGCCTATCTTATGTCAAAAGAAAGCTAATTCAATGAAGTTTCATCTAAAAATAATTTCACAAACTCAGAATGACTTTAAATTGGCCGAATTCAGTCTCTGTCCGGGACAAAAACTGCCTCTGTCCAGTTTCGTCGACCGTTCTTGTAAAATTCATAACTAAATCTTCCGAGATCGTATGGACGTCTATCTTAAGTCAAAAGAAAGCTATTTCAATGAAGTTTAATCTAAAAATAATTCCACAAACTCAAACATAAAATATCATGTCCGAAAATCTGCTGAAACAGACTCCCCTGTGCAAAACAAAATCTGAAAAGTGTGGTTTCTTGATTTCCAATCATTTTCAAGCACATGCAATGCATTTAATTGATTTATGATGACATGCAAGATGATTTTAAGCTATACTAAGTAGTCAAGGATGTATACTAAGCCATGGATGATGTTAGATCATCCACAATTCCAACATGCAAGCTAAGATTTACAAGAATGAAGGTAATCCAAGCTAGACCTTCAACTTGGATGAAGATGATGATGAAGAACTTAGATTCTTGAATAGATTGTAGTATAGGAGTATATAGAGAGGACAAGGATAAAGTTTAAACTCTCATGTAAATATGTATATAAACATAGGATAAGTAGTGAGTGATACTCACAAAACTTGAGAAGTGGTTGGATGATGATCAATTGAAGGAAATTGGAAGAAATGAAGAATATGGTGATGTTCTTCAAGATATGAACTTCAAGGCTTCAAAAAAAAACTCCAAGAACTCATCCATGCAACTCCTTAGATGCTCCAAGAACTTGAAATGGTAGGAGAAAAGGGTGCCAGAGGCTAGTAGGGGTCTTGATTCACTTAGAAATGGGACATGCAAGAGAAAAATGAAAAGTTCTCTTGGTTTTTCTCAAGAACAAAGGGGCTGGGATTTAGTGTGTGTTTAGTGTGTGTAGAGATTAGGGAATGTGTGAAAATGAGCTCCCAAATGAAGTATAATACCCATATATAATGGGGGTTTAAGTGGGACACATGTCACTTAAAGATTTGACCAAATGTCATTAATTGAGTGGGTCCAAGTGGACGAATTAAAATGTACCACGCGTAAGTCGCGGGTCCCACGTGAAATTAAACTTGAATAACGCGAACTAATCCCAGTGTAGGTGTGTGACCTCGATATACACGTAAACAGACTATTACGCGCACAGACAGAAAATGTCACCGGGACTGAACGAATAATTAACTGTGAGTATCAACCAAATATTACAGATATAAAATTAAATGTATTAAACCAATGTAATAAACAAAAGTTGTGAAAAGGCAAAATTAGACAACTAGTCAATTTGTAACTTGTCAAAACTTACAAAATAAAATACAACCAAACTATATTTATTTATATCTAGACAGAAAACATAAATAATACATGGGAAATACTGGTATTAAAATATGGGTGTTACAGCCTCTGTCTTCTTTTCTTCTTGATCGTTTCTTTTTTTCTTTTTTTCTTCTTTATCGTTCTTCTTTACCCACTGAGCCTTCTGGCTGGGTTATATATATCCATGAAAAAAAAAACTTTAAGTGACCCGCATTTTTATAAATAAAAAAAAAAAAGGAAAAAAAGTGTCCCGTGCGTGTCCCAGAGTGTCGCTTGCGTGTCCTAGAGTGTCGCTTGCGTGTCCCAGGCGTGTCCTGGGGTCAAAACTCAATTTCATAAAGTTGGACACACTTTTGAAGTGTCGGACACGTGTCGCGAGCGTGTCGGGCTCGTTTCGGCGTCTGACACGTGTCTGACACTAGTACGCTTCCATTTTTGAAGTGTCGGTGCTTCATAGTCTAAGACTAACTTGCATACTCATATCTTCTTAACTTAACAAAAACTCTTTCAGCTTGTTACCCTTAACAATATTCCTATTGCATAATATACAAAATATTCAACGAACACACACACGGGAACATGCAACGCACATGCTTCCAACTACTATATATATACACATACACACATAATCTTATGATTAATTGATCATTTGGTAATATTTTGCAGGACGTACGACTTTGACAAGAATGGGACAATGAGCTTTGAAGGTAACAATATAATGGTGGTGTTGCCGTTGGTTGGCCATTTTTTATTTTGTTGACGTTTACTTGTGACTGAATTTAGTTTCAGCTTTTGGAAAGCTGAAACTGAAACTAAAACTAAATTCTGTCACAATAGTATACAAGAATTGCATGTATTGCAGAGACGAATACTATTGTTTGTAGTACACTTTCATGGACAATTTCGCTTGCCTCCTCCATTTCTCTGCTTCTCGAATAATTATTGAACTGAGGCGCACGAATATCATTTGAATTGATGCTTAATTTCCTAATTATCATTGCAATAAGATGCTGATATCATTTGAATACTGTTTTTATGGTCATATTCATACTTCAAAATGCAATCACTTTCAAGTCATTTTTTTTTCTTTATTTACTTGCTTAGACTCTTTTTATTTTTCCCGAGAATTGGTATCAGGTTTATATCCCTAACTTTCTACATTTTACATGCATGATTGCATTCCCTCTGAATTTGCTGCACTTTAACAAATTTCTTGTCAAGGTTAGTACCTTTCACTTTTTCTGGGTTTTACATTGGAGCTTGTAATTGATAAGAGCAATTTTCTTTTCCGTACTGAAGGTGAATGTCATAGTTGTGTCATCATGCCTTCTACCAAATTCTTGTTTTTTCATCAATTGCATTTAATTATGGAAAATATTCTTGAGGTTATGGTATGATGTCGTTTATATATATATATATATATATAGATTGGTTTTTTAATTGCAGTGACAATTAGTGTTCTTCATCGGTATTTGTGACATGTGAAATTGGTCTTAAAGCTTCTTATCTGTTTGCAATATGGGTCTTCGTGGATTAGAATTCGAGGAGGAGCCACACAAAATTACAAGGGAAATCATGCGGGTGCCAAATAATAATATCCTCGTGCACTTCTTTGTATTGCGTATATCAAATTCCTTAATATATAGCCTTAAACCTTGCTATTGTTTTTTTATGGTCTATTGTATACAAGATAGGAATTTTTTTTAAAAAATTTATTATTATTATTATTTTTGTAATTTTTAAATCTGATGAGCTGGAGTTACTAGGAATGTGATTTGTTTGTGCTCGAGTTTTTCTTTCATTTATTCTTTTGGTTCCAATGATTTAATTTTGTAGAAGCAGCTAAAACGTGTTTATCTTCATATCTCCACATCAATTTATACTTTATAAAAAAAAAAATATTTCCTTCGCAGGTTCAACATGCTTTCTCAAACTTGGAGAGGTGATTTACTCCTTTGAATATTACGAGTTTATGTAGTTGCCATATTGTTTTAACATGTAAATATGATGTATCTGTAAAATGGTGTCCTTGCTACCTTCAAGTTTATTGCGCTTTTTCTCTTCTTATGTTATTTGCTCTGACCTGCCTTAACAGAAATAATTTTCTAGTTGTTGCCATATAACTCTGTCTGGGTTGTTTCAACACTGCCGGTCCCAATCCCGGATAAAAGAGGAGGGTTAGTTCGTTAGGTAGCTCGACAGCCAGCACGTAAAAAAAACATTCGGATCCTTATGATATGAATCCAAATATGAATACTCGTGTAAATGCTAGGGCGTTCCCTTTAAGCGACGCGTTGCGCCTGCCTTCAGGTGTTTCAAAAAATGTGCAAGGGGCGCCGCATCGACGCCCGGGTGCGGTGTTAAATAAGCAAGGGTTCCCGCGCTCATCTGGGCCACCGCGGGTAAAGAAGCTAGTCCAGAACTATAGGCTTAGGTTAGCAACTTGGAATATAGGAACCTTAACAGGTAAAGCTACGGAACTAGTAGATACTATGATTAGAAGGAAGGTTAATGTAGTATGTTTACAAGAAACAAAGTGGGTTGGAGAGAAAGCTAAGGAGGTAGAAAAGACCGGGTATAAGATATTCTATACAGGGAAAGATAGGCATAGAAATGGTGTCGAAATCGTGGTTGACAAGAACCTCAAGGATAAAGTTGTGACAGTTACGAGGAAAGGAGACAGAATATTGCTTATCAAACTGGTAGTTGGAGTGGATATAATTAATGTGATTAGTGCATACGTGCCCCAAGTAGGATTGGATGATCACACTAAAAGACAATTCTGGGATGAGTTGGACGCCTTAATGCAAGAAATACCAGGAGGAGAGAAAATAATTGTAGGTGGAGATTTTAATGGCCATGTAGGCAAAGATAGAACTGGATATGAGAGGGTGCATGGGGGGGGTATGGTTTTGGAGATCAGAATGAGGCAGAGGTGAGTATTTTAGATTTCGCAGTAGCATATGATCTTGTAGTAGCAAACACCTTTTTCAAAAAGAGGGAAGAACACTTGATAACCTTTAAGAGTGGATCTAATAGAAGCCAGATCGATTTGTTCCTTGTGAGAAAGGCAGACCGCTTAGCATGTAAAGACTGTAAGGTCATCCCAGGAGAGAGTTTAACATCTCAACATAGACTTACTATTTTAGATCTCCATATAAAAGGACAATGTCATACTAGAAAAGACCCTATAAACCCGCGAATTAGGTGGTGGAACCTTAAAGGCGAGAAACTAGAAATATTCCAAGAGAGAATGTATACAGAAGCACCTTGGAATTTGGAAGATGGAAACAATACTATGTGGGATAGAATGGCAGGGTGCATCACGAGAATATCGAAGGAGATCCTCGGAGAGTCGAAGGGAAGAGAGTTAGCTTCTAAAGATACTTGGTGGTGGAATGAAGAGGTACAAGCTACAGTAAAAACCAAAAAGGATTGCTTTAAGAAGTGGCAAAATGATAGAAGTGAGGAACACTTCAAAAGCTATAAATGTGCAAATAAGGAGGTTAAAAGGACAGTTAGAGTTGCTAAAATGGAAGCCTATGACGCCTTTTACACCAAACTAGATACTAGAGAGGGAGAAAAATGTATTTATAAGCTTGCTAAGTCGAGAGAAAGGAAAACAAGAGACATTAATCATGTTAAGTGTATAAAAAGCGATGACTCTAGGGTATTAGTGAACGACGAAGAGATTAAGGAAATGTGGAAGAGCTATTTTGAGAAGTTGCTGAATGAAAAACATATGGATAACACAATGGAAGAAGAAACTGGAAGTTACGATGAAACTAGAGAATACATATTCTATCGGAGAATAAGGAAGTTTGAGGTGTAATTTGCTTTGAAGAAGATGAAACCCAACAAGGCCTTAGGACCAGATGGGATCCCCATTGAGGTTTGAAAATGCTTGGGAGATGTGGGGGCATCTTGGCTTACAAAATTTTTTAATAGGATTTTAATGACTAGAAAAATGCCTGATGAGGGGAGGAAGAGCATCCTAGTGCCTATATATAAGAGTAAAGGAGATGTACAACAATGCAACAACTATAGAGGTATTAAGTTGATGAGCCATACTATGAAGCTATGGGAGAGAGTGATGGAGCATCGCTTAAGAGGCGCAACATCAGTGTCAGAAAATCAGTTTGAATTTATGCCTGGGAGATCAACTATGGAAGCAATTTATTTACTTAGAACACTAATGGAAAAGTATAGAGAGAAGAAAAAAGATCTGCATATGATTTTTATTGATTTAGAGAAAGCTTATGATAGAGTGCCTAGAGATTTAATTTGGTGGGTGCTAGAGAAGAAAGGAGTGACCAAGGGTTATATTGACGTGGTGAAGGATATGTATAATGAAGCGGTTACTACAATTAGATCACCAGCCGGAGAAACCAGCGAATTCCCAATTACAGTAGGCCTGCACCAGGGGTCGGCCTTGAGCCCTTATTTGTTCGCCCTAATTATGGATGAATTGACTAGACACATTCAAGATGAGGTCCCATGGTGTATGTTGTTCGCAGATGATATTGTCTTGGTTAATGAGACTAAAAGGGGACTCAACACTAAATTAGAAGCTTGGAGAGAAGCACTGGAGACTAAGGGACTAAAGATAAGTAGGACGAAAACAGAATACATGGAATGTACTTTTAGCAACAGTGGAAGTAGAGACAATGAAGAAGTGAAGATCGAAGATCAGGAGATCCCAAAGAGGGAACACTTTCGCTGTCTAGGTTCAATGATCAGTAGAGACGGAGAGATTGGTGATGACGTGACCCATAGAATTAAAGTGGGCTGGCTTAAGTGGAGGAGTGCTTCTGGAGTATTATGTGATCGGAGAATACCAGCAAAATTGAAAGGAAAATTTTATAGGCCAGCTATTAGGCCAGCTATGCTCTACGGGACAGAGTGTTGGACAACTAAGAAACAACACATTAGCAAAGTGAGTGTAGCGGAGATGAGGATGCTAAGATGGATGTGTGGTAAGATTAGGAAAGATAGAATTAGAAATGAGTACATCCGAGAGACTTTAGGTGTGACACATATTGAGGATAAGTTGAGGGAGAATAAACTTAGGTGGTTCAGCCATGTGCAACGAAGACCTGTAGATGCACCTATGCGAAAGAGTGATAAGATCGTAGTGCCTAGAATGGTTAGAGGGAGAGGCAGACCTAGACTGACTTGGGAATATGTGGTGCAACAAGATATGAATATATATAATTTAAATGAGCATATAGCTCTTGATCGTGCAGAATGGAGAAAAAGGATTCATACAGCCGACCCCAATTGATTGGGACACAAGGCTTGGTTTGGTTTGGTTTTGTTGCCATATAATTGCTTGCAAAACAATAATATCATCAGGCAAAAGTCATGAATTCAATTTTCTTTAGTATGCTGGTATATAATGTGTATTCTTTATATCTGGTGTATTTAATTTTGAGGTATTTTTTTGGTAGCATAAAAAATACTTGAAACTTTTAACATGAAAACATTTTAGTGTCTGTTGGTCGTGATTTGCTGCAAATGAACTCATTTCTTCATGAATTGCTCAGGCCAGGCTCTTTAAGAAACTTGTTTCCTAATTAAACCAGCTTGAATCTACATTCTAAGCTTAATTACTTGATGAACCAAGTTTGAACAATACCAAGTTCGTCTCTGTAAGACTTGTAAACAGTTTATATAGTTGTCATAGTCATAACGACAAGGTTTTCTTACGAATGTTTCCAAGATAAAATATGGTGAACTAAGTTTTAACTATTACGCGCACCTAATAATAAGATCTAAGAAAAGCTTAACCCAACTCCTTTTGCGTACGTTATTTTTGCATTAGTCATTTCAAATTAGTTAATTAAAAAAAAAAATCGAGTATGAAACAACTGTATCCATTTTACACATTGTGCCCCATTTTATAAATCTTTGTGGCCTTTACTCTTTATTTATCTTCTCTTATTGGTTGCAAGTATTTGTTGTTTTCTAGAGAGTAATTTTTCTAAAGCTTAGAGCCCACAATTGTGAGGCTCCCTTTTATTTATAATACGCAAAATAACAAATTACAGAATAGTCCTCCTACTCTAAAAAATAACATAACAAAAGACTAATTCTCAACACTCCCCCTCAAGCTGGTACAAAGATATCTCGCATGCCTAGCTTGCTAAGGATGAAATGACAAGATCTGCTGGCAAAGCTCTTAGTAAGGACATCAGCTAGCTACTCTCCGGACTTCACAAATGGAGTACATATACACCCACTATTAAGTTTTTCCTTGATGAAGTGTCGATGAATCTCTACATGCTTGAATCTATCATGCTGAATCGGATTATGACCTACGTCAATAGCAGCTTTATTGTCACATTACAACTTTATCGAGTCTTTAGGCCCAAAATCAAGGTCAGATAGGATAATTTGAATCCATAACAGCTCACACACACCCTGTATCATGGCTCTAAACTCTGCCTCTGCACTTGATCTCACCACAATTGACCGCTTCTTGCTCCTCTAAGTTACCAAATTACCGCCAACGAACGTGTAATAACCCGTGGTCGGTCTCCTATCTGTTACATAATTGGCACAATCTGCATCAGTATAGGCCTCTACTAATGTGTGACCATTCTTAGCAAAGAACAGTCTTTTTCCTGGTGCTAACTTAAGATATCGAACATCCCGAAACACGACATGGAGATGAGTTTGGTTATGAGCAAGCATAAATTGACTAACTACACTGATGCAAAAGCAATATCTGGTCTGGTATGTGCGAGGTGGATCAACTTACCTGCCAATCTCTGGTATTTGTCCTTATCAGCTGGTTCTCCACTTGAGTCATCCCCAAATTTTGTGTTATAGTCCATTTGTGTATCCATTGCCTTGCTACCTAGCGTGGCTATTTCTTTTAGAAGATTCAAAACATACTTTCTCTGGGACATAAATATCCCGTCCTTGGATCTTGCCACTTCGATTTCCAAGAAGTACTTTAGATCTCCGAATTAAGTCTTTAATTTCAAACTCCTTAACGAGGTAAGATTTCAATTTTTGCATCTCCTCTAAGTCATCACCTGTGAGGACAATATCGTCTATATAGACTATCAAAGCAGTCACCTTACCCTGCAATGAGTGCTTAATAAAAAGAGTATGATCACCTTAGCTCTGCCTGAAACCACACTTGAGAGAACCACCACGCTCTAGGTGATTGTTTGAGCCCATAGAAAGACTTCTGAAGGCGGCACACCTTGCCTCTAATCTTACTACTCTTAAAATCAAGAGGAGTATCCATGTATACCTCTTCTTCAAAATCACCATGCAGAAATGCGTTCTTCACATCAAACTGATGTAAAGGCCACTCTAAATTTGCTGTTAAGGATAACAACTCTGATGGAGTTCATCTTAGCAACCGGGGCAAAGGTCTCCTATAGTCCACCCCTAAGTCTGAGTAAAGTCCTTAGCAGCCAACCTTGCTTTATATCTTTCAATTGTCCCAGTTGCTTTGTGTTTCACAGTGAACACCCACTTGCACCCATTGTCCCTTTCCCTCTAGGCAACTCTACTAACTCCCAAGTGCTATTTTTGTGAAGTGCTTTCATTTCTTCAATCATTGTAGATTTCTAGTTAGGATTATATAGAGCTTCCGTACATGGTTAGGGACAGAAACAAAATCGAGTCTGGACACAAAAGCCCTATGTGATGAAGACAACCGAGAATAAGCAACAAATTTTAAAATAAGATATTTAGTATACTCCCTATGTCACAACTCATCTAGCTACGCGTGGAAATAGGACACATGGTGTCACAACCCATCCCGCTAACGTGTGAAAACAGGACACGTGGCATGCCATCAAGACTTATCCAGTTCATTAAAGTGTGAAAAACAGCGGAAACTTAAGTCAAATCTATTTTAAAATCAGAGTTATAAAAAGTTTTGTTCAATTGGAATACTTCTCAAAAGGATTCAGGTTTGAAAACAGAGGTCCAGTTGACTGAATCGGGAGTCTAGTCGACTGATGACCTAAAGCAGTGAAGTTAAAATGGAATACCAGCCCGTCTAGTCGACTGTGATAGGGGTTCAGTCGACTGGATCCTACCAGTCAACTGTGCCTCTAAGCAGAAACAAAATCAACATTTTTTAAAAGGGTCCAGTCGACCGAAACATGGTCCAGTCGACTAGATTTGCCACAATAAAAAGCAGTAGCCAGAATTGAACAGTGGTCCAGTCGACTGAGGCCTAGTCCAGTCGACTGATCTCGTGGCAGTCAGCCATGTTGTGAAGTTTATCAACCTAAGGTCTTCCAAACCAAAACCAACACAACCACAACGATACACTAACGATTAAAACATAATTACAGGTGTCTGAAAACAAGATTTCAATACTACAAAACTAAACCATGATTCTGTTACAATCTATTACAACTTCCCAAATCCTTATACAAGTTTAGGAAAGGAACAAAAATATAAACAAGAGTGGTTCCCGTCGTCTCATCGACCTCACTCCTCCCGCTTCTTCTTACCTGCAATTGAGTAAATCTCCACTGCTCAGCTATATGCTGAGTGCACAAGTTCTAATAGATGTATATATGACAAAACATGTTTTAATCTCATAAATCATATCAATAGTATCTAGGGAGAGAAATACGCCTTCATCCGATAGCGGCAAGTCTAAGCCTTAAACCGCGATGTCAATGGCTAGTCCAACCCTACAACCATTACATCCCCAAGTGCCCTGGCAAGTCCAAGCCTTAAATCATGCACAGTAGTTGTCGCTACTATAATTCTCAAACATCGAGAAGCTTACTCCGGCATGAATTTGTATAAGTCCCCCCCTTTGACCCATATAGACAACTCAACGTGCTCGCATAAATTTAGACATGCTTTTCACATTTAAGCGCGTGCATAATTAACGGGCCTACTATTAACACATGAATTTTTCCCGGATCACAATTTTGTCGTCGAAATATAAAACATGTAATTCTCTATATTTCACAAGTTAGAACTTCAAACCTCGTGCGATTTTTCCCAAACTTTGAAGGATCGACTAGAGGGCTAATTAAATATCGGATTTCAGATTTGAGGTGGTTCTTACAAGTTTACATGGTTTCCCCCAAATTCCTAGAAATTATATTTTTACAAAAGTTTGCCAAACATGCCCTAAGTGGTACAAAATGAAGATCTTACCTCCACGAGTTCAAATCTCGAATTTGGGAAAAATCTGACGGACGAAAGGTCGTCGGTCGTCGGTCATCGTCGCAAAGCCCGTAGGATCAAATCTCCTCTCTCTTCTCTCTCAAGATATTTATATGAGTTTTGCAACTAATGCAAACTCACCCTCACCTATTTATAGAAAAACTTCTCAGAAATCGCATTTACCACCTCGCGAGTTCTCAAAACTTCTAGTTATCTCCCGAAATATGGCATACGTCCATTTTATAACTTTACGAGTGAAAATTATAATTTACAAAAGTTTCTGACTAAGTCTCGTTTGGGTCCAAATTTACGTTCGAAAACTAAATTCTGTAGAATTTCTACATAACCTACTTTTTATATAACGTGACACTCATGTTCTCACCACAGTTCTCTAAATGATATTTAACAACATCGACATTACCAGAAATTACACTACACATGTATAATTCACTATTCATCAAATACCAGAAAAGTCAAATAACATTCAAATCACATAAATGCCATTTAACCATGCCAATGCAACATGAAGTACCATGTTCCCGTGTCTTCACTGACACCTCACCGTTGACCCACAGTCAACCTCTCCCACCGTTATCAAATAACATTGATTATTCATAAATTCCAAACATGCATGCTAAAACCATGAAATTATGGAACGGGTGTGACACGTGGCATGCCACCAATACTCATCTAATTCCATTAAAGTATATATAGCAGCGGAAAACATAAGTGAAATCTATGAAAATTTGAGTTATAAAAAGTTTTGAGTATTTGAAACACTTAAAGAAAACATCTTGTTTGAAAAACAGTAATCCAGTCGACTGATCTCAGGTCCAGTCGATTGGAAATGCAAGATACATAGAGCTTGAAAATCTCAGAAGTGGTCTAGTCAACTGTGTCGGGGACCCAATCGACTGGGGTCTCAATTCCTCAGTCAACTGAACCTCCCAGTAGATGAAACCAGAAATTCCAAATTTTGAAAATACAATCCAGTCGACTATGTCGGGGACCCAGTCGACTGTTTTTCAATATAACAGGGCAATGGCTAGATCAAATAGGCCTCCACTCGACTGTTTTCATAAACTAGTCGACTGGTTTACCTCAAATTGCAAAGCATTCTGTAGATTCTAACTATGGTTGCCCAACTCAAATCCAACACATACGCTAATATATATCAACGATTTCGACATAAATATAGAAGATTTATTATAGGTTACAATAATTACAAATCCTTTCCAAGATTCTAATAAAACACATAGATGTAATTCCTCAGAATCTTTATTACAACACTTGAAAGGAACCAAAACATATACAAGGATAGCCCCGCCGTCCCATCGGCCTCTCTTCGCATTTCTACTTTCCTTTCTTCTTATCACCTGCAATGGAGTAAAGCTTCACTACTTAGTTATATGCTGAGTATACAAATTCTAACATATGCAATATATGATAAAACATGCTTTAATCTCATAGATCACATCAAATAGAGTCTCTAGGGAGAAAAATACGCATTCATCCGGTAACGACAAGTCCAAGTCTTAAACTGCGATGCCAATGGCTAGTCCAAGTCTACAACCATCACATCCCAAGTGCCTTGGCAAGTCCAAGTCTTAAACCATGCATAGTAGCCGTCGCTACTAAATTCTCAAACATCGAGAAGCTTACTCCGACATGAAATTGTATAATACTCCCCTTTGACCCACATAATTATTTAATGTGCTCGCGTAAAAATTAGACATGATTTTCACAGATAAGCGCGTGCATAACTACGGGCCTACCATTAACACATGAATTTTGCCTGGATCACAAATTTTGTTTTCAAAAGTCAAAACATGCATAATTCCTATATAACATAGGTTACAATTTCATGCCTCGTGCTATCTCTCTCAAACTTTGAGCAAAGTACTAGAGGCCTAATTAAACGTTAGATCTCTAATTATACGCGATTCCTACAAGTTCACAGGTGTTTTCTCCAATTTTTTAGAAATTAGATTTTATGAAAAACTTAGCCAAAAAAGGCCTAAGAGGTATTAAAACGTAGATCTTACCTCCAGGAGTTCAAATATGAAATCTGGTTAAAAACTAACGGATGGATGAACGGTCATCGATGTGCGTCGCAAAGCTAGGGGGAAAATAATCTCCTTCTCTCTCTCTCTCTCTCTCTCTCTCTCTCTCTAAGATATTTTGGGATTTATGAAAGAAAAATATCATGCTTACTATTATAGGCAACACTTTTGAAAATTATACCTCCCCACGAGTTCTCAAAACTTCTAATTATCTCCCGAAACGTACTAAATGTCCATTTTATCACTTCACAAATGAAAACTAAAAATTACAAAGTTTTTGTCAAAGTTTAGTTTGGGCCAAAAAATCACGTTCTGAAACTTAATTGTGGAATCTCTATGAAACCTACTTTTTATGTAACGTATCATCTATGTTTCCATTATAACAATCAAAATGATCTAAACCAAGATCAAAACTACTAGAAATTTATTCTACACAGGTAAATCACTATTCACAAAATACCAGATAATTCAAATAACATTTAAATCACATAAATGACAATGCATCAAGAATTACCAAGTTCCCGTGTCTTCACTTGACACTCATCGTTAACCCACAGTCAACCTCATCTCAATTATTAATCAACATTAATAATTCCAGAATTCAAATACGGAATTAAAATAAAAGGTTTTCCAGGACGGAGGTGGCACCCTAGTACCCTTGCGAAGACCAATAGGTATGTCTAATTCATCAACAGAGGGAGAATTGTCTAATTGTATCTCTAGAATGTTCATTAAAAGTAGAACAGATGGAGGTTAAGTCCAGGGTGGGCCCAGGTCCCTCCCTGAACTTTTAGGAAGTACAACGTTAACCTTTAATATTTATAAATATTTTATATTTTCCTCCCTTATGTAAAAATATATTACTTTTTATTTAGTTTATCCACTTCTCAAAATAGCATTGGTTCTTCCTGTTGCAACGGTTATGGTAGAGAGGGCATTTTCAACTATGAAAATTGTGAAAATTTGCTTGCGGAGTTGAATGCGAACCAAATTTAAATTATAAATTGTTTGTGTATTTCAACAAAAAGAGATTCACCGAGGTTACAAATGATACGGTAATAAACGTTTCGGTTTATGAAACCTTGTCCGGGTATTCGTAAAATATTATAAGCTTAACAAATTATAATAAATCATCGACCCCTATGATCGAATAATGGTGACATTAAACCAATTCTACACATTATTATGCACAAGTAGACACCCCCCCTCCCCAACAAAAAAAGAAAAAAAAAAAAGAAAAGAAAGCAAGTCCCTCCAATTGGAGCCCCCTAATAGAAAATCATGGCTCCACCCCTTAACTTACACTAGGCCCCTTAACCAAAAATCCTAACTCCGTCCCCATATAAAAGGATGATATGGGTAGTGTAATGTGTGTCAAGAAAAATGGTTAAGGCCATATGAAATATATTATAAGAAGTCTCTTTTGGAATATAATATAAGAAATATTTTTAAGTATCCAGAATTTCCAACATGATATCAGAGCAAGTTCGATTGAAACTGGGTGTAGAATTTTGAAGAAAAGTTTAAAGCAAGTTACGACAAAATTTGAGTGTCATAAAGAAGACAACAGTAGCTGAAGAGAGAGATCAAGAAAGAGAAAAAAAGAATGGATTTCTTCCAATTGATTATACATTCAGAAAAATTGGTTTTCTCCAACTATATGTTTTTGAGTGTAAAAACACGTACATATCTTAAAACATGCTATTTTATGATGGGATGTCTTCGCAAAGCCAAAAATTTGCAAATCAGCAATTATTCAAGAAAAGAAAGAAAAACAAGCAGTGAGAGTTTTGGAAAAGGCGGTACATCAAAAAATTTGGCAGCATGTCGAAGATTTAGAATCTCCTTGTGAAGTATGGAGAAAACTTGAATTCATTAATTTGTTCAAGTAACCAAAGGGAATATTTACCTTTGGAATATTAGATTCAAAATTTTAGTGAAGATGAATTTTTTTGAAGAAAATTATGATAAAAGTTTGATTAGAGATGAAAAAGAATATTTGATGGAAAAATATGAGATTGGTGGAATTTTTGAAGCAATAGAAGTTAAGGAAAAATGTGTGATGAAAAAGATGAGAGAATAGGAGTAGAAATACTAGAGACATGGTGAAAATGAAAAAAAAAATTATGAAAAAAAGAAATTGATGTAGTTGAAAAGAGCAAAAAAGAAGAAAAAAAATTAAAGCAGTTGAGAAGGGCATCAATTGTTGTTTGTGCAAAATGATTTTCAACCATATCACTAGAACATTTGCAGCAAAGAGTTTGTGAATGATACAAAGTGGGTGAACATGGAAGAATTCTATGATATGATAGTGTAACACTCGCTCCCATGGATTATAGCTAAATACGTTTAGCATGCATCGTTAGCAATATAATAATGATGTGGATATAAGCGCGTTAAGTGAGTTTTGACTCACTAAGTTGTTAGGGGTGTCCCATTGGGAACCCAGATTTGGCAAATGTGGCAGTCCCAGTTTGGGACATGTAATGAGAAGTCCCCGTATGATAGGACAATTATGTGGAATAATCTTTATGTGCCTAAATGTTAATTACATGTAAATTGTTAGAGATCAATTCTGTGGTCAATTTGGAGTACCTTTGTGAGAGCAAATTAGACACATTGCATAATTAGTAGGTTAATTAGTAATTTCATAATATTATATGGGACCACTTATGGGACCCATATGTGGCATAGACAAACACTCAATTAAGTTTGTGATAGTTTTAATAAGTTTTATAACTAGCGGGGGTATAATTGCAAAACTAGTAAAACCAAGGGGAAGCTATAATCAAAACATAAAGTTGGTTGCATTACATATAGCTTGACACCTAGAGATTGAATAATAGAAGCCTTCTTCTTCATCCTTAATCGAAAATATACAGAGAAAGAGAGAAATTCGACGGAAACTTGGATGACGTTCTCGATGCCGATAGACGCGCTTAACGACGTTCAATCTCAAAGCAAAACACATATTCAGCTCCTGGAGGTAAGTCTAACGCGTTAGTACCAATCTTATAGATTTCTATGATAATTTTTCTACGACCCATTTCTGAATTTTCACTCATAATCTATAAATTTTGTATAGGAATTATACTTAGAACTTGCTAGGATCTTAATTCAGTGATTAGGAGCGGAAATTGAAAGGTGAGTGAAAATTATTACGAAATTTGGATGATTCCTTGTTTTAGGGTGTCTTTATGATGTTAAGCATGTTTAGTTAGCCTATATTTTACATGTTTAGTAGCATTTAGTAATTCATGATGTGTTGTGTGATAATACGGTGCAATGACTATATGAGCATGTTGAGTCGATTTATGGGTCAATGGGAAACTTGCATTTGCCATCAAGTTTTGTGATAGAGCCGATAAAGCTATGAGGTCGTACGTCTAAATTGAGAGAGGCATGGGTCTCGGCTAGTCACGTGGATTAATTGGTGTAGTCACGAACTAGTGTGAAATGGTGGCTTTTATATACTTGTGTTCCCGGAGACCATACTTATGTGTAAAGAGGTGAAATTGGGCATGTTTGTTATCCATAAGCATGATTGCTATTATTCACCAAGCATATAACTTATATATTATAGTGGTTATTGAATAACCATTGTAGGTGATCAAGGAAAAGCTTCGAAGAAGTGAAAAATAGAGACAACGAGGTCACGTGGGACTTTGGGAATGGCTAGAGCTAGTGTTAATGGTTTTATGTTTTAGACCTTAACTTGTGATATGGCTGTAACTATTATGAATTCGGAACGATTTATGTTATAGCTTAGCTTTCTAACTCACATCAAGTTAGTTTGTAATATGGTTCCAAGACGATGCTTGTTTGGTTGGAAGTTTATGTAATTCAGATATGTAGTTCTTGTAGTAATTAGTAAAAAGCTTAACTCATGCAATATAAGGATCTTGTCTTGTTGGTTTAGTTAGGAATGCTACGTGTCTTCTTTACCTTGCCCAGATGGTTTTGGAGCGACGAACTCTGAGTTTTACTCAAGAGTTTGACATGAATTGGATTTTAGTTTATACTTTCATTAACTTGTGCAAATGGTTGGAATGAGCTCATGAAGTCTGAGATTATGAACTCTTGGTGTTTTTACATGTTTTTGGAATGAATACTATGATTTAGAATGTTTGAAAGTTGTTAAAGTCTGAGATAGTTGTTTGGCACTTAGGTGAAATTCTACAGCGGGGAGGAATTCTGCCCAGGGGCCATTCGACCGGTTGACCAATCAAAAGGGGTAGTTCGATCGATTGAAAAACCCTTTGGTTTTTATATAGTTCTCCTACTTTGGGAGTTCGGTTTTACTTCTAATTAAGTATGAGGGTAACTTTGGAACCCCTTTGAACTATAAAAGTATTACTTTTGAAAACGGACTTCGTTAAGGTGTGTTTGGGTGTGTGTGGGTGAAAGTGACAAGCGGGGGTATTTGTAAAATATAACTGCGCTAAAACAAAGAAATATACTGATTTAGTTTACAACTCCCTATTATATATGCAAGTTGGACTACAATGCTAGTTTATATACAATGTGACAAATCTATGATAAGTTGTGTTGTTTTAGCTCTTATTTGTGCAGATCACTGTTTTGCTGTGTGAAGAAATGAATAACAGGATAAAAAGGAAAGCTTGATTATGCGCAAGGTAATTCAAGATGAAAAGTGGAGTTCAAGCGATCGAGTGTTCGATAGATCTAAGACAGTTAAAGAACTCAAGAATTTCCAACGTTCAAGCGATCGAAGGAAGTTCAATCGATCGAACATGCCTTTTATCAGAATTTACGCGCACGCGGCAGAAACGATTATTGTAACCCTAGCCTTAGGATTTTCTATATATATTAGTTATGAACACGTCTAGAAGGGCGCCCAACTTTGGTTTTCACAGTTTACATAGAGAGAGACATAGAGTTTGCTTGTTTTTGTAGGTTAATCTCGGATTCTACATTGATTGCTTAGTGATTTCAGTTTTAATACAAGTGTTCCTTTCATTCAGGTTTCATTTTATTGATTGCTTACATTCTGTTAGTAGATTTTCATAGTACAACCAGTAATAATCGTAGTGTTGCTTGTTAGTTTGGTATTAATCCATAGTTTTTTTTTTGTAGTTTGCATGTTTAAATCACAACCAAACAAGACCTTAATGAATATTCACGTTAAAAACAAATCTGTGACACTCCAGACCATGTCTGAGTAGTCTCAGAGTTGGGAGATCACGATGAAACAGTGATCTCCAGCCTCTGCCATGCAACAGTATAAAACCTGAGTCAAGCGATCGAAGACATTTCGATCGATTGAGAGATGATGATGTTCGATCAATCGACGAGCCGTCGATCGATCGAAAGCTCGTCGATCGATCGAACCTTCAGATTCTTGGGTTGGTCCTTTGCCGTATTCCTAAACTTTCTGTTTTTGAGATTTGTTATCAAACTGTCCCTATATGCTCAGTTTGTCAAAATAGTTTCTTAACTTTAAGCCTTAAGGCATTTTTCTTCAATAACTTTTGCAAACCACTTGGAATGCTAACACCATTCAGAGTGCGAGTCTTGACTATTGTTTTAAACCACCTTCATGTATTTTTAAATCAACTATGATGATATAGTCCCGGCCATGAAAGGACTATTGAGTCTTTATCTTTAGAAAATACGGAGTACTGTAGAGTGACGTACTCCATAGAGCTTAATGTAACTGCATGGTAGATGGCAAGGTTACTGTAGATTCGTGTGATCCCAACGTTCCCTTTTTATAAAAGTAAAACCTTTTTAATAATCGCCTTAGTTAATTAGTAGTTTAATTTAGTTGCTTTAATTTCATAGTTGTTAATTGTGGAACTTCGTGTTCTACACCTTATCTTAAGTTCTGAATTTTATTTTCTTTTTGAGTTTAATCTAAGTAACTAGTTTATAATCTTGTTTGTGGGATCGACCTGGTCTTATCCAATACTACTTGCACGTATACCTACACTTGGGTATTACACACAAGAGCACACAAAAGATTTTCGTGTTAAGTTTTCGGTGCCGTTGCCGGGGAAGGCAACAAATTACTACATAGATCATCTTATTCTTCCTTCATCTTTTTTTTTTTTGCTTTTTCTTTTTCTTTTTCTCTAGGTTTAAAAATCTTTTTAGAATTCTTCCCTTTCATGTCCGATTATTCCATCGTAGGAATTTTCAAAAATCCATTCTACCTATCTGATTCCTCTGATTCTATCAACCCCGTATTTACACCTACAGATTCAATGGGCGACAATCAAAGTGAAAATGGAGAGAATAGGGTTGTGCCTATTGACGATTCGCTGTGTCCCTTGCGCGATCTCATGCAACCTGAACACACATCGACTCCTTCTTGTATTCTCATTCCACCCCATGCGGGTGAGTTCCAATTTCGAAACGGAATGATTCAATTCCTTCCAACATTTCATGGAATGGAGAGCGAGAAGACATATCTACATGTCAAGGATTTCGAGGATGTTTGCAAAACATTCTCCCAAACCTGTCCTGTAGATGTGACACGCCTAATGTTATTCACATTTACTCCGAAGGATAAAGCAAAAGCATGGCTGCTCACCCTCAAGCCAAATTCAATCTTCACCTGGCATGCGATGAACATTACATTTTTAAAGAAATTCTTCCTACCTCGCATGACCACCGAACTTAAACGACAAATAAACTCCTACAAACAAAAGAATAATGAAACCTTCACTCAAACCTGGGAGCGTTTCAAAGATTTGCTTCTCTCATGCCCACATCACGGGTATGAGAAATGGCTCTATGAAGGACTTAATGGTGAAACAAAGAAACTGATTGAAACCATGAGCGCATGTGCATTTCTTAGCAAAAACACCGAAGAGGCTGAAGCCCACTTCGAGTGGTTGGCCGAACATGCTCATGAATGGTCGAACTCTGAAGAGATTTCACATACACAACTAGTAGTTGTAGAGGAGAAAAGCATTTATCAGCTAAAAAGTGAAGATAATCAAATGACAAAATACGAAGAACTAGCAAGAAATGTAGAGGAGTTAGGAATGAAAGGAGAAAGTTCTAGGCAGATTTTGCTTGAAGAACCATGCGGCACATGCAATATGTTGGGACACACAACTCAATACTGTCCCAACGTGCCATATTTTCAAGAACAGGCCCCCATGGAAATGAACGCCATGCAAGGATACAGAGGGGTAGGGAATTCCTACAATAACACTTTTCAAAACAATAATTGACGGAATCTGTAACGCCCCGGAAACCGAAGCGCGGGGAAAGAGGAAAGATAGAGAGGAAAGAAGTAAAATTCAATCACAAATGCGGAAGCGACATTGGGATCTCACGGGGATTCCTACAATTATGACTTACTAACATATAAGCCAAAATAGACTTACATGTTAACAAGTCCAACAAAGATGAAAACATTAGAAAACTTACTTAAAAGACTATCCGAACAAGTACTAGTTCAAGGAGAAAGGGAAAATACAATAGATTTGATAAAAGGTCATTTTTGAGTAGTTGCTGGATTTTAAATCATCTATAAGTTGCTGTATCTTTAATATTTTCACATTCTGTCCGCTTGAGTCCATGTAAAATTTGATTCTGCACAACTTTCGTCAAATAGCATTTTCTCCAAATCCTCACCGTTTGGGCAGAAAATTAAAATAACAGTAGCAGTTTTTATTTGACAGCAACTTTGACAGCATAAGGACCATTTTTGGATAATTGCTGAATTTTGAAACATCCTTAAGTAGCTATATCTTTGAAATTTTCACATTCTGTTCGAGTAGGTCCATGTAAAATTTGATTCTGAACAACTTTTGTCTAATGACATTTTTTCCAATTCTACACCATTTGGGCAGAAAATAAAGAAAACAGTAGCAGTTTTTCTATGAAAGAAACTTTTGACAGCATTTTTACAACTTGTAGAAATGTTCCCCATTTTGTTAAATCCTCAAATTTAAACCTCAACATATGACTAAACAAGTCCTAAATGACATATAACACATGCCTAGACCAAACGGAACTTCATACACACGAAATTTATTAAAAACGAGAAGTGAAAGAGATAAAGAGAGGAAAAAGGGGAGAGGGAGAGATTGGGAGAGAGATATAGGGAGAGATAGGGAGAAAGTGTTCTAAAAGCTTTTAAACCTTCCAAATTGATATAGGCAAGTCTAAAATAGTATAATACACGTGTACAAACTATCCGGAACATCCAACGATTACAACATACAAACACGAGGCAACGAAAGAGATTTCACAAAAAAGGAGGAAGAGAGATTTGAAAACATTTGGGATATTTTGAAGGCGTTAACTCTTTAAAACAATTGAAGCTTCCTCCGATAAGGATTGAAACACATAATGAGTTAAGCTAAAACAAATCCAACAAAGTTTCACAACATCCTCAAACATACCACATATTTAGCTAAAGTGAACCCGGCAAGGGTTCAAACAAAAGAGATCTAACGATCTTGAGACTTAATTATACGATTCAAAAATCCTTCAACAAATTTAATAATAATGATAGTAAAACAAGGACTAACACGTGACCAACGATTCTCAAAGAAGCTAACTCATAGAAGCTTAACAAAGTAAGCACTTAAACTCAAGAAGTTTTAATAGAAACTTAAAAACAACAAATTTCAAAGTATAAGATTTTTACAAACTTTATGATGTCAAAATGAACGTAGGGAGTTGTACAATTTCTCAAACAATCATAAGTCCTCAAAGTAGAACCAAAGGATTTCAAAGTAACAACACCGGGGTCACTCGTGCCCTTATCGACATCACCTGCAAAATGGTTGGTAGCGTAGTACCTTAGCACAACGGCTAAGTAGACAGTGTTGTAACAAGTCTATATGCTATCCATGATTAAAATGAAATGAGGTGCAATGAATCGCCACCACGGCTACAATGAAATGTTTAAAGTCGCAAGGCTATGCGTGACAAATGCACATCTCTCTCATTACCGGACCATGAGCCACCCACGCATGGAGTGTAGCATACCAACTTCCGGGAGCTACCCGAATATAGTTTGGAGTTTGAATGTTTCTAAGGGTCATTCTCCCTGTCTCACATCACAACCCACGTCCGGATTTCTTAAACCAAAATTCCCACACATGGGGTTTTTCTCTCTTTTCCAAATAAAATCTTTATGTCGTGATATTTGAATGTTTGCCGATTTGGCCTCAATGTATGAAATGTTTAAAATGACAACATAGATGCTCCAACAAAATAATGAACACAATAATTCTTGCATGTTGAACATGTATTAAAAACATCACGAGTTAGATTAAAAATTCATAATATAGCATTCCTAACAAGGATTTCTAAACTAACGTCCTAACATGCTTTTACACATAAAGGGAGCATCCTAAGCACCACTAGCATCACATAATCAACACATAGAGCACTTAGCACATAAAAATCACATTTATGCTTAAAGCCCTAATTTTTCACATTTGGGGAAAATCCTAAACATGTGTCTAAATTCTCACATAAAGGTTTCTCATTACTTTTTAACCACAAACAACATAAAAAAAATGGTACAACAAAGAATCTACCTCACAAAGCTTTAAGTTCCAACAATGGAAGAAAATTCAAGAGAGTTAAGTAAATCCCAAAAGCTTCAATGGAGTTGCAAGGATTTGTAGGGAACATCAAGAATGCTCCAACAATGCTTCACAAAAAGAGACATGTTGGTAAGAAATTCAAATTTTCGAAATTAGAGGAAACCCTAGGATTTGGGGGTTTTCTAGAATGCTTACCAAACAAGAACCTCAAGCCCTATCAATGTTAGAGACACCAAAAAGGCTTCATGGAAGTCACACTAAGTAAGAGAAACCCAAGATTAGAAGGGAAATTAGTAAACCCTAGATTATTAAAGAGATGAAGAGATTGTTCTTACCCTTAAAAGCAAGCTCTAGGGGGTGAATGGAAGCTTGAAAATGACCTTCTCCAATGATCCCTTGAAGCTTGAAGAATGAAGTTTGAAGGAGAAGAAGAACTATGGAGGTTGTATCCTTAGGAGAAGAAGAAGAAAAGAAGAGAAGGAAGGAGGAGAAGAAAAAGAAACGTGAATGAGAGAGGGGGAGGAGTTTTGGCCGGCCATATAGGGGAGTGGGGTGGGACCCACTCTCTTGTATGCTAAAAATTGATATGTTTGGTGCTCCAATGTACAGTCTGACCCAACGGTGTGAACCCGAAATTAAATAAACACACCCACACGAACAGAAATAAATTTTAAAGCACCCGAAGGGGAAAATAAATAATGTAGTCATGTTCCCTAAAATAAAATACAGTCAAATAAATTTAGAGCCCACAACATAAAAGGTAAAATTACCCAATTGCCCTTTAATAAAATTCTGAAACATGACAGAATCACCCCAGTTTTGACTGGAAAATAACGCTGGGACCCAAAACCAATATCAGCAACAGCCCTACAACAACAATAACCAATATCAAGGGCAATACAATAGGCAGTCCCAACCGTTCAATCAAAACAGATCTAATAACTTCAACCAAGCTCAGCCCTCTAATAATCAACAATCAAGTGTGTACGTGCCACCACATAAAAATGTGCAAGAAGAAGATTCGCTCTCTAACGTAAACCTGACGCAGCAATTAATTCAAATGATGAGTAAAATGTCTGTGACGTTAGAGAGAATAGATGCACGACAAGAGGGATCCGGTGGAACGTTTCCTGTCCAACCACTTCCAAACCCTAAGGGATATAATAATGGTCCCAATAATCAAGAACATGCTAAACCCATAACTACTTTAATAAGCGGCAAGATTATATGGCAAAATATGCCTCTTCCTACACCCGAAGAGTATGAAGAGGAGGAAGTGGTAACTAGCAAGCAACCTTCTACTCTGGATAAGGAGCTGATTGCTAATAACGAATCATTAAAATCAAATGATGAAGCTCCTACAGAAGTAGAAGAATTTGAGAGAAGGCTTGGAAAGGAGCCCGTTAATGACACATTACCTAAATGCCCTTTTCCCGCGCCTTACCCTCAAAGGCTAAAGAAGCCCAAAAATGAGATGAAGAATCAGGAGTATTTGGAACTATTTAAACAAGTTAAAGTAAACCTTCCACTCCTTGATGCAATCAAACAAGTACCGGCCCATGCTAAATATCTTAAAGACATATGCATGGTCAAGAGGCGGCAGAGTGTGAAGAAACACACATATGTCGCTTGCCAAGCGAGCGCAATCATCCAAAATGAACTGCCTCCTAAACTCAAAGACCCCGGTACTCCCACTGTCTCATGTCAGATGGGAATCAAAATAGACAACGCACTCCTCGATCTAGGAGCAAGCATAAACCTACTACCATACTCTGTCTATAAACAACTTGGGTTGGGCAAACTCAAACCCGCTCGAGTTGCATTACTACTGGCAGATAGGTTAGTGAAATACCCTAGAGGAATACTGGAGGACGTCCTCGTTCAAATAGACTTGTTTGTCTTTCCGGTTGATTTTGTAATCTTAGACACTGAACCTGTGTCCAATCCATGTGCACAAATCCCGGTGATTTTTAGATGTCCATTCCTCAACATAATCGATGCCACGATAAAGATAAGAAGTGGTATTATGAACATCGTATTCGGGAATATGACTCTAAACGTCAAAATCTTTTCAAATCCCCGACCTGAAGAATACGAGGATGAGGAAGAAGTAAACCTCATTGAGATGGTCATTGAAGATGAGGCTGATGTTGTCGATTACAAGGATTCTTTAGAGATAGTTGTTGATGCTATCTATCGACCTCAAGATTCTACTCCATTGGATGCCGACCTTCATCAGATTTGCCTCATGATGGAAACAATAGAGGACGATAGAGCTGAATGCATGTGGGTTACACCATATGAACCGTTGCCTCCAAAAATGAAATTAGTTATGCCCTCGAGTTTCCTGTTCCCTGATTTGGAATTGAAGGAGCTTCCTAAGGAGCTCAAATGTGCTTTTCTGGGGATTGAGAAAACATACTCGGTCATAATATCATCCACCTTAAACTCCGAATAAGAGGGTAAACTAGTTCGAATGCTGAAGCAGCACAATATGAATTATTGCCGACCTCAAGGGCATTAGTCCATCCGTTTGCACCCATAAAATATATTTGGAAGAGGACACTAAACCATCACGACAAATGCAAAGGCGTCTGAATCCCAACATGCAAGAAGTAGTTAAAAATGAAGTTTTAAAACTACTTGATGTTGGGATCATATATCCAATTTCTGATAGTCCTTTAGTACCAAAGAAAGAGGGTATAACTGTCATTCCAAACAACGATGGCGAGCTAGTACCGATACACATCCCCACCGGATGGAGGATGTGTATTGATTATTGAAAACTAAACACTATGACCCAGAAGGACCACTTTTCGTTACCATTCATGGACCAAATGCTAGAATGAGTGGCGGGTCACAAGTACTATTGCTTGCTGGACGGATATAGTGGGTATAACCAAATTGAAATCACTCTTGAAGATCAGAAGAAAACAACTTTTACGTGTCCGTTTCGTACTTTTGCTTACCGTCGCATGCCCTTCGGCTTATGTAATGCACCTACTACTTTTTAGTGGTGCATGTTAAGTATCTTCAGTGATATGGTCGAACAGGTATTGGAAGTGTTTATGGACGATTTTTCTATATTCGGCCATAGTTTTGAAAATTGATTGGAAAATCTTGAACGTGTGCTAGCACGATGCGAGGACAAACACTTAGTACTAAACTGGGAAAAGTGTCATTTTATGGTAACCAGTGGGATAGTGTAATAACCTGCATTTTCATTTATTGGCATTGTCATATTTAATATTCATTTTCCACTTTTATTTTAATTACAATTCTGGTGTGTAGAATTTATTTCATATTTGAAATTCTTTTGGGGTCAGACTGCAATTTTAAATTTAGAAGTACCTGTGTTGAATTTCAAAGTCTGTATTTCAAAAATGGTGGAAATGTTTTCTTTTAATTCAAACTGTATTTTTATAAAACCAGAAAACCATTTCTTACGTTAAAATAAATTTTCTGTATTTTTGTGACGGACACCGCGCCACGAAAATACCAGTTTATGTCCAAAACTGTCTGCGCAGTGCTAAACTTCCACAGATATTGGAAGTGATGTAAAGTGTGATTGGACATACACTTTATTTCTATTTATGGCAACTAATGATTGCCTTAGGCCTTGTTTGGCAATGCCCTCTTGTTGTGAGTTAACTTATGCCTATAATCTCTACTCCCAAACACCTCTAATTTGACCCCTACTAACCTATAGGTGACCCTTAGAACATCTGTGGAGTGTATATCATTGTATATACGTAAGTATTTTGCTGAGAATTCTTGTATACCATAACTTGTATGTATTCTTGGGCACCAAGTTCACTCATTAAGAGCTTCTATATATACACCACATTCACCCTCACACTAACACATTCTGCACTCACATAATATAGAGAGAATTCAGAGAGTGGAGGGAGAGAGCTTGGGAGGGTTTATAGAATTTCTTAGAGAGAGAAAGCTTCACTCAACTCCATAGCTTAAAACTTCATTTGGGTTTAGTGATTGGAGCTCTTTCTCAACAAAATTCTCTACCCTCTTAATCACAGTGAGTATTTTAAACTCACCTAGAATGTAATTCATGTTATATTTACTGTCTGGTGTAGCTTAAGTTGTGATCACCAATGATGAATTTTCGTTTGAAACTCCATAGCTCAAAACTTGGATTTTCCAAACCTAATCAAAACTTGTTTTCTGAATGAAATATGAAAGATTTGGGTATGTAAAGTCTATGGTTAAAGTATTAGACCTTGATTTGTTCACATGAGAAAGTATATAAGAAAATTAGTTTTGTGATCTTTTAGTTTTTCATAAAATTCTTGAGTTATAGTTTGATTCATGTAAAATTAATTGTAGATTCATAATCCTCGTCGAAAAACAAAGAAATTCATATACTACATGTCATGTTTTAATCCGGATTGCAAAATGGGTAAAATTGGGTTTGGAAAACTGAAACAGAGCAGTTCTGACGAAGAAGATGAAGCCTCTGCATCATCTCGCGCCACGATCGCGCGAGCGAGGTTCGCGCGAGCGACCCTTTGCGCGAGCGAGCCGCGCGCGCGAGCCGCGTGGGTTCAGGCAGACGGAAAAAGTTTTATATAGAAAATGAAATTTAGGCAGGTCGCGCGAGCGAGGGTCGCTCGATAGACCTTTCGCGCGAGCGACCGCGTGCACGAGGTGTCTGATTTCAGGCAGAAAGAAAAGGTTTTTATAATAAAATGAAAAGTGGGCAGGTCGCGCGAGCGACATATCACGCGAGCGACCCGCGCGCGCGACTTCTGGCAGTTTCTAGTTTTTGTGTGTTTTCGTATAAGGGACTGTTTGGATAAATTTTAAAGCATTGTTAAGGTCCTCTTTGGGAATTTTATTAAAACATAATATCATTGGTTATGTTGGAAAGATTAAAACAATGTATTATGACTTATCAATCCCCCTGCGTACGTTGTTCTTTTAATTCGGCGAATCCCTTTATGTTTAAATTCATGACATACATGTGGAGTCAGTGGTACATGTATGTGGGTGTCAGTCAGTGTGGAAAAGAGTACTGGTCAGTGTGGGAAGAGTATGAGTATGAGATTGAGATTGAGATTGTGTGGTGGACACTCCCTGGTTATGGTGTACCAAAGTGTGACGTGTTGAGATTGCGGTGAGAGTATCTTTGTAATACGACGGTGGCAAAACTTGGACACTCCCTGGCGCCCATGGTAGCGTTAAAGTGTGTGACGCCGAACTTGGACATTCCCTGGCACCCATGGTAGTGCTAAAGTGTGGCCTACGGACACTCCCTGATACCCGAGTCTGGATACTGCGTGAGGGTTCCTCCGGTATTTGCATGGCGGTTTAGGTATTCAAAGTGTGAGGCATTGGACACTCCCTGGTACCCCGAACCAAAGTGTGAGGCAAAGTGGACATTCCCTGGCACCCCGTTGCTAAAGTGTGGCTACCTTAGTGTTTCAAAGATACTGGAGTGAGATAGTGGGTTGTTGTGTTTTGTCGAGAGAAAAGAGTCGGTAAGATGAGCGTGGTGCATTATCTCATACACGATCATTTGTTTTAAATGAATGAACGACTTTTAAATATATTCCCTGTTACTTTTATAATTGAAATCTTCCTATGGTTAAACTGTTGTTATAACAAAACTGGAAAAATGGAAAAAGGTAGGTGGGTATGTGTTACATTTAAAGTTATGTTTTTAATACTCACCAGCTTCTTGAAGCTGACGACATTGATGCGTCCTGGACATTCGTGTACAGGCTTTTCAAGTTATTATCAGGAGGAATCTTATGACTATGCTAATTGAGAACAGCTGCTTTTGGGAGAGAAACTGTTATCATCATTGCATATTTTAAGTTATATGTTTAAGTTTTTAACTGTATGTTTATAAGGATGACTGTAATAGATGATAAGTTATTGTTTTGTGTTAAGGCGGTCAGTGCCTTAGTTGACCCCGTATCGTAAGATGTAATAAGTTAGTAAAACTTTTGTAAGCCTTGACTTCTCTGCTCTGATTATTATTGTTTTGTTGTTGTTCGACGTTTGGGACGGAATCGATCCTTCAAACTGTCGCGACCTACGGGTCCATAAAGGAAATTAAACGCTTTCCTTATTTATGCTACGTCGGGGCGTGACAGATAGTCCTTGGCCACATCATTTCTGACAAAGGTATCCAGGTGGATAAGGCGAAAATAGATATAATCTCAAACCTTCATACCCCCTGCACAGTTAGAGATATACGCTCTTTCTTGGGATATGTGGGTTTCTATAAGAGGTTTATCCAAAACTTTAGTGCCATTTTTCGGCCACTCTGTCAATTGCTAGTCAAAGACGTACCTTTCGAGTGGTCGGATGCTTGCCAAACATCTTTTGATACACTAAAGCAACTCCTCACAACTGCACCTATTTCCGAGCTCCCAATTAGAATCTCCCATTCGAATTAATGTGCGATGCTAGTGATTACGCCATCGGCGCAATCCTAGGACAGAGGAAAGATAACAAGCCCTATGTCATATATTACACTAGCAAAACTCTAAACGACACTCAAATGAACTACACTACAACCGAGAAAGATTTGTTAGCTATAGTCTTTGCTTTGGACAAGTTTTGATCGTACCTCATAGGATCGTCAATAGTCTGCTTCACAGACCATTCGGCACTTAAATACCTCTTGTCCAAGAAAGATGCAAAACAAAGACTCATTAGATGGATACTACTACTCCATGAATTTGACTTAACCATAAAAGACAAAAAAAGGAGTAGAGAATGTGGTCGCTGACCATCTTTCCAGGTTAAAGTTTTCTGACAAAACTGAACCAATGCCAATCAAAGAAGAATTCCCAGACGAATAGTTGCTGGCTATTTTTAGTTTACCCTGTTACGCCGATATCGTTAATTACCTAATCACGGGAGAAACCCCTGGCCATTGGTCAAATCAAGATAAGAAATGATTCCTCTCGTTCGCACGTCACTTCTTCTTTGATGACCCATACTTGTTCAAATATTGCGCTGATCAAGTCATCAAATGCTGCAATCCAAACAAAGATATAACCGTAATCCTAGCATCATGCCATTCAGAAGCCTGCGGTGGCCACTTTGCTTCACAGAAGACCGCACAAAAAATCTTACATAGCGGGTTCTATTAGCCCACCGTATTCAAAGATGTCTATTCCTTTTTGTAAATCGTGTCAATGCTATCAAAAGCTTGGTACAATTTCAAAAAGAAACTCTATGCCCTTGACTCCTATAATCACAATTGAAATATTCTATTATTGGGGTATACATTTTATGGGCCCGTTTCCAAAATCGAACAACTGCGAATACATATTCTTAGTTGTGGAGTATGTCTCAAAATGGGTATAAGCGATACCGACGAGACGCAACGACCATAGAATAGTAATGTCCTTTCTAAAAGAACACAATTATGTTTCGTTTCGGAACCGCGAGGGAGTTAATAAGTGACCAAGGCAAGTACTTCAGTAATAGGCCTTTGGAGTCACTCCTCAAGAAATACGGGGTTAATCACAAGATCACTCTAGCCTACCACCCACAAACTAACGGGCAGGCAAAATTGGCTAACCGAGAAATAAAGCATATTCTCTAAAAGATGGTTGGCTCCAACAGGAAAGGCTGGGCATACAAATTGACTGATGCTCTATGGGCTTACTGAACCGCGTACAAAACAAACCTGGGAATGTCCCCGTACAGGCTAGTGTATGGAAAAGCTTGCCACCTACCTGTCGAGATTGAGCATAAAGCATATTGGGTAACTCGCTCAATAAACTTCGATATTAAAGACGGAGGTCAGCTAAGAAAACTCCAACTCACAGAGCTAGAAAAAATCTGTAGAGATGCATATGACTCTGCGAAGTTGCATAAGGAAAGGTTAAAGGCTCGCCATGATCAAACGATTTTTTCAGAAAACATTGAGTCAGGGCAGCAGCCAGGGAAGAAAGTCTTACTGTATGACTCTCGCCTTCACCTTTTTCCAAAAAAACTCCGATCCCGGTGGACAGGTATGTTTATAGTTAAATATGTCTTTCCATATGGGGCCGTTGAGCTAACAAACCCCAAGAACGATGAAAGCTTCAAGGTCAATGGCCAAAGGACAAAAACCGTCCTTGGAAAACTTCTAACAAGAAGTTGAACACATCCAGCTGGATGAGCCCAACTACTCTTCTGCTTAAAACGCCAGAGCGTGTTCTCAAATTGTTGTTGTATCCTTTACTTTTACTGTACCTTGTTATTTTCATTTCTTTTTATTTTTGCCTTATTTTTTTTCTTGAATATAACGTTGTTCTTAATCCGCTATTCATCGTATCACTCAACTGCAGGTCCCAAAATGAGAGATGATGATGTCCATTTGATAGGATCTTGGGCTAATTCTGAATATCAAACCCCCCCATGGATAGCTAAAGAGGTCGCATTTTGCCTCTCACTATATGAAGGGCCGGATGCAAATGTTTTCATCGACATCTCTCATGGATACATCCCGTACCCACTAGCTTTCCTCGCTATCAATCCTTTTGAAAATATGGAGCTCCTTAAAGAAGAAGCGATGGGGAGGTACGGACACCGAGGGTACAGCTTCAGGAATGCCTTCCGAGACTGAAGAGCCCGAGTCCGACGACGAGAGAGATCCTGTTGAGGAGGTTGAGTGATTCGAGCTGAGATAGTGGTCTCAGGTTTTGGCCCAGGGAGAGTCTTCTTCCGTGTCTCTCCAGACTATCCACACATTGTTTATCGAGGAGAGGGAGTCACAGATGCAACTCGAGGGCAGGATTGACCACCTGACCTCACAGCTCGACACATTACTGGTTTAGTTGGGGGTTGCTCAGTCGTTGCACACATCTTCATACCCCTCGGCTGCTCCACCCACTACCGATCCTTCATTGTCCATAGCTCCACCGACATCTGCTACTCCTTCTGCTCCGCTGATTATCTCCAAGATATCGCCTCCACCACCTCTAGTTGTGCTGCTTCGGACATGACTGCGAGTGACCCAACGACGGCCCCTTCTGTTGCTGAGGGTGGAGGTGCTGATGCTCCGGACGCGCCAATTGAGATTCTATCTGATGTGGCCGATGATTAGTTGTTTCTTATAGTTGCGAGTATGGGAGTTTTGCTGTGTTTATATTATTTTTGTTTTCTCTCTCCATTCTCTTGGTACTCTATCTTTTGGATATTTGGACTTTGTTATCACTGTCTATGCTGTTCTTGTTCTATATTTCCAGTGATTGGCGTTGTGATATTCATGGATCATATTTTTGTATTGCTATATCTATTGATCTGTGTGTTTAGAGATTGTATGCTTTAATTACAGGTTGCTATGATTGCTGTTATTGCTTTACTTCTATCAGGTGATATCCATCTATTTTCATTTGAAAATCAACTTCTGGGAACATTGTTATTTTCAGTTGGGGGTGGGATGTAGATAAATATACGCTTGTACATGTTCACACTTAGCACTCTGGACAATTTCATTGCAAATATCATACAATCTCAATTAAAATAAATTCAAACTCAATTAAAATTGGAAAATTTGGAAATTTTTGAAAGAAATTTGAACCTTATTGGTAGAATAACTTTGAACATTCACTCTTGCTTAACTGTTATTATGCAATGACACAATCGTATTAGTCTTATCCTTTTATGAATTAAAGTCACGCTTTTTTCTAGTATCACTATGATGATTGCATGTGTAGATCTTTCATGTATCCAACATCCACATGCACTACTTGATAGCTATGCAAAAAACCTAAAAATGAGTTAATACGACTGTTGTGCTAAGAGAATGAGTAGTGGAAACTAATTACCCTTAGTGACTTTTTGATCCAATCTTCGTTCTGAGGAATTGTCACATAAATTTGAACTATTTTTCTTGATTATGCTTTTAAAAGTTCGTTGAAATAGTCTCGATTAATTTTTCATTTTGGCTGCTTATTAGAGGATAACATTAGGATCTACCAACTAAACTCAATGAATACTGAAATGCTAAAACTAAGGAATTAAGATAATGATTTAAGCCATCGCTACCCATTCCGTAATCTATACATAGCCCTTTACCTTTATCCAAGAAACCATTTTGTTTTTAACCCAACATTGATTCAATATTTCCAAGTCTATTACGAGAATACAAACATCTGATCTTATACCTTGACCCAATGGATTCCTGATATAAATAAATTGTCAAAGTATGTGGTGGGAGAAGAGTAGTTGTGGGAAGCATTAAATATATATATATATATATATATATAATAAAATAAAGAAGATAGGAAACGCTTGGATGTGAAAAGGGAGTGTATGTTAAAAAAAAAAAAAAGAGAAAAGAAGCATATGCAAAGAATGGAAGTTGGTTGGAGATGTGAAAGGAATTAAATGAGGAGATAGACTTCATCACATACTAAGACACATTATTTCTCTCATCATCTTCAGCTACCATATAAAAACCAAAAATTTAAAGTCTTAATGATTCTTAACGAATTGGTTTGAACATGAATGTGTAAATTGAGTTATCCACGGTATTTTGCTCCTCTAGTAAGTAGTATTCTATTCGTGAGACTATACACTTTAAATGTTCATTTTTCATAGAGTCACGTATGAAAGCATTAGTAACCAGAATATCACTCCTATCAAAGCTTTCATACAACGTACGATCATTATTAAACAAGTTTCTATGAGATATTCCTTTTTGAGTGTAAACTAATGTGAGAATTGAGTTGAAACTACGAGCTCTAGAGGTACAATTGTCTAAATAATTCTAAATAAGGTTTGATGCATAGCTCTTAACTTCACACACATACACAGATGCATGGATGTGATTCATATGTTATATCTATCTTGGTGGCATGATGAGCATGTGAATTTCTTTCATGGTTTGTTTGAGACTGATATATCTTTGTAGAGCTGAATTAGCAATTGAATAGGAGGGAGTGTTTAAAAGTTTTCCTATATCTTTATGAACTTAAAATGGAGAATTTTGTGGGTATATTCACTGTAAACCCTCACGAGACAACACTCGCCCACTAGGGGGAACCTAAGGTTTTAATGGCTTGTTGCATTTGCTAGATGCATCCGCGATTCCTGCAAAAGTGAGTTAGGAGTTATCTCTTTCTAGTTAAGTTAATTTGTTTTAGTTTATTTAATCTTTTTCTAGTTGTTGTAGTAGTAGTTTAGCTTGTTTCATTTTCGCTTTATCGCTAGGGACTAGCAATAAGCTAGTTGGTGGTTGTGACAAGCGGGGGTATTTGTAAAATACAACTGCGCTAAAACAAAGAAATATACTGATTTAGTTTACAACTCCCTATTATATCTGCAATTTGTACTACAATGCTAGTTTATATACAATGTGACAAATTTATGATAAGTCGAGTTGTTTTAGCTCTTATTTGTGCAGATCACTATTTTGCTGTGTGAAGAAATGAATAACAGGATAAAAAGGAAAGCTTGATTATGAGCAAGGTAATTCAAGATGAAAAGTGGAGTTCAAGCGATCGAAGAAACTCAAGCGATTGAGTGTTCGATCGATCTAAGACATTTAAAGAGCTCGAGAATTTCTAACGTTCAAGCGATCGAAGGAAGTTCGATCGATCAAACATGCCTTTTATCATAATTTACGCGCACGCAGCAGAAATGATTATTGTAACCCTAGCCTTAGGAATTTCTATATATATTAGTTATGAACACGTCCAGAAGGACGCCCAACTTTGGTTTTCACAGTTTACATAGAGAGAGACATAGAGTTTGCTTGTTTTTGTAGGTTAATCTCGGATTCTACATTGATTGCTTGGTGATTTCAATTTTAATACAAGTGTTCCTTTCATTCAGGTTTCGTTTTATTGATTGTTTACATTCTGTTAGTAGATTTTCATATTACAAGTAGAATAATTGTAGTGTTGCTTGTTAGTTTGGTATGAATCCATAGTTTTTTTTTTTGTAGTTTGCATGTTTAAATCACAACCAAACAAGACCTTAATGAATATTCACGTTAAAAACAAATCTGTGACACTCCAGACCATGTCTGAGTAGTCTCAGAGTTGGGAGATCACGATGAAACAGTGATCTCCAGCCTCTGCCATGCAACAGTATAAAACCTGAGTTTGATTGATCGACGTTAGTTCGATCGATCGAAACAGAGATACAGTCAAGCGATCGAAGACATTTTGATCGATTGAGAGATGATGATGTTCGATCGATCGAAAGCTCATCGATCGATCAAACCTTCAGATTCTTGGGTTGGTCCTTTGCCGTATTCCTAGACTTTCTGTTTTTGAGATTTGTTATCAAACTGTCCCTATATGCTCAGTTTGTCAAAACAGTTTCTTAACTTTAAGCCTTAAGGCATTTTTCTTCAATAACTTTTGCAAACCACTTGGAATGCTAACACCATTCAGAGTGCGAGTCTTGACTATTGTTTTAAACCGCCTTCATGTATTTTTAAATCAACTGTGATGATATAGTCCCGGCCATGAAAGGACTATTGAGTCTTTATCTTTAGAAAATACGGAGTACTGTAGAGTGACGTACTCCATAGAGCTTAATGTAACTGCATGGTAGATGGCAAGGTTACTGTAGATTCGTGTGATCCCAACGTTCCCTTTTAATAAAAGTAAAACCTTTTTAATAATTGCCTTAGTTAATTAGTAGTTTAATTTAGTTGCTTTAATTTCATAGTTGTTAATTGTGGAACTTCGTGTTCTACACCTTATCTTAAGTTCTGAATTTTATTTTCTTTTTGAGTTTAATCTAAGTAACTAGTTTATAACCTTCTCTGTGGGATCGACCTGGTTTTATCCAGTACTACTTGCACGTCTACCTACACTTGGGTATTGCACACAAGAGCACACAAAATATTTTTTTGTCAGAAAGCCCTTTGAAAATGTTCAAAATGTATTGAGTTCATGAGTCAAAACTTTTACTAATGTGTTTTTTTGGAACTTTAATGACTTAGAACTTGCCTTGGTAGTATGCCACGTGTCCTGGAATCGTTTGTGTAGTTCAAGGGCATGACAAAAAGAGCTAGCAGAAAAGTACTATAAAAATTTAAAAAGCCGAGGATAATTAAAGTGAAGCTTAAGTAGCATGAAGATCGACTACAAGCTCGTGTGAAGAAGAAAATTTGGAGCATTAGGAAGAAGGTGAAAATGAAGCCCTGCACATCCATGGAGATAGAAAAGATGGTTGCAATTTTCAAAAGGTTTAATGCGTTTCCATGTTCAAGATAGAAGAGCAACATAAATTTGGAAATTAGAAAATTTCAAATTAAGAGGTGGTATTAGTAGGTGGTGGTTAGCAGTTTGATGGTTGTCTTGTATTCCTAGGTGAATTAATTGTATTTCTAGAATGTTCAGTGGAAAGTATTAAAGGATGATATGGGTAGTGTAATGCGTGTCAAGAAAAATGGTTAAGGCCATATGAAATATATTTTAAGAAGTCTCTTTTGGAATATAATATAAGAAAATATTTTTGAGTATCCAAAATTTCCAACAAACTCCTGCTACACAATGTCTCCAACATCTCCAGCTGCTCCAGCATCTGCATCTCCAGCTCCAACATCTATAGCAACTAACTCAAGATCGAAGTACCCTACCTCTTTGAACAACTTCCTTGAAAGACAAAAGAAAAAAAAAATGAACACACAAATATTCACTTTGTATAAGAAGAAAACAAAAAATAAAGAGAAAAATAGAAAAAAAAAAAAAAAAACAAATTAGAAACAATAATGGGATGGAAAAATACCATCGCCATAAGGAGAGAAATCAACAAAGGAATAAGTGTGATGCCTGCTGATACTCTGAAGCCTCCATTCCATAGGGATATAATTGTTGCACCGGTCTCCGCTAAAACAATGGTCCCTACAACTCTGGCATCACCGCGAAGGGCAAATAGCTCTATGTAGGATAGAATGCTGACTAAGGCAGATGCAATCGCACCGATGCCTAGTAATCCACCTGCTGTGGTCAAATGTGTATAGTAGTGGATGCCAAAATAGGTAAGAATGATCAACCATCCACCTCGTTCAACAATGTGATGGATGAATGCTTGAATGAGGAGGCTGTATTGATGCAGAAGCAACGTGGTAACACGAACAATTAAACAAAAGATACCAACGGAGACTCCAAAATAGGGTACTGCATACTCCTGGACATTGTCATTGTCGAAGTGTCTAAACACGAACTGATACCAGGCAATAACATACAAACTGGTGAGGCCGTAGACGAGAAAGAAACGGAATATGTATGCTCTGGCTACAGGGATCCTCATGTGTCTAACTATAAATTATTAACCACGATTATTCTAGACAATCATAAACTACTAACCACCATCTACTAACCATTACTTCACCAAGATTATTCTAAAATATTTTAGAAATTTCAAATTATATTTCCAACAGAGTTCACACACCCTTGTTTTTTCTTACTCTTATCTTTTGGGTGCTTTCTCTTACTGTTATATTTTGGGTGCTTTCTCTTTCTATTATAGGTTGTTTTGATTACAGACATTATATAGACAGATACTAGTGTTCATATGATTTAACTCATAGTAGACTCATTCGACTCATTGGCTCTTGGTCCAGATGTTGGAGACATTGTGTACAGTGGCGGATCCAGTAAAAGAGATATGAAGAAGTAGAGAAGCACATAAGTATGTGCTTTTTACTACTCAATCAAAAATCTGTACAATTCTCCGAAGCATATTTTTTTTCTTGAGAAACTTTATAATTCTTGAATAAGTTTGATGAAGGTCACCTTACTTATAAATAATGATTAGTACGATCAATGGCCAGGATTTATATAAGGGGCGATCAACCAATGGAATAAAAGCTCATGATAATATTTTAGAAGTTTTGGACCTCCTACTAATGTAATCTTTCTAGAAGGTCTCCCTACTTATAATATTATGTACAAGTCTCTAAAAGACTCTAGAGAATTCAATGACTCCCTTAAGTCTAGGGAGTTCTAAGCATTCTGTACAAGTCTATGCAAAACCACGTACAACACAATAAAAGTTCCTTAATTTTTTTCCCGGACAGAGAGAATTCCCTAATTTAATTACCATAACACAACCCCTAAACATTTTTGGTGGTCAGGATAAGAGACATATAACCTTTATCATATCCAGCATTTGGTGGCCCTATCAAACATGATAAATAGTCCTAAACTAGGTTTTTATCCCATGAAGAGTGCAATAAATCTAACTAGGGGTATACTCGGTTGGTTTCGGTCGAGGTATTTGTAACTTTTCCCATCGAACTGACCGTTTAATGGTTGATTTGGTTCGATTTCGGGGATGGTCGGTTTCAATCGGGGTTTCAATTTGCTTCGGGGTGGGGCCTAGAAAGCAATTTGGAAGGAAGAAGGGGAAAAAGGAAGACAAGAAATTGAATATCTCTAATTCAAAATTTCATGTTTGATTTTCAAATGAAATAAGAAAATAAGAACATGTTTCAAATCTAATCTATGAACATATTTCAAGAACATTTTTAAATCATTAAATCAAAATTGAAAATCTTTCAAAATCCCTAAGTTTACAAATCCAACAAAAAAAGAAAAACAGACCAAAACCTAACCTAGAAATTTGATACGAAGAAAGGTGCAAGATCGAGAGAAAGGAAAGCAGAGGCGATTCAAGAAAATAAAGAGGAAAAGAAAGAAAAAAGAAAGAGATCATCGTGGAGATCGTCATGGCAGTGGAGATCATCTTGGTTGATTATGCAAAGGTGGTGGAGATCGTCGTGGAGGTGGAGATCTAGTGGTGGCGGTGATAGATCGTGGTGGAGGCAAAGTGAGAGGTAATGGATGGTTTTAAAAACCTTAGTTGCATTGTCATACTCAGAGAGAGAGAGAGAGAGAGAGAGAGAGAGAGAGAGAGAGAGATAAGAGAGAATAAAGAGACAGTGAGAGTATTTCTCAGCTAAAAAAAAGAGTACAAGTTAAAGTTTCCTAATCTCTAGGTGGTGAGTAAAAAGAGGCTCCACATGCATTGACTCATGGTCCCCAATACACTCAAACGACTCAATACATTTAATGAATGTTAGACTCTTTAATGACTGTTTAGTCACTTTAATCAATTCATTTACACATTTACACGGCTCAATACATAAGGCCACCAACTCACGTGACTATTTTAGTACTTATTCAAATGTAGAACTCTCCTAAGTCGTAACTGTATGTATAGTTCGGTCGATTTTGGTCGGTGTCGGTCTATTAGAAATGCCAACCGAACCGAACATTAGGGGTGGGCACACTTCGGACCAACCAAACTTTCGAACCAAAACTGAAGTTTCAAACCATTTCAGTTCGGTTCGAATTCGAACCAAAGTAAGTTCGGTTTCCGGTTTGAAACCGAACCAAACTTATAAGTACAGTTCAGTTTTCGGTAGGATTTTTCAATCTGAACCGAATTTTTGAAGTTTTTTTAAACATAGAAAGGACAATTTTCCAAAATTATGGCTAAAGCCTAAACTAACTTAACTTTCAGTCTCATTCTCTCATCTGTCTCTAACAGAGGTACCACAATCATTTTCTCTCTCTCCAATTTAGACTATGTAGTTGGCCTATGTTTTAATTTTGATTTGGATTGGTTTTAATTGGGTCCTCCTTTTGTTTTAGATTTGTTGTTTGGTCTATTGTTTTAGATTTGAACATTCGGTATGGTATTACTATATAATAAAAAAATAAAAAAAAAATCGGTTGAATTTCAGCCTGAAGTTTCGAACCGAACTCAAACTTAAATTTCGAAACCGAACAATATTTTTGAAGTTTATTTCAGTTCAGATTCCGGTATCGAAATTCCCAACCCGAACCGAAGTTTTCGGTTCGAAACCGAATGGACTGTTTGCCCACCCCTACCGAACATTGATTTTTCTTAGACCTAAAAACCGACAGCCGACCGATTGACCAAAAGACTGACCAAAACGGTCTGGTTCGGTCGATTTCAATCGATCAGTCTGGTTTTCCGATTTTTTTAACAGTCCTAATTCTAACCCATGGGAGGGGGGATATGAGGTGGAATTAGAAGTTTGAGATAACTTCTTGGGACAATTTTTTTTTCTAGATCTCTTTTGTTTTATTTATTTATTTATTTATTTTTGTCTTTTTCACTCTCAGATCCGTTTTGTTTTTTTTTCTTCTAGATCCTTTCTTTTTCTTTTCTTTTTTTCATTTTTAGATTTACCATTTTTTTTTTCAAATCCCCCTTTTTTTTCCTTCAGATCTACTTTTTTTTTCTAGTCCGTTATTTTTTAATTTTTATTTTTTAAAATTTTTATTTTCATTTTCAGATTTTTTTTTCCCTTCAGGATAATAATTTAGTTATTATCCGGAACCTATATCCGGGCACGTTCCAAACACAGGATAATTGATTCCGTCAAAATCAAGTTCTTGTTATAACCATATGTAATATTGGAATTAGGGTGTTGAGTCCACAACGATTTTCGAAGCTTAGTAACCATTTGTAATGCAAGGAAAAAGAAGGAAACTATGACTTTTCATCTTTTGGGGGGATTTCAATTAACAACTATTATACTACAATGGCTAATTTAAACTGAGAAGTGAGATTTAATTAAAGACAAGTATGATGGATTGGGATTTTGAAAAGGGAAAGATAGAGGTTGGGGAGCATTCCCCCTCCTTGGACCATGCAACAAATTGATTTCATGTTTGTAGTATATTCTAAGGTAGAAAACTCCATTGAGGTAAATTATCAAACCATGTGGTTGTCAACCTACAATGCTAGATAAAACTTCAATGAAATACATGGAGGGGGGAACAAATTATAATGCTTGCCATCATAGTTGAAGTCCTAGAATTTAAAACCTTACACAAATGAACCCTAGAAATGCTACAAAAATATGAAAATCCTACATGAGAGCTCAAATGGGTCCAATGGTGCATAGTCTAGCTACTCATGGTAGTAACAACATAAATATTAAAGAGGGGGAGAGAAATGATACCAATACCAAGAAATCATCATTAATGCAAGAGAGCTTCAATAAATACTTTCAACAACCAAGGCAAGCTTCAATGTATCCAAAATACAAATAAAATCTTCTTTCTCTAGAACTAATTACACATAAATAAGAAGTAGGAGAAGGAGTAAATGCTGAAGGAAAGGGAAAACCTAAGAAAGAGAAGAGAACTACAACTTGTTCTTGTAAGGAAAATACAAGATAACCCTAAAATAAACTATCACTAACTATATATACTCCCAATACAAATGGCACAATTATATATTAGAAAGGGAAACACTCATCAACATTGCGGATCGATCCAAGGCAAAACACTGGATCAATCCGTAATTCAAATATGAAGTCAGTAGCTGCCTTTAAATTCGCGGATCGATTCGTGGAAAATTGCCAGATCAATCCAATCTTCCATCAGAGTCTTCCCAAATCTTGACCTATTAGCGGATTGATTCGCCAATAAGGGCCGGATCGATCTAGTTCTGCAGAAGAAGACTTCTTTCCCTTTTTTAGTCTACAACCAAAAGTTAAAGGCCCCAAACTTTGAAAAGCTTCAAAATGCTACAAAACTAGGGGTTTATTAAACAAGAAGGGGGAAACAAGAAGAACAACAAGTGTGCAATTTATTCATTAAATCTCTCGAAATAGTGATATGACATATCCAATATGAGCTAAACATGAGGACGAAAATTCAATATTGAACGCCAATTAACAACATAAGAGCTTATCAGACAGAATTGCTATCATATCCGATCCTGCCTTATCCTGTCCTATCCGCTAGTTTTATCCGGTCTACCAAACGAGGCCTAATAGAATAGGGGGCTTAGTTAAATTATTAGGGGGCTTAACACAAATATAACTTTCTTTTATAGGGTATATAAAGAATTTTCCAAAACTTAGGCCCCCTCTTGCCCCTACATAGATCCACCCCTGATTGTGTAATAGGAGTTCATGCACCATTGCTTTCTCTTACTGTTATATTTTTGGCGCTTTCTATTTCTGTTATATGTTGTTTTGATTACCGACATTATATAGACAAACACTAGTGTTCATATGATTTTAGTCATAGTAGACTCATTGGACTCATTGTCTCTTTCTCCACATTCCTTCTTCTTTGCTTGTTTAAATAATGGCTGCCACCATTGCCAAAGCAAACTGGCTATGTAGTAAACTGAGACTTATACACAATCATTTTGCTTTGGCAATAACCACTATTGCCGACGGTAGACTATATAATTTCTATGTTCTCAAATATATATTATAGTACTTTTTTCTACATATTAGTGTTGTTTGATAGAGAGCATTTTTGCTCACCAAAACTGTTAGGGATATATACTAAAAGCCATGCTTTATGTAGTTGATTTATTATTTATTTAATAAAATCAGTTAATCCATTTTTTTATGAGAATCTGTGTGGGCAATATTTGTATTATATTGTTTATTTAATATTATGCATGTGTGTCTTTCATTCTATATAGTAGGTGGTTTGGTGTGTAGAGTTCGGCTTACACACGGAAGATCAGGCCATCAGATATTATAGAATGTAAGATTTTGGTTTACAGTCTTAGATGGGATTGGACACACCATCGGTAGAACTGCAGTATGGTGTTGTAGTAGGTTTGTCTTGCCTACAGAAAACGGTATAGTTTCAACTCACTATGTTGGTACACTTTGTGTATTAAATGGGACTGACTTGGGGTAATTATCTTTATACTGACTTATAAGATAATTAGTACCTCATGGATATTATGAGTGCTTATGCTCTAAATCCTAAGTTAATTTGTAGACACGTACATTTGATATTTACACTTTGATCCCTAAAAGGGTGAGATCCTTAAATGGGTCAATATCTCATTGGATTAGGTGACAATATTAATTGTGTGGTGGATATTAATTAATGATGGAATCCATGTCTCAATTTTGGGATTGATGATATCCCCTTGAGAAAGCTTATAAGTTTTGATTATGTCAAACCCTGCAGGTGGATTTTGTATCCGACATATCAGATAAGTTAAGCAGAGGATCTCAAGGAATTTTAAGAGATTAATTCAATATGATTGTCAGTAATTATATTTAATTAATGGATATCTGTAATCTTAACATGGGGAGATAATAAGCATTTAATAACATGGAGCTCGAAATATATTTTTGAGATAAGGGTAGGAGTGCAATTATAATTCTTTAGTGGTATGAATTATAATTTATGAAAATAGGAATCTGATTCAGTTAGAATTAGGGTTTCCTAATTCCATAAGGAAGCCTATTCCTTATTGACTTCTTATGGTCCCTATCGTAGCCTATATATATGCTGCTTTGGCTCTCTTCTCAGTTTGTGTTTTTCCATATAGAGAATTATAACTCGGAATAGAAAAGAGAGCGTAAAAAGAGGAAGAGCAGAAAACAGAAAGGATTTCGAAAGAGCCCACACTCAGTTCGATATTCTGGCAGCGGAGGAATACGGTAGAAGATCGTGAGCTGTTATCGAGCCAGTGTTCTCGATTCCTCTACTACAGCAATCCGTTTTAGCAGTTTAAGGTAACCCTAGTTCCGCCCATGTAGGGTTATTGTAGTTTTCACGTAATTTTTTTGCAGTACCAACTTATATGCACTGTCAACGGATTATGGGAACGCAGTTTCCTAACAAAAACATGCTCACCCAGGCCTTAGCTGGATGACATATCACTTAGTGGAGGCATGTGAGCATTTTTCGATGAGCAAAAATACTCTATTTGATCTACAACTTGAATTTTTACAAATTTTATACCATTGGAATTGTGTCGATAAGAGCAACAAAACTAGTGCCATTGTTGATATGCTTTGAGCAAAAAAAAAAAACTCGAATTTTTTACATGCCTTGTTCCTCAAAACATTGGTGAAATTTCTCCATTTTGAATGTGGAGAAATTTCATAAATTTCATAATTTTGGACACCCAGAATTAAAAGTGGTGATGTTTCACCAGTGTTTTAAAATGTACTCAAAGTAGTAATGAAATTTTACCACTTTTGAAATGTGGTAAAATTGCATCACTATTTTAAAATGTACGCAAAACAGTGATAAAATTTCACCACTTTTGAAATGTGGTGAAACGTCGGTTTCTCCATTCTTCTCATGAAAGAACCATACTCTTCATGTATGGTCACAACTAACTGTTCCCTATTGATGGCAGCTTGTGGGATAACGGGTTGTACTACCACAAGGGTGGAATCAGCTGTTAGTTGTTAGTGGCTTGATGGGGCCGAAAAACATCATTGGCCCTTTGTCCCCCGGCAGCATGTGCATGGGGCCCGTATTACCAGTTGGGTTAGTGTTTCGGCCTCTAGGATTAATGATTACTGGTGTTGCCGATCTAGTAGGATCGGTGACAACAGTGCTACCCAACCCTTTCCCTTGGACATCACAGGTATTCAAATCGGTCTATTTATTTAAGCCGTTCTATTTCTGGAGTTCTGGGATAACATAGACGGCTGTTTGCTTATCACCTTGACTAGACTCACCGATATGCTCCTAAGGGTGTTCGGGACTTCTGTAATACCATGTATTTTTTTAATGTATATTAATAAATAAGATTTGGTACTATTCTCTATTTACATATATGATCCTTACCCCTTCTATTGGACCAATTGGTATCCCAATTGATTGGACTTCTTACCCAATATGATTGCCCCTTTTGATTCCCAATCGATGCCCCTTTTTCCAATCGATTGCCCTTGCTGACATACCCAATCGATTACCTTCATAATATCTAATACCAATCGATTGCCACTGGTCACAATCGATTGCCATAGTGAAAAACTTGGTCTCCAAGTTGCTTTGTGTGTTGACACGTGGCACTCTCTTTTTCTACATATATGGCCTCATTTTGTGGCTGGGGAGAGTTTCCACAGTTTGGAGAGAGAGAGAGAGAGAGAGATTAAAGCCATACATATATATACTCATACACACATACATATCAACATACACCCACATATATATATATACACATACACCCACATTGTATAAGAAAAGAAGAAGAAGAAGAAGAAGAAGAAGAAGAAGAAGAAGAGAGGAAGCAGAAGAAGGAGAAAAGGAAGAGAAACAGAAAAGACAGAGATGAGCGGAGGAGACAGAGGAAATAAGATGAGAGAGAGAGAGGCCATTAAAGCTCAAGCTCCACCAGCTCACCAAACACCCCCTTGATCACTTTGGTGAGTTCTAAACTCACTCAATAGCTAGGTGTAGTGTTTTAGGAGTTTTGGACGTGAAGAAATGGACCCCAATGTACCCCCGAATTTCTGTGCGTTCCTGCCTAGTTTCTGGAATAGAAGACAGATTCAATCGACTGAACTTTGATTCAATCGATTGAACATTGTATATATCAATCGATTGAAAAAATATTTCAATCGATTGAAAAAATATTTCAATCTATTGAAATTACTTTCACCCCAATCGATTGAAAATGACTTCAATTGATTGAGACCATCTGTATCCCAATCGATTGAAAATGACTCAATTGATTGGAACTCACTGAACACTATTGTTTCCTTTGTTATTATACATGCTACTTAGTTGTTTAAATATTGGTACCTACTTTCGTTATGTGATTAATCATCATGAGATACGATAACAATATAATATTGTGAGTAACGTATCAAGGTTAGGGATATTAGTTAAGTATCAGTCCAATCGAGAAGTTAATCCGTTCATTTCAATCAGAGTAGTCAGGCCACATGTGAATGTCATATAGTAGTGCTAGTATAACGTTAAATAGGTTTGATAAGTTCTGAGAGGATTACGAGGATGGGTATTGGTCAATCATATGTCCTAAAATGCAGTGAACCGGACCAATAGCCCTAAGATAGTTGGTATTCCAATCATATGTCCTAAAAGAAGGTGGACTGTTCATATGTTTTAAAAAATGGTGGATCGGGATTACTGGTAAATGTCATTAAGTCGTGGCAATAGAACTGATGTGTCTTTTCTCAAAGATTATGCATATGTTCTAAAAGGCAGTGGATAGAGCATTGGTATATCCAGGAGTATTACAATCTAGTCGGTTCATCTATAAGTCGGAGTGTCAGTTCTGGTATACAAGACGTGGATAATTAGTTAATAAAAGAGTTGAATAAAGAGGAAGATATTATTAGTATAACTATATCTTATAACTTTCCTAACTTGTAATTAGGGGTGGCAATTTTGGGTTCTCGTGTCATTGAACGAGTTGTGTGCATTGGGTTTTATTTTTAGTTTCGAGTGCTATTCATCTAAAATACAAACTTTTTTAAATTAATCATGTCATGTCGTGTCATGTTCGGGTTGTCTCAGTAACATGGGTTGTCGTGTCAAAAATTACCACCCCTACTTGTAATTGCATTACCCCTATGATATTGCGTTAGTGTCTACTCACTCAGCTTTCAATAAGCTAACGACCTTTTATGCCTGGACATTCCCCGTCCATACTATCTTGTTACTTATAATGCAGGTAATGAATTCTATGATGATGGCTACTACCAGGAGGGTGGTGATGCGTAGGAAGTTGATCCCACCAATGCTGAGAATGTCGGGGAAGATAATTATGCTGACGACTACGTCTATGCCTACACCAGCTAAAGATTAGAGGATATACTAGTTTCTGTTTCTATTATTGACTGTATCTTATGTTTTATAATCAAGCATATGTTACCTCCGCACTTTTATATTATGCTTTAACTCTAATGTAATAAGTTAAGGATCTTGGAATATGATAATATTAGCCCTGATAGTGTTCTTTCTATTATTGCTATTTAGAACTGTGCGGTGTGGACAATTTAGTGACTTCACTAGTCATTGCCTATGGACCCAAAAAGGAATTTTATTTTCTCTATTTTTGCTACTTCGGGGCGTGACAACTTCATGGCTATATGCATGTTGATAGATTTAGCCAAGTTAGAAATTTCCCAGTTTTGCATGCGTGTCTTTGGTGGACTCAACCAACTCGTACGGACTCTGTCGTAAATCGATTGTGTGGTCGGCCAGCCCCTTAGGATGCCCCATAGAGCCTATTAGTGTGTTGTAATCCTGCCTCATGGGCTCTACGTTCTGTCTCACAACTTCTGAGATTGATTTAAGGGTTAAGATATTGGCCAGTGGAAAACGACCAGTACTCTCTTCCTCTGGTGGTTCAACGGCTGGGTCATCTTGGTCGTTTTTACTAGTATTTTGGTATTTTTTGGAGGCATATTCTAGTACTTTATTAATGTCCCACTGGGCATGCCAAAACGTTTGCTATAGGTGCATGAGGGTTCTAGATCCGACTTCTAATAAAACGATGTGATGCACAAGTAAGAAAGTAACCTTGTCCTAAGATTCTACGGCAATATTGAAGCACTGTGGATATCGCAGGCTAGCCATGTTTTAACTTTTTCAAATTCAAATACGATTCGCCACTTAATTTTTAAAGAAAATTTAAGAAATCATTTTAAAAGCAAACTGATCTTTTGAAAACCAAAGATTTTTAGGTCCGGGGATTATGGAATGAGAGGAGAAGGAGCCCGACGGACCGAACACCCCCTCTCATCCTTTCTCGCGATAGGCCTCTACTCAACATCCTTATAGTCGAATTAATAATCTAAGCATGCCCTCAATTAATATATAGATATAACTATACATTCCACAAGCATATATGTTGAAAATTAAGGGTGCAAGATTGCTAACGATAAAAGGCATACAAAATCAAGTAGATTTATCTAGTAAGTGAATGATATGCAATAGGGAACAAAAGAACTTACCCGAGATCTAGCTGCGAAAGAAAACGTGCAATGCATACAAATAAATAGAAAAACCTAAAAAAAAAAAAAAGGTCTCTAACACATATATACACATGAGTAATGCTACATACACAACACATTGCACAACACAAAGCATAACAGGGCTTTAAATGCCTTGTACCCTGTGCCATTTGAATTTTCACACTTTTCTATGCACCACTTACACAGCATAGGGTATAGGTATTTAAAGCCCTGTTGTGCTTTGTGTTCTGCAATGTGTTGTGTCTGTAGCATTACTGTATATACATAAGGCAAACCCTATTCTAAGGTATCGCACCTGAAGTCGAAAATTAATAAAATTTAATAAAACAAAAATAAAGGGTGGTTCAAGACACCATACCTTAATAGAGCTACAAAACAAAGGTTAGTCCACATGCTTTGAACACAATATAATATCAAATCTTAAATATTATACCAAATTATTAGCTTAGATATAACAAAAATGGAGATGGTTGACAAAATCATGAATTCCTTCCAATTTGTTGAAACTATAACATCCCTATAGACATACAAGTCTCAACTAGGAGCCAATGCAATGTCTATATAGGAATGATATAATCTCAACATGATTAAAAGGAATCCATGACTAAGCTCAACCAATTACAGCTTCTCACAATACAAAACAATGTCCTAAATTACAAGAATCAATACACATGTGTTGATAGTGAATGCATGAACATGAACAAGCTGAGAATCATTCATTGATTTGGATTATTTAGCCTCTGGATTTAAGCTTAATTAACCTTGTTCAGAACATAGTTTAAGTCTTGGGTCATAGAAAAAATTATTTGGACCATCATTTACAAGGTTTATCAAATCCATCACAAAATTTTAGGAACAGAGAAGGAATCAGATATTCAAAAATAAGAAACTCATGGTTCCCATAGTTTGATCTTAATGATTTTTGGACACAAGATGCCTCTGTGAGTCTGTTGTCTAACCCAAAAAGAAAATCAAGAATCAAATTGTTCAATCTCCAAGAATTGAACCATAGCCAAACATTATTCAGAATTTATAAACTCTTTGTCCAGGATCTTGTGTGATTTTCTAAAAATAGCAAATGAATTAGAATCTCTTCAACAGTTTTAAGTTATCTTATTAACTCATGAAACTTCATAGAAAAAATATTTGAATCTTAAAATGTTTGATTAATGCTCTGATCCATTCATTTAAAAAGAGGTCCTCTGTTATGAAATTCTAGACAGAGAGTAGTTATTTTGAAAAACTCATGACTAAGCATAAAATCTCATCAAAACAAAAATTACACTGGTTTATCTATGAGTTAGGAACAAATTCCAATTGGTCTTGTCCAAATTAAAAGGATCATAATTTAACTAAAAATCTTTGATCACAGATTGTCATTGGAATCACTGCACGATTGTTGAATTGTCATTTCTTATTTAAACTCAACTTGGTCCAAAATTCTAGAGAGAACTTGGACCAAGTATTGGTTATAACCATTCAAGATAATTAAACAAATATTGAGGACTTTCATAAACTTAACCTTGAATAAACCTCCATGGAGGCTTCTAAGAATTCTACTCAAGTTCATGATACACCCTGAAACACTTAGACTTATTTGAATCTAACTATCAAACCATGACAATTTGTTTGTTCTAGATCCAACTCCTCTCTCAAATGGATGGTCCTTGAGGACTTGAGATTTATTTTGCTTGATTCTCCTCCCAAATCAATGGTCCTTAGAGATTAAGAACACTAAACCTTCATAGGTTTCAATAGAATATGAAGAGCATTCTATGAAACCTTCAAATCAATAGATCCAAGCCATGAATACAAGACTTGAATCTACCAATTGACCCTAAATATAACCAAAATCAACCTTAACCCTCATGTAAATCATAAATTTACAGAAAATTAAAGGATCTAACTCAAAGGATTCAAATGAGATATTTGAGATCTCATGATTCCCAAGAGAAGAGCATAAACTAAGAGAGATAAAATCTAAACCCAATTGATGATCCAAACCAAATTACTTTTAGAAAACTTATTTTACTTCAAATCCATAGCTACTTAGATCCAAATCAACAAAAACAAATGAGAATTCAATCACAATTCAAGTGGTGTGTGATGAAAAGAGGTTAGAAGAGACTTTTTGAAAATGTGTAAAGATCCTAGATCCTAGTCAAAACTATGGATTGTGATTGAATTATTATATATGAAGATAGATTTGAAGGTTTTACCTCTAGATCTTCTCAAAATTTGTAGAGATGTTGAATTCCTCAAACTTTTCCTCTTCTTCTTCCTCAAGCTTCAAGCTCCTTCAATGGTGATTTGGTGGATTATATGAATTGGGTAGAGTTTTGGTGGGGTTTGGGTATGAGATTTGGTAGAGTTTCTCTCTCTATATTTTTCTTCTCTAAAGCTCTCCCAATATATTTCTCTATAAGCTGAGAATCATTCATTGATTTAGATCATTTAGCCTCTGGATTTAAGCTTAATTAAGTTTGTTCAAAACATCGTTTAAGTCTTGGTCATAGAAAAATTGTTTGGACCATCATTTACAAGGTTACCAAATCTATCACAGTATTTTAGGAATTTATAGAGAAGGAATCAAATATTCAAAAATAGGAAACTCCTAGTTCCCATGATTTGATCTTAATGATTTTTAGACACAAAGTGCCTCTGTGAGTCTAGTGTCTAACCCAAAAGGAAAATCAGGAATCAGACGGTCCGATCTCCGGGAATTAGACCATGATCGGACATTACTTAGAATTTAACTCTCTGTCCAGAGAACTTGTGTGATTTTCTAAAACTAGTAAACGAATCAGAATCTCTTCAATCTTTTTAGGGGATCTTGTCAACTCCTTTAACGTCATGGAAAAAAATTATTTGAAGCTCAAAATCTATGTTTAAGGCTCTGATCTAAGCAATTTAATACTGACTTACTGTTCTACAATTTTGGACAGAGAGTAATTACTTTGCAAGACTCATGATCCAACCATGCTAACCATGAAATCTCGTCAAAAAAATTGCAATGATAGATCTATGATTTAAGAACAATTCCAATTAGTTTCATCCAAATTCAATAGATCATGATTTAATTAAAAATCTTTGATCACAGGTCATCATTGAAATCACTGCACCATTGTTGAATTGATATCCATAACTCAAAATTAAGCCAGATCTAGGATTCTATAGAGAATCTAAACCAAGTATGATTATAGTCCATCATAATATCACTTCTGTGTCATAGAAACTCATGGGTTTAGCATTGAAGAAATCCCACCATAGACCCCATGAGAGAGTATTAAAAATGGATTCTAAAGGACTTTCTCAATCCTATGAATAATCTAACACTTGAATTCACTTCAATCCAACAATCAACTCATAAAATCAAATTGATCTAAATCTAATTCCTCTCCCAAATACATGATCCTTGAGAACTAAGAGACCCTATTTTCATGGAATTCAATGAAACATGAAAAGTTCCATAAAACCCAAATGGATGAACCAAAGCCATAAACTTAGGCTTAGATCCATCAATTATTCATGGAAGTGATCATAGATCAACTCTAATTCTCATATGAACATAAAATTTACAAAAATGGAAGGTCTAACTCAAGGAATTCACATGGAATATTGAGGATTCCATGAATTCCAAGAGAAGAGTATGAAAGAGAAGAGGTAAAATCAAAGCCAATTAAATGATCCAAAGTTTAATTCCTCTTTGAAAACATATTTTATTTCAAATCTAGAGCTATTTTAGATCCAAATCAACAAAAATAAAGGATAGTTCAATCACAATTCAAGTGGTGTATGATGAAATGAGATTAGAAGAGACTTTTTAAAAATTATGTAAAAGATTCTAGAATTCTATGAATTGTGATTGAATTAAGACTAAAAAAAATTAGGATTAGAGGATTACCTCTAAATATCCTCAGATTTTTCTTAATTATAGTGAAGATCTTCAATCCTATTCAAACTAGTGGTGTCAAACGGGTCGGGCCGGGCCGGGCTTGGTCAAAGCGGGCTTGACCGGGCTTCGGGCCGGGCCGAGCCGGGCTTCACTTAAAATCGGGCCGGGCTTGGGAAGGGAGGGGGGATGTCCGCCCCGGACTGGTGGCCCGGGCCTAGCGGGCCGGACATCGGGCCGGGCCGGACGGGCTAGCGGGCTTCCTTCGACTTTTGGCCTTAAAAGTGGTGGGCTTCGGGCCGGGCATTTTCTTCATTTCGGGCCGGGCCGGGCCGGGCCATGGACGGGAGAATGTGTGTCCACCCGGGCCCGGGGTATGTGAACCGGGCCTTGTGGCGGGCCGGGCTTTTAGCCCGAAAAAAAGCGGGCCGGGCTCGGGCCGGGCCGGGCCAACCCGGCCCGTTTGACACCTCTAATTCAAACTCTTCTTGAAGTTCTTCAATCTTCTTCAATGCCTTCCCTTTAACTCTTTCAATCATATCTCAAGTATATATCCAATCTCTAACAAACGTCTCTAAACCCTTTACCAAATGAGAGAAATGAGTGTTTTATAGACTTTGATTTCCTTAGTGGCTAAGATAAAGGATATTTGGGAATTTTAATGGGCTAAGAATATGCCAGGAAATATTATATGACATATGTAACTCTCCATGGCACTTCTATGTAATTCCAAGGAATTTGAAAGACATTTTAGTTGGTTAGAATAAAAGAACATTCTAGAGTATCTCTAATCTTCAAAGCACATGAGAGATTAATGCCTGAGAAAGGGCTCTTTGGGTATTTTCTTGGGTTAGGAATATGCTAAAGAATCTCTACTTCTCCAAATCACATGGGACACCTTTTTTTTTTTTTTTTTCTTATATATATGAAAACACATTTTTCATTTAAAATCTAAATTAAGCATATGAGTCTCCAAAAAATATTTTTCTCTTTTCTTTTTTATTTTTATTTTGAAACTCTTTTCTTTTTTTCTTCTTCTCCTTCTTCAAATAAATTCTTTTCCTTTTCTTTTTCTTCTTTCTCTTCAAATTTCTTTTCTTTTTCTTTTCTTGTTTTTCTTTTAAACAAAATTCATTCTCTTTTCCTTTTGAGTTCTTTAAAAAACCAATTTTATTTTCTTAAAAGAAACACATACACAGATTTATATCATTTATATTTTTTATTACTTTTTCTCCCATCCGTATTTTCAAACCCAAAATTCCCCTGTCTCCCTCTCTATTTCTCTGAAAATTTATCGAGACTGGAGAACCTTCTGAAGAGCTTGAATCACCTTGAAGACTTTCAAATTTCCGTCGGATGTTATTGTCATCGGTTTTGGAGGTAATCAACCCCTAGATTCGACGGTTAGTCAAAATTGGGGTGTCTACAAGCACACAAGTCGATTGGTGTAGAATTTGCCACAGTAACTAAATCACAAACACAATCATATAATATCTATGAGAGAGACACTTTATCGAATATGCTTGGAAAATAAAAGCAAACTGAAGAACCTACCAGAATAGACTGATTGTGTCATGCCCCAGAACCGCATAGACGATTCTAGGACACGTGGCATGCCACTAAGGCACGTTCCTAGTCATCAAAGTTCCAGAAATCACAGTAGTTAAAGTTTTGACTCATGAACTCAACATGTTTTGAACATTTTCTAGAGGATTTTATGCACACATGCCCAAACATGCCTTAATGAAGTTCATTTTCAAAATTAACACTTTTGTAGGTCAAACGGGTCCCAAACGTACCCTCATACCGAATTAGAAGTAAAACCGAACTCCCAAAGTAGGAGAAATCAACACAAACCAGAGGGTTTTTCAATGGTCAAACTACCTCTTTCGACCGGTCGAATAAACCTGGGTAGAGTTCCTCCCTACTGCAAAATTTAATTTGCCTAAGAGCCAAACAACCATCTTGGATTTCAACAACTTTCAAGCATCGTAAAACATCAAGTTCATTCCAAAAACATGTAAAATCATCAATTCATGAGTTCATTTCAACCATTTGCACAAGTTAAAGAATGTATAAACCAAAAGCCAATTCAAGTCGAACTCTTTGAGTATAACTTCCGAGTTCGTCACCTAAACCAACTAAGCAAGGTAACAGGAGTCGCAACATTCCCAATATTAACCAACATAAACCAATCCATATATTACACGAACTAAGCATGTCATCAACCTATTACCTCAAACTATGTATCCCAATTTACAAAGACTTCCAACTAAACAAGCATATTCTTGAGTCATATTACAACCTTAGCTTGTCATGAGCAAATAAATTAAACTATGAACATAGCTTTCTGAATTCAAAGTTAGCTACCTCCATATTACAAGTTCAAGTTCAAGTTCAAAACAACCATGAAACTATTAAGACCATCTTCAAACATTCCCCAAAATCTCACGTAACCTTTCCATTTCCATTGCTTCATTTCTTTGATGATTCTCCTTTATCACCTACAATGGTTATTCAATGACTACTACAAGTACTCATGGATATCAAACATGCCTAATCTCATCTCTTACATATAACTGTGGTCTTCGAGAACACAAGTACCAACCACTGTTTCACACTAGTCCGCGACTTCTCCATAAGTCCGCGCGACTAGCCAAGACCCACGCCTCTCTCATTCAGATGTGCGACCTCATAGCCAAATTGGCTCTATCACAATACTCGATGACAAGTAAAAGTTACCCTTTGACCCATATAAATAACTCAACATGCTCACATAACATTTGATATATTCACACAATTTCCTCATGAATCGTCAAAATTACACTTAACATGTGAGATTAAGCTAGCTAAACATGCTTAACATCACAAAGATAATCTTAAACATAGAATAACCTAATTTTCATTGTTGTTGTCACTCACCTCTTGCTTTTTTACTGCTAAATGACAAATAAGAGCCCTAGCAAGTTCCACGTACAATTCCTATACAAAATTCGTAGATTATGAGATAAAACCCCGACTTGGGTCGTGGAAAAACTATCACCGAATCGATAAGATTGGTACCTACACATTCGACTTATCTCCAGATTCCGAATACCAATGTCAAATGGTACGTCATTTGGTGTCGAGAGCTCCGGTGTAAATTCGTCGTAATTCCGTATCTCTTATCTCTGTATTTCGGCTACGATAAAGAAGGAGCTAAAGTTATGAGTCACTAGGCCAAGTGTCACTCAACATGTAACTAACCAGCTCTTGTGTTTTCACTATAGCCTCCACACTATTTTGCTAGTTTTGCATTTATACCCCTGCTATTAAAGAAACTTATTAAAAATTTTCCAAACTTAAATGGGTGTTTGTCTATGTCACGTATGGGTCCCATAAGCGGTTCCATATAATATTGTGAAGTTGCCAATTAACCTACTAACTATGCAACGTGCCAAATTCGTTCTCACAAAGGTATCCTAACTGATCACATAAGTGGTCTCTAATAATTAACATATTATTAAAGCAACATAAAAATATTAATCACATAAGTCTTAATAAACATTTAGGCACATAAGAGTCATTCCACATAACCGTCCCATTACACGGGGACCTCTCATACTTGTCCCAAATAGGGACTGCCACATTGCCTAATTCCGGGTTCTCAACTGGACACCCCTAAACATCTTAGTGAGTTAAAACTCACTTATCACATATATCTACATCATTAATATAATACTAATAATGCATGCTAAACTCTATTAAATATAACCCGTGGGAGCGGGTGTTACAGATTGTTCAAAAGAAAACTTGAAAACAGAAAAATAATAGTAGGGCAAACCTAATGCCATGAAGGGTGAAGGCAAGGATACTGAGTTTTAATGCTTTAGATGCTATGTGTATGCTGTATTCGATAGAGACGTAGAGTGCCTCCAAAACCTGGTCAGCCTCTATATTTATAGCGGTTATAGAAAATTTGGATATGGCAAGGGCTCCTTCAATCACGCCTTTAATGGGATAAGGGTACCCAAAATCCTTCCCAAATTCAATTGCTTCCATCTTTATCAAGATTGAGCCAATCCAGAAATCTTTGGGATTTGGGTTTCCCTAGCCAGCTGGATAAGATCAAGATTGTCCTTACATAAACTCTTGCCCGACAATCAAGGGATTGATTTCCTAAACCGATTAGGAATAAACCTTATATCTTATCAATTATGAGTCTCTTTTTATCAGCTTATATTCTCCATTGGGCTATTCCTTAGGAAACTTCAAGACCGATTGACCCGTCAAACCTTATCATCAGGCTTTGAATTCTGAGCCCGATAACTTCTTCGCATCCACCCCTAATTCATCGGGTTGCTTAATACTTCTTTCCAACTTCAGTGCCCGAGGTCCTCACACATCCTCTTTATATTGAATCTGGCCATGCTCGTCTCTTCACGGTTTCCTCCCATGCCTTAGCATTTTTTAAGCCACACACTATCCTGTCAGTCGAGCCCGAACCAATGTTTTGAAAATCGGACCGTTCATCGAACCGGAAAAATGACTGGGTCACGGGTTAACGGTTCAACCGTCGGGTGAACCGGAATCGAACCGTGATGTCATAATTATGTAATAATTATATTTATTTATATACATTTAAAATAACATAAATTAAAAAAATAAAAAATATCTTTTTTTTTTTCAAAAGGGGGTAAATAAAATAAAACAAAAAGTGTGGACAAGTTACACAAGTAACCCTTTGAACCACCAAACAACCCTTAACCTTTCCCAGCATAAAGAACCATTATTGTAAAGGAAGTTACACGTGTCAACAGTCATCAATGTTGACAACTTGACAAGTCCTTGTCTTGGAAAGGCAAATTGACAAGTCCTTGCCTTGGAACCATAAATGTCAGTAAGTTTAAAATACATCAACACATGCGCCGATCACCTTAAATGAACTGACCGGTTATTGAAAACCGCGACCAGTTTAGCGGTCAAGCGGTTTAACCGTTCGGTTCAACGGGTATTGCCGGTTAAATTAAAAAAACGGTTAAACGGGCTGAATCGGACCGGAAACACGACCGGTCGACGATCCAACCGGACGAACCGGCCGGTCCGGTCCGATTTTGAAAACACTGGCCCGAACCATGCTACTATCACCGGGCCTGCAAAAGAATTAAACATCTTTGGCCGAAACAAGCCTAAGCCCATTCCATCTATTTTATTCGGCCTCAAAAACCTTTTGGTTGTTTTTGGGTGTAAACAACTACATAGCCTATTTCGTTAAATCATTTACCTCAATATAGGGTCCTATCCTCTGGTACCATAAAATTACCAGAAATGATAGACGCACAGCCTTTTCACAGCCATTTTCACACTCAGGCCCTTCTTAGCAAATTACAAAAATCTGTGGGACCCACTTTTAAGTCTTTACCCAAATCAAAGTAACCCCAAATCATAATACACAGAACTCCCAAATGGCTGAACATTAACCCGTGGAGTTACCCCTCCCCAAGCCCACGGCGACGGAACTCCGGCAACGAATAGTCACGGCGAGGAAGACTACTCCCTTCAGCCATCACGAATTGGGACCATTTGTGAACCCAACAACCAGCATTTTGGTGAGTTTTAGGGTTCCGAAATTGAAAAAAAAATCACCCATTTATTCTTCCTTGATTTTAATCATGTTCACCCATCTATTTTCATTTCTTACTCTTTAATCTCACTCTGTGTTCACCCATTTCTTTTCTTTTGTTTTAGGGTTCCCAACTTGAAAATCATTTCACCCATTTCACCATGTTCCTTGATTTTAATCATGTTCACCCTAATCACTTCTTTTATTTTAGCCTTTGCTTGGGTTGGTACTCCTCATTTTTTTTTTATACTGAAAAATGAGAGTTAGTTCTTGAAGAACTGGTTAAATTCTGGACTGGCCAAGAATAAATTTGCATGTCCTGGTTTACAATGTGTCCTCTTTATCTAATCTAACAGGATATAAAGAATTCATATTGGAGATATAGTAAAAAATTTGATTTTTTTTTTTAATGCATTGGAAGATATAGCATTGGAGATATAGCAGGAAATGGATATTGCTTTTGGAAGCATATTTTTGTTGCTTTTGCTATATGTTTGGAAAAAAGTTGCTTCTATTTCAAAGCCTCATAATGTCTTGGAGTGGACATAGTTGCAGTGAGAGAGTGCCCAAAACACTTAACATAGCTCTCAGATTGTTTCCCATTGCATTGACAGCAAAAAAAAAAAATTAACCTTGACTATTAATTTCAATAGAAAAAAACTCAATAATGTTGATTGTTCATGCACTTATAAACATATATGTATATATATGGATTAGAAACAGTAATGAAATAGCTTAACTGGTTTTGCTGCAGTTGGTTTCCAGAGAGAGAAGATTGGAAGAAACCAAAATTACCATTGAACCCTGACCTCCTCTGCATTTTGTTAAACATGCTATGTTAATAATTAACTCGAAATGTTGAAACAACAATGTTAATAATTTTATTCAAAAGATCTAATTCATTTCATACCTGTTTTTTAGGAAAATAAATGGAGAGCACAGGGTCAAGCCACTACTCGTCCAATTTGAATCAAGAAATAGTGTGCTTTTGCGGTATAAAAGCTCCATTAAGGACTGCACACACAGAAAGCAATCCGGGCCGGCGATTTTATGGGTGCCAAAATTATAGGTCGAACATGGCATGTGGCTTCTTCCATTGGTTTGATCCACCTACATGTCAAAGGGGAAAACAATTTGGCATTGCTATGTTAAGGAAATGTATGAAAATTCAAGCACAAAAAGAAGAACTGGAAAGAAATACAAAAGATCTACAGAAAAAAGTTGAAGAGCTAAGGAGCCTGAATTCCTACTACATAGCAAGGGAGAAAAAATGGAAATTGATCATTTCCTTTATTGTTCTTGTCTACTTTTCTGTATGGTTGAATGGGCAGAAATATGTAAACTAGGATAGGAATCTGTATTTACCTTCAATGTCTACCAACGCGGCCTTGTAATGAAAGTGGGATCAAGAAGCAATAAAATGAGAGTTGTTGCAATGAAAACTTTTTTTTTTTTTTCTTGTCGTACGCTGTTGTATTATTTAAGATACAATATCCATATTGAACCAATCAAAAAAGGCAAGACTTGAATTAAACAGTCAAAAAAGCCGACTAGATCTGTAGTACTTTCACTAAACAAACTGAAAATAATTCCAACTGTAAGAACTTTCATTAAACAACCAATCAAAGTGGGCACCACAAAGCAAAAAAAAGTAAACAAACCAAAATAAGGTGTCCACACAACCTTAAGTACAACCATTATCCAAATTAGATTACACTACTACAAGACATTCTCCAAATTACATTACATCTATTACAACCATTTTTCAAATTACATTAAATTCAAGAAACCATTATCTTGAGGGCCTAATCTTCCTTCTTCATCACCAAGTTCTCTTCTAACATTATCTTCATGGACTAATCCTCTATCTGAACTAGATGGATGCAAATTGGTGAAATCATAACCCACCCTCCAAAATGGATTTTGATAACCCTGCACAAATTCATAATTAAACATTTATTACAAGAAGGAAAGTGGCAAAGTATACAACATGGCAATAAGCAAAGTTTATACCTGAAATGCAAAGTTTCCCAAATTTGGTTGAAATGCAAAGTTTCCCCCAATTTCCACTCCTCTAGTTTGTGGTATTAATGTCGTATGCACGTTTGGCCGCATGAGTGATGAATTGAAGACAACACTTCCTTGTGTACCATGCTCGGCATATCCTTGCTCCTCATGTTCCTACAAAAAAATAAAATAATACATTAATATATATTTATATATATATATATATTTGTATAGATTTACATATGTGGGTTATGTATAAAAAAATTAACAATTAGTTGTCCAACCTGTATAGTGTTCGATGTACTTGTTTTTTTTTTTGCTTTTGATTTTTTCTTAACCGCTTTCTCAACATTACCAACTTTTCTTTTACTTGGCGGTCTACCTTTACTACGAGTCACCAAAGGATCAAGTATATTCGTACTCTCTTTAGATATCCCAATATCATCCCCATGTGAGGTTGAATCCATACGCGTACTAGTAGGAATGCGTATTTTGGTTCTACCAAGACCAACCTTTTCTTTGTAGCTCTCTTTCAGTTCAAGTACATGTGCCATCAACTCATCATACCAAGTTTCAGAATCTACTATCAAATCACAAACCTCAGAGAATGCATGTGTCAATTTATTAAACCGACGTGATTCAGGTCTATCGGACCAATTGTCATAACTGATCCGAATTTTAGTGTGTCCCCGTTTGACATTCTTACTCCATCTGTGTAGGATGTACTTGGCAGGTACTTCATCGTAAATAAGTCTCTCAGCAAACACCATGAGTTGATGCCTACACATAATTCCTCTAAACTCAAACAATCGACAATTACAGTTAGCTTCCTTCGTATCTTCGAAAAAAATCACCCTGAAAGTTGCGGTCCGATACCCTTCTCCAAGTTGAACCCGATCATGTATGTCATATTCATGAGTTGTATGAATTGAAATCTTCTTGGTCTTCATTTTCAATCTTTTTAGCCAAGGCATTCTCATATTGCTCCACAAATTGTTTCAAAGTGGTCTTCGAGTTGATATAGCCATCAAAGAAAGCATGCATGCTTTCACTTCGTTGGGTAGTTGACATTCCTGCCCAAAAAATGTCCCTCACAAAAGCGGGTACCCATCGATTCCTCTCAGCATACAACCCAAATAACCAATCATTGTTTTGTAGTTGATAATTATCAATAAACTTGGTCCAACCATCTTCAAATTCTTCTATTGTCAATGAATCATAAACAACATGTTGCATATTAAATTTGATTGATTCATATTGGTTGTAACCTTTCAGCTTTTCAGGAAGTTTCTTCATGATATGCCATAAGCACCATCGGTGTCGTGCATTAGGAAAAACGGACTCTATTGCATTTTGCATCGCTCTGTCTTGATCTGTAATTATTGCATTCGGCAGACAGTTAGACATGCATTTAAGCCAAGACTCAAATAACCAAGTAAAGGTAGTGGTGTCTTCATTTGATATCAATCCACACCCTAGCAATACAGACTGCCCATGATGGTTCACTCCTATGAAAGGCGCAAATGGCATGTCGTATTTGTTGACCAAGTATGTGGTGTCAAACGTAACCACGTCACCAAATTCTTTGTATACTGCCCTACTCCTTGCATCTGCCCAAAACACATTCTTCAAGCGGCCCTCGTCATCTAAATCCATCAAGTAGAAGAAATTAGAATTGTCGGATTGCATTTTTGAAAAATACTTATACATTGCATTAGCATCACCCTCGCCAAGTTGTAAACGCCTCACTTTACTAATATAGTTTCTGACATCTCTTTCTGTAAACGACATATTCTCATGCTCCCCTGCCTCAACCAATAATGAATTGAAATTCTTATTCATTCTGATTCCCGCTTTGTCATTCAACTCAAGTCTCATTTTCACATGTGGTTTCAGGAACCTATTGCATTTGTAATGCCGGGATTTGCCTGGACTCATTTCGTGGTTATGGTCAAGTTTAACTACTTGCACACACCACTTTTCATTACGGGCAAAAAATGCCTTAAGCATAGCTTGGCAATTGATTTTCGAGTTTGGGCGCATGTGCAACGGGTTTTTTGATGCAATCTTTCTCACACCGGCACGAGTACACTCTATATGTACGTGTCTCAAGATCCCTCCCACTTTTTTAGAACTTCTTTTAGCCACGGCAAAACCTTTTTCTTTGGCATACCTTGAATAAAACGCCATTAGGTCATCCACCGAATCAAACTCCATCCCCTCCTTTGGCTCCTCTACTGTATTTTTTACATCTATTACTTTATCGTTCTCATGTTCAATCTCAATAGCATCATCCACATCCACATTGACACCTATACAACCACTTGATACTTCTTCTTCCATTTATCTAAAATATATGGATTACAAAAAAAAATAAAAATTAAGTTGACATGGAGACAAATTAAGTTGACATGAAAAAAATTAAGATTAGATTTGCTTACAAATAAATAGAAGAGAAAATGGACTTAAGCAATAAATTAAGTTTTAGCATTGAATGAAATAAAAAATAATAATCAAACCAAAATATAAAATGAAACTCAAATAATCATGATTTGAAACATGAAGCACCTCCTTAACTACTCCAAACATCAATAATATATTTCAAGCACCACACATTATTAAATTATAAATTCAAGCAAATGCTTTCACCAATCATCAAAATTAGCAAATGCTTTCACCAATCATCAAAATCAAAATTAAAATGTTACATCTTCAACATGATGCTATGTTAAACCTCTAGTCTACAGATTAGTCTAATATATGCATCTTTATGTCAATACATATCAAATAAGATACCAAAGCCTCATCCCCTCCTAGTTCATAAGTTTCAACACCAATAGCAAAATTAGAAAATAGAAAAGAAAATAAATGGTGAACATGGTGAAATGGGTGAAATGATTTTCAAATTGGGAACCCTAAAACAAAAGAAAAGAAATGGGTGAACACAGAGTGAGATTAAAGAGTAAGAAATGAAAATAGATGGGTGAACATGATTAAAATCAAGGAAGAATAAATGGGTGATTTTTTTTTCAATTTCGGAACCCTAAAACTCACCAAAATGCTGGTTGTTGGGTTCACAAATGGTCCCAATTCGTGATGGCTGAAGGGAGTAGTCTTCCTCGCCGTGCCGTCGCCTTGACTATTCGTTGCCGGAGTTCCGTCGCCGTGCCGTCGCCGTGGGCTTGGGGAGGGGTAACTCCACGGGTTAATGTTCAGCCATTTGGGAGTTCTGTGTATTATGATTTGGGGTTACTTTGATTTGGGTAAAGACTTAAAAGTGGGTCCCACAGATTTTTGTAATTTGCTAAGAAGGGCCTGAGTGTGAAAATGGCTGTGAAAAGGCTGTGCGTCTATCATTTCTGTAAAATTACAGTGGACGTCTGTAGGTTTAGATTGCCAAGTTATGAAGAAAAAAAAAATTGCCAAGTTAAAAGATTCATGCTTATTGAAGTTTGAAATGCATTTTTCTGACTGGTATTTAAGCACAATTTGCATCCTGTCCGTGCCATTAGCTACAGGTAATTCCAAGTCTTGAAATCTCAACCAACATTGTTTAGGATCTCCTTTATTACACACGGGGTTCCTGATGGTCTTTGGCCCATATGAATACCTCTATGACCCTTGAGTGTTAGCGGCCTTCTAAAATTGTAGAAAAAACAGATAACTTGTTAGTTCAATGCCAAAAAGAAATGAGGGGAGAGTGTTATTTAGTTTTTTCCATGTATTTTTCGCACATTTGTTATCTTGCTATATAATACTTGAAAACATTATAAATATCGCATGCATACATGGCCTTAAGAGTAGTACAGTAGAAGATAACTAAAAGGAGTTTTTAAGATTGTTTCTTACTATCTTCACAATACAATTATATATTGCCATATATTACTCTTATGTTTTTGGGAAACTCGATACAAGACTCCGACCCCCCGCCTTCTGAGGACGTGCCTTACGGATGGCATCAGCTGCGAGCTTTCAGTGACTGACAGTTTCCGTACGTGGAGACACTACGACTTGGTCAGCGCTTATGCGTGCCTCTTATCAACTCATAGCTACGTTTTCTTCCTCTATTATATTGGATTTTATATTTGTTGTTTAGTACTTTAATATGTACAATATCGCTTCATATTGGAGTATTGTTTACATGAACTTTGTTTTATTTCGTCAATCAAATGAATTATTTCATAAAAACCAAAATGTTTTTCAACAGTAGCAAACCTGCCATTTTAAGCTCCAAAGTTTGTGAAATAGAGACGATGGCATACAACACACTTATTATATTTTGTATCAAAATCAGAAGGCAAAATCGATTATGTTATGAAATTCTTGCGTTTAGAGTAATAATTATGCAATATGAAGAGAGGTCTAGTGTCTATAGTAATCCTGATGTTTCCTCTCATATAATATATAGTATACGGATCCATCTGTAGTGCCCACCCTTGTACAACATCCTTAACATAAGAAATTCAAGATTTTCATTTCAGCTGAAGTGGCATCTTCTAGGAGTGCATCCAATTAAATCTCAATCACATAGGGCCCTGTTTGGCTTTGGCTAAAAAATAGAATCTTTTTTAGACCCAGTCTCACTTTCTATGTTAGTATGACAAAGATCCAATTTGAAGAGAGATAAAGCCTGGGCACGGACTCTTGTGCAACAAATTGACATTCACCAAGCATCTGTCATTTGTAGAATTGGTTCGCTTAGGAACCATAGAACCGGTTCTTTGCTTTATCAAACAGCCCCATAGGAAACATTGGACAACAAAAAAGATGTAACAAGTAGTGATAGTCGTGTCAATATTGAGTCATATCAAACTCCATGGGTTTCTAGCTCTTTAGATTGAGAAAGTTGCAAAACTGAAACATTATGGCTTATCTGATTGTAGAGATGATAAAACATTCCAATCCAAAACAAGTCAGACACGAATTTGTACAGACCCACTTTGGCAATAGCATCCCTAAATCAAAATTGCATCTGTTTGGGCCCCACGATCTGAAAAGCATAACTAACCATCCACCAGTTATGTCTTCCAAGAATGTTAACAAAAAGAATCTCTCAAAACCTTTATTAACTTGTGTGATTAAGTAAACTTACTAATACTGCTGGTGGAATGCAGAACAGGATGGCGATTACATATTAGTATTGTCCATTCCTATCTGTTGAAAAATGAATATTATGTAAATAACGAGCACAATGCAGAAGAAAGATTAGCACTGCTTTAGTACCCAGGGGTACTTGTTAGTATCTACAAGAGATAAAACATAATATACGTACTTTTTATATATGATGTCAGATTTACAAAACCCCAGAATTGCTATGAACCTAATCTGCGTTTTCCACAAATGGCTATGAAATTTTGGTTTACTTGATAACTATTTCACCACATGTACTTGCATACACAGGTTAGCTAACTCTAGGGGTATCCGGACATTCCCATATATTGACTGCTTGTTTTAGGGGTGCATTTCTTACACAACTTCTAGTTAGACTTGAGATGCTTTGGTGATGATTACTACTACTAATTAAGGTTAATTACAAGAATTTTTTTTTCTTTTTCGAAGCATGTGATTCAAAGATAGTTGATTTTCCGCTTAAACTAAAATAGCAGCAGGCAAAAGCAGTTGCCACCAAACCCGTTGGCTCTACATCTACTTGACTCGTCAGTTGGGTTAGAGAAGCTCAGAAGCAAACCCTAAATGACGCCTTAGTACAATGCTTGCTAAGTGGAATTTCATAGTGATTAAGACCTGCAGACACTAGTGACTTAATCCACTCAATGAAGGATTATCACCAAAATGTAAACGCTCTTGTTCATTCAAATCCCAGAGTGCCTTTATTGTCCAGTGATCATCAAGGACAGTCGAAGCCTTGATGGAAGGGAAACCCAATCCTAAAATTAACTCTTATCTTGTGTTTGATCCTCGTGCTCTAAAGTCAAGGTCTGGATCAAGTAGCAGTCATTTGAAAGGACCATTCAAAGAAGCTGTACTGTTCATGTATGATTGGTGTGGTGGGAATTATGTGGAATATGGGAGCCTGCAAGAGCTTGAACATCGTCAACAGCCAGCCAAACATGTTATTTATATATGGAAGTACAGAAATTGTCACAGGAGGCAAGTTTGTTGAGCAGCTTACAAAACCATTAACACTGAGTTGTTGATCTGGGAAGTGAGTTGGATGGATTTTGTCCATGCCTTCTCATCTTCATTTTAGCCCACATGATGATTTTTCCTTCGAGATGTACAATGTTTAAGGATACAGAAGAATGCCGTTGTATTTCATTGAAGCGAGCAACTTTCGCCATTTTGTTTTCAGTCTCTGATTTCTTGAAATTGTTAGTTGATGCCATCCCTGTATTTGTATGTGCTTATATTTTGGAATATTTACCAAGTTTGCTGCAGAAAGTGTTCCAAAGTTATGTTGTGGCGTAACAATTTACTTTTAGACTTTTAGTTATGTTAGTCATTAGTCATTACTGCCGTATATGTTGTCTTGAAATTGCAAGTGAGTAACGTTTAGGAGGACAGCAACAGTTAGGTGCCCACATTTTTTGTTTTCTTGTTAAATAGTAAAAGTTTGAGATCTTATACTACAATCAACATGGGAATAGGTAATCGTATTTCTCATACTTGGCCAATAGAGCCTTTAATTTTCCCATTTGAAAGTAGAGAACTTTGGACCGTTATCATTTTGAGGCAGAGATCCTTCACAGTTCAACTCGAACACCAACAAAGAATCAACTCTCAAGTTCCAACTATTCGGGGTCAGTACAAGAAAGAAACCTTTTTGCCATAATTATAATTAGAACCTTAATTAGGCAAACCTGAGACCCTGGGTAAGTCATCCCAATAATTTTCCAGATATCTACTACGTACCACTTTCGATTGGCTACATAGCCTTTTTTTAATTATTATTATTATTATTATTATTATTATATTATGGGTAAATATCACCTACACCCCCTGAGGTTTGCCCCGATCACAGACGCCACCCCTCACGTTTCAATAATAACACATACCTCCCTCCAGGTTTGAAGTGAGTATCAAATCCACCCTCCGTTAAAGAAATTGACGAAGAATGTATTAATGTGTTTAAAATGCCTAAATTACCCTTACTCTCATTCTCAAAATTTAAGGGTAAATATCATCTAGACCCCCTGAGGTTTGCTCCACTCACACTCGCCACCCCTCACATTTCAATAATAACACATACTTGTTAATGGAAGTTTCAATTTTTATCTTGGATCCAAAATTTCAATCCATACAGTACAATATCAAATGCATATCCTAAATCATAACCCACAACAAAAATTCCTCCCTTCTTTCAAAACTCATTTCGTAAATCAAGGCCAAGTCTTTTTGTTTGGACCAAAAACATTCCAAATCCAATTCTAATTGATTACATATATGAATATTCTAGGTTAGGTTTTTAGAGAGAAGTTAGGGTTCCAAAAATGCATTGGCGTTGCAAAGACCCATTTTTTGTGGACAAAAATTTCCATGAATTGATACATTGAGAGCAATCCAAATCAATTTGGTAGAAGCTTCATGAATGCAGATTCGGTTTGATTTTATGGAAGTGAGTGTGCATTCATGAAGCTTCTACCAAATTAATTTGATTGCTCTCAATGTATCAATTCATGGAAATTTTTGTTCGCAAAAAATGGGTCTTTACAACTCCAATGCAATTTTGGAACCCTAACCTAGAATATTCATATATGTAATCAATTAGAATTGGATTTGGAATGTTTTTGGTCCAAACAAAAAGACTTGGCCTTGATTTACGAAATGGGTTTTGAAAGAAGGGAGGAAATTTTTGTTGTGGGTTATGATTTAGGAGATGCATTTGGTATTGTACTGTATGGATTGAAATTTTGGATCCAAGATAAAAATTGAAACTTCCATTAACAAGTATGTGTTATTATTGAAATGTGACGGGTGGCGAGTGTGAGTGGAGCAAACCTCAGGGGGTCTAGATGATATTTACCCTTAAATTTTGAGAATGAGAGTAAGGGTATTTTAGGCATTTTGAACACATTAATACATTCTCCGTCAATTTCTTTAACGGATAGTTGACGGAGGGTGGATTTGGTACTCACTTCAAACCTGGAGGGAGGTATGTGTTATTATTGAAACGTGAGGGGTGGCGTCTGTGATCGGGGCAAACCTCAGGGGGTGTAGGTGATATTTACCCTTATATTATTATTATTATTATTATTATTATTATTTAAAAAAAAAAATCATATAGCTCTATCTAGGGTCTTATTCCCTGGTACCATAAGATTACAATGGGCATCTGTAGGTTTAGATTGCCAAGTTTTAAGATTCATGCTTACTTATTGAAGTTTGAAAAGCATTTTTTTTTTTCATTGGCTAATGGCTATATATCTAGGTGGAAAGGAATTAACACAGATATTACATATAAGACACCGGCCAGGTGTAAAAGATTTGAGTGGTGTATGCAAGCCACGCATATATGGTTACTGCAACAATAAAAGGTTGGGTTTGTGTTCTCTCTATCTTGCAGGCCTAACACCTTGCGCAAGCAGAACCACCATTACGTTATGTCACTTTATACCAAGTTAGCTGTCGACATCTTGATCTTTTGGAGCAATGTTGTCTCAGATCTCTTAAATTTGACATTGAACAAGCCCCCAAATAACATAAGACTTGCTATACAAAGAGATTGCTTTTTTTTTTTTTTGTTTTTGTACATATAATACTAATTTGCAAATTGTAATAGTTCTTCCACAAGTCACAACATTTTGGAATTTACGTGAGTCAGTGACCGTACGTTATATTTATCAAAGTTATTAGGACAGGTTTGTAATCATATTTCTCGTATAGGAAAAGACTGGTGCATTTCTTTTGTACATTTTGGACTCTTGCGAAAATTTCCAAGTTTTTCTGTATTAAAAAAAAAAATCCATGTGAACTGCATCACCAAGTTTGTCCAACAAATCACTTCCCTTGTGGTCGAATGACAAGGTTTTGGGTGTTATATCCAGAGATCTTGTGTTTGAAAATCAAGGGAGTGTTCACCTACCATATTTGTGATTTACCTGGCTTGCTAGACTTGTAGGGTGTTTAGTGGGCCCTAGAGTTATAAAAAAAAAAAAAAAAAGTTTTGTCCAACAAGTTGTTTAGCGAAAAACAAAAAGTTTGTCTATGTCAAATCCATGTAAAATACGAATTGACCAGTAAATGACAGTCTCACATTTACTCTAGAACTAGCTTTTGAACTCATGCAATGCACGAGAGATTTAAAAATTTTAAATTGTACGTGAATTTCTTGAGAGTGTGATACATTACTTAATTGAGAATTCTTGATTCCAATTTATGTGTATTTGACTATGTAATATCACTGCAGAATAAAAAATTTTAAAGTAAATTTTAATGTATGTGGTAATGTTACACACAAATTAAGGTGGTAGTGCCACGCACAAATATAATGAAGAAGTCAGGAATGAAGACCAATATGCTCTAGAAACAAAAATGTACAACTTTACACAACAAATGAATTGACTATGAACCCATCTAGTTAGCTATTAGTTTGTCAAATGATTTTCAGCCCTCAAGTGCAATAGATTAGTAAGCATCTGACATACAAATCAATATACACGCATGAGGACTTACCTGGTGACAATGTTGGCTTCTACATGAAGAAATTGCTATCACTTTCAACACCACCGATGTGTCACATATTGATGCTAAAACAAACTAAGCAATCTGACGACATAATACATGCATAGCAAACATTAAATGGATAGGTTCTTTATCAAGATTATTAGTATGACAAATCCTAGGCTTCTAAGGGGGAAAAAAAACAATATACAGACAGAAACTTGAAATAACGCAGCGAAGTGGTGGTGGTGAATGAGATTGATATATATATATATATATATAAGAAACGTGAAAGAGCCGTGAGATAATATGACATCTTAGAAACAAATCAAAACTCAATTCAATCAAACAAAAATGGTCAAGCAGTTCCCACAAGCAATAATATTCTGCATAGTCTAACTTTATTACTGATCAGTGGCCCAGAAAGATTAAAAACAAGACACTGGAATAGAAAACAACATAATAAATGTGACAACTGAGAGGGTTACAAAAAAAAAAAAAAATAGAAAATACATGTAAAAATGCCTGAAAGAGCTCCACAACAATATTGAAGCCAAATCTTGAAACAATTCTCTCTTCTGAAAAATATATTTTTTATAAAGAAAACAAAGTGTTCTTTGAATAGCATGACAAACCAAATATGCAGCTAACTGAAAAAAATAACATAGAGGTAGAAAGAAACATGGAAAACCAATTGCGCATCGGAAGAGGTGGTGGTGAGAAGAGAGAGATGGTGATAAATAATAAGTAAGAAACGTGAGAAGAGTGAAAGAGAGAGCCATAAGATCGAGGAGGTGGGAGATAAGGCAAGAGAGAGATTATAGAAATGAGTGAGATGGTAGATAAGGAAATAGAGGGATAATAGAAAAGAGTGAGAGTGAGAGATAGGCGTGAGATATGGGAGTTAAGGAAACAAATACATATCAAATACTATTCTATTTACCAAGCTTCTCACATTTTTTTTATACAAACTATACATGTATATACAGTCCTGTATATTATATATATGTATATAATATATATATATATATGTTTTGCATCTATAAGGTAGAAGTCGAATAGATAGAAACAAAGGATAGATCACAAAATTATCAACATCATTATCGAAATTTCTTTATACAAACTGCACATATATATTTATAATATAATATATATGTTGTCACGACCCATCCCACTACGCGTGGAAATAGGACACGTGGCACGCCACCAAGGCTCATCCAAACATCATCTAATAATACGCAGCGGAAAGAACTTCTATAAAACAACCCTGGTAATTTAAAACTTAGGAAACGTTCCCTTCTGTGTTTGTAAAATACATTGAAATTAGAGTCATAAAAAGTTTTGGTCATTGAAACACATTCAAAGAAGATAGTTTTGAAAAACAGAGGTTCAGTCGACTTCCCAGTCGACTGCACTAGGGTCCAGTCGACTGCTCCGTCGACTGAGTTAAGCAGAACCAAAAATACAACATACTGCAAAGAGGTCCAGTCGACTGCTCAGGGAATCCGAGTCGACTGTGTTATGCAGAACTAAAATTAACATTTCTCATCAGGGGTTCAGTCGACTGATCAGGGAACCCAGTCGACTGCATTGGTTACTATTTGGATCAGTAGCTAAAATCTACAGTGCCTCAGTCGACTGATCAAGGATCCAGTCGACTGCTTCTCTTAATATAGACTTTCAGTGTCTCAATCCCACGAGATCCAGTCGACTGATCCTGGGTCCAGTCGACTGCTCCCCTGCTGGGCAGCCTGTGAAGAAAATAACAAGTCATGCTACTCAACACTAACAACAATCACAACCAACACCAATTTCCAACATACCAAACATCACTACAGACGTTCAATTACAAGATCACAATACTGAGAAACTAATCCATGATTCTATTACAACATTCTACAAGATTCAAATCCTTATACAAGTATTAGGATTAAAGCAAAAACATTTACAAAGAGATTCCCCCGGCGTTCATCGGCCTCACTCAACACACTTCTTCTTGTCTTTCTTCTTGCCTGCAATGGAGTACATCTCCACTGCTCAGCTATATGCTGAGCGTACAATTCTAAATGTATGCTTATATGACAGTTCATGGTTTAAGCATCTAAAACACATAGAAATAGTCTCTGGGGTGAGTGGTACGCATTCATCCGGTAGCGGCAAGTCCAAGCCTTAAACCGCGATGTCAATGGCAAGTCCAAGCCTACAACCATTACATCCCACAAGTGCCATGGCAAGTCCAAGCCTAAAACCATGCACAGTAGCCGTCGCTACCAAAATTCTCAAACATCGATAAGCTTACTCCGGCATGAATTTGCACCAAACTCCCCTTTGACCCAAGTAGACACATAACATGCTCACATAAACAGTTATACGTGCTTTTATCATAATTTCACGTGCATAATTAACGGGCCTAACTAACACATGAATTTCGCCCGGATCCAAGAATATCAAAAGTGATGTCCAAAACATGAAAATCCATATATTTCATAGATCTAGAATTCATACCTCGTGCGAATCTCTCCAAACTTTGAAGGATTGACTAGGAGGCTAAATAATCGTCGGATTTCGAATTTGGTACGATTCCTATAAGTTTTACCTGATTTTTCCCAAAAGTCCAAAATTAAGATTTTAACAAAACTTGGCCAAACATGACCTAAGTGGTATCAAAACGTAGGTCTTACCTCCACGAGTTCAAATCTGAAATCTGGAGAAAATCTGACAGACGGAAGGTTGTCAAACGGCGTCGCAAAGTCCGGAGCAACCAAATCTCCTTTCTCTCTCCTCTCTCTAGATATTTTTGGCAAGTTTGGATGAGAATGAATCTCATCCTTACTATTTATAGGCAAAAGTTATGGAAATTATGCTTACCTCCCCACGAGTTTCTCAAACTTCTAATTACCTCTCGAAACTTCGCACGCGTCCATTTTATGCCTTTACGAGTGAAAACTATAAATTTCAAAAGTTTCCGACTAAGTTTCGTTTGGATCCAAAATACGTCCGAAAACTATATTCTGTGGAATCTCTACACAACCTACCTTTTTAATTAACGTATCACTCACGTTCTCACCACAGTTCTCAAATCAATATATAACAATATCAAAGATTACTACAATTTACCAAACACATGTAAAATTTACTATTCACAAAATACCAGATAAAGTCAAATAACATTTAAGTCATATAAATGTCATTTAATCATGCCAATGCAACAGGTGTTACCAATTCCTCGTGTCTCCACTAGACACCTCACCGTTGACTCACAGTCAACCTCAATCCACCATTATCAATTAACATTGATAACCTCTCAATTTACAATTATGCATGATAAAACTATAAATTTTTGGAACGGGTGTGACAACTCTCCCCTACAAAAAGGAAGTTTGTCCCCAAACTTTACCTCATGCGTCGAACAAGTACGGATACTCATTCCTCATGTCCTCCTCACTTTCCCACGTAGCCTCTTCCACCGTGTGACTACGCCATAATACTTTTACCATTGGAATCGTCTTAGTTCTTAAGACTTGTTCTTTTCGATCTAGAATCTCGACCGGTTGTTCCACATAAGTCAAGTCCCCCTGAATTTGCAGCGGTTCAGGTACAATGATCTTACTCGCATCCGTCATACACTTTCTCAACATCGATACATGGAATACATTGTGTACATGTTCCAACTCTGACGACAATGCCAATCGATAAGCCACCGGCCCTATTCTCTCTAGAATCTCAAAAGGCCCTATGAATCTTGGATTGAGCTTTCCCCTCTTTCCAAATCGTACAATGCCTTTCGAAGGCGATACTCGCAAGTATACGAAATCTCCCACTTCAAAATTCATCGATCGTCGTTTAGAATCCGCATAACTCTTATATCGGCTCTGAGCTACTTTGAGTCGCTCTTGAATCAACTTCACTTTCTCAGTAGTCACCTGTATTAACTCAGGTCCTAACAACTTCCTTTCTCCAACCTCGGTCCAACAAACCGGTGATCGACACTTACGGCCATACAAAGCTTCATATGGTGCCATACCAATACTTGACTGAAATCCGTTGTTGTACGCAAATTCAATTAATGGCAAGTGGTGCTCCCAATCACTCCCAAAGTCTAATACACACAATCTCAACATATCTTCCAAGGTCTGAATCATGCGCTCTGACTGTCCATCGGTCTGAGGATGAAATGCAGTACTGAAGCTCAATTTTGTACCTATAGCTTCTTGCAAACTTCCCCAAAACCTTGACGTAAAACTACTATCACGATCGGATACAATCACAGCTGGAACCCCGTGTAATCTTACAATCTCTTTCACATACAACTCTGCTAACTTGGACGGCTTAGTCGTCTTAATTGGTAGAAAATGAGCTGACTTTGTTAATCGGTCAACTATAACCCAAATCTTATCATTCTTATTGATTGATCGTGGAAATCCTGAAACAAAGTCCATCGTAATCTCATCCCATTTCCATTCCGACACTGGCAAAGGTTGTAGTAACCCCGCGGGTACTTGTCTCTCTGCCTTGACCTGTTGACATGCCGAACATTCGGATACAAACTTGGCGACTTCACGCTTCATACCCTTCCACCAAAAGTTTTCTCTCAAGTTTCGGTACATCTTATTACTTCCCGGGTGCACTGAATATCTAGTACTGTGAGCTTCTTCCAAAAGTCGTTCTTTCAGGTCTTTCACATTCGGTACACATAACCGATTTCCCAGTTTCAACGTTCCTTGTTCTAATACAAAACCAGGTCGTTTCTCCAAAGGTATCTCATCTCTCATTTTACACAAGTAAACATCATGAAACTGTTCCCTCTTGATTTCATTTATAATATCTGGGTGTGCTACAATCGCCATCATTAAGCCATCGTTGGTCCCTGGAATCACATCCAATTCTAAGCGTTCCATTTCTTTTACCAATTCTTTTCGTTGCGTTAGCTCGTCGGCTAAATTCCTCGGCGTCTTCCGGCTTAATGCGTCGGCCACTACATTCGCCTTCCCCGGATGGTACTCAATCGAAAGATCGTAATCCTTCATCAACTCCAACCATCTTCGTTGTCTCATGTTCAAGTCTCGTTGGGTAAAAATATATTTCAAACTCTTGTGGTCCGTGAATATCTCACACCTTTCTCCGTGTAAGTAGTGTCTCCAAATCTTCAAAGCATGAATTACTGCGGCTAATTCAAGATCATGGGTCGGATAATTAATCTCATGTGTCTTCAACTGTCTAGAAGCATAAGCAATCACTTTACCACCTTGCATCAATACGCATCCCAACCCTTTGTGTGAAGCATCACTATAGATCACAAATCCTTCAGTTCCAGAGGGTATTGTCAGAATAGGTGCTCTCGTCAGTCGTGACTTCAATTCTTGAAAACTGTCCTCGCATTCCTGACTCCATTCAAATGTAACTCCCTTCCTCATCAATCTTGTCATAGGCAATGAAATCTTCGAGAAATGCTCAATAAAACGGCGGTAATATCCCGCTAATCCCAAGAAACTTCGAATTTCAGATACGGAAGTCGGTCTTTGCCAATTTAATACAGCTTCTATTTTGTGAGGATCAACTGATACTCCATTCTTGTCAATCACGTGACCAAGAAAAGTAATGCTAGGTAACCAAAATTCACATTTCTTGAATTTCCCAAACAATTGTTTTTCCCGCAGTCTCTGAAGTATCAATCTCAAATGATTCTCGTGTGTTACCTCACTTGGCGAATAAACAAGGATATCGTCGATGAACACTATCACAAAATCATCCAAATAGTCCTTAAAGACTCGGTTCATAAGATCCATGAACGCAGCTGGTGCATTAGTAACCCCAAATGGCATAACTAAGAACTCGTAGTGTCCATAACGCGTTCTGAAAGCTGTTTTCTCAACATCTTCGGCCTTCACTTTCAACTGATGATAACCCGATCTTAGGTCTATCTTGGAGAATACTTGTGCCCCACGAAGTTGATCAAATAAGTCATCAATTCTGGGTAGTGGATACTTGTTCTTGATTGTCAACTTGTTTAGTTCTCGATAATCCACACACATACGCATCGAACCATCTTTCTTTTTAACAAACAACACTGGAGCTCCCCACGGCGAAATACTTGGTCGAATGAAACCTTTATCAAGTAACTCTTGTAGTTGAACTTTCAGTTCCTTCAATTCTACTGGTGCCATTCTATACGGTGCTTTGGATACTGGTCTTGCGTCCGGCTTTACTTCAATGGTGAATTCAATTTCCCTCTCAATCAGGACGTCTGGTAAGTCATCTGGAAATACGTCTGGATACTCCCATACTACTGGAATGTCTTCTACTCTTGATTCGGTCGCTGAGACATCAGTCACTGAACATAGAAATCCATGACATCCCTTTTTCAATAACTTTCCCGCTCGGATAGCTGAAATCAAATATGGCGGCGGTATAACCCCACTTCCTTGAAAACAAAAGTTCCCATGTACTGGTGATCGAAAATTAACTTCTTTCCGTTCACAATCTATCGTAGCTTGGTTAAGAGCTAACCAATCCATCCCTAGAATCACATCGAAATGGTTCACCACAATCGGTATAAGGTCTACGGTCATCAACTTTCCACCTAATTTGATATCACAGTTCTTATATACAGTAGATGTCATTATTGCTTTACTAAGTGGCACAGCAATAGACAAATCATATCCTAACGGTGCCGATTTAACATTCAAATTTTCAACAAAAGCATGTGATACAAACGAATGCGTAGATCCCGAGTCAACAAGTATGCGTGCTAAGTGCGAACATACAAGCACCATACCTGAGACCACTATATCAGTAGCAGCCACGTCTCCAGGGTTCATCTGGAATGATCTTCCCTGACGTTGCTCTGTCCTTTGTCCTCCGTCAGTAGATTGTTTAGGCTTCGAACCGCTAGAAGCCATAGAACTAGCTCCTTGTTGAGAATACCTCCTTGGGCAATCCTTGGCTTGGTGCCCAAATACTCCACAATCATAACACTTGCCTCTCATGTCGGGTGTTGAATTTGTACTACCCCTGCCTTGGTTCCTGTTCTGGGGTTTGGTCATGAAACATCGACCTGTGTGTGGTCTGTTGCAAAGGGAACACAACGGTATGTTACTGGGTATTCTCTTAGAATCATTAAAACCCGAACTAGAGCTTCGTGAAAACGGCCTCTTAAAAGATCCACCTTGACTTCGGTCACCACCCTCATGACTTCGCTTTCCTTGGTGATTTTGTCTCGATCTCTCTATTCCACTTTCGGCTACTAGTGCCGTCTGCTGTACTGCTGCAACAGTCGAATGTTCGTAGGTTTCTACCCTCAAACGGATATTTTCCCTTAAGCCTTCTTCAAATTTCCTTGCCCTTTCTTCCTCTCCTGGCACAGAACCTTTACCAAATCTCAACAACGCATTATACTTGGAAGTATACTCTGTCACAGTCAGGTCTCCCTGCTTCAAGTTATCAAATTCTCTCTTCTTTGCGTTGTAGGCGGCTCGCGGAAAGAACCGGCGATTGAATTCCGCCTTGAACCCCTCCCAAGTAATCGGTGCCCCTTGATCTAGTACATTTACCCACCAGTTCTGGGCTTCACCCTTCAGCACATCACTGGCATTCTCAATTTTCTCTTTATCGGTCATCGGAATCGATCGGAAAATTCTCTCCATATCCATGATCCAATGTTCTGCGAGCGTTGGGTCGGGCGTCCCTTGAAATTCCATCGGTTTCTTCCGGACAAACTGTTCTGATATTGACCTCATACCCCTATTTTCAGGCGCATGTACTACTACTATCGGTTCTGGCTCCAATGGAGGTGTTGGAGGTAATCTGTCCGCTATATTCCGTATCATCTCTCCCATGTTCCCCATCATCTCTGCCATTTCATTCATTCGGCGAGTATGTGGCGATAATTCTCGCTCTTCGTCACTCATGATTATAGTCCTGTAGTTCTCAATGCATAAACACTATGCATGTACAACAATAACAATAGTATGTATGTAAAACAACATCCATATGCATCAAACATCTCTAAGATGCATGAATGCAATTGAAAACATGTGGCAATTCACTCAACACTCCACTCGTCGTCGAACGTTCCCAAAGTTTTGTTACCTCTAGCTCTGATACCAATAAATGTCACGACCCATCCCACTACGCGTGGAAATAGGACACGTGGCACGCCACCAAGGCTCATCCAAACATCATCTAATAATACGCAGCGGAAAGAACTTCTATAAAACAACCCTGGTAATTTAAAACTTAGGAAACGTTCCCTTCTGTGTTTGTAAAATACATTGAAATTAGAGTCATAAAAAGTTTTGGTCATTGAAACACATTCAAAGAAGATAGTTTTGAAAAACAGAGGTTCAGTCGACTTCCCAGTCGACTGCACTAGGGTCCAGTCGACTGCTCCGTCGACTGAGTTAAGCAGAACCAAAAATACAACATACTGCAAAGAGGTCCAGTCGACTGCTCAGGGAATCCGAGTCGACTGTGTTATGCAGAACTAAAATTAACATTTCTCATCAGGGGTTCAGTCGACTGATCAGGGAACCCAGTCGACTGCATTGGTTACTATTTGGATCAGTAGCTAAAATCTACAGTGCCTCAGTCGACTGATCAAGGATCCAGTCGACTGCTTCTCTTAATATAGACTTTCAGTGTCTCAATCCCACGAGATCCAGTCGACTGATCCTGGGTCCAGTCGACTGCTCCCCTGCTGGGCAGCCTGTGAAGAAAATAACAAGTCATGCTACTCAACACTAACAACAATCACAACCAACACCAATTTCCAACATACCAAACATCACTACAGACGTTCAATTACAAGATCACAATACTGAGAAACTAATCCATGATTCTATTACAACATTCTACAAGATTCAAATCCTTATACAAGTATTAGGATTAAAGCAAAAACATTTACAAAGAGATTCCCCCGGCGTTCATCGGCCTCACTCAACACACTTCTTCTTGTCTTTCTTCTTGCCTGCAATGGAGTACATCTCCACTGCTCAGCTATATGCTGAGCGTACAATTCTAAATGTATGCTTATATGACAGTTCATGGTTTAAGCATCTAAAACACATAGAAATAGTCTCTGGGGTGAGTGGTACGCATTCATCCGGTAGCGGCAAGTCCAAGCCTTAAACCGCGATGTCAATGGCAAGTCCAAGCCTACAACCATTACATCCCACAAGTGCCATGGCAAGTCCAAGCCTAAAACCATGCACAGTAGCCGTCGCTACCAAAATTCTCAAACATCGATAAGCTTACTCCGGCATGAATTTGCACCAAACTCCCCTTTGACCCAAGTAGACACATAACATGCTCACATAAACAGTTATACGTGCTTTTATCATAATTTCACGTGCATAATTAACGGGCCTAACTAACACATGAATTTCGCCCGGATCCAAGAATATCAAAAGTGATGTCCAAAACATGAAAATCCATATATTTCATAGATCTAGAATTCATACCTCGTGCGAATCTCTCCAAACTTTGAAGGATTGACTAGGAGGCTAAATAATCGTCGGATTTCGAATTTGGTACGATTCCTATAAGTTTTACCTGATTTTTCCCAAAAGTCCAAAATTAAGATTTTAACAAAACTTGGCCAAACATGACCTAAGTGGTATCAAAACGTAGGTCTTACCTCCACGAGTTCAAATCTGAAATCTGGAGAAAATCTGACAGACGGAAGGTTGTCAAACGGCGTCGCAAAGTCCGGAGCAACCAAATCTCCTTTCTCTCTCCTCTCTCTAGATATTTTTGGCAAGTTTGGATGAGAATGAATCTCATCCTTACTATTTATAGGCAAAAGTTATGGAAATTATGCTTACCTCCCCACGAGTTTCTCAAACTTCTAATTACCTCTCGAAACTTCGCACGCGTCCATTTTATGCCTTTACGAGTGAAAACTATAAATTTCAAAAGTTTCCGACTAAGTTTCGTTTGGATCCAAAATACGTCCGAAAACTATATTCTGTGGAATCTCTACACAACCTACCTTTTTAATTAACGTATCACTCACGTTCTCACCACAGTTCTCAAATCAATATATAACAATATCAAAGATTACTACAATTTACCAAACACATGTAAAATTTACTATTCACAAAATACCAGATAAAGTCAAATAACATTTAAGTCATATAAATGTCATTTAATCATGCCAATGCAACAGGTGTTACCAATTCCTCGTGTCTCCACTAGACACCTCACCGTTGACTCACAGTCAACCTCAATCCACCATTATCAATTAACATTGATAACCTCTCAATTTACAATTATGCATGATAAAACTATAAATTTTTGGAACGGGTGTGACATATGTTTTGCATCTACATTAAACATCTATTTATACATCGGATACATTATATATATGTATTAAAAAATAAAAAAAAATAAAACAATTATTTCCAAATTTCATGTAGTATTTTTTTGCTAAGAAAATTTTATGAGTAAATTTGTTAGTGGTATTATTATTTTATATAATATGTAGTTATATTATTTTAGTTTGTATCATGTATGTGTGTATATTTGTATATATAAGTATATTTATTTATATAAATTAGATATTGATGAGATTTGATATAGTTTAAAAAGAGATAAGGAAAGGAGAGAAAAAAAGGAGAGAGAGAGAGAAAAAAAGGAGAGAGAGAGAGAGAGAGAGAGAGAGAGAGAGAGAGAGAGAGAGATTGTTTATGTATATCTTATTAATTCAAGAGATAGGAAAAATATGGAGAAAAAAAGAAGAAGAATAATATAAAAAAAAAAATGAGAAAAATCATAGAGCCGTCACATGGCAAGCTTCTCATTTCACTTTAATATTAGATTTGACCCCCCAAAAGAAAATTACTCTAGAATCTATACGTGAAAAGGGGCCACACAACCCTTAAAATTTAAATCTAAGAAATATTGGCCCTAAAATTTTTCTGTCACATATAAGACACAAATGCACAGGCCAAGAGTTTAAGGCATGTTTGCCAAAGTATCAAACAAACTAATTATTTGATTTTACGGAAATCAGTTTATATTGATTTGACAAGTTATTTGTTTAAAAATTACTTTAATTCATAAACAGCAACAAATTTTTTAATTAAATAGTTACAAACCACGTGAAATCAATTTATTTATTTATTTTTTTTTAAAATTTTTTACGAATTGCAAAATTTATGAGTCTTCACAATGATTCCCCGAGCTAACACACACTAACCTAGTGGGGCTTGTTTGCTAAGTGAGTATAACTTGTTTTGGCGCTAAATTGGGTCTTATGCTCGATTGCATAGATCTAGAGTCCGTTTGGATTAACTGGAATATTAATAAACATTGCGTGCTTAAAATATTAAGTGATGAAATATTAAGCTATTAGGTGTCTGGGTAAGTTGAAATATTCATCACTTAGAAAACAAGAGTATTTGACAAACAAGATAAAAAGAAGTTATTGTTTCTATAAAATGACAAAAAATAATAACATGTAAGCATTATTTAACTCACTTGTTTCTGTTTCCAGGCATTCTTGTCATTTAACAATTTAAAAGTGAAAGTAAAGCGATTGTTTATAAAAACAATTTACTTTTTTCAGCTTAATTTTTCAGCTAATTTGTTTATATGTTGAAATCTTAAGTTAATCCAAGCACTTCTATTTTATAAAACAATTATTATTATTTTTTTTGGGGTCTCAAATATGCAGTTCATCACTTTGGGGATTGTATGGTAACGTTGTGATTTTTAATTTTTAATTTTTGTATTAATAATTTCCATTTTTCAGCTAACCCAAACGAGCTCCAAATGTTCTACTCCCACCTCTTCCTCTTGTAATAAAAAAAAAAAAGAGGGAAAAAAAAGTTGGCCCAATCATACGATAGAAGTAGAAACAAGAGAGGCCAAAAGGAATATATCAAAAATTAAAGGGGAATCGCTGCAAGAAAATTGTACATTTTTCGTAGGTCCTAGTTATAAAATATACTCTTGAAGTTTGATGATTGTTTCATTTTAGTCCCTATAATTTTAATTGCATCAATTTAGTTTATAGAGTTTTTAAATATAAGTAATGTGATCCAAATGTCCAATTTTTATGAGAAAAGTTGATAAAATTATGGGTTTTGTTAACATGTGCCCTTGGGGTATATGCTAAGGTTCCAAAATAGAAATTTGAATCCCATACCAGAGATTGAAACCCACAATGTACCCCTGTTTATTTATACTTTTAGAACCTTAACATATGCCCTAATTAGGGCACTTGTTAACAAACCCTAGAATTTACTCACATGTTTTGCACTGTCACGTGTTTTAGGCGTAAAAATAGAACATCGTCAATCTTTCCACTTACGTATCTGCGTTATTGGGCACAACAGTGGGTGAATTTTGTCAAATTTTCAAACATGATAGGAAAATTGGATCCTATCAATGCTTTTTAAAAACATTTTTTTTGCAGTGTCTTAGAACTCTAACCGACTCTGTGACGTGGACGAGATTAGTAGTGTAGATGTTAGTAACACACGCACACGCAAGGCGGGGCCAGACCCCACTTTAAAGAAATTGTCTACCTTGATCACCTACCTGTTAAGGAGGCTCGAAACCACAAACTTCTCATTGGGAAATATGGGTCCTGGCCAACTCGGCTAACTGAGTTGGTTACCAACATCTATTTAAAAACTTCAAAAACCAAATTAATGCAATTGAAACTACAACGACTAAAATGAGATATTGATCAAAATGAGACATAGACCAAATTTTTTTTAGGGGTATATTTTGTACTATTTAAAAGCCCTTTTTTTCGTTTTATTATGGGTTAGTTACAAAAACACCCGTTGTGGTTAGACCTTTTATTAGTTACTTCTGTATTTTAAATTTTATCACTAATACCCCATGTGGTCTGGACTAAAGTGAAACAATTACTTTTTCCATTAAAGTTAACGAAAAATAGATAAAAGTACAAACTTACCCATATTACTTGCTAATGAGAACACCCTTATATCAGTAGGGATGTCAAAAATGGCCCATCGGGCCAGGCCTTGCTCGACATTGGGCAGGCTTGGGCTTTGGCCCACGGGCTCCTTCTCTCTTTCGGGCCAGGCCGGGCTCAGGCTGGGCTTAGGGCCGAGCCTAAGCTGTCTTTTTTAAAATTTATTACTCTATCCGTCCCATTTTATGTGTCCCCTTTCCTTTTTGGGATGTTCGGGCCGGGCCCGACGGGCCATTTTGACATCCCTAGTGATATAAGAGTGTTTTGATTAGCAAGTAGAAAATACTTTTGCTCACCCAAAATTTGGTACACCAATGCTCACCCAAGCATCCCATTGGCCAATGCAGTGGGGCCCAGGATTAAACAATATTAAATAACATTTGTTTAATCCTGGGCCCTACTGCATTGGCCAATGGGATGCTTGGGTGAGCAAAAATGCTCTCTAGCAAGTAATAGAAGTAATTTTGTACTTTTACCCATTTTTTTTGTCAATTTTAACGAAAAAAATGACTGTTTCACTTTAGTCCAGACCACACCAGAGGAGATATTAGTGATAAAAATTTAAAGTACAAGGGGTAACTAATAAAAGGCCTAGCAATAGAGGGTGTTTCTGTAATTAACCTTTTTATTTTATTATCTCCACCGTCTATTAACCCCACGCGCTCATTCATGGCTTCTCTGTAAAAAACTCAACAACGAACAATTTGCATTTTGTGAAGAAGACAAGTACAAGTACAACCAACAGGTCAAAACCCTAATAGATATATATATATATATATATATCATACCTTCCACAAAAGTAAACGAATCAAAATGGCTAGACGAACCCTATCATCGGTCCTGAAACAACTATCCTCTGGATCAGCATCTGAACCTCATCATCCTCTCCTAGGGTTATTATGGTCGTCGTCGTCAACCCGATCGGTAACCTACATGCCCCGGCCAGGAGACGGAGCTCCGAGGCGCATAACCCTAATACCCGGGGAGGGGATCGGACCGACGGTGACCGGGGCAGTGGAGCAGGTGATGGAGGCAATGCACGCGCCGGTGTACTTTGAGAGGTACGAAGTACACGGAGAGATGAAGAGCGTGCCGACGGAGGTGATAGAATCGATTAGGAAGAACAAGGTATGCTTGAAGGGAGGTTTGAAGACTCCGGTGGGTGGTGGTGTGAGTTCTTTGAATGTTCAGCTCAGGAAGGAGCTCGATCTATACGCTTCGCTAGTCAATTGCTTCAATTTGCCTGGTTTGCCCACGAGGCACGAGAACGTCGATATTGTGGTCATTAGAGAGAACACGGAGGGGGAGTACGCTGGCCTCGAGCATGAAGTCGTTCCTGGTGTTGTCGAAAGCCTCAAGGTATAAAATTTTCTTTTTCTTTTTCTTTTCCTGTTGTTCTTCATTCATTCTTAATTAAACATGCATGGAATTGAGTACTAGTAATTATTTGCTGTTGATTTTATGAAACTTTCTTTTTAGGCTTCAATAATATTTCAGTTTTATCTAGTTTTCCCATCGAATATTGATTGATTGATCTTCGTGGAAAATGTTTGCGGGCTGTCTCCCCATGTCTTGATCAGAAGGTCCAAATAATATGTGAGACGAATTGGCTATTATATTCATTGTAGCCAAAAAGAAAAAAAGGCTGATATCTGTGGTTTATACCTCAAAAAGAAATTTTGTTTCCAAAGTAAAAATAATGTTACAATTTTTTTCACTTAAAAACTTCTATCCATTCCTTGCATATGTAGGGGAAAAGCACTAAATGTAGAAGAAACTTACAGCTAATAATGTCAAGAATTGTTCTAGAAATGACTAATGAGTGTATGATTCTGTAAGTTTAATATCAAGCGTGTAAAGTGGAGGATGATAAAAGTTGAAGATTGGTGGAAAAATTACTTAAAAGTTCAAACGGTTGCTGAAAGAAGATGATACATGGAGCTTAAGTTTTGAAGAGTAGGATTGAAATCTCTGAAGGTGAAAAATGCATTGAGTAAGATGGAATCTAGAGCACCCGTACCAGATGTTATTCCTATAGATGTTTAAAAGTGTTTAGAGGATGATGGAGTATCTTGTTCCAAATTATTTACTATGATCATAACTAAACAAGGTTGACTAGAAGTATGATAATATTTTACCAAGAGGGTATTTTGTCTCTTAATCTTTGTTCAAAGTCCGTACACATTATGTTGCCCAAGTCATTTCTGTATCTGTGATTGATTTCTCTATGGTCATAGGTCTGCTCCTTTTCAATCTTTAATTAACTGAAAGAATGTTTCAAGTGACTCTATTTCCTTTTTCTTTTTATTCTTCTTCTTTACAGTTTGTGAAATTCCATTTGTATATCTGTTTCTCATCCAGCGTTTTTGCTAGGTGATAACAAAGTTCTGCTCAGAACGTATTGCTAAATATGCCTTTGAGTATGCGTACCTCAACAATAGAAAGACAGTAACTGCTGTGCACAAGGCCAATATTATGAAACTTGCAGATGGTCTGTTTTTAGAATCCTGCCGGGAGGTTGCTAGCAAGTATCCCAGCATAAAATACAATGAGATTATTGTGGACAATTGCTGCATGCAGCTTGTTTCAAAGCCAGAGCAATTTGATGTCATGGTATGCCACTAAGGTCCAAAATATATTATTCTTTCTTGATTTTTCTGTGATAATAAGCTGTTGAGATTTACGTAAATCGGATGTAGCAAAATTGGAGTAAGGTCCAAAATGTTTTGTGTCAAGACTTAAGAGAGCCTCCTATGCTACAAGTATGGATGTGCTTGGCATGGATCTGGATGAAACTTGCAAAATCTATTTCTGACCAGATTTCTGCTTTTTCCCCAAAATGCCTTGAATCTTACGAGCTATGAGAATCAAAACACGCCTAAGAAGGGGAGAGATGAAGTATATGGATAGAATAACATAAATCTGAATTTCATTCTCTCCAAAAAAAGTTACTAACATTTAATTACAGCATAGGTATTTAGATTATCTTGGACGCCAAGAATCCATCCTTTGTGATTGATCACTTCATCCCAAGCAATTTTCCTTGATACTAATACTTCACTACAAGTAGCCCTTTATTTTTTGTATAGGTTCATTTCCAAGTAACCTCACCTTTAGGTAACTGTAATATAGTAATTACTTGGACTCTAATAAAAATGTAGAAGGGTCACATGACCATGTTTGACATGGTTTCAGGCAACACACATTAGACGTTCCTTAACAAGTGTCAGACACGCCAAAATCTTGTCCTACTTGTGCCTTCATTATCCAAAAAAACCTTGCAAAAAGCAAGCCTTAAGAAGGAATAAGGAAAAATGTAATGCACCTTAATTCTAATTTCTCCAAAAAAGGTCCAAAATTTTTTATTACAGCACACATAAATTTTGTAACCTACTCCTCAGGTAACTTGCTTAGTAACTTATTACTTCACTCCCAATTTCCTTCAATTTCAGGTAACTGTAATGTAGTAATTACTTAGTTCCTATTTAAAACCCATGGACGACTAAATCATATCTAATAGGATCCATAAAAACTACTCAATACTAGAGTACCCCGTGTTCCTAAAGTTATCTCTAGACAATAAACTATATCAAAAGAAATTTTGCCCAAATTGAATTGTTGGGTGCATCAAGAACCGAAGTTCGGACCATCAAAGATAAAATTATTGATGTCCTTCGGTCAACTTTGGCTTGAATGGTGGTGTTTTTCTATTTGCAAGTCATGCTCTTAGTTCATTGTGTGGAATGGATCACTATGGAAAAGTGGTGGAACTGCTTGGTCATTATTTTCTTGGTTTCCTAATTGAAGACGGAGTTGACGATGTTCAAGATGGAGGTTATGTCGAGTTAGATCGGAGATGCGCGCGTGTCTATAGGCTATAGCTGATTAACCACTTTGCCGATGTGGTTGAGGGCATTGCCAAATACTGTTCCACTGTCTAGCCAATTGAGACATTTTTTCCTTCAGTAATTTAAAGCAACAGGAAACCAACTTAGCAACTTGGCTTCTAGCAACAGAAACATGTCTTGGTGTATATAGAAGAATTTTAAATGGAAGAATTTTACAAAGTTGCACTATATTACCTGGAAAGTATTTCCAGCTGAGATGGACATAAGTGTAACAAGTGGAAATGTTCAATCGCCATCCAACATTAGAGGAACCCAGTGTTTATTCTTGATTGGATCAATGAGATCATCCTGGCTGAAGTTACTGGCGTGAAGCTGGTTTTGATGATGTCTGATAGTGCAATGTGAACAACCCTTCTGGTTTAGGGAGAGCACCGAAAGAATCCTTCCTCGTAAGTGTCTCCAGATATGAAGGCTTGGTTAGATTACTTGGTGCACTAATAAAATTTTGACCAAAGACTAGTTTGTCTGATCAAGTTTTTGAGCTAGCCTAGATATTTCTGCCGATTCCTCTCATTTTAGTATCTTCGAAGTATCTTTGGTGGTGATCTAGTGGATGGATCTGTCAAACGAGAAGGAAGAAAAATTTGTGACATGAAATAAGAATGTTGGAAATGAAACTAATTTAAACTATATTGTTTGGTTCAGCCTTTCATCTTCTGCACATTGAATCGAGTCTATGAAATTGTGGAGGTGTTCATGCATGGAGGCCTCTAAATACAGCCACCCTCTTAATTTTGGCATTCATTTTTTAGTGTTAACTGTTACATTATTGTTTCTATATAGCTTTGGAAATTGTCAAGATTTTTTTTTACTCCATCTCCTACATCACCCATCTTATTGATGTATGCTTTGTAGGTGACGCCTAATCTGTACGGCAATTTAGTGGCAAATACAGCAGCTGGTATTGCTGGAGGAACTGGTGTCATGCCAGGAGGTACACACATCATTCTCTAACCTTGATAAAGTTGTGACTGCACAATCTAATTAATAGTCATGCTACACGGGCATTAGGGGCCGACCTAGGATTTTTGGTTTTGGGGGGGTGGGTGCTCCTAAGATTATACTGCGGTTTGGGGGCCGTGCCCCGGTATACACAATTATGTGTAGAACTGTAAAATTGGTTTAACACCCCAAGTTTGGGGTAAATCATGTAATTTTAGGGGGCCTATTTCTAAAACTTGTAATATATTAATTATAAATCTAGAATTTTTAAAAGTTCAGGGGGGCCTGTGTCTAAAACCTATAAAATATTGTATGTTAATCTAGAATTTTTAAAAGTCCAGGGGGGCCTGTGTGAATTTTAGGAGGGCCTATTTGTAAAATTTGTAAAATATTTCATGTGATTCTGAAATTTCCAAAGTCCAGGGAGAGTGCCGGTGCCACCCCTGGCTTATACGTAGGTCCGCCACTGGCGGGCATGTTTCAAGCTAGTTGTTTTTACCTTCAAAAGGTTGAGTTTGGTGCAACATGGATTTGTTCAAAATGGATTGGTATCCTATATATTTTCAAGTTTCTAATCAGGGGGCTTTTGGTAAATTCAGGTAATGTGGGGGCTGATCATGCCGTATTCGAGCAAGGTGCTTCAGCGGGAAATGTGGGAAATGAGAAGCTAGTGGAACAAAAGATGGCAAATCCAGTGGCTTTGCTTCTCTCGTCAGCCATGATGTTGAGGCATCTCCAATTTCCTTCGTTTGCTGATCGATTGGAGACTTCGGTCAAGCGTGTAATCTCTGAGGGCAAATACCGGACTAAAGATCTTGGTGGTGTCAGCAGCACCCAAGAGGTTGTCGATGCCGTCATTGCAAATCTGGACTGAACCAGAAAACCATCTTCTAATCCTTTTTGAGTGTTCTTATAAGTTGTACGGTTCGTGCTAGAGATTTTTATAGCCCCACTATCATAGCAATTTTTTGTTCCGTATAGATATGTTTTCCGAGCTGCAGCATTTCAGATGAAGTAGTGCTGCTTCTTCTGAATAATCCAGGTGCACTGATTCGAGTTGGGAGATGCTTTAATAATAGATTTACTTATTTCGTACGAGTGGAATGCATCGATGGTTGTCTGTGGGTCGACTTGACGTTTTTTAAGCTGCCCTGTTGTTGATATGCCGAATTGGATTATGATCATATTATTATTGAGGAAGTGTAGATTCCTGTAAGAAACGCCCTCTCTCTCTCTCTCTCTCTCTCTCTCTCTCTGTGTATGTGAAACTGATTAGAATTAGTAGGATGAGGCTCAATAAATTTGTATTCAGTTGGACTTCAAACCTTCAATGGAGACTTTGGTTTGACGTAGCCAAGGAGTAAAAGCTCTGTCTCCTCAGCAGGGGGACGCCTGAGAATTTCTTGCCACTCAGGTATGTATTATGGAGTGTTACTTATATTTTATTTCATGTTAGTAGTTGGGTGTTGTATTATAGACGACTCAATTGTATGAACTATGAAGCATAAGTTTCTAAACGTGAAAAAAACCGAGAGATTTCCTTTGGGGTTCTTAGTTCTAATCACAAGAAGAGACATGCTCCTGTTTGGACATGACTTTTGCTTCTGCGAATGCAGATGATTGATTAAAACTTCTCAGGGTAGTTTTTGGCCAATCACAAATTTCTACGAGTGAATTGCAAAAGCTTTTTAGTCAAACAGTTTTTATTATTGCTTTTGGAGCTTCCAAATCACTTGTGAATGTTAAAAGCTGTCTATGTCAAAACGGGACAGATTATCGTGCCATTAGAACAGCTAAGGTGAACCGGTCTGAGTATTGATTTTCCCGTCTACAAAACGCCATCCAACAATGCATCATCAGATGATTTCAATTTCTCAGATTTTTGACGAAGGGACCTATTGAACAGTTTTTGGCTGCCGACCTCGAGATCTTCCATTATTAAGCAAAAACAATGTTCGTAAGATTGAATCTATATTTTGTCCCAAAAAAAAAAAAAAAAAAGAGATTGAATCTATATGTTTGGCCATCAATTTCATAGTTAGAGTCAAGAAGTCAAATTTGGCATGCTCCATTTATCATACATATCTGTTGATAGTGGCCTTTCTTTTCTTTTCTTTTATTTATTCTTTTTATTCTTTTTTTTTTTTTTTTGTTTTATACTTTTTTTGGTCTTTGATTTTGGTATGTAATTTCTTCACACCATCATCAGGAAGTTTTTTTACTTCTGAGGCTCACCTAATACACGAAGTGACTGAAAGTAATATTATACATATATTTTTCAGTAAATATGAAACCTAGTTCCAAAAGTTATTTGGGCCTGATTGGCAACACTTCTGCAATTACAATTCCAATTCCAGTTGCAGGAATTTACTATTGTCAAAAACATTTTTTGGGTTGCTTCTTGCAAATGCAAATTTTTGCGTGTTGTCAAACCAGATTGGCCACCTCGAAAGTCGAAACCATGTTTGGCTGTTCCCAGACGGAGTCCGTTTGTCCGGACTTATGCTTATGTGATTTTTATTGTGATTGGTAGATCTACTTAGAAAATAGAACGGCTTAATATGTTTTCGGTGTTTAGTTGATAAGTTGCGCAACTGATCAAACATAGACAGAATCGTGAAAAGCACCTCTCCACCTACTTTGGTGTAAACACATATTCCCTCCCTCCAGGAGTTTGCGAAACTCTTCAGTATCAGTAATATAAAGAATTTTAAACATCGTTTGAAAGAGGAGAAGTTAGATCATAAACTTATTTCAAAATGCTAATATTTCGTGTGGGTTTATTTCAGGGCCGGCCCTCAGATGATCAAAATTGGCCGAGGCCTCAAGCGAATTTTCAAAGGGGCCAAAAAAATGAGGCCTCTTAATTTCATTGAAATTATAAAAAAAAAAATAGGCCTAAAATTGATAAGTTTCATAGAAATTAGAAAGAAAATAGGCCTAAAAATGATAAGTTTCATAGAAATTTAATAGAAATTAGAAGAAAATAAGCCTAAAAATGATAAATTTCATAAAAATTAAAAAGAAATTAAGAAAAAAATAGACCTAAAAATGAGGTCTAAAGTCGAGGCCCCATGCGATTGCTTTGAGAAATAGGCCCAGGGCCGGCCCTGGTTTATTTCCGAGTTCTGTCCATACATAGGAGCTTAATAGAATGAGGAGCTTGTCTTAAATCTAGATCGAAGTTCTCCACCAATTAAAATCGCAGATCTTTCATCGTGATTTAGACAAACAAACACCTAGAAACTACATTTGGTGCATCGATCTGAGATTTTGACCTACTAGTGGAGTGTCACACTCACTATGTGAGTGTAAGTAGTAAAAAGAAAGTGGAATAGGTAGTTAGGAGAAGTTATTTTATTTAAATTTTTGTAAAATGACATTTTAGTACTATTGTGAAAATATTTTAATTAAGAAATTTTATAAGTTTTATTGTAATTATTGAAGTGTGCTAAATACTTTTTGGTACCCCTCCCTTTCTCTTTCTATATAAGTATAGATAAATCGCAATTTTATGTATGTATATATATATATATATACATATATATGGAATTAAGGGCTTCACTATAGACCCACACCGTCAATTCCATTGTGTGTAGAACTGCAAAACAAAAAACAAGTCAGTGGTCTCAGCCAAAACAAAATAAAAAAAACAAGTCAGTGGTGTTTTTAAAGCCTTGTTCGTCAGTTAGATACCACAATTGGCTCAAATATAAGGGTAATACTTGGGGCATAACCAAAGCTACAATTTTTTTTGCATAATTTTTATTTTGTGTCTATCTCTCTTTTGATGGGTCTCACAGTGCCAGTGACCCTACAGTGCCCACTAGGAGAGAGATAGACACAAAATAAAGGTTGTGAGCAAAAAGTTGTGGCTTTGGTTGTGCCCCAAATATTACTCCAAATATAATAGTCCAGAATCCAGATGTGATAATTGATAAGGTAGCATGTATAATTATTTTTCGTCAAACTTTCGTTTATGATATTCCTTTATTATTTTATGTCTTTTGCGATAAAAAAAAAAGGGTAAATTACACTGACCTCCCCTGAGGTTTGACGAAATTACACGGACCTGCCCTGTATATTGAAAAATTACACCGACCTCCCTTGAGGTTTGACTTTACGTTACAAGGACCACCCCTCAGTTAGTGGGCTTACGGAAATTGAGACAGAATATGCTGATGTCACCAATTTTTGGTACCATAATACCGAGAATACCCTCAATGACATGAATAAAACCCAACACCAAACCCATTAGCTTTATTACCCACTCTTCCTCAGCAAAAACAGGTCTAGGGCAAGAGGTATGTTTCTTCCTCTCTACTACATATGTGTGTGTATATATACATATATATCTATATATATACATATATACCTCTATATCTACAATGGAAAACTTCATCCCTCCTTCTCTCTCTCTCTCTCTCTCTCTCTCTCTCTCTCTCTCTTTCAAAAGATATACAGAGATATGTTGTACTCTCTTTCTACCCCTTTGTCTCTCTCTCATGACATCAATTTGATTTGTTGCAGAATGTCATCTTCATGTACAAATTTTAGCAACTTGGGTGAGGTTGGAGAACTTAGATACCAAAACAAGACATGTAAATGTGACCTGCGATGCACCATCAAAATTACCGAGTCAAATGAGAAGAACAATAAAGGGAGGCTGTATTATGTTTGCTCAAATGGGAGCTGTAATTTTTGGAATTGGTGCAACCCAGTATCCCCCAACATAATCGCAACATCGGCAACAAGTCAATCAATTAATCACCGGAATATTGAAAGGACAGAGCACGGAATTGAGAGAGGGAGGCGAGATGATAATCTGTTGGCTTCAGTGAAGGTGTGGGTTATTCGAAGTACTGTCATATCCCTATTATCTTTTGTCATAGCAGTGGCAGCTTTGTTGAAGTGAATTTATGTTGTACTGTGTTTTTGGTTTTGGTTGTTGCCCTCAATTTGGTTGTAATGTGTAATGTGAGTATGTGTGGTAGAGGGTTAAGTATGCTAGCTAGTAGTTCTTGACTGGAATGGGAAAATGAAAATGTATTTAGGTTATGTAATGACAGTAATGTGATGAATGTGAACGAGTATCCATTAACTTCTAACAAGCTAGCACTATTTTTTTTTCTCAGCAATTGTGAATAAAGATCATGTCCAGAAAATACGTAATTCCAAAGAGAGCATGTCCATGAAAACAGTAGAAGCACATATAAAAGGCCACAAAAGAACATGATTACCCAAAAAATGCCATATATAATTATCCAAAATGCCATATACCCATTAACTTTCAAACTGCCAACATGTCTTTACCTATTGTCAACATACTTTTACCCCAAAAATACATAATATTGTCAACAGACCTGTACCAATAAACAACTTTCCTATCATATATGCAAAATATGCACACTACATACCCCTTTACAAATATATCCAAAATATGCACACAAGCAGTTATATAAAGCAAAACACAAGAATTCCCCCCCCCCCCCCCCCCCCCCCCAAAAAAAAGTGTGCTATCCAATAGGTGTCCCAAAAAAATAGTGTGCTATCCAGTCCTATTCCCCAAAACAAGTTGCTAATTCTGTTGCATGAAGGTTCCATCCCATCTAACTGGTTGAACAGAAGAGGACTGGGTACCAGGTTCTTGCATAGAAGATGACTGGGTACCATTGCCTCCTCTCCCTCCAACAGAACCCCTCCCTCTTGCAACATCAGCCATTCTTCTTCCAGAATTTCCTTCTATACCCCTCCCTCTTGCAACAGCAGCCATTCTTCTTCCAGAATTTCCTTCCATACCCCTCCTTCTTGCAACTACAGCCCTTCCTCTTCCAGAAATTTCCTCAGCACTACGCACTTGGTTCACTTGGTTGGCTTCCACATTTGGCACCTGGAAATTCTGTGATATAATTGGCACTTGGTTCACTTGGTTGGCTTCCACATTTGGGACTTGGATGGTCTGTCATGTAATTGGCACTTGGTTACTGAACAAGTATAAAACCATAAAAAAAAAAAAAAATACACAAAAATATTAGAACTTAAAGATAGGAAAATCGGCAATTGCCTGATTAGTATTGCTTGATCCCCCAACTGGTGCTCTTTGGCACGACCGTTTATTGTGCCCCAAATGTTTGCAAATCTTGCATCTTACAGTTGATGACCTTCTAGATGTAGTAGTCCCAGCAGCTGGTTCGTCGTGCTCTCTGATCCTACTTTTCCTAGGCCTCCTAGGTAATCTTCTTAGCCTTGGTGGTTGTATTGGGTCAGTATCATCAGGAGTCCATAGTCTTTGATCCACAATTGGATGGATCATTCCCCCATAATCCTTCATATATGTGTCCTTTGAATAGCATGGATCACAATATTTCTTAATGTCGTACCTCCTGTAAGCAATAGCAGCTGCTACATGCTTACAAGGGACCCCTGATATTTGCCAACCTCTGCAATTACATGTCCCCTTGGTTAGGTCCACCACATTTTTCAAACCTACATCATCAACAACCTCATACTCTTCCCCACCAGCAAATATTACCTTGCACCCCCTTGAATCTTCTATGCATTTGTTTAGCTTTTTTCGTATATTTTCTGTTACATAAGTTTCCCATGAACATGCCTTTTGAAACCTAAGTTGTATTCTCCCCATTAGCTTTTTCCGTATCCCCTCTAACATGGTAAGTACTGGCTTAGACCTATAGTGGCCTACCCAGTTGTTGAAAGACTTTGTGAGATTGTTTGTGACATGATCATTCTTCAATTTTTCATCAAATGCATGACGGCACCATGTGTGGATTGGATTCTTCATCAACCAAGTATAGGCCTCTGTAGACAATGATTTCAAGCTTTCCATACTTTCATTGGACTGTATCTGGTTGTGTGATCTGGCAGCCTTCTAGAAGTATTTTCTCAGGAGCAAACCAGGGTATTTTACTTTGAAGTTACTGAACAAGTGACGACAGCAACGACGATGACTCGCATTCGGAAATACCTCTGTAATGGCTGGTCCAAGACCCTGCAAACAGTTTCAATTTATAGGATGCACTGTTAGTAACTGGTTTAAATGGAAAATTAGTATTCGATAAAAAAAATAGTGAATATATTGCTAACTTTTTGCTGGTCTGACATGAAACACCATGGGATTGGTTGATCCCCACTAATTGCATTCTGCAAGTGGTATAAGAAGAAGCTCCAGCTGTGCCTTCCCTCACTTTCTACTACCCCAATTGCCAAAGGAAAAAGGCCATTGTTCCCATCTAGTGCAATGGCTGCCAATAGCACACCCCCATAAGTCCCTTTCAAGTGGCAGCCATCAAGACCAATAAATGGTCTGCATTCTTTCAAAAACCCAGTCTTCATGCACTCAAATGTGATAAACATTCTCTTAAACATGGGGTTGGCTCTAATTTCAGGCCTCTCACACTCAATGTTAACTACGCTCCCAGGATTGGATTTCAAAATTTCATTAGCGTACATCCGAAGCATTGTGTAGGAGTCCTCATGATTTCCCTCAAGCTCGTCAACACACCTTCTTTTAGCTCTATACAGTTGCATTTTATGAGGTTCTATCCCAAACTTCTTATGGACAATAGCTTGTAGAACATCAGATTTCATTTCTGGATTCTCCTTTAGTTTGTGACCTAGTTTTTTGGCAATCCATGTAGACGTGGCTTCAGGATTGGTACTAAGCCTCACACATGTATGGCAGCCATTGTATGTCTTGATTTTGAAGGTCACACTATCAGGAAGAGGAGATGCATGAATCCTCCATGGACAACCTATTGCAGCACAATGACATGTAATTCTGGCCTTTTCATTCTTATCCCTAACAATCTTGAACCCTTCTTGGATAGTGAAGTCCCTTAACACTTCCCTAAAATGATTAACATCCCCAAACAGGAGACCCTTTTGCAACACAATCTTAGAGCCTTTACTTTTTTCAAACTACTTCCCATACTTTGTTTGATCATATGCTTTCGCCAACCCTTTTGACCTCTTCGGCCTTCTCATTTCTTCCTCACCAGAACTACAAATTTCACCATCATCTCCAGAGTCATAATCAGATAGACAACTCTCATTGCCCTCTAGTATGTCTTGATTTTCTTGGTTGCCTTCATTGCACTCATTTTCTTCTACTAACCCATCACCATCAGCACTTACACTACTATCAGACTCACTATCACCTTCCCCATCCCACTCCTCATCTTCAGTACTAAATCCCTCCACCTCATCATCTTCAAACCAATCCACACCATCCTCACCATTTTGATTATCCTCTGCATTATCTTCCAAACCTTCCATATTATCCTCAGCACCTTCATTAACAAGCTCCTCATTGGGTTGAGGAACTTCAGCATCATTCCCATTTTCATTTGTATTCCCTTCTTCTCGAACATACAAGTGAATGTACTTATGGGTTTTATACAATTCAAACATCTTTAGGACATCACCATCACTAGCAACAACCATTAAGTCATTTGACCCAGGCATATAACAACTGAACGTTATGGTCACCCCCAATTGTGAAGGATTATGAGGCAATGCAACTTTACACACATCCGACATTAAATCAAAGAAACAATACATATCTGGATCCACATTTTCTATACTACGTAAGGTTGATAAGTAGTGCACTAGTATGTCGTGCAGATCAAATGCCATTTCTGAAAGATTCAAAAAAAATTGAAAAAGAAGTTAATTAGAAACCCTACTTTTTAAAATCGCAATAGCAGTAGTGAATCGTCTAAACCCAAAATAGAAATTTTTTAACACTAAAAAAATCGAAAACCCTAGTTCATCAATCACCAATTTGAAAACCCTAGTTTTCCAAATCGCATAAAATTTGCATTTGTAAGAACTCTTATTTTTACATATCATGTTTTTAATAAGAGTTCTTACAAATGCAAATTTGATACAGTTAGAACTCTTATTTTTACATATCATGTTTTAGACGAACCTAATAAAATTAATTTTCACATAATATTCACGTATGAGTTATTGAATTTTCACGTAATATTCACGTATACCAAGTTGATATGTTGTGAGGAAAAAAAAATCGAATGTTCACTTTGTTCTTAATGAGAGTTTTAGTGAAATTTCACAAGAATTTTGCATTTGTTTGGGTTGAAAAACTATGTTTTATAATTGATTTGTGAAATTTGATTTTTTTTAAACGAAATATGCATTGTAATGTGAAAAAAAAGAGAGTGAAATTTCACTTGGCATACCTGAATATTAAGTGAAATTTCACTAAACTCGTGCATGAAAATTAAGTAAAATTTCACTTAAATCGACATTTGAGGGACTTGTTAACAAACTAAGTATCAAATTGAACTTTAAACTTTAGAGAGTTGCTTCTAGTGACTTTTGGGATAGTTAGTTAGTGAAGTTTCACTTGCCAAACAAGAAAACTAAGTGAAATCTCACTGAACAGGTATACGAATGTTAAGTTTAACTTCAAGTTTTTCAAGAAGAAGACATGTACGGGTTCAGTGAATTTTCACTTAATTTTTATGTATGTCAAGTTTATATGTTTTGAGAAAAAAAAATTAAAAAAAAGACGAATAGCAAAAAAGTCATTGCTACCACATTAAGGCTTAGTTTGGCCCCATTTTGGTGCTTCTCCTTTTTTAAAGCACAATTTCATGTTAATTCATTTGGTAACTAGTTTATGAGATTTGCAAAAATGAAACTTATGACTTTTTTGGGGAGAGTTTTTAAAACCTCTAGAATTGAGTGAAATTTCACTTAATATTTTATGTGTATGAATTGAAATTTCATTTATTATTTATGTATGTAAAAACATGAAAATCTTTTTTTTCAAAACATATCAACAATAAATTTAAAAAAAGACGAATTTTAATAAGAATTCCTGCATTTGTTTTGGTTGAAAAATTGTGTTATATAATTGATTATGAAATTTGCTTATTTTGAACAAAACATGCATTGTTTAAAAAAAAAAAAACAAATCACCATGCCTACATGAATATTTAGTGAAATTTCACTTAACTCGTACATGAACATTAAGACTTAGTTTGGCCCCCCATTTTGGTGCTTCTTCTTTTTTTAAGCACAATTTCATGTTAATTCATTTGGTAACTAGTTTATGAGCTTTGCAAAAATTGAACTTAGGACTTTTTTGGGAGAGCTTTTAAAAGCTCTAGAATTGAATGAAATTTCACTTAATATTTTATGTATATCAAGTGAAATTTCACTTATTATTCATGTATATAAAAGCATGAATTTTTTTTCTTCTCAAAATATATCAACAATGGTACTAGTTTTGTAGCTCTTGTCGACACGATTCCAACGGTATAAAATTTGCGAAAAATTGAGTTATAGGTCAAAAATTATGGATGTTTAAAGTTTAAAAATATTTTTCGAAATTAGAAATAATACGGTACACGCTCGCACAGTGCGAGCAGCTTTGGAGAAGACGCGGGTGGGGTGATGGTGGTTGTGGTTGGAAATTCTATGGTACACGCATTTATACTGTGCGAGCACCAAGTGTCAACTTTTTATCCTTTTTGTTAAGTGACTTTCTAATTTGTATTTTAGCTTAATAAATAGTGTACTAAGGTTTTTTTGGTAAATGCCCCATATTTTATTCATAAAACTATTGTGAAGATCAAGATATGGAAGCTTAGTTATGTAGAACCACTCGCGTTGGGCCCGCTCAAATAGTGGTGGGTGGTTTATATTTTCTTTCACAACTATCATAAGATGTACAGTACTACCCAATGCTCACCAAGCGTTGAAACTGTAACTATATGGTGTTATGCTTTTATTTTTTGTCATGAATTACAGATTGTGGGAATGAAGTGTTACTGATTTTTGTTAACTCATATTAGTTGTAACTAATTGGACATGTGTCAAATTCTCATTGGTAGGAGCAAATTGTTGGTTAATTCGGTTTTACAAAGGAGGTACTGTTAAATAGGCTGAAATGTATCATTGTAGGTTTATGCAATTTGATAATGAAAATCTGTTCCCCTCTCTATAGTTCTCTGCCTTCTCTCTCTCTCTCTCTAACGTCATCTTCTTCCTCAATTATTCTCTGAATCTCATCTTATTTCCTTCTATCTGCTTAATTCTCTCTCTGTTCCCCTCTTGATTGTTGCAGTAAGGAGTTGATTCCTTACAATTGGTATCAGAGCATGATCTTGACACCTGATTTTTCTATCTTCTTCTCTCTTCTACCTCTGATTCTTCTTTTCTCTTTTGAATCCTGTAATTCTCTTCATCTTCTTCTTTAATTCAACTCCTTTATTCTCTCTCTATTTCTGTTACAAGTTTTGGCATTACGGGTGTTTGATAAAATGTCAGTGAGAGAACTTCCTTGGGAAATTTCGCCTGCCAGGGATCCAAAGAATTTTGACACATTCGATAGTATCTCAGCCAAGTTAGAGTACATGTTGTGGTGCCTTCAGAATAAATTCTTGGACAAAGAACAAGAGACCGTGGTCAAGCCCAAATTTGTGTCACAAGGGGCTGAGTCTGTGCATAAGTATGTAGCCAGATTTGAGGAATGGAAATCAAAGGTTTGGGCGAGAGAATTGGGTGTTCCTGAGAGTTACTTTGTATCAGTCTTCATTAGTGGGTTGAGGAAAGAAATCAGAGTCTTGGTACAAGTATTAGAGCCCCAAAGCGTGTCACATGCATGGGCCATAGCTGCGCTACAAGAGACCAATCTTCAGTCCATTCACAAGAAACCAAAGGTTGGGTTAATACCCTCTTCAACTGAGAAGAATTCATCCATTTCTCTGCAAAATTGTGACCTTAGTGGCCAGAAATGGAAGGACAAAGTGGCTCCAGAAAATGGGTTGCTGAGGCCTACTGATTATTTCTCTCGAGAAAACCAAGAAACTGGGCCTCAAATTGGGATAAACTTGGAGGAAAATGTGGTACTAGATAAGGAAGAACTCAGCAACAGTTGGGCTACAGAAATTGATGCCGTTCAAGTCACTCAAAAGGACAAAGAAAGGGAACTCGAAAAGGATCAAGGGTACTCCTTAAATTCTGGACAGCAAAGTAGCCAAATTGAGATATATTTTAGTGCGGAATTAGCACCAGAAAATGAGTTCCTTGTTCAAACTTTTTCTTCCAAAAGAATTAATCCACCAAGAGTTGATAAATTACACACTGAATTCAATTTCGGTGCTGAAAATTTTGTTCATTATAACGTTGGATTGATCTCTGAAGTTGTTATAAAAGAGAAAGGTTTGAAAAACAAAGAGAATCCATGTTTGGGTGAACCTAAGGTAGAAGCAATTTCTGAAGTTAAGACCTTGGTGTTAAGGATCACTAATTGGGTTGGTAACAAGATCAATGAAGACCATGAGTTTTCTTCAAAATTTGTAAAATGTGAACTTGTGGCAAGTGCAGATGATCAGGAAAATAGTATAATAAAATTGGCTAGTATGCAATGCTTCATTGAGGAGTTAAAGTTCATCATCAAGAGGCCTGACCCAGGTGGTACCATTTGGGTTCTTCTTACTACTCTCCCCACTTCATCCTTGAGGACAAGGATGTTTTCCACGGGGGTGTATTGTCATGAATTACAGATTGTGGGAATGAAGTGTTACTGATTTTTGTTAACTCATATTAGTTGTAACTAATTGGACATGTGTCAAATTCTCATTGGTAGGAGCAAATTGTTGGTTAATTCGGTTTTACAAAGGAGGTACTGTTAAATAGGCTGAAATGTATCATTGTAGGTTTATGCAATTTGATAATGAAAATCTGTTCCCCTCTCTATAGTTCTCTGCCTTCTCTCTCTCTCTCTCTCTAACTTCATCTTCTTCCTCAATTATTCTCTGAATCTCATCTTATTTCCTTCTATCTGCTTAATTCTCTCTCTGTTCCCCTCTTGATTGTTGCAGTAAGGAGTTGATTCCTTACATTTTTCAATAAAACTAGTCGATAAAAAATTTCTCTAAATCGGACCTTCTAGAACAGAAAAAAATAGAAGTTAATTTTGGAATGGTATTTATATTCATTGATTTTTTTTACCTTCTAGATTGGGATACAAGACTTGATTTGATTTGAATTTTTTTACATTCTAAATTAAGTTGGCATTTTCTACAAGCCAATTTGTAGAAGGATATTTTATGCTATCAAAACTCAAAAAGAAAATCCGACGCTTAAACAAATGACTGATCAATTGATGAGTAATTTAATTGTGCAATCTATTTTGACACCGTAACAAGTTTCAGAATGATCCCACTAGAAATTTTTTCTAGAAATTTAATTGTGCAATCTATGTGCTCGAGTACATGAAATATTGAATACCATTAATAAAAAAATAAAATAAAATAATTTTTATTAATTAGAAAAGAGAGAAAAGTCATCATGTACAAAATAGTTATGTAAAAACTACTTATTTGTTTGGGCAACAAATAAACTATCACCTGGAGGTGGAATATTAAATTCAATTGAAAATGTCATGAGATGTAAGTGGTGTTTTTAAAAATGAAAGGAGGTCCCTCGTTCATCAATTACCCAGGTCAGTGCAATTTGCTATGGGAATTGTTATTGTCACTTCATCATTGAACTAAGGCATTTCATGGTATCACTCTCAGAGCATGTGGTACCATGTATGAATGCATGACATGCATAGTACCACATGCATTAAGAGTGGTACCATAGAGTGTCTTGGTTCAATGATAAAGTGGCAATAGCATCACCCTTTGCTATATACACATAATATATATATATATACATATTATTAGAGTTAGCTATTAGAATTAGTTTTATTAGCTTTAATATATAGTTTAGTCTTTTACTTTATATTAGGGTACTACTTTATACCTAGATATATTATGTCACACCCGTTCTAGAAATTTTATGATTTTGAAAATGCATCCTTTGAGATTTTGAAATTATTAATGTTATTAATAATTTGAGTTGAGGTTGACTGTGAGTCAACGGTAAGGTGTCAGTGAGGACACGGGAACATGGTAGTTCATATGGCATGAGCATGAGTAAATGGCATTTATATGATTTAAATGTTATTTGACTTATATGGTATTTTGTGAATAGTGAATTATACCTGTGTAGTATAATTTCTGGTATTTTTCGGTATTGGTTGTTAACATTTTGAGAACGTTGGTGAGAACGTGAGTGATACGTTAATTAAAAAGTTAGGTTGTGTAGAGATTCCACAGAATATAGTTTTCGGACGTTATTTTTTTTGGACCAAATGAAACCTAGTCGAAAACATTTGGAATTTATAATTTTCACTCGTAAAGGCATAAAATGGAGATGTGCGAAGTTTCGGGAGTTAATTAGAAGTTTGAGGAACTCGTGGGGAGGTAAACGCAATTCCCAAAGAGTTTTTCTATAAATAGGTGGGGGATGAGATTTCATTCTCATCCAAAACTCACAAATATCTAGAGAGAGGAGAGAGAAAGGAGATTTTGTTGCCACGAGCTTGCCGGCGACATACGACGACCTTCCGTCCGTCAGATTTTCTCCAGATTCAAGATTTGAACTCGTGGAGATAACACCTACGTTTTGAAACTACTTAGGCCGTGTTTGGCCAATTTTTGTAAAAATCTTAATTCTAGACTTTTGGGAAAAACAGGTATAAACTTGTAGGAATTTTCTCAAATTCGAAATCCGACGATTATTTAGCCTCCTAGTCGATCCTTCAAAGTTTGGGGGAAATCGCACGAGGTATGAAGTTCTAACTTATGAAATATAGAGGAATACATGTTTTATATTTCGATGACGAAATTGAGATCCGGGCGAAATCCATGTGTTAATTATAGGCCCGTTAATTATGCACGCGTTAATTTGTGAAAAGCATGTCTAAATTTACGCGAGCACGTTGAGTTGTCTATGTGAGTCAAAGGGGAGTCTTATACAAATTCATGCCGGAGTAAGCTTCTCGATGTTTGAGAATTTTAGTAGCGACGGCATACTGTGCATGGTTGTAGGCTTGGACTTGCCATGGCACTTGTGGGATGTAATGGTTGTAGGCTTGGACTTGCCATTGACATCGCGGTTTAAGGCTTGGACTTGCCGCTACCGGATGAATGCGTATTTTCCTCCCTAGAGACTATTGATATGATTTATGAGATTAAAGCATGTTTTGTCATATATTTCATATGTTAGACTTGTACGCTCAGCATAAAGCTGAGCAGTGGAGATGTACTCCATTGCAGGTAAGAGGAAAGACAAGAAGAATCGTGAGGAGTGAGGCCGAGGAACACCGGGGAACCACATTTGTATATGTTTTTGTTTTAAATGCTAAAACCTTGTGTAAGGATTTGAAATTGTAATAGTACGTTGTAATAGATCTTTGGATTTGTTCTGTAATATGGTAATTCTGTATTTGAACGTCTGTAGTTAAGTTTTAAATGTTGAAAATCAGTTGTGATTGTATTGGTGTTGTGTGGAGAAAACATGAGTTGTTAATTATCAACACAGGGCTGCCCAGCAGGGGAGCAGTCGACTGAACCCAGGATCAGTCGACTGGATCTCGTAGGATGGAGATACTGAAAGTGAATAGTAAGAGAAGCAGTCGACTGGACCCTTGATCAGTCGACTGAACCACTGTTGAATTTGGCCACTACTTTGATTAATGATAAAACCAGTCGACTGGGTCTACAGATTAGTCGACTGGACCCCTTTTGAAATGTTGCATTTTGGTTCTGCTTAACACAGTCGACTGGGGACCTGGATCAGTCGACTGAGCAGTCGACTGGGTTCCCTGATCAGTCGACTGAACCTCTGTTTCAAAACTGAGTATTTTGGATGTGTTTCTAATTGGCCAAAACTTTTTTTATAACTCTGATTTCAATGGATTTTACAAACTCAGAGGGTAATGTTCCCTAAGTTTTAAATATCCAGGGTTGTTTTAAAGTTCTTTCCGCTGCGTATTGTTATATGATGTTTGAATGAGTCTTGATGGCGTGCCACGTGTCCTATTTCCGTGCGTAGCGGGATGGGTCGTGACATATTATTATTGTCTCTTTCTTTTCTATTGTATTCATTCATTCAGTTTTTGTGTTATGAGAAAACTCTAGCTCTCTTTTCTCTTTTTTCTTTGTTGTTTTCTTAATTATTTGATATATTCACATATATAAAAATAACAAAACAAGATATGAAAAGATTTGATCTATTAATTTTCTCAGCCCGATCCGTCAAGCAAGCGCAACCATGGCATTTCTTGTACTGGTTTCTCAAAAATAAAAAAAATAAAAAATAAAAAAAATTCATTTCATATAGTTCTCTATCATTTGACACTACAGTTTTGATAAAAATTTTGAAATCTGTGGGAAAGAAAATAAGAAAGAGAGACATTAATAGAGAGAGAGATGTGAAGGGTGTGTATTTTATAAAATGAGGGAGTCCTCGTAGGAAAAAAACTGCATATATATATATATACTAGGTTCTCGGCACGTGCGATGCACGTGCCAATCCCCTCTTATGCATTTGAGTATAAGATATAAATTTGGTATGAGATTTGAATATAAGTGAATTTTGGTATATTAATGACCAATTCGTAAATATATTAATTTTAGAGAAGAAGTTGACCAAAAAGTAAATATTAGTGACCGATGCGTAAATAGCCATTAAAATAACCAATTTTGTTGACTTTTTTTGAAGTGAATAATAAATATCCCAAAACTTGCTCATCCAAATGCAATTACACATATTACAATATATGAATACTAAATTTGAGAGAAGAAGTTGACCAAATTGTAAATATTAGTGACCAATTCGTAAATAGTCGCCAAAATAGCCGCAATTGTTGACTTTTTTTTTAAGTGAATAATAAATATTCCAAAAATTGCTGAGCCATATGTAATTAGGCATAATATTATTGATTGAATCCTCATTATTATATTAAATAAAATTTTAAAAAAAGTTGACCTGAATGTAATAATTCATTTGAAATGACATAATTACCCTCGCACAAACCAATATATCATTATGATGAGTATCGAGATGTATGAGTCATTATGTATACTAAAAGGGTGCACTTGTAATTACAAGTTTTCCTAAAGATTCTTGGTACCCTGAAATGACAAAATTGCCCTCACACAAATTAATATATTCTTATGAGGAGTATGTATATAAGTTTTGGAGAGGGGCAAAATGGTATTTGACTAAGTCAGTTTTGAGCTGCTGTATTCTTATATTATAAGGTTATGATATATATGTATATATAAAGGGCCTCTTAAGTAGGAAGGTAGAAAGTGTGAGAGTCCTCTGTATTATTGTTGGTTTTGTATTAATTAATTAAGCACAAACAAATGGAGAGAAAGGTGGGAGTGGCCGGCCTTCTGGACTGTAAATACACCCATTCAAAGGGTTACCAATCTATTGTGTTTTGAGTCCCAAAGTAGGTCCGGCCGGCGGAGTTTGGACAAAAACATTTGAGAGTTCCAAATTTTCTCTATCAGTTTTCGGATTTTCTATGGCCATCTTCATGTTGAGGAAAGCTTCCTACTCTAACATCAAGTCTTTGATTATATTCAGTCCTATATATGCTACCCACTTTGATCTGCTTCGCCACATCAGATTCAACTCCAAAGTGATTATTATCAGCTATCAAGGACCATCAGATGAAGATATGCAACTATGCAAGCTTGGTCTCTGTGGGGTGGCACATGAGGGTGAGGCCTTTTGCTCCAAAGGAAAATGGAATATTTCAGTACATGCAGGACACTCACACCCTTTCTCCTGAGGTATGTAGTAGTAGTAGTAGTACTATCAATTTCTAGCACCCAAAAAAAAAAAAAGAAAAAATTATTTCCTCGGATTTATTCTGATATGAAAAACGGGATCTTGTTCCGTGATTCCGTCCATATGTTTTAAGTTATAGATACAGATGTTTCTCATCGTCAAGGGTCTAAGCTTTTTTGGAGCCTGTGCACTGTGCTGTGCTGCCCTTTATTTATTTATGGGTTAATTACACTTTCACCTCTTGAACTATGACTTATTTTAACTCAAATCCCTCAAGTATCAAACCCGACGAGTTACCCCAACGAGTTGAAACACCGTTAGTTTTTAAGGCAAAAATTGTGATTTTACCATTTCACCCCTAGTTAAGTAGTTGACTGAATAAATTTTTGGGTCAATATTTTGTAATTCCAAAAATGTCCTTTTAGGATTTGCTTCTCTCTATTCTATACGTCTCTCCCCTCTCTACATCTCTAGCTCCCTGTCTCTGTATCTCTTTCTATCCCAATGTCTCCCTCCATTTTTTTTTTCTAACTGCCTCTCCATTTTCCTGCCTACTATTCTCATACTTCTTCACCCTTTCTCCCTTTATTTCGTCTCATTAATCCATTGTAGTGTGCTGAATACCCAAATACCAGAAGGAAAAGAAAAAAAAAATGAATACCCAAATACCACAGATTGCGATTTTTTCATCGGCACGACTGCATGTGAGTATACACTAAACACATCAATTAAGATGAGTTCTATCTAAGTGAAAGTTTTCTTTAATTTTTGCTCAGTCAGGGTTTTACTTAATCTTTGCATTTAGGGGTAAAACTCAACTCTTGTGTCTTAGTGAGATGCAAGGACCTTTAGGATGCTATGTAGTCAACTACGTGTTCCTATGCAATTCCTGAGTTTGAGCCAAACGTGAAATAGGTGAAGCAATTGAATCCAGAAGCACACCAATGACTCAATGCAATCCCACCCATCTGTAATCTATTGGTCAAGATTTGCTTTTAGTAATAGATGTAAAAGTGGTATATTAAGTAATAACATATTTGATCAGTCATTCAATCACTTTATTAAGGATTGAAGGAGGGACAAGCTGATCATCAACGTATCTGGGCTTTCAATGGTGTATGAAACCTTCAATATTTGAGAATATTCCATCAATTTACATGTTCATTATGCACTCAGTCATATATACACACTTATCCATAATATATATATATATATAAGTGCACCGATCATCTTAAGTGTTTTGAACTTTTATCAATTTGTGCACTTTTACTTAAGTGGATTTTCTTAGAACTTTAATAAATTTAGTAGACCACTTTTTTGTCCGTCCTTGAGAATCCTAAACCCTAGCTAATAACAAGCTTCTATAGTCTTTCAATATTTGTTGCTTCTTTTTGTTTGGCACTACTACGTACCATTGTTTAGCAATGCTTCTTATCTTTCCTTCTTTTTTTTTTTTTCTTTTTTGTTTTTTCAGAAATTTTAGCAATACTTCTCATTGGGATAGAACTCTAGAACGTGTTTAATAGACCAATGTGTTCCTCTTATTGAGTTTTTCTCCATGTTTTGCCTTTGTTTATTTTGGTGAACTCTAATGGATAAGCATTACTACTTGCTAATCAAATTTCTTTCAATTTTTGGAGGTGACTTTCGTTTTTTTTTTTTTTTGGTATGGTTTTGTTACTTTTTTTTCTTTTCTTTGCTTTGAGTACACTAGATGAATTAGGACTCTAATTAAACTTTGGTTAATTCATATTATGTGTGTATTCATTTATTTAGTTTTTTTTTTGTGTGTGGACTCTTTATGGATTAATAGGACTCCAACTAAACTAAGTATTTGTTTGATAAAATTAAGTACTAAAATTAAGTGCTGAATTTTAAGTTTTGAAAATTTTAAGCGATTGAATTTGTAATACTAAAAATAATGTATTAAGTATTGAAATAAACTGCATTCGGTGATTATTTTTAGTACAATTTTTCACTTAAAGTTTTCAGTAGGGTTTGGGCTGCATTTCAATTAAGTAAAAATTTATCAAATGCACTAGAAAAAAGTAATAAAAATTTAATTTTCACCACTTAATTGGGTTATCAAACATGCCCTAACTCTTATAGTATTCACTAAACTGAAACTATTGTTCACGTTCATATTTCTTTTTTCCTCTTTTTTTTTCTTAGACTAAATATAGATTTGAACTCTAACCATTCACAACTATATTCGAATTGTTTCTTTTTTACACCCTTATATTTTTGTATATGCTGGGATATCTTGATTGGTTTTTTTTTTTAAAATATAATTTTCTTGTATTTTTCTTTCAAGAGTAATAATTTTTAAATCGTGATTAGTGATTATCATCTGATCAACTTTGACTCTGAGATTTTTTAATATATTCTTCTAAAGTGTATAATCATATAAATATAGTCATTCAAAAATTATTTTTAGTTGGTGATTACTGACTATCGTCGTATTGTTGGATTCAAAATTAAACAAGTGCGATTTATTTATTGATTAAACTAAAAATTTTATAAGGAGGTAATGAATAAAAGTTAGCATTTATGATGATTGGAAAAAATGAATATAATTTGGCTAAAAAATCGTAAATTGGTACTATAATTGATATTTAATTCCACTTGATATTTGATACAAGTGTAATTTATCAATTGTCCTATAAGTATACATTAATCCGACTATAATATATCATCTATTGCACTTTATTCTTAATTGTATTTAATATTTATGTATATAATTACTATAGAGTATTTTAATTTAAAAATGGATGTGAAGGAAAAAAAATTTTAAGACATAATGGAGCATTTTACAAAAGATTGTCACTATTGGCAAAGCAATAATAGCTCTTACCAAAGCAAACAGGCTATATATGCAGTAAACTGAAACTTTTACACATAGCCAGTTTACTATAGTCGTAGCCTTACAAAATTCTCTAAAAGTATTCTTACATCTTTTGGTAATTTGGGGGAAAATTTCCTACAATGTTGTTTGTTTCATGTTATTTACAAATTACATATAGGACACTTAAGTTGATAGGAACTTATATTAGAAGTTTGTACTTTTACTTTATTACTAAGCAATAATATTACATAAAATCAAAACGATAAAAAAAAAATTTCTTTTGTCCATAGCAAGTAAAATTTAACTAATCATGTCCACAAGATTTTTCAACCCCTTCTAAGGTCCTTCAATGGTTTTTTTTTTTTTTTTGGCAAAAGCGTTCATTGTACATGTCACACTGATGTTAGTGCCCGTCAGCTAATGTAGCTGACATTATAATGAATAATAATAATGATTATTATTATCTATTTGTTGCCATCAACTCTTGAAAATGTCTACAAAAATGAAAAATTCATAGAAATTGAGTTTAGAGAAAGGAAAGGTCTCTGAAGTCGAAAAATCCAGATACATTCTATGAAAGAATTATCTAAAAATATATTTGAAAATGTCTCTGAATTTGAAAAATTCAGAGACAATCCATAAATTAATTTGGTCAAGCCAATCGTTTATACCAAATCATAAAAGACTTCAATAAATATTGACAATAGAGATTTTCTAAAAAAATTCATTTTCAAGATTTTAACAGTTTTAGTCCATTCACCACTCATAACTCGAGCATCATGAGATGTATTGGCCCTTGTAAATCCTTTAGGTATATTATGGGGCATTATCATTGCATACGACCAAATTAACGTATATGATCATCTCATTTTTACATCACTAAGGCATGCCACGCTCAAAATTACCGTAAATATTGCTCTCTTCTCTCATATGCAAGGGCAATTGTCAAACATCACTCAATTAAAATAGTATCATATTTTCAAACACTCAAACTTAAATATTCAATGGTTTAAGTTAAGATATCATAGGATTATAGCAGAAATCTAGCTAATGATTTTAGTAGCATTGTGATTGAATAATAGATGAATAAAAGGCAATATGTGAATAATATTTTGGAACTTAATTAACTTGATACTATTGTCGGTGATTATATTTAACTTCCTATAAAATATTATGAACTAATATTTTCGCTTAAAATGTACAGCCATATAAAAATGTCGTCCAAAATTAGTTTATTTTATTGGAAAGTAATTATTGTAGAATTGTTGGATTCACAGTCGAAGAAGGGGGCATTCAAATTAAAATCTTACAAGAAGGTAACTTGTAGTTAATTAGGAAATGGTGTACTTTATGTAACCGTTAACATAGATTATTCAGAAGAGATACAAATTTACAATTAATCCCTGTATAATCACGTTTATGTAGCTTGACGTGTCTTGGTAATTATAATTCAGGATTGTAGTATATTTGATTCTCTAACATTACTCTTCCATCTTTTTGTAGTTTAGTCAAATATTGACCAAGGGTGCTTGTTCCATATTTATTATTTTGCTAGATGTATAAACATAGCTAACAATATTGATCAATGAAATAAAATAATTTTACATGGAACTTAAATTAGAAAACTAGAAATACGATTCCTTATGATAGTATATATATATATATACAAAAATTAAGATCAAACTAAAAGTAAAATTAGTAATGCAAAGATTGTCTATTTCAACAAACAAAGTACCAACAACGTAAAATTAAGAAAAGTATGATCTAATAGATATAGAATTGAAAAATGAATAATGCTATTGTAACAACCCTAATTTTCTAAGTACTTTTAGTAATTTTTATATTATTATTTTTGAGTATTAGACATTAACTGTGTGTATGTATCTTAGTGACACCTAATAAAAATGTTGAAGTAGCGTGTACGGGTAGTTAGTATGTTAAGTAGTGTGCTTAACATAGAAATTTAGTGCCTGGGGTCATGGGTACCCATTGGGCTAATCATTTGTCACATTAGAATGCATTTTCGGGTCCATATAAAGCCTTTTTGTGAGGCCCTTAGATAAAAAATGGGATTCACATGTTTGTGTGTGTTTTATTTATAAGTGTTGTGTGTGAAATATATATACACATATATTAAACCCTAGCCCCCATTTAACAAAAAATAAAAGGGAAGAGGAGAGAAGAAACTAGAGAACAGACGTATGTGAGAGAGAGGGAGGGAGAGAGAGAGAGGGAAGAAGAAGAAGAAGAAGAAGAAGAAGAAGAGAGGAACCTCAACCTTTGGTTTGTGTAATCATCATCAACCTTGAAGCCCTAAATTGGTGAGTTAACTTGTTATTTTCTTTCAATCTCGTTTGATTGAAATTTAAATAGATAGAATATTAAATTAGTATGGTTATGGATTATGAGATTTAAGTATTTTTTTACAATGATTGAAGTTGTGATTTGAGATTTATAGATGAGCACTGGATATGCATTTGAGCAATTATTCAATTTTCGGATTTGGGGTTTTCACGGATCAGATTTGAGTAGAAAATTCATAATAAATCATACGTTATAGTTTTCGTGATTCTGTTCACGTGGGGCTGTAGGAAACGCAATTCTGGACAACTTTCGTCTAATGGTGTTTTTCCCAATTCTGCACCGTTTGGGCAGAAAACGCATATTACAGTAGAAGTTTATGAAAGTTAAAATAAGCGTATTTGCTACATCATATTTTTGTGTGATTTCGTGCTCGTTAATATGAATTAATTTGTTTGTACTTAGAGAGATATGAGTTCTCATGTATAGTTGAGCTTTGTGACATTATGACTGTGTGATTTTGTGTGGGTTATGAATCTGTGTGAACTTGTAGCTGTTAATATGATGTTAACGGATATTTGATTTGAGATATATGAATCTCTTATAAAGTTGAGTTTTGTGAAAAACGTGGATGTATGAACGTTAGAAAAGTCCTTATAGTTCACCACTACTCCTTATAATTTTAGGCGGCGACTTCGTGGATGACCCGTCCTTGTGTGATTAGACGGCGACTACGTGGATGACCCATTCTTGTGTGATAAGACGGCGACTACGTGGATGACCCGTCTCTTCATTTTTAAGCTTTATGCCCGGCTTGTTGGTCTATTTCATGTGTATTTAGACATTGTTTTATTGACGTCAAGAAAGTAAGGACTAGCCTTTCGGTGGATACTCAAATCCCAGTGATACCCCATGGGAGTTGGGACCGGAGTGGGAGTTAGTATTACGTTAGGAGACACATGGGATATATGTGTAGGCTGAACCATGGATGGGTGGCCGAGGTGGTGAACATAAGGTGTAATTTGGATCGAATATTATGTGTTTTTTTTTTTATTTGCGGATTTACAGTTGTAATGTGGTTTATGATTTTCAGTTATATGAAATTCTAGGAATTGGTAGTCGTGTAGTTTTCAGGATTTTAAATAATTTCAGTGTTGTGCCCGTTAGCTGAAACCTAGCATTCTATGTGTAACGTACCATTTTTGGGAACGTAATAATTTGATAATAAACTGGACCAGATTAGTAAATTGAATATTTTGGATACTTAGATTCATAGTTTATGGCCGTTTCGCGTAAACTGAAGTAAAACGACGATCCGAACAACTTTCGTGTTTTACACTTTTTCTAAAAACGTCATCTTGACACTATTATTATCGATTTTCAGAATCTGCTGAACATCGTCTATGTAAGAGCTGAATTTTAATAATTAATTTCTGAATTATCTATTTAGAATTTATGAACGAGGACGCGTGTCATTCCTTCAAAATTTTATTCTTGACATTTTTCGTGATTTAAGTTTTGTCTAATTCCAGTTCTTTGTTAGAGATAAAATCATTTTAATTAATAACACCTTATTATTGGCTTATATTATTGTGTTAAGTTCTATTTGTACAGGATGGTAGGCCTACTAATGGTTTGCAGGTATCGGCCTACCATAGTTAAGAAAGGTAAGTATTTAATTGTTTTTATTCGGGCAAGAAACTACCTGCCACCACATAAATGAAAACTACTCTATTGTCTAGATATGTGTGTGGAACTACCTGTCTTGGCCCAAGAATGTTGTAGTATGATTTGTAGTCTACGGGTTCAAGTTGGATCCCTAAGATTATGTTTTGTTTAACTCATACCAGTCATGTGACTGACCCGAGTGTGTTATGCATTCGGGTGCGTTTCTGTTTGAAACGTAGTCGGATGACATGTGCAGGATAGTATAGTTGGAGTTCATTATGGAGCAGCCGATCTGTTCGTGAAGTTGAAGATACCTTCTTTTTATTCTTTAATTACTATATGATACTCTTTTTTTTTAGTTGGCATTGTGAGCCATGGTTGAGAACTTGTATTAGATGTAGTTATATTTCAGTTGTATTATTGGACTTTTGGGACGTTTATAGCAGATCAGACCTGAGATAGTGTAGTGTTGAAATTATTCCGTTTATTATTATAACTAGATGCTTTTATTGTGATTCGATGGAGGAAATTATATTATTTTTATATAAAGGGAAACGTTTGGTTTTCATTTTGTAATAAATAAGAATGGTGAAAATTTGTAACGTGGATTTTTCTTGTAAAGTTTTTGGGAATGAATTTGATGATAAACGAGTTTTGTTTAAATAGAAATCATGTGGGTTATGAAAGCAATTAAATTCAGTTTATCTTAAAATAGTCTTTTAAAATTGGGTATAGGTTATGCTCTGGAATAAATATTTGGTTGTCCAAAAATCGGAGTGTGACAGCTATGCTTTCCAAATTTACTAAAATAGTCGGCGGTACCACATACCCCTGCATATGGGTACAACTTGCAAAACATTTGGAAAGCATAACATTGCTCATAGAGAAGTATTTCCATTAGTATCTTAAGATACAATCAATGGAATTTAGCTATTGAACTTTCTATTGAATCTTTTGAGTAATTTTATGTACTTAATAGACTATTATTAGGATTCAAAGAATGGAACTCAAATGGTGTTGGATGGAAAAAAAAAATGTAAAAGGACATCATACGACTAAAGATGTAAGATGTAAAGAGGTCGGAGTTAGATAGTATTTTTAAATTTACATATTTGATTTTAGTAAAACATAACTTTTATTATACAAATTTTTTTTTAATTTTTTTTTCAGGAAAGAGTAATACAAAACTAAAACTAAATTTGTTTAGAATAAATAGTAGTACGAAATTGTAAGGCCAATAAGATTTTGATTCAAACATGAAACTACACTAATATTGTAAATCTAAATGTGAGAGTAAAAAAATGGAATCTAATGGGAGTTGAACAATACCAATTTTTTCTTTAAAATTGCAAAATTAAATTTGATTAAATTATCCTATATCTCCAACATTGTATACTAATTTAAAATGCATTATTAAAATTATTTATTCATCAACTGTTTATTTGCAACGCAAAATTGCAAAGAGAGAGTAAACAATATAAAAATAATACCAATTTTTTTTTTTTTTTAAAAAGGTACAAATAACATTCAAATCCTCTTGTGTTTTTTTATTTTTTTATTTTTTATGGAATACTAATATTTAATTTGACTGAACTAGTTTTATATGTAATAACACACTCATAAATGGTTTTTATATTCTTCATTCAGAATGATTATGATACTAAGTTATAACCAAAACCAAAAAAAAAACCATTGTTATAAAAATAACATCATAAATTAGTTTTTTTTCTTGTATTAAATTTTAACAAACTACTTAGTGCAATCTGTTAATAGAAAAAAAAATGACATCATCCACGTGCAAAGCACTTGTTATATCACTAATATATATATATATATATATATGCAGAACACTTCTAGTAAGGACGCCCTTACTTTATTAAGTTAAGAACTTCTATTTTTCAGCCATTAGATCATCACTTTAAAAAATGAAATGACAGCAGTACCGTTAATAAGAACTCGATCTAACGGCAGAAATAGAAGTCCTTAACTTAATAAAGCAAGGGTGTTCTACTAGAAGTGTTATGTATATATATGTGTGTATGTGTGTCCTCGTGCTTGGGTGTATGTGCGCCTACCTCAACAAAAAAATGTAAAGCTTTGTTGTTGATCAATTTTGTTGGAAGTAAAATGTTGAAGATCTGGCTTTTGCAAAGAGATTGGGCAAAAGGGACGAAACCCATAAGTCGGGCTGAGAGATCGAGACGAGATCTCTTATAATAGCAAAGGGCATTTTGGTCCCTTATAATTCAACAGTGATGAAGAGGGCATTTTTGGTACATTTCATTCTCATCTGCACATCATGTGCTTTCTGCCTATGTATTTCACGGACGTAAGGGCTGCTGTTTAATGGGTCTATATTATAGGGGAGTATTTGTGCGGTTTGATACATGAGTGGGGTGAGTTAAAAACTGGTCATAGTTTAGGGGTGAAAGTGTAATTAATCCTTTATTTATTAGAGATCAAGCGTCAACCTACCTTCAAATCTCAATACTGAGTGTGTTTTTGTCTTTTTCACAGTAGAGATTCAGCTAACATTAGTAAATTTATTTTAGCTAAAAGTTTAGCTTAAGATATTCTCAAGAATGAGTTAATAATCTATATCAAGTTTCAGCAGAATCGATTACTATATTTTAGCTCACCACTTTTTTGTACTTAAATCAATTCACAGTGCTGTCCATAATAGCTAGCTATTGAATTCTTTTATTTTCTGTTGCTTTGCAATTTGTGATATTTCAAAGGAAAAATTGACTTGTTGAAATCTGGAGAGCCAATTGCTTCTCCAAATTTGGCTAGCTGGATGGATAGTATCTAAAATAGCGGTACATTGAGCTAGCTAAGCCTAATGGACGTGCTTTTGGATTTAGGTTCTATCTTTTGGCTAATGTAATATGAGGGCGAGCCTTGACGCAACAATAAGGTTGCTTCATTATGATTTAGAGGTCACAAGTTCAAATCACTGGACCGGAAACAACCCCTCTGCACATGCAGAAGTAAGGTTGCATCCATCTTACCCTCTCTAGACACCACAGTGACAGGAGCCTTGTACACTACGTTTGCTTTTTTTTTTTTTTTTTTGTTGCTCGGCTAAATATTGAATCTGGCTATCCACGTGCTCTACACCTTAAATTGTTCTCTTATAATATGGTAAACATTTCTATGTTTCGGTGATTTTACAGGTTCACCAAGTGGACTTTGTGATCCTTTGTATGGGAAGGTTCAGTGGCCTTCCAAACATTCCTGAATTTCCACCAAATGAAGTACATTCTATGGACTACGTTTCCATTGACTATGCAAGTGCTGCTGAATATGTCAAAGGAAAGCAAGTCGCCGTTGTTGGACTCCAGAAATTAGCTCTAGACATTGCCATTGAGTGCTCTACAGCAAATGGTTGAATTTCCAAAATTTTAGACCAATCTCAAACTAAAATAACAAGTGCATGTTATTCAAAATTCTAACTACTAGTATTACGTACTTTGTTGAATCTTGAAACTAATTCCAATGTTTGTTGTTTATGTTGGGGGATTGCTTTGCTTGCAGGGGTGGAGCATCCGTGTACAGTGCCTGATTACCTTCCATGCGGGTTTAACTTGGGATATCTGTACGTTAATCGCTTCGCTGAGCTCCTTCTTCATAAGCTTGGAGAAGGTTTCTTACTTAGCCTCCTTGCAACAATCCTTTCACCATTGGTAATTCACTTCTTTCACAGTACTTGAATATTGTTTGGCTATTTATCCTTCAAACGATATTTGTGTAATTTTGTATGTGTGAGCGTGCCAGGCAAGCAAGATGCCAATGTGATTGTGTGTGTATGTGTGTGTGTGTGTGTATGTGTGCATATGTGTGTGTGTAAGCCAAATGCGCCTCACCGGACCAATTATGACCGTTCTAATGCCTTAATTAAAAGGACTTTAATCTTGAGAATTGACAAACAGATATAAAGGATAATCTAAGTAATTCCAACAACTAAGAACTGTAAAACATTAAAAGAAAGGAAATACTTTATTACTAGAACAAAATAAAGTTCAAATCCTAACCTCGAAGAAGACTTCGAAGTGGAATTCCTACTCCTAAAGGAAAGAGAAAAGAGTATGACAACAGAAGAATATTTCTGAAGAGTTGATTGGCGTGTTTGTACGTCCTTCATCTCTTCTTCTATTTATAGGATCTCGAAGTAACTGCTTCCTCAAATCTCCACGTGCTCTAAATATTGTTACTTCAAATTAACTACTTGATCCTTCTTCGACACGTGTCCTAGCAGTTGCTTCGCAAATTTAAACTTTGCTGAAAAACAAACTGCTCGCGCACAAATCTTCTGTTTGAATTCTTCCACGTGTCGCACTTCTGTCTTTCCATATCATGCATTATAAACGCCCTTTGAACACTCCACATGTCAGCACCTCACTGGACTGGAGTTTTGTGGCACAAACAAATATAGAACTAATTTGTCAAATTAAATATATTTAACTTGGGCTTTTGGTATGAATTAATTGTTCAACTTCAACAACAGAGATGGGGTTTTTCAAAGTTTGTTGAGAGCTACATTAAACATAAGCTTCAGCTTGCAAAGTATGGAATGGTACCAAAGCACAGTTTCTTTAAAGAAATCAGTTCTTGTTTGATCTCGACGGTGCCTGAGGACTACTACAATAGAGTTGAAAAGGGAAGCATCAAACTGAAAAAAGCTCCAAGTTTTAGCTTTTGCAAAGAAGGCATTTTCGTTGATGGTGAAGCTGAAGCTCTAAAGACAGACATGGTCATGCATATTGGCCACTGGGTTCAAAAGTGTTCAAAAGCTCAAAGACATCTTTGTATCCCACACCTTTCAGGACTACATAGCTGGGTCAACTGATACTACAATGCCACTCTACAGGTTAGCACAACCAAACACATTTTTAATTTTCCAAAGATCCATTTTTATGTTCTTGGTCAAAGAATATACATTAAAGGAAAAACTAACAAATGGAAGTATAAGATTATATTTAAAAAAGAAGAAGATGATGAATGTACTTATTTAGGGTGAAATACATTTCAGTAGTCCATGCTTTTCTAAAATTTCACTTTGCATCCTATAATTTTATCTGTGATAATCAAGACCCTTGATTTTTCTGAACCACTTCAAAATCAAGGGATTGTTGCAACTATAGCTGTAGAGCCCTAAAGCATATTTTATTCGACAACGATCATCAAAATTGCATTACACTTAATAGTCTTAACAATTGTCCTCAATTGGTGTAATTCTCCAAGTCAATTAATGAAATTGATCAAAGTACATGCAACTCGGAGTGAAACTTTGAGAAAAATATGTATATGATCACCCAAATGTCTATACATGGTATATATGTGTGTGTATTGTTGCCACTGGGGAAGACCTGCAATATTCATAATAAATTAATGGAAATCAGGGAATGCATTCATCTTTGGATTCCACAACTGGCGATAATTGGATACTTAGAGAGTGTAGCGAACTTGTTCACCTCAGAGATGAGATGCAAGTGGCTATAACAAAACTTCTAGATGGCACATTCAAGCTGCCTAACATTAAAGATATGGAAAAAGATGTTGCAAAATGGGATGAAAACATGAAGCTATACTCTGGGCAGTACCACACGTGGTCTTGCATTGGTGCCTTCCACATATGGTACTGTGACCAACTCTACAAAGAAATGGGGTGGAACCCTAAAAGGAAGAAGGGTCTTTTTTGCTGAACTTTTTGAGCCTTATGATCCATTGGATTATGCTCACACTTAATACACAACTGTCTTGAATGGTTGTTTAAACGTTAAAGCTTCATCAGTAAACAATTTTACTTTCACTGAGTTGTTTGTTCTTTAATTTTGTGCTTTTTAAACTTTGAAAGTGTAATGTTTGAAATTTTATGATATTATAGATAATTTGGTAAATTGGTGGTCGTGGCCAATGTGTGGACCCAATTTGAACCTGTATATTTTAATGCCTAACATTTGGTTGTGTGGTATAACGTTTGCATTTAATTTGGCACATGGGAGTGTATATGTATTCACATACGTGCGTGTGTGTGTGTGTGTGTGTGTATGGTTGTGAGTATGACTTGGGGAATCCACAACCAACTCCCAAGCTTCTTTGAGAAGCTTTGCATTTTGTCTCCCCTCTCCCTCACCCATCCGGCCACTCCCACTCCCTCTCACTCTCATTTCTTTTCTTTTTCTTTTCTTCCTTTGCCATCTCTCTCTCTCTCTCTCTCTACATATATATATATATATATATATATGTATCTTTATACTTGAAGAACCCAAAAATCTCCATAACCACTTCAATTTCAAGCTTCCATTTGGGCTACTTTAATTCATTTTTGGAGCTAAGCTATTTGAGACAAAAGTGACCACCTCAACTAGGGCTATCTACTAGTGCTTTCTTTTCCTCCATTGGTGTTCTCTAGTTCGAGTTATGGCATAGAGGATGAAGAGGGTTTCTCAAAAATTTCTTGTTCTTGGAAGCTCTACAACTTGGGTTCTCTCTAATGGGGCTTTATTTTGGGTGTTTCTTTTTCAAGAACACCAAGGTATGATTTTTTATCTTGCTATACTATAAAATTCATGCCTAGATTTAATTTGTGTTTGGATGATAGGTATTGTGGAAGTTAGACTAAATTAATATTATCTCTCATTGCACTTAAAAATTAAATTATGTTGAAATGGTATATGTGTGCCTATTAATCTCAATAAATTGCTATAATTAGGGCTATAATGAATTTTTGCAAAACCGAATCGCCAGACCGAAACCAACTGATTTTGATTGTTTTAGTCGATTAGAGAAAGTATTGATCAGTCCACGGTTTCTGCTTTCTTAAAAATCGAAATTTCAGTTTGGTCCACGGTATTAGATAAAATAAAAAATAAAAAAAAAATTAACCGGCCGACCGTTCGTTATCTTCTGAGGAAGAAGGATGGAGCGACAGCACAGCAGACGATGTGTCAAGCCCAGACACAGCACGCGGGCCGAGCGCAGTGAAGCACACAGTTGCACTGGCAATACCCAAGCCATACCCCTGTGTGGATGCCACGTCAAGCAGTCCGGGCAGTAGCAGTGAGTGAGTAGGCAGGGCAAGGAGGTGAAGCAGGCAGGTCAATCTGACAGAAGAAATACGATCGCCTCTTATAATATAGTAGTAGAAATAGCATGTGCAGTATAATACTCCTAACATATATCAACCCATTCCTTTTCAAACCTAGCCACAATAGAAGACCAATTAGTAATTGCAATGATGTATCTAGTTACTTTTTCTTTGCTAAACTGCTATCTTGTCACTTATGCCATATATAATATATATTATATATTATAATAAGAAGAATAAGATATACTCAAATCATTTTCAAAACCATACCCGCAATGGAAGACCTTCACCACACCATTCAGCCACCATCGCAACAGAACTGGAACCAATTCTGGATCTCTATCTCTTCTCCTCCATCACAGTCAACAATGGAGGAAGGACATTCACAGAAGTTCACCGACTCATCTTTCATTGACTCGCCGCTCCTCTCTTCTCTCTATTCTCTTATCTTATCCTCCCTCACAGTCATCATCGATTTTTGATAAAGGTTAGCATTAATCCTTTGTTCTTTTCTTTAACCCCTCTTCACAAATTTCAGATCTAGTCTTTTTGCTGGATAATTTCATATCTAGTTATATTTTTTGAACTTCAGATCTAGTTGTATTTTCCTTCTAGATCTTTATTTGTTTTTCCCTTAAATCTGCTCACAAATCTCAGACTTGTTTCAAAGGAATCAAGGGATTCAAGGCATTGTAGCCAAATAGGCAAAACTCATAGCATGGCATGACATGTGCATGAGAAATCCCACAAATGGGGATAGATTCCAAAAAGGTGACAGTTATGATAAAAATCCGGATATGGGTTGTGTGTGAGGACAGGGTGGACGTACCTAAGAATGTGCCAAACAACTTATATTCGACTAGCTATCGAAAAGTTGGTATGCTACATTCCCAGTGAGGGGTGGCTCACACTCCGATACCGAGGCGAGTGATCATAGAATGCTTGGCCTATGGCTATGGGTTTTCTTCACTTGTATTTGCCGTGGTGGCATTTCATAGCACCACATTTTATCTTTAGTTATAGAAATTGTAGCATATCTCTATAATACTTCCTGCGAGCCGTCGTTCTCATAAAAACGACAAACCATTTTTCAGGTTTTATCAAGTTGGGGCAAGGCCCAAGAGTTACTTAACGCGTGAAGTCGCACTTTGAAGATTTCTTTCAAGAAGAATATTAGTTTTGAAAATGTTTCAAACGTCTAGTTTTGTTTAAAAAGAAATTTTAATAAATGTGAATTTTGTAGTTTAATTCATTGATACTTGATTCGGGCATATGTTTAGTCCTTTACTTAGAACATATTAGAAAGCTTGAGGCGCCTATGGACGCATGATAACATTAAATGTTTATTCGTGTTAATTCGGACATTTGTTAGTATTTTAACTTAGATTCATTTGTAATCGTGAATGTTAGATTCGAATTATGGAACTTACAAGTACTTTGATCTTACTTCTCCCTTCAATGTAAAATTTTGGAAGCTATATAACTAGATTTGGGCACATGTTAGCCCTTTTATATCTTTTGGCTTGTATGTAGAGTCCTCTACTTGGAACTCATTTAAAGACTTGAAGCACTTTGATGTTTGTATAGAGTGAAAATTACACAAGAATTCTATTGAATCATGTGTGTTTTTGGCTATATCATTTTGGGGAACTCGTGTTCGACTTTAGTGTTGGTTTTACGTGTTGAGTAAGCTTGTTTTTACTTTAATAAGTCTTATTTAATAGCCTCCTTTTGTATTTGCTTTAGGCTTGATTTTGTTGGAAATTGGTTCCAACCCTTGTCCTTACATATCATTGTTTTGCTCCTTACTACCACTTTGGACAGCCAAGAATGCTCTACAAGCGCTAGAATTTAGTTCGAACCAAAACTTTTTATTTTTTTTAAATTTTTTTAATTTTAATTTTAATTCATTCTTTTGTTCAAAGGGGTTTGAATGGATTGAAAAGTCCCATATGTTAGATATATATATATGTATATATTTTATTTTAATTTTTTTTAAAGAAATCAAAACCGTAGCGTTGACCCTCCTTAACCCGTTTGGTCCACATTGGGTCAACCTTTGACTCGTTGACCATCTCGAGAGTCCACGTAGGATTCTATTGAAGCTTCTACACTATTTGGTTGGTTCATGTAGGACCGTCTTTCCTTCTTTACCTCTTTCTTTGACTCTTTAACCCGCCCTCGTGTCTTGATTTTTGGGCATGACAGAAGTCCAAAAGCTATTGAAACAAAATACTCCGTACCAAAATTGGTTAACTATATGTGTGGGATCTGGAAAATCTCATGGCCTCCACGCTTTTTTGATTGTTAGAGGATCAATGATGAAGCTCTATCAATCTCGACAGTGTCCCGGTACGTATCCAAGGCACACACTTTGAGAATCAAGAACTTATGATGATCCTAAAGACAAAAGAGTAGCCACCTAATCTTTATCGGGATTTAGGAAACCAATTTTGACTCACCCAAAATTGAATAAGGTTACTCGTTCTTCATCACCAGAAACAAGGTTCGAGGGTCTTGGTATGAGAGGGGAAGGAGCCCGAGTAGCACTAAAGCACCCCCTCCTCGCCCTACCGAATGGTAAGCCTTGATTCAAATATACTTATTCTTAATTCATAATAGATAATATTTCCTCAAACATACTAGAAAATATATACATGGAAAAAAGAACATCTACTGAAAATTATTTCAAGAGATTAAATCAAGTGGCAATCGAATACACATGTAATACAAGAGAGAAGTATAATCACAGTAGCTAGCCCCGCCCGGGACCAATACAAATAAAGGAAACGTGCCATGATATGCAAAAGGGAACGAGAAGACTTACATTGAGTTGACTAGGAAATCACAAAAGCAAAAAGAAAGGAAACGTGAAATGCAATCATGTAACAATCCTAGATAAAATGTCTCTAACATGTAATCATATAAACGAAGACTATCCTAAAGGAATTGTGTCGTTGAAAGTAAAGTTGTAAACCTAGAAAAATTCTAAGAGAAACATAGGGAGAAATACATGATACATGGGCACTACACCACATCTAGAAGAGGCAAATCCACAAAATCAAAGTCTGGATCCATGGCATTCAATTCTCTACACTAAGACACCTAGGAATATCCAAGCATTGCAAAAACACAAGCAAGCAAATGACATGCATGATAAACAAGAAGAAAATGTCATCAGTCAAATTTCCAGATTCAGGGATCTCTAATAAAACCTATCAAAAGTGGTCTTCAACATGAGCTCGGTTAAAATCTTTTTAGAGAGAGTTAGACATGTCCTAGGGAAGTTTTCCAAGAAGTAGGACACCAATAACATTTTTGAAGTTTAAGAAATAACAGTTTTGGGAACAGTGGATCAGTATTATCCACTGTTATTGTAAACATCACAATTAATTCTACAAAATTGATATGAAGCTCTAATTGGTGTCAAAAGAAAGCTATTTCATTTTAGTTTATGAAACAAATAAACCCGGCCATGGACTTTATATGAACATAATATCTCTGAAAAAGCATTTTAGCCAGACTCTGTTATTCTAGAAATTTGGTATCATTTGACAAAAATGAATGCAAATCATAATAGAAGTTCATGAATCATGTTAATCAAGTTGATCCAAGCTTTTGATCTCTCATCCATTTATCCTAGATGATTTCTAGTCCAAGTTTTATTCATCAATTATTGTTGAACGATCAAGGTATGACCATTTTGTATGCATAATCATAATTGTAGTTAAACTTAGAAAATTCCAAAATAGTTGTATCAACTTCAAAAGCTTAGAAAATGACCTTAACTCGATCGTATGTTCACAATTTTACATTGGCATATAGATACATGAGTTAGGAATCATTCCCAAAAAGCAGATCATCGATAGTTATTATAGATTTTCTAGAGTTCAAGCACAAAGAGACTATGTTCAAATCTATCAACCAAATTTTCAACAATTATTAAAAAATAGCATATGGATCCTAGTGTTTCTCAAAACGGATAAGTTTACTCAGAAAATTTGAAATCCTTCAAACTATAGGTTTTGATGGGCCAAATCCTATGGTAAAAACCAATCTGTTTTGCTAAATTTTAACTAGTTCATTTTAAAGTATGAGGAAAACATTTTAGGTGATGGTTTAAGTTTATTAGAGAGATCAAACTCATAGATCAACTTGATTATCGTAATTCCCAATCAATTTAGCCCCCAAGTTCTATGGAGAACTTTAGATCATGGATCAAAGGGTCTTACAAATGTCCTCTTGGAGATGAATTTCAAATAGAAGTAGTAGGTAATAGGTATAATCAAGAGATAAGTATGAACATAAGAATCATCAATCGCATAGATCATACTTCCAAACCATCGTAGAACTTAAAATAAATACATATATATATATATGTGTAATCATGTATGCATGGATATAAACTAAATAGAAAGAATCAAAATTGAAATCTAATATGAAGATCAAAGTGAAAATCAATCTCTAATCATGAATTATCAACAAAATCAAAGGAGACTTGGATCTGACTATGCAATATTGGTTGATCTTCTTATGTTTCAGCAAATCCAAGTACAATATATTTTCTATGCCATTGACAAAAACTATCCCAATATTCGTCTGTGTAAGTAAGATTTTCCTTGTGTTCTGATACGAGATATGAAGAATGCTGGTGAATTTGCAAAGCATTATTGAATTGGTGTTCATCAAAACTTGATCTTTAGTGGGACATGTTGTGATTTATATAACACAGTTTGTTATTACCTTGTGTCATCCTTTGTTGACCTCTAATAGGTAATTTCCTTGTGCCATTGAGGCTTTAAACTATCCTCTTATGCAATCTCAATTAATTTTTTTGTACAATAATTGGGCTTATTTTAGGAAAAGTTTTGTAGATATTGGTATGTGTTGGTGGGTTGAAGATTTGAGAATATTATATTATTTTGTTCTTCCTATAATGTTTCTGATCTTTATGACTAATGAGATAGAGTGTTACTTGATTTATGTGAAGAATTGCAGTTTGTTATTCAAGTTTTGGAGGATGAAAGTGTTGAATAGTAAATGTCCTGGTAGGAGTTTCAAACTCACATTTTTTTATTGGGTGTAGCTGCACTGTACTTTATTTTTATCTCCTTCAAGTTCCACCAATTTTAAGAGACTGCCATTGTATTGAGGAGAGCATTTTTGGTCGCCCATGATTCACCCAAGCCTCCACTAAGTGTCACAAAAAATGGGTGAGCAACAATGCTCTCCTATACTGAGTGGTGGAAATACTTGTATAGGATTAGTTAGATTATCAGTTGGGGATACCGAATATGGTGATTTAGACAAGTCAAATAGTTAATGAGATACAAATGATTCGTAACAAATGAAATCTGATATGTATATATATATATATATATGTAAAGTGGAATCAGAAGCCTGCCACATGACAGATCTGTGATTTTCACCTTATTTATTTTTATTTATTTATTATTTATTTATTTTAGACATATATATATACACACACACAAATCTACACACGCATAGAAATTAAATCAAAGTATATACTTACTAGTTTAAAATTATATCTAATATAAAAAAAATCTTTTTTTTAAATAAAAATGATTACATACATATGTAGCATTAAATCAAAATCTATTCTTACTATCTTTAAATTTACACTATAATCAACATTGCAATTTCAATAGTTTAAAATTTTCAATACTTAAAATTCAGCACTTTTTCAGTATTTAATTTTCAATTTTATCAAATAAACATGTAGAGATTAACAAGTTCGTAGAGTTGTCTCTATCAAATATTTGAATTACAGTAGTCTCCCGTGCATTGCACGAGCTATAAATCTAGTTTATATTAGTATGTGCATGTATATGTTGTTTCAAGCGATGGTTTAATGTGAAAGTATTAAAAAAGAGTCAAATCTCTCACCAAAAATAAAAATAAATAAATAAATAAAAATCCATGTTAGATTATTACACGGACTAAAATTTGATCATTATCTTTGTTAAAAAGGACTAATTATTCTGAACGTATTGGTTTTCTCTTGTATGTAGTGTTAGTTTTATACACTCTCTTTTCGACACATAAAATTAAAAGAATCTTGAACATATTTGATAGATTACAACATTTCTTAGTTCTCATTTTTTGTTATTATTATGAATCTAGGGGCTTGTTTGATTAGTGAATTTAGCAGTGACGGGTGACGGTTCACACATCGGCCCCACTTGTAGTAAATATAGAACATAAATAGGTTGAGAAAAGTTCACATATTTAAAGCTTTTTTTTTTGTGTGTGTATAAATTTGTATACAGATGTCATTATAAAAATTAATAATAACATATGTGCATGAAAGAATCCTTAAACTAAGAAATCAAGAATTATTGGTAGAGGTCTCCAATAACAATGCATGGCTTACAACATAGCTTTGTTGTGATTATTATTTCTTTTTTAAGTGTAATGGAGTTTTAAATGAAACTAAGGGTGTGTTTGATAAAACTGAAAATTAGGTGCTGAAAATTAAGTGCTGGATTTTAAGTACTGAAAATTTTAAGTGATTGAATTTATAATACTGAAAGCAGTGCTTCAACTACTGAAATAGAATGCATTTAGTGATTATTTTCAATAGAAAATTTTCACTTAAAGTTTTTAGTGATTTTTTGGCCGCTTTTTTAATTAAGTGGTACGTTATCAAACGCACTGAAAAAAAAATAAGTGATGAACTTTTCATTTTCAGTACTTAATTGAGTTATCAAACATACCCTAAGACTAAGGTTTAAACAATAGTCATACCAATTGGATGCCATTTGCAGCTTAAGGAAATCACAAACAACATATACCTATGAGTCATGAGATATGATCATATGATTCTTTAAGCAAAATTTAGCATTTAAAAACTCCAGTACACTGAATGTGAAGTTACCCTCACAGCTACAGAATATTAGCCAAAATGTATGATTCACCATCTTTAGAGTCACATATATGACCTTCTGATGAAGTATTTTCTTTCCTTTGGAGAAACAATGTCTAAAGAATTCAGATATCACCAGATCATTTCAAGGTAAAAGAATACAAGCAGGGGCAGAACCATAATTTTGTCTTAATGGGGGCAGAAGCTTACACGAGCCCAGCCTGAATTTTTTTTTGGTAGAAATACTGTAATTTTGGGTTTCTAGGTTTTTAAAAATTGTGTAATTGTTATACGGTTTTCATAGATAGTAGGTTGGGGTAATTTCTCCCATAACTCTTTCACGAAACATTGTGTTAATATGCTTAATTATTTATTTACTCCTATATTTTATCAGTTCAAAAAGACAATTGGAGAAAGGATATTTTATTACTGTACATCCTCAATCATATATAATGTTACAAATAAGAACCAAGAAGGAAAGCAAATCAATAGAAAAGGAAATAAAATAACTCTGCATTAATATGGTCAACATGACCTATAAAGACACACTAAAATCCGGGGATAAAATCTCCTAATTTCAACACTCCCCCTCAAGCTGTGGCGAAGATATTGACGAGACCAAGCTTGTCGATAGATGACTGAAGAAGTGTTGGACCAATGGATTTCGTGAACATATCTGCGGTCTGATCTGATGAAGGAACAAAGCTCGGTGTGATGATTCCTGACCGAACTTTTTCCCGAATGAAGTGGATGTCAACCTCTATATGCTTAGTTCTTTCATGAAGAACTGAATCAGATGATAACATAATAGCCGATTTTTTATCACAAAATAACTTGGATGAGTCTACCACAGGGAAGCCTAACTCATCAAGAAGCGAACGAAGCCATATGAGTTCACATGAACCCTGAGCCATGGCACGATACTCAGCCTCAGCCGAAGACCGAGAGACAACAGCTTGCTTTTTACTTTTCCAAGAGATAAGATGACAACCTTGAAAAGTACAGAAACCAGAAGTAGAGCGTCTATCACCTTTTGAGCCAGCATAATCCGCATCAGTAAAACAGGAGAGACCTGATTGAACTCCTGTCTTAAAGAATAGACCAAGACCAAGACAGGTCTTAAGATATCGAAGGATATGATAAACAGCATCAAGATGTGAAGTATGTGGTGAGTGCATAAATTGACTCACGACACTAACAGCAAAAGTCAGATCCGGTCTTGTGTTCGTCAAATAGATGAGACGACCCACAAGACGCTGATATACCGAAGGATCTGATAAGGGCTCTCCCAATTCAGCAGTCAGCTTATGATTTGGATCCATAGGAGAGGAGGCAGGTCTACACCCAAGCATACCTGTATCTTGGAGGAGATCAAGAGCATACTTCCGTTGGGATAGCGAAATACCGTGCCGAGACCGAGCCACCTCAATTCCAAGAAAATACCTCAAAGGACCCAAATCTTTAATGTCGAATGAAATTCCAAGAGAACACTTCACTTGCACAATACCAGACGAATCATCTCCTGTGATAATAATATCATCAACATAAACAGAAATAATGATACATTGCCCTTTGGAATTACGACGAATAAAACAAGTATGATCGGAGTGACACCGAATAAATCCCATAGTAAGCACCACATCACTAAACCGGCTAAACCATGCACGAGGAGACTGCTTCAATCCATATAGAGATTTGCGTAGACGACAAACTTTTCCCGAATACTCCCCTTGAGCCCGAAAACCAGGAGGGGGATCCATATAGATAACTTCAGACAAATCACCATTAAGAAATGCATTCTTGACATCAAGCTGATGAAGAGGCCAAGAATACGATGCAGCCAGAGAAACAAGAAGCCGGACCGTGGTCAGTTTAGCAACCGGTGCAAAAGTAGCCCCGAAATCCTTACCGGGAACTTGTGTAAAGCCCTTAGCCACAAGACGAGCCTTATATCGATCAATGGTGCCATCTGCCAAATACTTCACACTGAAAACCCACTTGCAGCCAACTGTACGTTCACCAGTTGGGAGAGAAACAAGATCCCAGGTTTGATTATTCTGAAGAGCACTCATTTCTGCTTTCATAGCAGCCACCCATTTGGGATTCTGAAGGGCTTCATGAACCGAGCGAGGAATAGAGACAGAATCAACTGCACTAACAAAGGAGCTAAATGGTTTTGACAGACCCTGATAAGAGACATACTTAGAAATTGGGTGGTTAGTACTACTTGAAAGAATATAGCGTGAAGGAGGGCGACGAATACGAGTAGGATAACGAGAAGAAGTAACATCAGAGACTAAAGGAGATGAGATACCTGAGTCCGGAGAAGATGTCGGCACGGGGTCTGGAGCGCGAGGACGACGAGAGTACACCTGTAAAGGGTCACTGGTAACGACCGGGGGCAAAGAGTCACGGGATTGGTCACTGGGCATATCAAGAATAGGCACTGGACGAGGAAGGACTGAGATATCATCGTCCACAACATCTTCTACTGGAGTTTCCAGAGAAGTAGAAGCACCTGTAAAAAACGGAATTGTTTCCAAAAAGGTGACATCCAAAGAGTGATACAAATGACGTGTGACAGGATCATAGCAACGGTATCCTTTGGACATGGAGGAATACCCTAAAAATACACACCGAACAGCCCTATCATCAAGTTTGGTACGTGTAGGGCTGCGATTTTGGACAAAACAAGTGCACCCAAAAACCCGGGGGACAATGGGAAAGAGGGTACTACCAGGCTTAAGGACATGAAGCGGGGTCTGGCCTTGTAGAATACGGCTAGGGGTACGATTAATAAGATAAGTAGCGGTAAGGACAGCAAAATGCCAAAAAGACTTGGGAACATTCATACCACATAAGAGACACCTAACTGTAGCCATAAGATGACGGTTTTTACGTTCGGCCACCCCATTTTGTTCAGGGGTGTAAGGACACGTGAGTTGTTGAAGGATCCCCTCTTTGTTAAGTTCGGCCCGAAATTCATTAGTAATATATTCCCTACCATTATCAGACCGAATATTACACACAACAGTATGAAATTGAGTTTTAATCATTTGAAGAAAATTTTGAAAATGAGAGAAAACCTCAGATTTTTTCTTCATAAGATAAACCCAAGTACAACGAGTATAGTCATCAATAAATGTAACATAGTATCGGTGCTGTGACATGGATGTGACTGGGGAAGGTCCCCACACATCGGAGTGAATGAGGTCAAAGGCACTAGGTGCCCGATGCATGCGAGGAATATAAGAAGTGCGAGTATGTTTTGACAATTCACAAACCACGCATTTAAAATGGAAATCCTTGCAAGCTTTATTTAATGGAGGGAATAACCAACATAAATATTGAAAGTTGACATGGCCTAAACGAGCATGCCACAAATCTAGAGTTTGTAATGAAAACACATATTTATTTGAATCAGGCAAAACAAAATTATTAAGAGCAGGTAACACGGAAGCTTGAAGACTGGAAAACGTCCTAGACACCGAAGGATCACTGAAGTAGTATAGACCGTCACGCTCAAACCCCCTGCCAAAAATCTTCTTCGTAGTCAGGTCCTGCAAATAACACGAATGAGGTAAGAAAACAACAGAACAGTTATGATCTTTGACAAGACGATTAACTGAAAGTAAGTTAAAAGTAAAATTGGGAACGTAGTACACAGACGAAAGAGTGATATCAGAAGATAATCGGGCATCACCCTGACTACAGATAGGAATAAAAGATCCATCTGCGATACGAACAGACTGTTTAATAGAGGTAATAGGTGAAGTGAAAACAGAAAGCTCACCAGTCATATGATTATTTGCCCCAGAATCGAGAATCCAAGTAGGATGGCCTGACTTACCATGAAGAGCAGTAGGAGTACCTGCAGCAATGGCGGCCGTGGGGCCAGTGGATGATGGCGGAGGAGGAGTTCCCAAACCTACATGAGACTGAAGTTGAGCAATCTGAGACTGAAGTTGATTATAATCGGGTGGAGGAGGAAGCATCTCAACAACCGCTCCTGTACGAGGAGCACCCCGGCCTCGGCCAATACCACGACCAGCAGGTCGAGTCCGAGTAAACTGCCCTTTCAACTCTGGGTGAAGGGTGAAACAACGATCGATGGAGTGACCCGGTGTGCGACAATGCTGGCAGTAAGGACGGTTACTTCCAGGACGAGCACCAGAAGAAGCAGGAAAGGCCATCTGGTCAGGGACAGGTGAAGGAGAGGGCCTAGGATCAGGAACAGAGAGTAGGCGACGACGTCTCTCATCACCATCAACAGTAGCAAAAGCCTCAAATAAAGAGGGCATAGGGATGGTATTCAAAATCTGAGTGCGGAGGGCCTCATACTCGGGCTTTAGACCCATCAAAAATTGGTAGGTACGACAACGATCAAGTCGCTTAACTTCAACATCTCCATCATTAGGAAAATCGGTGATGGGTTCATACTGAGCTAACTCCTCCCACCGAGTCTGCAGGTATCCAAAGAAGTCGGAAACAGACAGTCCCAAAGTAGCCTGGGAGGCATGAGAGATATCTTGGTAGAGCTCAAAAATACGCGAGTCAGAATGCGCATGATCATACATCTTCTTCAAAGCTGTCCAAAGGCCATGAACGGTATCATGATACATAAACATATTGTAGATCCGTTCATCCATTGAATTAAACATCCAGCCCAGAATAATACAGTTATCTGTAAACCACTCCTCAAACTTCACATCCGATTCAGCAGGCTTAACCTCCTTCCCGAGTAACCACCCAATTTTCCGTTTGCCTCCAAGGTAGAGACGAAGGGAGTTAGACCAAGCGTGGAAATTTTTGCCATTGAGTAGAACACTGGTGACTCGGTGAGTCGGATGAGATACAGAGAGATCCGAACGGGCAGCAGGAGTAACTGGGTCAACTATCTTATCAGACATGATGCTGTGAAGAACGATCACAAAACAAGGCAGAGACTGCTGGAATAATCTGCTGGAATGACTCCACGGATATGGTAGAATCAACAGGCACAGCCGGAAACTCGGCAAAGGAAAGAAATATCAACCGGAAACTCGGTCACTGCCGGAAACTCGGCGAAAAATAGGGGCAACCGGAAACTCGGTCACCCAGACTGAAGAAGGAGAGCGCGATACGGGCCCTTTAGCACATCACAAACAAGCCCTTACTAGGGCACAGGAGCAGCCGAAGGGCTGCAACACCAAGCCGAAGGCTTGGGGGGGTGCGCCGAGCAGATGAGAAGCCCTAAGGGCTGCGGCGCAGAGACTGAGGGTGGTGGGTGTGGTCGCCGAGGGTTGGGGAGGCTGCGGCAAGGTGTGGTGGTGATGTAGTAGTGGTGGCGCAGGCTGTGGTGGTGGTGATGGGTTTCGGCGCAAGGATGGTGGTGGTGGATCGTACGTTTGGCTCTGATACCAAAAAGACAATTGGAGAAAGGATATTTTAATACTGTACATCCTCAATCATATATAATGTTACAAATAAGAACCAAGAAGGAAAGCAAATCAATAGAAAAGGAAATAAAATAACTCTGCATTAATATGGTCAACATGACCTATAAAGACACACTAAAATCCGGGGATAAAATCTCCTAATTTCAACAGTTCACTTGTAAAAATAATAAAACTTAATATGTTAAAAAGGTAAATTTATAAGTCCTTTAACTACTTGAGGCTAATTGAGTAAATAAAATATATATTTGGGCTAAAATTTAAAATTTTAAGGACCAAGGTTAGATTTCTAAGTTTAGAATGGGCAATTACAAATTTCAGGAGGGCACAAATACAAGTAATACAAAATATATGCGGTACAAAAATAATTTTGAAAAGTTGAAGGAGGACCTGTGCCTCTCCAGACCCTTACTGCCTCTGCCCATGAATACAAGGAGGTCGGTCTCAAACAAATTTGGTTTATTTCTAAACTGTAGAAAAAATCATGCACACAAGCATGGAGTAGAGTTTAGGTCACTTACCTAGCATAATATAGCTCGACGGGATCGATAAGTCGGCGTTGTTACAAGCCCCCAACAAGAACCACGAACATGCTGCCTCTGTGTGCTTTCTCATGCTTCGCATAGGTCGTAGAAGACGCTACTGGAGCAATCCCCATGATAGTCATGCGCTAAATCCCATGGCGCGATGGTGATGGCCAAGAGAGAGAAAACCGTAGAAAGAGAGAGAGAGAGAGAGAGAGAGAGAGAGGGAGAGAAAGAGAGGCTGCCAAAGTATTAGGACGGATTCATATGTGTGTTTATATCATATATATATATACATACACATATTCACCAAACCCTAGGGCTCCAAGAGCCAAGACCCATTGGATGCGGTCCAATGTATGTGGGTGCCCGTGTGGTCCACAATATTTCTTACATCACCCACTCACCCAAATAGGGCTAGTACTAAACCAATCTCTCAAAAATGAACTTTTCATCTCTTCATACAGGAAAATAGAATGTGCGACCTTATAAAAAGAAAGTACAGCGACAGGAGTGTAATGCCAAAACATCACCATAACTAGTAATTCTCTTCATATAGTTATGGTGATTGTTTGCATATAGTTTATTCTCCTTTTGATGTTTGACATGCCTTACCTTACTAAGCGCACTTGTTTAGCATATTGATTACTGTGATTTTTTGTATGTAATTTATTCCCTTTATACTGTTTGACATTCTTTGCAATCATTACATGCACTTTTCGGATATTTAAATGGTGTAGGAAGTGATGCAATCCTTCTTGGTGTTGAGACTTTGCGGGGACTGTACTCCGTCGAGACTATTTCTATTGTAGGTAAAATATGTGTTGAAGTAAATTTTTATGGTGACGTTGCAAATGAATTTATCATTTAAAGAAACTTTCTTTTTAATTGTGCGCTATAAATCTGTGAAAACTGGAATTTCAAAAGTTTAGAACTCTGAGTGCATTTTAATTTGTCCAAATTTGAAAGTTTGGAAATTTTCCTGCCTTTAGTCCTATAAGAATTTACTCTGTTGGCTATCAGGCATATGCTCTATTTATTTTCCTGTATGGCAAGGACCGTAAGGTCTAGAAGTTTGAATAACTCATGTTCTACATAGTTCCCTATATTGTTTGTCTAGATGTCCTCGGCTTGTGTCAAATGGTAAGATTTTTGGATTTGCATTTTGTTCTTGGTGAAGATGACTCTGTGGTGTCGTAATGTGCTTTTGTCTCTTCAGCAGTTATTTTTTACTTCTTCCTAATGATAAGCATTGGATCTTCAAATTTCCATGCAGGCAGAATAGGTGTTCAATCAAGACCAATATTTTAAGAAGACTTTTAAATATGTTGGAGAGCCTAAGACCCACTTGGAATCCATCGCTTCATCTGCGGTAGTTTCTTTCCAATGTTATACCATTTTATTTTATCATAATAACATTATTGAGATCCATTTGTTTAGTTTGCTCCAGATGAAATAATTGCTTACACAAAATTGGGTTATTCATAGGTATTACTCACTTTTTCTTTAGGTACGGGCGGCTATTAAGGTGAAGGCATCTTTTATCATTTGAAGTAAAGGCATCTGTTATCATTTGCTTTACCTCATCTGGACGGGCTGCCAGGTACTTTATAGATTTTTGTTGGCAATTTTACGTGCAACATCTTTTCTCAAAGGCCATATATGACATTTAAATCTATAGATTGCTCTTTAACCCTTTTGCTACTCTTCCACATCCACACATGTCCACAAGACTCACGAGTTTGATACATATATCATTCAAGGTCCTTATTTTCTTTTCTGAAACTGCATTTCTCAGCAACCAAACTAATCTGAGCATTATTTTTCCACAGAGTTGTTTGTTTTAACAATGCTACTGCGAGTTATTTTGGATTTTGCTAGTCACTTGATCCCTTTTTTTCTTAAATTACAATAATATTTTGAAATATCCAACTTCTAATGTTATGTAAGCACAGAGAAAATTATAAAGAAAATGGTTCTCCTTCTTGTTTTCCTTTCACTTCTGTAACACCCGTACCCGGACGAGAAGATTAATTTGGTATTAATATGTGTTAATTAAAGATAATTAATGCATGAGATGATTTAAGGCGGGGTTATGAACTCACATGTGAAAAGGTGCTCAAATGCGGGCATAGATGAAAGTCCTGTGAAAGGCGGGGCTGGTATAGACGTGGGGCCCAATGAGGGTCTAATTAAATTATTTACATTTTTATGTCATTATATGTTATATGATTACTTGTTTAAAAGTTTAAAGATATTATTATGTCTTATGATAGGAAAGGGACCAATTTGGGTAGCCATGTGAGGGCGTATTTGAATACAATTAATAATTGGTAGGTTTAATAGTAATCTCATAAATTATGTGGGACCATGTTGGGACCCACGCGGGACTTAGATTAAATCCATTTAGAAAATGTGGGTAGTTAATGTAATTAACATGGAGGTTTCATAATAAAGCTGAAAGAAAATTGGGGGAGGTAAGTAGAAATTAGGAGAAAATGTGACAACACATATGCATGTCTTGCATATGTGTCTCACAAGTGTCAATAAGCTGGGAATTCACAGAATTGGAGAGAACAAGGAGCTCTCAAGTTGGCGACGGAAATTCACGCGACGTTTCTTGTCGTTTCTTCGCCGTCCGACGTCGGATTCACGAACCGAGACCATTTTTGGACTCGTGGAGGTAAAAGGATCACATGCACGTCTTTTATTTTCAATTTTAATAACATTTTTCCGACAACCGTTCTTGATAGACGATGCTTGATGTATCAAACTTATGTAGGATTCACACCGGTTAGGATTTGAGGTGAAATTAGCAAGAGATTGGGGGAATTCTAGGCTTAATTGCTTATAATTCAAAGAGGTGAGTGTTCTAGTCCCAAAATTGGGTGTTTACTTATGTTAATGTGATAATTGATGCTTTGGAATGCTTAATTTATGATTGGTATGCCAAGTATGTGATTAGAATGAAGTTTACATATTAATTATGTGGAAGATTGCCATGTTCATATGATTAGTTGTTTATATGCCTATGTGGATCAAAGGAAAGTCAAGTAGTGGTCTCCATTTATAGGTCCCATATGTAAGGGACGGTAAGCCCTCAATGAGCGGGGCGTGGTGATGGCCACGATGATGAAACGGTGATACCTTCGGGATCACAAGAGTGTGTGTGATATGCTATATGCAATAAAAGAGTGAAAAATTCCGGGGTGAGAAGGACCCGGGGGTGGTGGCTTGAGTTACTTGACTTTCCGGAGATCAATTGGTTGATGTTTATATTGATTGTTGCATTTATTCCAATAGCATGATTAGTTCTCTCACTAAGCGAAAGCTTAAACGAAAATAAATTTTATGTTGTGGTTATTGAATAACCATCCCAGGTACGGCACGGGTAGAGGAGAGGAAATGATCCGCACGACGGGTTGGGCGTGGGGTTGTGAGATGTGTTTCATGTTCATATATATAGATGTTTTGGTTTGGTTGTAATCCTTATACTTTAAGTGTTGTAAACAACTTGTATTTTGAAAGTTCTTGTAATATGTTAATTCAAGTTGGGTAGTAAGGGTCTTTTGGTAGAAATTGCACTTTTAAGCCACAAATTATGTATATTGAAAAGGAAACTTGGAGTAGTAAGTAACTTTGGTTGTAAATTGAGCTTAGTTTTCTTTGGTTGAGAAATTATGCAAGCATTGGGTTAAAATGTGGATTTTGATGTAGAATTATGATCCATGAGAAGAATTTGTGTGTTTGATTGTCTATCTATGCTTGGGGATGTTGTGTTTATGGTTAGGAACATTTGGAAATGCTTTGAGAATGATTTTTGATGCTTCCACAAAGTTTTGGGAAGTTGGGGACAAGTTTGGACTTTGAAAATGAGGTTTTTAAGCAGTAGGGAACCATTCTGCAGAAGCCGGATCTATCCGGCCTTCCCACGGATCGATCCACCCATTCTCGGGGACATTCTGCCTCAAAATCAATAAAATGGATCGATCTGCCCTTTTCACGGATCGATCAGCCCCTATAAATTTTGACTGTCCACTTTTATGGAAACAAGCATAACTCTTTCTAGAAAGATCGGATTCGCGCGCCGTTTTTTACGTTGGAACCAGGACTCAAAGATCTATCTTTTGGTATAAAATTTGCTATACCTTATTAATGATCATTTTGCCCTTGGGTCTGATTTGTGCCAAAAAAAGCTCTTTTATGGAGTCTAAAACATGTTTTTCTTCATGATTAGTGTATGGTTTGGTGTGTGGGCTTTGTTACACGTGTCCTAATCCGCCTGGGGCGGGTTGGGGTGTGACAACTTCCCTTTTCCTTCCATGAAACCACAACCAAATTAATAATGCCTTAAGCATGAAATAAAACGCAAGCGAAATAGTTTTCCTACTTGTTTTCCTTTATGTTATATATTTTTATTTTCTTTCACACATGCTTTAAAAGTTTTCATGTAAGTTCCGTTTGGTTGCTAAAACGCGATTTCACATGATTTTTCGAAATTACTAATTAGTCTACCAATTATGTAGCGTGTTAATTCGTTCTTACCAGGATACTAAAATTAACAACAGAAATAAATTCTAAATAGATAATAATACAGATAGTGAAATATACAGGTAAATATTTATTTTCAGATAAACATTTAGGATATTCCATAATGAGTGTCTCAATCTCGGATAGACGTCACAAATCACAACATTCAATTAACCCAGTCTCAAAGGGTTCTCTTACACAGACACTCAAATCGACTTGTGAGTCAAAACTTACTCACACATGTGTCATTCACAATACATTATCATGCATGAAAATGTAATGAAAAATGATAAATCCCGACACAGGTGTTATAAACCTGCTCCAAAAATATTTGATCAACGTTCCTATGTGCAGTATCCTAACAATTACCCTTATCAGGTAATTGCGTCTATGTCTTCCACCACCTTCTTGGAACCCATCAAATTATTTTCTCTAGAAGCACATATTTAGTGTTCTTGGAATCTAACAACTCAAAAGAAATGCCTGTATGAGTGGAATGTGAGAACATGTACACCATACTTAACCTGCTACAATCATAGTAACATCAAAATTATTTTTCGACCCTAGATCCCAACCTGCTGCAATATATATTAGGATCTATCACCAAGAAAATAAATTCCAATCAGTGCAAAATTTCATAAATATGCACCCACCGATGAATCTGCAACACTTGAAAACTTTATGGACCACTTCTAATCCGAATTCCAAACAACATAGCTTGTCCCATAAGATCTTTGAAATTCTAAGCAATCAGAACTATTAATTCCACGCACCTTGACACATTGGATAATCTCTCCCATATCCAAGGTTTCGAAAGACTGCCATGTTTTTGCTAGGGATATATACTAAAAGTCATGCTTTATGTAGTTGATTTATTACTCATTCAATAAAATCAGTTATTCCATTTTTATGAGAATCTGTGTGGGCAATGTTTGTATTATGTTATTTATTTAATATTATGCATGTGTGTCTCTCATTCTACATAGTAGGTGGTTTGGTGTGCAAAGTTCGACTTATACACGAAAGATCAGACCATCAGATATTGTAGAATGTAAGATTTTGGCTTACAGTCTTAGATGGGATTGGACACACCATCAGTAGGACTGCAGCATGGTGTTGTAGTAGGTTTGTCTTGACTACGGAAAACGGTATAGTTTCAACTCACTATGCTGGTACACTTTGTGTATTAAACAGGACCAACTTAATTGGGGTAATTATCTTTATACTGACTTATAAGATAATTAATACCTCATGGTTATTATGATTGCTTATGCTCTAAATCCTAAGTTAATTTGTAGACACGTGCATTTGATATTTACACTTTGATCCCTAAAAGGGTGAGATCCTTAAATGAGTCAATATCTCATTGGATGAGTGACACTATTGATTGTGTGGTGGATATAATTAATGATGGAATCCATCTCTCAATTTTGGGATTGATGATATCCCCTTGAGAAAGCTCATAAATTTTGATTATGTCAAACCCTGCAAGTGGATTTTGTATCCGACATATCAGATAAGTTAAGCAGATGATCTCAAGGAATTTTAAGAGATTAATTAAATATGATTGTCAGTAATTGTATTTAATTAATGGATATCTGTAATCTTAATGTGGGGAGATAATAAGTATTTAATAACATGGAGTTTGAAATATATTTTTGAGATAAGGGTAGGAGTGGAATTATAATTCTTTAGTGGTATGAATTATAATTTATGAAAATTGTAATCTGATTCAATTCGAATTAGGGTTTCCTAATTCCATAAGGAAGCATATTCCTTATTAACTTCTTATGGTCCCTATCGTAGCCTATATATATATATATATGCTTCTTTGGCTCCCTTATTACCTTGCGTTTTTCCATCTAGAGTAATATAACTCGAAATAGAAAAGAAATCGTAAAAGAGAGAGCAGAAAACTAAAAGGATTTCGAAAGAGCCCACACTCAGTTCGAGATTCTGGCAGCAGAGGAATACAATAGAAGATCATGAGCTGTTATTAAGCCCGTGCTCTCGCTTCGTCTACTACAACAATCCATTTTTGCAGTTGAAGGTAACCCTAGTTCCGCCCTTGCCGGGTTATTATAGATTTCACGAAATTTTTTGTAGTTCCAACTTATACGCACTGTTAACGAATTTTGGAAACACAGTTTCCTAACAGTTTTATATGTTCCGCAGCTGCTAGTTTTGCACGTCCATGACACACGCCAAACACGCATACTATCATTTGATACAAGACACTTTGGATTAAATATCATAACTCAACCCTCACACCCTTTGTATATCCACTCTCAATACCCTAAAGAACTCACACTTTCTCATCCTAGACCATGCACCCCCATGAGGGGAGACCCCCAATTGGTACACCAAGAGGCTTCCTAAATTCCTATATAACATCCCTATATATAGAGTTTATGACTCATTACTTGTTGGATAAGTAATACAACTCTATCAAGAAAATCAAATCACAATAGGAATTTAGCCAAATCACAATTCCTAAATTAATGGGAATATCCCAAATGTGATATAACCCCAACAAAAATATAAATATATATATATATATATAGTTAGGGTCTAAAAAGGGCGCCCTCTCTATATTAAAAAGAGAGCCTCTGTTTTGGCCGTCGGATCATGTTTAAAAATTGTGAAATGATAACACTGTCTTTAATGAAAATATGATCCGACGGTCAAAACAGAAGCCCTTTATTTATTAAAGAGAGGGCGCCCTCTTTAGAGAATTTTCGTATATCTACTATACTATACAAACGAATAAACAAGCACGTCAAAAAATATGAACTTCCTCTTTTGGCCTTCACAACACCATAATTACTCATATATCTATCTATACATCGTAAGGATATATTGATGTATCTGAGGGTAAATCTATCATTTTGGACAAATAATTACATTCAAGTCAACTTTTAAAATTTTATTTAATATAATAATGAGGTTTTAATCAACAATCTTGTGTCTAATTACATTTGGGTCAACAAATTTTCGGATATTTATTATTGACTTCAAAAAAAGTCAACAAAAGTGGCTATTTTGGTGGCTATATAGGAATTGATCACTAATATTTATAATTTGGTCAACTTTTTCTCTCAAATGAGGGTTCAATCAACAATTTGTGTCTAATTACATTTGGGTCAATTTTTTTGGGATATTTATTATTCACTTCATAAATTTTGTTAAAAAAGTGGCTATTTTAGTGGTTATTTAGGAATTGGTCACTAATATTTACAATTTGCTCAACTTCTTCTCTCAAATTTAGGATTCATATATTGTAATATGTGTAATTGCATTTAGGTCAGCAAGTTTTGGGATATTTATTATTCACTTTAAAAAAGTTTTAAAAAGTGACTATTTTAGTAGCTATTTAGGAATTGGTCACTAATTTCACATTTTGGTCAACTTCTTCTCTAATATTTATGTTCTGGAATATTTAAAATGTCAAATAAAGTGGCTATTTTAGTAGCTATTATGAATTGGTCACTAATATTTACATCTTGGTCAACTTCTTCCCTCAAATTCAGGATTTATAGATTGTATTCGAATATTAATTAAGGCCTACAAACACATTCATAGCCTTTTTTTATATAGAGGAAATACCCTACTTGTGTCATATATTTTTAGTCGCGCTTTATTAGGTACATTTACTACTCATTTATAAGATAGTCAGAATTATCAACTTCTTCCGTGAGAAGAGTTTTAGATTAAATAGTTACATTTACAGTTTCCTATTTAACTGTTTTAACATCTTATTATACACTTTTAATAACCACTTAACTACATGAAATGACACAATTAAATTCCCTGTGCAACGCGCAAAGCTCCTACTAGTATATATATATATATATATATATATATAACCATCACAATAGCATTTATCTTCTTTAAGTAATATAATACTATTAATGATACATTTTTTTTTTATCATTGATGAGGTGAAGTTAGAAATGTTCAAATGAACGTTGGTTCTGGTAATGTTATATACGCATATATATATATATATATATATATAGAGCTATGATGATGGATTTTTCAATTTTAGAAAAAAAATTCAATGTATTCTTCAAGTTTGAGAAAGAGAGCAAAATTATTTTGTGATTATTGTCTTCAAAAATTAAAGAGAGTTTTCAATTTCTATTTTCGAGCAATATAACAGAAAGAGTGTTTAGTATACCAGTTTTCTCATTTTGTAAGAAAAACTGAAATAGAGGTGATTCTAGATTGTTTTATCCTGAGGACGGTATGGCACGTACGAACTATTTGCACACTTTGGACAGAACCGCGAAACGTTTTAAAGAGAACGAGATCCAAGACTCGGCCAATGATTTGTTGAAGAGGCTACTGATCTACTAATTTTGTTCCAATTTTAATTACAAGTTCTAACTATCTTTACGGCAATTTATTGACAAATACAGTAGTTGGTGTAGGATAGGCGAGTCCCATGTATGAAGCATTTTCAATTGCCAAAGCTATATGTAAGATCCGCCTACCAAAAACACAATTGGATTAGGGACACTAATTGGACGTGCATTATCCCAAGAACCCGCGGAGGCATACGTTTCTAAAGTAAAAAAAAAAAAAAAAAGTAAAACAAGATTTCCTTGAGGGCTCTTAGGCTTAGTTTGGCCTTTATTTGGCTTTTTAAAAGTAGCTTACAAAATTTATTATTAAGTTGTTTGATAATTTTGTTCAAGTGACACACTACTCTTCAAAACAATATCACGAATCCAAAAAGCAGCCTTTTTTAAAAGTTTCATTCTAGAGCTTTTAAAAGCTCCCACCAAAAAAGTCCTAAGTTCAATTTTTGTAAAGCTCATAAACTAATTACCAAATGAATAAATATGAAATTGTGCTTTAAAAAAGGAGAAGCACCAAATAGGGGGCCAAATTAAGCCTTGGTTCTAGTCATTAAAAGAGTCTTGGGCCCACTTGGAAACAGCTTCTATTTCTATTTTTCTATACAATTCAATTCATGAGGATTGGCTCAAAGTTGTCCAACAGTCTATTGGCAATGCCAAATTTCTGCGAGTGAATTGCAGAAGCTAATTTGTCAAGCAATAGGCCAAATTACACTGACCTCCCTTGAGGTATATGATAATTACAGGGACCTCTCCTCTAGTTTAGAAAATAACACTCACCTCCCCTCTACTTACTTTTTGTGTGTGAGATTACCAATTTACCCCTTATCTCCTTATGTATGTATGTATACATGCATGTGTGTGTGTGCGCGCGTATTAGATAAAATTATACTCCCTCCGTCCCATTTTATGTGTCCCCCTTTCTATTTTGGTATGTCCCAAAATTGTTATCCACTTTCTTAAATTAGTATGTAAATTTTATTTAGTTTCCTAAATTACCCTTCCTTACAACCAATACCAAAACAAAACAAAAAAGAAAGTGCAATGATTATGGGCAATTGTGGAAAGTAGGTGTAGATTCTTTTTGTCCCCTTAAATAGTTGGATTCCCAAAAATGGACACATAAAATGGGACAGAGGGAGTATACATTAGCAAATTTTACAAATTTAGATTTATGTTAGTTCTAACTTTATAAAAATTTGCCGTTCGAATTTTTTTTTTTTAAGATTTATAAATAAAAGAGTAACGCTATGCTTCCCAAATTTCTTTTCCAAAAGTGTTTCCCAACACATATAGCAGTGGACCCAGTTGACTTTGATTGGTTAATGTTAAAATCGCTCCACATTGATCCCACTTCAATATCATTTGGGGTGAAAATTTAGGAAGCATCACATTACTCTAAATAACAAATTTATTTCTCATTTTGGTCCCTCAACTAATATTTTGCATGTAGCAGTTTGCCTCCTTCGTCACTTTTAGCATCACTTTTTTCTTCACTGAAAGTGACTTTTTTCGAGGCAAATTGGCAAAAAATATTAGTTGAGGGACCAAAATGCAAAATAAATTTGTTTAGGGGCCAAAGTACCAAACAGGGTATAGTTTGAGGGTGCAAAATGCATTTTACCCTAAATATTGTAATGTCTTTCACCAACTACTTGGACAAAAAGTTAATGGCTTAATATTAAAAACCACTGTAAAATATTGTATATTTGTAAACTATTGTAAGTTAGGGCTAAATATTATAAAACCTAAATAGTTTACAAATTTACAATATTTTACATATTTAGTTTTTTAATACTAAGTCATAAGTTTTTTTGCCCAAGTAGCAGGTGAAAGGCATTAAAACATTTATTTAGAGTAATGTTATGCTTTCCAAATTTTCATCCCAAATGAAAATTTACAAATTTACAATATTTTACAGATTTAGTATTTTAATATTAAGCCATTAGCTTTTTTGTCCAAGTAGTAGGTGAAAGACATTAGAACATTTATTTAGAGTAATGTTATGTTTCCCAAACTTTCATACCAAATGAAAATTTACAAATTTATAATATTGTACTAATTTAGTTTTTTAATATTAAGCCATTAACCTTTTTGTCCAAGTAGTAAGTGAAAAATATTAGAACATTTATTTAGAGTAATGCTATGTTTCCCATATTTTTATCCCAAATTATGTTGAAGTGGGATCTTTGTGAAATCATTTTAACATCAACCAATCAAAATCAATTGGGTCTACTGCTACATGTGTTGAGAAACATTTTTGGAAAACAAGTTCGGGAAGCATAGCATTACCCTTTCATTTATAAATTTATATACGAGTATTTTTTTTCGAACGACAAATTTTTATAAAGTTAAGGTTAAATACTATAAATTTAAATCTGTAAAATTTACAATAATTTTATCTAATGCGCGCACGCGTACACACACACACACACACACACATATAAGGAGATAAGGAGTAAATTGGTAATCTTCTTACACACAAAAAGTAGATAGATAGAAAGTGAGTGTTATTTTTCAAACAAAATGGGAGGTGTCTGTAATTATCATATATATCAAGGGAGGTCAGTGTAATTTGCCCCAGCAATAAAATTGTAACTTTTGGAACTCCATAATCACTTACAAACTAAAAGCTATTTGTCCTTATCATAGAGGCTGTTTGGCTAGGCGATTTGCCCGCATTTTGATAACTTTTGAAGCCCAATCGTAATTGCGGCAAATTTTTGATCGCAAACGCTGGCCCAAATGCTTTTGACCAGCAATTGATTTGGGTTTGACCAGCGATGCCCAAAGCTGGGGTTGAGCAGCTCAGCCAAATCGCGATCAATAAATTGGTCAAAATGATGGTTCAATTACAAAAGCTTACCTGGTCTTTTCTGAATATGATGCGCATGTTCTCGGTGAAGGACAGTAATTGGCACAATTTTGATTGATATTATTAGTATAACTATTGTTCATTTATTTATTTATTTATATTAATTAAAAATGTATTAAAAATTACGATAATTCCTATTTTTTTAATACATTTTGCTCATCCTAAAATTGCTCACTCTTTGATCACCATCCTATTTTATTGGCTAATGCAGTGAGACCCAATATTAAATGAGAATTAATTAATGGTGTAAAGTAGTAGACCCTACTACATTAGTCAATGGGAGAGGAGGATGAGCAAAGAGTGAGCAATTTTGGAGTGGATAAGTCTATAGTGAGCAGTTTCTCATACAATAATGATAAACTCACTCTCTCAACCATACCCTCAACCACATTCAGCAGATATTGTCCCTTGATTCCAGTGGGTCCTATGTGGAATTCATGTGGAATCCACTAGAATTAAAGACAATCAATGGTCAAGATATGCTAAATGTGATTAGGGGTGTGGTTGAGGGAGTGGGTGTATCATTACTCTTTCTCATATAAGAATGCGGGTTTTAATCGTTGGATGAGCATCTAGCAATAAATACATTTCCAAAAGGGTAAGTTATTAATTCCATATTGGTACCCTATAGTTTGGACGAAGTTTCACTTTGAGCCCTAGATGATAAGTTTCTACACTTAGGTCGCAGTAATTTAGATTTGTTCCAATGTGGGACATGCCTCTTACCAAATAATTATTTTTATTCATTCAAAGATATTTAAAAAAAAATTGCTTAGTGTTTGATAATGTGCTACTTAATTAAAATAGTAGTAAAAAATTCACTAAAAACTTTAAGTGAAAAAAATTTACTAAAAAATAGTAGTTTATTTCAGTATCGCTAATTCAATCTCTTAAAATTTTCCTTACTTAAAATTCAGCACTTGTTGTGCAAATTTTTAATAAGTTTGCATAACACAATTTCACACATATAATTCAAATTACATATGTTTTTACTAAAGTAGGTTGGACCCATTCAGGATATGACGTATCCCTTAATTACAATCCTTATTTTAAGGAAACACCTTTTGATTCCAATTTAAAAGACTAGCACCCAAAATGACAGTCACTTTTATTTCTTAAAATCCGCAAACGCTAAACAATTAAGCTAACTAAACACTTATATATATTTTACAACATAATCACTTTATTTGTTAAATCTTGTAATTTGTTATTTAATTTATGAAATTTAGCTAACTCCAATAGGCTATTAACATTGAAGATTGGGAACTACAGGACCAAAGATTTTTAAAAGCCTATCTGGGTTAGTTGAATTTCACAAATTAAGTAATGAATTGCAAAATTTAATTGATAAAAGTGATTATTTTGTAAAATGCAAGTGTTTAGTTAGCTTAATTGTTTAGCGATTTGCGGATTTTAAGAAATGAAAGTAACTGTTTTGTAAAATAGAAAAAGTGGATTGTTTGAAACAAACAATCACTTCAAGTGTTAAATTTTAAGCAGGGAAAATTTTAAGAGATTGAATTTGCAATACTAAAAATGGTATTTCAAGTAATGAAATAAACTGCTTTTCAGTATAAAAAAAAATTCACTTTACAATTTTCAGTGAAATTTTGACTGTTTTTTTTTTAAATTAAATAGTGCATTATCAAACACCAAACAACTTTTTAAATATCTCTTACTCCCTCCGTCCCTTTTTTAGAGTCCTATATTCTATTTTGGGATGTCCCAAATTTAGTGTCCACTTTCCTAAATTAGTATACAATTTTTACTTACTTTCCAATACTACCCTTCCTTGAAATCTACACCAAGACAAAACTAAAAAAATTATTGTAATGATTAGGGGCAATTGTGGAAAGTAGGTGTAGATTCTTTTTGTCCCCTTAATAAGTTGAGTTCCCAAAGATGGACTAAAAAAAAGGGACGGAGGGAGTAATAAATAAAAGCAATTATTTGGTAAGAGGCAGGTCCCACATTGCAACAAATTTAAATTACAGGGACCAAAGTGTAGGAACTATTAATCTAGGGCCCAAAGTGAAACTTTGCCCAAACTATAGGGTACCAATATGGAATTAATAAGTAGACATGTGCAGTGCACGTGACTTTCCCGTCCAAGTGCACTAACGGTGTTAGTGGCAGGGCCGACATTGCAACGAAATTAAAACTACGGGGTTTTAAGTGTCCAAATTGAAAGTCGAGGGCCCAAAATAAAATTTTTGCCAAACTAGAGGGTACTAAAGTTTAGTTTGCCCTTATTATAATTTTCATTAACAATTATTTATATGTATTCAATAAATAAATAAAGTGACTATGTTAGGACTAATATAATAATAACACAGCACAAGGGCACAATTATCTTTTGTTCATTCAAAATTACTTTGTATTTATATAACGAAATAGTTACATAATTTATTCTGTCACTATAATCAGTTTTACAGTACATTATCCAAATACTACAATTATAAAAATTTATTATAATCATAATCTATTCTAACAAACGCTATCGCAATCTCAAAACACAAACTACCTCATAAAGGCTCATAGCACCATTAGAACAGCTAGGGTGGACCACAAAACCCCAACCAACAGTGCATCATCATCAGGTGATTTCAATTTTCTGACTTTAGACAACGTACCTGTTCCTGCAGACCTCGAGCTCTTCAATTGTTGGGCCATTATTTTCCAATTAATATCTTCAACCACCATTTACAACTAACATTCTTTTTTTTGCTAAGATTTACAACTAACATTCATTTTACTCTATTCTAAAAATTAGTTTGTGATTGTGAGTTACTCATAATTGAATATTGGGTGATACTCAACTAAGTTTGATAAATTACTACATCTTAATTCGTCATGATAGCTTTCCCCTGCTTTGTTGATTGTTGACTCTATTCCATAGTTTTATTTTTTAGAGAAATATAGAGTGAGGGCAAAAAAAAAATTTAATTCACAAGATCCACACAATAGAAATTGAGCATACTAAATTTGTAGAGTTTTTATTAGGGGCCAAAATGTCATTTATATAACCATTAAAGAGCTGTTACGCTCAAAATTATAGTCGTTGCAAATCAAATTCATGTGTGTTGGGCTGAAAATTCTAACCGTTGCATGTTAAATGCATGTGCGATTTTTCGAAATAATTCCAGCCATTGGTGCTCAAGAAAGCAAATAATCACAGCCATTCATCCTCCAAATTCTAGCCGTTGCAGAATTTTTTGGTACGTCCCAATGGTTTTGGGTAAGAAACTTTAGTTTTTCAGGGAAGAAATATTTGTTCCGTACTAAGAAACATTTGTTCTGGGTTGTTTTGAATGAGATCAAATGTTTCTTCCAAAAAAAAAAAAGGCCAAATTACACTGACCTCCCCTGTGTTTTCAAAAATTACACTCACCTCCCTTCTATTTTAAAAATGACTGTTATACCCTTGGACAAATCATCAAAAAAAAATTCCACTACCTTTTAAAAAAGAAAAAAAATCAACAATTATGAAAAGTTAAAATTAAAAAATCATCGACAAAATTTCTATATATACCAAATCAAGCTTTTACGAAATTTTTTTTGTTAAAAAAATTAATAGTAAATTGAAAAAAACATTATCATCAACACAATTATCTATTCCCACTTTAAAATGAAAAGATTAATAATAATAACGAAAAAAAAATATCAACCTTTTTTTTTATTATCTATTACCACTTTAAAATGAAGAGAATAATAACAATAATGAAAAAAAATATCAACCTTTTTTTTATTATCTATTACCACTTTAAAATGAAAAGAATAATAACAATAATGAAAAAAAAAATATCAACCTTTTTTTAAAAATAAAAATGAATAGTCATATTGTATTTTTGTCTGCTTTATATTTTTAAAATTGTGAACTTGCTCCCAACATTGTGAATGAGCTGCTCCAATGAAACTCAATTAGTACACGCCTTGCACGGACATTGCCCTAGTATGTGTATATATATATATATATATAACATATGAGACTCCACTGAGCATGTTTTTTTTAAGAAAAAATAAAGCAGACAAAAATACAACATAACTATTCATTTTTTAAAAATTTTTGTTGATGTTTTTTTTTTCATTATTGTTATTATTATTTTCATTTTAAAGTGGTAGTAGATAATTTTGTTGATGATTTTTTATATTTTTAAATTATTATTGATATTTATAAATAAAAGAGTAATGCTAAGCTTCCCAAAAGTGTTTCCTAACACATGTAGTAGTGGACCCAGTTGATTTTGATTAGTTGTGACGTTAAAGTGATTTAACTGTGATCCCACTTCAACATCATTTGGGATCAAAATTTGGGAGGTATAGTATGACGTCTCTAAATAAATGTTCTAATATATTTCACATACTACTTGGACCAAAAGGTTAATGGCTTAATATCTAAAAACTAAATATGTAAAATATTATAAGTTAGGCTAAAGATTATAAAACCTAAATTTGAAATTTTCATAAATTTTGTTTTTCGTGCTGCAAATTTTTGTAAAGTTAGGGCTAAATACTATAAATCTAAATCTGTAAAAATTGATGATGTATATATGATTTTATCTAATGCGCACGCGCACACACTCACACAAATACACACACACACATGCACACACATACATATATATACAGTCAAGCTCCAGAGAGGGCGTCCTCTCTTTATTAAAGAGAGAGCTTCTGTTTTGGCAGTCGGATAGTGTTTTCATTAAGGGCAGTTTTGTCATTTTATAAATTTTAAACACGATCTGTCGGTCAAAACAGAGGTCCTCTCTTTAATAAAGAGAGGGTGCCCTCTCCAGAGATTTGTCGTATATATATAATGAGATAAGGGGCAAATTGGTAATCCTACACTCAAAAGGTAGGTAGAGGGGAGGTGAGTGTTATTTTCCAAACTATAGAAAAAGTCCTTGCAATTTTTAGATACCTCAAAGAAGGTCAGTGTAATTTACCAAAAAAAAAAAAAATGAACAAAGACACGTCCAAACCACTTGGATGTACCAAAGAGTTTTCCCCTGGGAATGTGTTTCACTAAAAATCAACACGTGGATTCATATTTGGTGATCACATGTAGACCTTACCTTTTATTTTGTTAATTTGCAGGCTACCTCTAATACTGTATGTACATTATATACTCAGTGTAGTTGAATAAATTTTAAATATATGTATACATATATATATATCTATCTATTATAGTATAAAAACGAAGAAACAAGCACGTCAAAAAATATGAACTTCCTCTTTTGCCCTTCACTACACCATAATTACTCATATATCTATCTCTATACATCGTAAGGATATATTGCTTTGTGTGAGGGTAAATCTGTCATTTTGGACAAATGATTACATTCAAGTCAGCTTTTACAATTTTATTTAATATAATAATGAGGTTTTAATCAACAATCGTGTGTCTAATTACATTTGGATCAACAATTTTTTTGATATTTATTATTGACTTCAAAAAAAGTCAACAAAAGTGGCTATTTGGGTGGCTATTTAGGAATTGGTCACTAATATTTACAATTTGGTCAACTTCTTCTCTCAAATGAGGTTTCAATCAACAATTTGTGTCTAATTATATTTGGGTCAATAATTTTTGGGATATTTATTATTCACTTCATAAAAAGTTTAAAAAAAATGGCTATTTTAGTGGTTATTTAGGAATTGGTCACTAATATTTGCAATTTGATCAACTTCTTCTCTCAAAGTTAGGATTCATATATTGTAAAATGTGTAATTGCATTAGGTCAGCAAGTTTTGGGATATTTATTATTCACTTTAAACAAGTTTTAAAAAGTGGCTATTTAAGTGACTATTTAGGAATTGGTCACTAATTTCACATTTTTGTCAACTTCTTCTCTCAAATTTAAACTCTGGTATATTTAAATTGTCAATTTAAGTGGCTATTTTAGTAGCTATTATTAATTGGTCACTAATATTTACATTTTGATCAACTTCTTCCCTCAAATTCAGGATTTATAGATTGTATTTGAATATCAATTAATGCCTACAAACATATTCATGCCCTCTTTTAGAGGAAATACCCTACTTGTGTCGTATATTTTTAGTGACGCTTTGTTAGGTACCTTTACTACTCATTTATAAGATAGTCAGAATTCGCAACTTCTTCCGTAAGAAGAGTTTTAGATTAAATAGTTACATTTACAATTTCCTATTTAACTGTTTTAACATCTTATGTTGATTTTTACAAGTGAACCTTATTTTGAAATAACAAAAAAAAAAAAAAAAAAAAAAATGAAACGTGACACTTATTTTAAAAATATCAAAAAAAAAAATGAAACGTTGGCACTTATTTTAGAACGGAATGAGTAATTATACCTCTCCAAAGACCTCTAATGTCAAGATTAATACACAATATATCTAGGAATACAACTATCCGACGGGCACGTGCCTTGCACGTGCACCCTCACTAGTATATATATAATCAAAGGTAGTACTGAAAGAAATAAACAACCAATCAAAATAATATCAACGATACACCAAAATACAACTACTAACCCAAAAAAAATACACAGTGGAGAATCTTTAATATACGAAATATAGGTGCATAATATGATACGGAAAGCTTCTTATGAGGGATCCCTCATTTTAATAAAATGAGGACTTTTAATCCTGGCCATTGGAGATCATTTACTGCACAGTGAATTTCACTTTAACTGCATTGATTAAATGATCTCCAACGGCCAGGATTAGAAGTCCTCATTTTATTAAAATGAGGGATCCCTCATAAGAAGCTTTCCGTAATATGATATACATTGAAATGGAGGAAATGAAAACAACTGGCTGAGTGATATTTCTTGTTGATATAATCCCATTTTATGTATATAGCATTAAATCAAATTATATCATTACCAATTTTTCAATTATATCTAATTTAATAGATAATTGTTGATAAACCTCTCAACTAACTCTCAAAAGTTTTAAACTCCAATTGGTTTGACCATTTTTTTAAAAAGACAAAAGGAATCAAATCTAGTGCTCACACGATACAAGTGCATGCACTATAAAAAAATCCAACACTTCCCCAGCCCTCACGCCCATTTTATTTCGGCCACTCACACGGCTGTACCATATATTTCCATTTCGAAAATATTTTTTTAACCTTTAAACCTCCATAACTTTTAATCTACAATTCTGTTTCATACAAATTTTATATCGTTGGTACCGTGTCGACGAGAGCTACAAAACTAATACCATTGTTGATACCTTTTGAGCAAAAGAAAAAAACTCTTATTTTTACATAGCATGTTCCAGACGAACCTAATATAATTTTCACATAATATTCGTGTATGGGTTATTGAATTTTCACGTAATATTTACGTATGTCAAGTTGATATGTTGTAAGAAAAAAAAAACGAATGTTCACTTTGTTCTTAATGAGAGTTTTAGTGAAATTTCACAAGAATTTGGCATTTGTTTGGGTCGAAAAACTATGCTTTATAATTAATTTGTGAAATTTGATTTTTTTTTTTTAACGAAATATGCATTGTTTAATATGGAAGAGGAAAAAAAAAAAAAAAGATAGAGTGAAATTTCATATTTTTACATACATAAATGTTAAGTGAAATTTTACTTAAATTGACACTTGAGAGACTTTTTAACAAAGTAAGTATCAAATTAGACCTTAAACTCTAGAGAGTTACTTCTAGTGCCTTTTGGGATAGTTACTGAATTTTCACTTAACCTACTAGGTGAAATCTCACTGAACGAGTACATGAATGTTAAGTTTAACGTCATGTTTTTTAGGAAGAAAGCATGTACGAGTTCAGTGAATTTTCACTTAATATTTATGTATGCCAAATTTATATATATAAAAAAATTAAAAAAAGACGTATTGCAATAAAGCCATTGATACCTCATTAAGGCTTAGTTTGGCCCCCATTTTGGTGCTTCTCCTTTTTTAAAGCACAATTTCATGTTAATTCATTTGGTAACTAGTTTATGAGCTTTGCAAAAATTGAACTTAGGACTTTTTTGGAGAGAGCTTTTAATATTTTTCATGTATTCAGTGAAATTTCACTTAACATTTTATGTATATCAAGTGAAATTTCATTTATTATTCATGTATGTAAAAACATGAAATTTTTCATGTATTGAGTGAAATTTCACATAATATTTTATGTATATCAAGTGAAATTTCACTTATTATTTATGTATGTGAAAACATGAAATTTGTATGTTTTGAGAAGAAAAAACAAAGGACGAATTTTAACAAGAATTCCTACACTTGTTTTGGTTGAAAATTGGTATTTTATAATTGATTGTGAAATTTGCTTCTTTTAACAAAATATGCATTGTTTAATATGCAAAAAAAAAAAAAAAAAAAAAAAGAAGAAGAAGAAGAAGTGAAATTTCACCATGCATATATGAATATTTAGTGAAATTTCACTTAACTCATACATGAACATTAAGTGAAATTTCACTTAACTTTGCATTTAAGAGACTTTTTAACAAATTGATAATCAAATTAAACTTTAAAATCTAGTCGGTTACTTCTAGTGAATTTTACCTGACATACATTAAAGTCAGTGAAATGTCACTGAACGCTATGTCACTGAACGCGTACACAAATATCAAGTGAAAATTTAAGTTTTTTAGGAACAACTAAACAAGGCAGGTAAAATGTCAATTTTTTTTTGCTCAAAACATATCAAGAATGGTACTAGTTTTGTAGCTCTCGTCGACACGGTTCCAACGGTATAAAATTTGTAAAAAACAGAGTTGTAGATCAAAAGTTATAAGGGTTTAAAGTTTTAAAAAACTTTTTCGAAATGGATTTCATATGGTACAGCCACTCACACAGTGTGAGTGGCTGAACCAAGGAGAGGCGCCTGGAGTCACATGGGATTTTCTATGGTGCTTGCATTTATACCGTGTGAGCACTAATTTAGATTCCTTTTGTCCTTTTTAGAAAATGGTCCAACCAAATGGAATTTTAAACTTATGATGGTTACTTGTAGGATTTTCCAATAATTCCCCCTTAAATCTAATATTAACTAATTAATTGTCCTATTCACTCTCCACCAATCACAAATTTCACTTATTAGATATATAAATAATAAGTGTCTTTGATTTATAATGTTCTATTTAAATTATGTAGGTATCCATGGAAGGGTATGATAAATTATCTATGTATAATTTTTATAAGGGAATTGTTATTTCCACTCCATCATTGAACCAATACACTCCATGGTACCACTATCAGAGCATGTGGTACCATGTATGTAATGCATGACATGCATGTACCACATGCTTTAAGAATGGTACCATGGAGTGCCTTAGTTCAATGATGGAGTGGAAATAGCATCACCCTTTTTATAATTATATGTGTCTTTGGCGTTTATGTAGCTATGTTTTAGCTAGCATTATTTTGATATTTTTAATAAAATTTTAGCTTCATTTTGTCGAAAATTGGGAGTGCTCCTTTGGTTTCACTCTAAAGCCTTTTATTGAGCTTCATTTTAGCATTAAAAAAAAAAATTTACATCACGCTTTGTAATTTGTACCTACTAAAAAAGAATTGAAAAAACAAAATAGCAATTTTTATTCTTTTGAGTTAAAAAATTTTGATTGACATGTAAAAAATAATAAAACTATGATTCTCAAAATTTGTATCACAAATGTAATTCCAATACATGTGACAGTGAGATCACTGCCACATATATTAGAAACCACATTTGGGATATAAATTTTCAAAACATATCTAACATATTACAAATACATATAACTAATCTAATATATCTAATATATGAAAGCAGAAGCTTTCGCTTATGCCATGTGGCATTCCTAAGAATTTTCAATATTTTAAATTAAATGACTACTATAAAAGATAAATATAAAACTATAATTTTTCAATTAAATGTTCCAACATGTAACCCATATATTGCTTTAAATTATAGTTATTTCAATTAAATGATTCAACATGTAACCAATATACGGGTTCTATGGACAAGGCTATATCAAATTTGATGAATTCAAATTTGAAATAAAGATATTTGCTGCCTAAGATTATATCCCATATGAGAAAGTCAATTTGTTTTAAAAGTTAATTTTGCTTAATCATATTTGTTTTCTAACAATTCTAAATTTTGTACGCTAAATTATTTATTTTACTTTAAAAAAGAAATTAAATCGTGGATGATGCACTGGTCCAAATGCTAGTTAACAAAATAAAAGGTAAGGTCTACATGTGATCACCAAACATGAATCCACGTATTGATTATTCAGTGAAACACACTCCCATTAGGGGAAAATTCTTTGGTACATACAAGTGATTTGGACGTATCTATGGTTTTTTTATTTTTATTTTTTGGTAATAAATATTTGTTCTCATTCAAAATAACCTAGATCAAATTTTACTCTAGGTTGTTTTGAATGGAAAGAAATATTTCTTACCCGAGAAACTAAAGTTTCTTACCCAAAACCATTAGGACGTACCATAAAATTATTCAACGGCTAGAATTTGGAGGCAGAATAGCTGTGATCATTTGCTTTTTTGAGCACAAATGGTTGGGATCATTTCGTAATATCACACATGCATTTGACTTGCAACGGCTAGAATTTTCAGCTCAACACAGATGAATTTGATTTGCAACGGCTAAAATTTTGAGCCCAGCAACTCTTTCATGATCATATAAATGACATTTTTACCCTAACAAAAACTCTTATAATTTATTATTCTACCCAATTTCTATTAGGTGACTCTTGAGAATTAAACTTTTTTTTTCCTTTGCACTATATTTCTCTAAAAAAACATGAAACATGGTCTAACAATTAACAAAATGGAGAAAGACCTTCAGGACGAATTAAGACGTAGCAATTTATCAAAATTTTTTTTTTGATAATCATAGGTGTCCGAATTGAGCATCACCCAAGATTCAATTAGGAGTAACTCAAAATCACAAACTAATTTTTTTGATCGACTAAAATGAATGCTTTAGTTCTGAAGGATGATTGACTGGTTGAAGAACGGTAGTTGGAAAATTGAAGAGCTCGAGGTCTGCAGGGAACAGGTGCCTTGTCTAGAGTCAGAAAAATTGAAATCACGTAATGATGATGCACTGTTGGTTGGCGTTTTGTTGTCCCAAATCTGCCTTTTAAACTCCATAGTGTAGATTAGAGGTGTGTCACTGATTATGACAAAAATGATCCATACTTTTCAATGCATCAAATCCAAAGCTAGACCGACAGATTTTGGCCAGCGTGGTCAAAATGTATAACGACCCGTCACTGAATGCACATAAATGTCCCTGGACCTTTCAAGTTACTACCCACAAATATGACAAATATTTCGTGCAAGTTGTGGACATTGATATTCGAGCCCACATAAATTTCTTGTTCATTTCTATCTTGTTGTTAGAGCATCTGCACTGGGTGGTTTTATACCACAAATTTAAGGAAATTTTGCATTATATACTTACAGTGGTGTAGGCTAAACATTAAACTTAGGAAATGAAACTTAGTGAAATTTAAGTTTGTTGTTCGCTTAAATTTCACTATTGTACAAGGCATACGGTAAAGGGTGTGCCGTGAGAGCCCAAACGGCACACACAAAGCCGTGTGCCATCCCACACGGCACACACTGTGCCGTCCAATTCCCAAACGGCACAGTGTTAGCCGTTTGGGGCTTTTTGCCTTTTTTTTTTTCTTTTTTTTTTTAGTGTATAAATGTTACTTTTCATATAAAACGATACCGTTTTGTCGCAAACGGCTTTGAGAGTGCCGCTTGAGAGGCACACCAGTGCAAGTGCACACAGCTTGCACAACACACTTAAGCTAAGTTTTGTTTAAATTTGTTGTGCCGACTGCTGCAGATGCTCTTACACGTTCTTTTTGACAATTAACTTTAAGGGAATTGTTATTTCCACTCCATCATTGAACCAATGCACTCCATGGTACCACTATCAGAGAATGTGGTAACATGTATGTAAGGCATGACATGCATGTACCACATGCTTTAAAAATGGTACCATAGAGTGCCTTGGTTCAATGATGGAGTGGCAATAGCATCACCCTAACTTTAAACGTAAGTAATCTGTGTTGTCTAAGTGACATATAATTAAAAAATTGTGAATTATTTAAATAGTAGAAGATACATGTGTTTAAAATATAATGTGTCAAAAAATAAATGTGCCAAATATTTCCCCAAATTTAAATGTGTAATTGCTATTAAGTAGCTAGGAAAGAGCACTTAATATTTATTAATATAAAATCAGATTATTAATAATACTAGTATAATACTGAGTGAGTTGTAGTCCAATTGGCATAGTTTCTTTTTTCTCATTGGGGAGGGAGAGGGTTTGAATTCCCATAGGGGATTTTAGTTGCTTGTCTCCCAGTTATCTTTCAGTCGGACTGAGTGGCCCTTGTTGGGCTTTACAGTGGACCAGTGTAGGGATTTGGGGTGTGCGTGTGTGTATGTGGTGTGCGTGGGGTGTGTGTATCCAATCCGGATTCAGGTAAGTCTAAAAAAAACTTGATAATAATAATAATAATAATAATAATAATAATAAAAATACTAGTATAATTAGCAAATACTAAGGAACTATTCTAAAACTTAGATTTTTGGTAATTAAGAAAAAGTGCTATTTAACAAATATAAAACCATAGTTAACAATTTATTTATATTATTAATTAATAATATGTATTAAATGATAATATAATAGCAATACAACAAACAAAAGGGCACAACTGCCTTTTCAACATTCAAAATCACTTTTACGATACATTGTCCAAACACCACAAAACTATTAAAATCAATTCTGACAATAATCGATTCAAATGAAAGTTATCTCAAAACTATCGCAATCTCAAAGCATGCATCGAATCATGGCTGGCCCAAAGGGCGGCAAAAGGGGCAACCGCCTCGGGCCATCAAAGTTCACAAAATTTTGAGGACCTCCTTGAAATTTTTATAATTATATTTTTACCTTGAGATTTTTTAGTGTTTTAATTTAGGCCTTCCCCAAGGCCCGACCAATTTAGTGTCATCAACTACATATATATTGATATAGATGTATAAAAAACTCAAAAGCAAAAGCCCCTAGAATTTTAAAAATTACACTTTTAGTGTACGAAAGTTTTTGAGTTTTAGAAATAGGCCCCTCTAAAATTTTGAAAGACACCATGCAATATTTAAGTTTCACAAATAGACTCATATTATAAGTAGACCCCAAAGAAATCGTCAATTATGTATAAGTAAACCCGAAAAAAAATTGCCAATTATTTTATAGAATTTTTCATTAAGCAACTGATTATAAGAATGTGCATAAATAAATGTATTTTTTAACTTGAACCTTTACATAGTAAAAGTGCTTCAGAATATACTAGAGTCACTACAACAAAATAGGCATTTTAAGACAGAAAAAAGTGTTGCAATAGACCATAAAATGTGTCACTAGTTGTTTTACCAACACTTACTTAAGTGTCATAATAGGTGTTGTCGCTAAGCCTTGTTGAGATACTTACCCAAGTGTTGGTAAAACTGTCAGTAAAGGTTACTTTGTAACGACAGAAAAAAATTTGTCATTAAAAGTGTCACTAAATGTTACTTTTGAAGTGACATATAATAGTGAGTAATGACAAAACGAAAGTGTCATTAGAACTGTCACTATAAGCTACTTTTACTAACACACACACACATACACACACACACACACACACATATATATATATTTGTGTCACTAGAAATTGCTCCAATTTTTTTTCCTAATATTCTACCAAATTTTGAACTTAAGACCTACGTGAATATGTTGCAGTCTTGAATCCGCTTGACCAAGTAGCCAACTTTCAACTACAAGTACGAAAATTATTTATTTGTATATAATAAAATCATGTACTATTAACATATATTTAAAGTATTAAACACTAGTAGTAATATATTTAATATTACTAATATATTTACTTATTTTTATATTATATATTACTATAGTTATTATTATCGAATACATTTATTTAATTAATTAATTTTATTAAAATTAGTAATATGGAGAACTATTTATAATAACTATGTATACAAAATAACTATGTATTCAATACAGTCTAAGGGTATAATTATTTTTTGAACATTTAAAGCCACCTTATTTTTATGTCACCAAACACCTACATAATATATTCTTCCACAGTAACCACTTTTACAATTCATTACCCAAACACCACAACTATTATAATCTATTCTGACAAAAGCAATTTCAAAGCTATCGTAATAGCAAAGCAGAAACTACCCTAAATTGGACTGTATATTTTCCCTTGTATTGTCCTTCATGCTTAAATAACATTAAAGATTAGAAAAATTAGACAGAATTACTGACGTCGTTTTATTAAGGTAGGACAGAGGGCAAACATTTAAATTTCAAATGCTGTTAATTAACGATATTGGTTTACAAATGCCGCTAATTATCAGTACTTTGTATGAAAACAATATTAAGTATCGGCATTTAACTATCATGTGCTGGTATTTGCGAGTGCTCTTTAAAATCTTGGTAATGAACAACACTTATTTTTTTAAAAAAAAAAATGCTAGTAACTAAAGGTATATTTTTGAATGTGGGGATATGCCATTTTTCTTGTTATGTTAATTTTTTTTCTTGTTTATTGAGACAATTCTCTCTTTATAAAGAAAAAAATTAGTAAATGTCGTTATTTTTGTACTTTTGAATATACTTATTTTCTTTTGTAAAGACAGGAAATTATGTGTTTTTCAAGTAACTTCTTAAGTCGTGATTTTTTTTTTTTTTTAGAGACGAACAATTATATGTCCTTACAAGGAATTTCTAAAGACACTTATTTACTTTTTTATAGACCAAAAATCATATGTCCTTATAAGTATCTTCTAAAGACAATTATTTTATTTTGTAAAGACAAAAAATTATGTGTCCTTACAAGTCACTTTTAAAGACAATTTTTTTTTTTGTAGAGACAGAATATTATGTGTCGTTACAAGTAACTTCTAAAGACACTTTTATTTTTTGTCTCAAAATAAATGTCTCTATAGGTCATTTTTGTTGTAGTGAGTAACACGTAATTTTGAACTCTATCTCTGACAACACCCCACACACAACCCTACTAAGGTGTAGTTCAAAATCCAGCACTTTACGGCCTTGTGCTTATATCCCAGTATAGCGAATACTCTAGAGAATTTGCCAAAATTCCATAGGAAGCGGCCACACTTCCACAATCGCATAGGTGAGTCTAACAAGGATACTCATGTAGCTAGGTATTCCACTCAATGTAAAGTTTAGATCTCATTAAGAGTTATAGTAACTCATCCTTCTATCGCTCTAGGAAGTCATGCTTCTTAAGCATGGACTCGGAGTGTTAACCCCATGTTATAACAATAGCATGATTCCACTTATATCACTTCACGACTTGTTATTTCCCTTTGAACCTATTTCTTGTGATCTCTAGTCTATAGGTTAGGTTACTATCACAAGTGACTCAATTGTCTATGCACTTTAGTCCCATTCCTTTTCTAGGTGTTTGGGTATTGTATTGTAAAAGTAGTTATGGTGACATAATATATTATGTAGGTGTTTAATTACGTACATCAGACATGTAGATTTTGGATGTCAAAAGACAATTATGACTTGCTATTATATTAATATTGAATGTCTAATCTATTTTATAGAATACATTACTAATTGTTAGATAAAAACTAATAATTTAAATACTCATCACTGATCACAGATTCTCTCTATCTCTTACCTTATCTCTTCAAATTTCCTATTTTTTCCTTTTTCTTTTGCTTTATTTGAGCTCCAGGATATATATATATATATATATATATGAACAAAGATTCTCTAAAGAGGGCGCCCTCTCTTTATTAAAGAGAGGGCCTCTGTTTTGACCGTCGGATCGTGTTTAAAAACAGTGAAATGACAAAATTGCCATTAATGAAAACACGATCTGACGGCCAAAACAGAGGCCCTCTCTTTAAGAAAAAAAGGACGCCCTTTTTAGAGCCTGATTGTATATATGAATGTATATGACTATCTTTTTTATTTTTATTTTTTTATACTAAAGAATATGACTATCTTAAGTGGTCTTTTTTTTTTTAGGATTAATTACACAAACATCCCCTGAGGTTTGGCAAAATTACACGGACCTCCCTTCTATATTGCAAAATTACACAGACCTCCCCTCTAGTATGAATTTACTAATTTACCCTTACTTTGTTTACCATTTCATTAAACTATACACACCTCTCTCTCTCTCTCTCTCTCCTCTCTCTATTGTGTGTGTATATATACATAGATATAGATATACAGTTAAACAAGTACATACATAATATATGGACATATATATATATATATATATGAATATGAATTTGTTCAAAAAATCAAAAATTAAAATCGAAAATTAATTTGTTCCTAAGATGTACACTCAAAATTAATTTATTCCAAAAACTAATTTGTTCTTAAGATTTAAACTCAAAATCAATTTGTTCCAAAAACATAAGATCTAAACGCAAAACACTAAACTCACCTCAAAGATGTATATATATATATATATATATATTTACAAAGATTCTCTAAAGAGGGCGCCCTCTCTTTATTAAAGAGAGGACTTCTGTTTTAGCTGTTAGATCGTGTTTAAAAACTGTAAAATGACAAAGCTGCCCTTAATGAAAACACGATCCGACGGTCAAAACAGAGGTCCTCTCTTTAATAAAGAGAGGGCGCCCTCTTTATAGCCTGACTGTATATATTTAATGGTTATATGTATACAAATATGTATGCATATATGGGGTGCGTGTGTGTGTGTATGTATGGTCCATATATATGGTGTGTATGTATATATGTATACATATATATATGTATATACAGTATAGAGATATGGTGTGTATGTATATATGTATGCATATATAGTATATATATAGAGAGAGAGAGGAAAGGGTTTTTTTAACTAAGGGTATTTTCGGCATTAATTAACAAATTAAGAAGGGAGGTCTTTGTAAATTTTGCAATCTAAAGAGGAAGTGTGAGCAATGCAAATCCAAACCTCAAGGGAGGTCTGTGTAATTTTGCAATATAGAGGGGAGATCCGTGTAATTTTGCCAAACCTCAGGGGAGTCCCGTGTAATTAACTTTTTTTTTTATTTGAAGTGATAATAACTATAAAAAAAATTGTCTGAATAAATATAATAAAAAAAATCCTATTGCATTTTTTTTTTCACTAGATTTGTAACATGTGCAATACACGAGAATATTGTTATATTTAAAACATTTGATAGATACAACTCTACAAAAAAATCCTTGAAACGTAAGGACGTGTTTCATAAAAATAAAATTAATTATTGAAAATAAAGTATTGAATTTTAAGTATTGAAACTTTAAACTAATGAATTTGCTATATTAATTAGATTAGATATGATATGATTTAAAATACTAATTATATTAAATACAATTAAATTAGGGGGGAATTATTGGAAAATCCTACAAGTAACCATCATAAGTTTAAAACTCCAATTGGTTGGACTATTTTCTAAAAAAGACAAAAGGAATCTAAACTAGCGCTCACACGGCATAAATGCAAGCACCATAGAAAATCCCCTGTGACTCCAGCACCTCACGCGCACATCTCCTTGGTTCAGCCACTCACACCGTGTGAGTGGTTGTACCATATGAAATCCATTTCGAAAAAGTTTTTAAAAATTTTAAACCCCTATAACTTTTGATCTACAACTCTGTTTTTTACAAATTTTATATCGTTGGAACCGTGTCGACGAGAGCTACAAAACTAGTAGCATTGTTGATATGTTTTGAGCAAAAAAAAATTGACATTTTACCTGCCTTGTTCAGTTGTTCCTAAAAAACTTAAATTTTCACTTGATATTTGTGTACGCGTTCAGTGACATAGCGTTTAGTGACATTTCACTGACTTTCATGTATGTCAGGTAAAATTCACTAGAAGTAACTGACTAGATTTTAAAGTTTATTTTGATTATTAATTTGTTAAAAAGTCTCTTAAATGCAAAGTTAAGTGAAATTTCACTTAATGTTCATGTATGAGTTAAGTGAAATTTCACTAAATATTCATACATGCATGGTGAAATTTCACTTTTTCTTCTTCTTCTTCTTCTTCTTCTTCTTCTTTTTTTGCATATTAAACAATGCATATTTTGTTAAAAGAAGCAAATTTCACAATCAATTATAAAATACCAATTTTCAACCAAAACAAATGTAGGAATTCTTGTTAAAATTTGTCCTTTGTTTTTTCTTCTCAAAACATACAAATTTCATGTTTTTACATACATAAATAATAAGTGAAATTTCACTTGATATACATAAAATATTATGTGAAATTTCACTCAATACATGAAAAATTCATGTTTTTACATGCATGAATAATAAGTGAAATTTCACTTGATATACATAAAATGTTAAGTGAAATTTCACTGAATACATGAAAAATATTAAAAGCTCTCTCCAAAAAAGCCCTAAGTTCAATTTTTGCAAAGCTCATAAACTAGTTACCAAATGAATTAACATGAAATTGTGCTTTAAAAAAGGAGAAGCACCAAAATGGGGGCCAAACTAGCCTTAATGAGGTATCAATGGCTTTATTGCAATTCGTCTTTTTTTTTTTAATTTTGTATATATCTAAATTTGGCATACATAAATATTAAGTGAAAATTTTCACTCTGAACTCGTACATGCTTTCTTCCTAAAAAACATGAAGTTAAACTTAACATTCGTGTACTCGTTCAGTGAGATTTCACTTAGTAGGTTAAGTGAAAATTCAGTAACTATCCCAAAAGGCACTAGAAGTAACTCTCTAGAGTTTAAGGTCTAATTTGATACTTACTTTGTTAAAAAGTCCCTCAAGTGTCAATTTAAGTAAAATTTCACTTAATATTCATGTATAAGTTCAGTGAAATTTCACTTAACATTTATGTATGTAAAAACATGAAATTTCACTCTATCTTTTTTTTTTTTTTTTTCCTCTTTTCATATTAAACAATGCATATTTCGTTTAAAAAAAAATCAAATTTCACAAATTAATTATAAAGCATAGTTTTTCGACCCAAACAAATGCAAAATTCTTGTGAAATTTCACTAAAACTCTCATTAAGAACAAAGTGAACATTCGGTTTTTTTTTTCTTACAACATATCAACTTGACATACGTGAATATTACGTGAAAATTCAATAATCCATACACGAATATTATGTGAAAATTATATTAGGTTCGTCTGGAACATGTTATATAAAAATAAGAGTTTTTTTCTTTTGCTCAAAAGGTATCAACAATTGTACTAGTTTTGTAGCTCTCGTCGACAAGGTTCCAACGGTATAAAATTTGTATGAAACAGAATTGTAGATCAAAAGTTATGAAGGTTTAAAGGTTAAAAAAATATTTTCGAAATGGAAATCATATGGTACAGCCACTCACACGGTGTGAGTGGCTGAAAGAAAATGCGCGCGCGAGGGGGAACATGTTGTATTTTCTATAGTGCATGCACTTGTACCGTGTGAGCACTGAATTAGATTCCTTTTGTCCTTTTTAGAAAATGGTCAAACCAATTGGAGTTTAAAACTTTTGAGAGTTAGTTGAGGGGTTTTCCAACAATTATCTATAGATTTTTAATTAGCATTAATTTCTATTGATTCTATTTCAATTATTGAATGAAAAAAAGAAGAAGATATTTTATAGGAAAATTACATGTGGCACTAAGGTAGCAAAACCAAAATCCTTTGTTTTCATTTATATACTAGTTATGAACCCGTGCAAATGCACGGGGGAGTTATGAACAAAAAACTATTATCCAACAAAAAATTGTGGTACGACTGTAAGCCTTTACTTAAGTAAAAAAAAAAAATCCAAAAAAATAGGTTTTATTTAAATTTGAGAAGAATGACATTACTTAAGTAAAAAAAAAAATAGGTTTTATTGCACAATAGAGGCTTATGCAAATCTTTTTTTTTTTTCAAAAAAAAAAATATTTAATTACAATTTTAAAGATTTTTTTTTTGACAAAGTCCCCTCTGTTTGTCCAACATTAAATCCAGTCTATTAAACCCATCATAACATAATAAAGTAAACCAACATCACATTATATTCAAGTAAGTATCAAAAAGAAAAAAAAAGTAGGAACAAAATTTTTGTTGGGAAAAAAAGTTTCAATAAGAAATTCAGGGCAAGTATTAGTCAGTCAACATGACAACACTATCACAACCAATTAGGAAAACTAAAAATACCCTAAGACCAAACAAAAATAAAATCAAAATAGGGGAAGCCCCAAAACATTCTAGCATCCCAAGACAGATGACTCATCAAATCCCAAGCCTCCCATGTATATACTACAGCTAAAAGAGCACTGCACAACAAAAAAAATCAAAAATAGCATCAGTAATTTCATAAAGACATATAATTTGTTTGTATCTTTTATGACTTTCGATTTAGTATGGAACATGGATGTAAATTTTTGTCACGCCCCGGATCCACACATGTGAACCCAAGACACGTGGCACACCACCAAGGCCTTCAATCAACAAGTTACAAGTGAAAAGGATGAAAAACACGCTCAAATCAACCTTTGAGTTAGACAAAACAAGCCCAAGGGCAAAATGATCATTAATAAGGTATAGTAAATTTTATACCAAAAGATATGTTTTTGAGTCCCGGTTCCAACGCAAAAAATGGCGCGCGAAACCGAGTTTTCTAGAAGAAGTTATGTCTGTTGCCGTAAAAGTCGACAGTGCAGCAAAATTGTGAGCGGATCGATCCGCTGAAAAGTCGGATCGATCCATTTAAGGATTTTGATACCAGAATGCCCCCGAAAAAGGCCGGATCGATCCCTTCAATAACCCGGATCGATCCGGGCTCTGCAGAAGTCATTTTTGCTGTCAAAAACTCTGCTAAACATGCCCAAACATCACCAACATCAAACCAAACCTCTTGGAAACTTACAAAAATATTTCAAAATCATTTCTAAACCATTTCAAAACATTCCCAAGGGTCTCTAACAAGTTCATATACAATAAACAAGATATGAAATGTAATCTTGTTGGTTTAGGGGTACTCGAAAAATGGATAAGAAACAATGAAATACAGAAAAAGAACTTCAAAGATCGAGCACGTATTAAATACGCTGTCCGAAAACAAAGTTACGCCCCACACACGGTTGCAAGTGGACTATGACGTCTTTGTCTTGAGGATACTACGATCTAAGTTAATAGAGGCAACAATCTCTATTAACTTCTGCTGAATTTGTGTATATAAATTGCTCTCAAAAGACTCAAGAAATTAGGTAGAAGAAGAGACCAAATCTGGACATGAACTCCATGAACTATTTATAGACTAACTAGCATACATGTATATATAGAGGTGTCTATAGGGTAAGAGACATGTCTCTACACAACCGGTTGTGTCCCAACACCTTTAGAACATGTCTGTGTATGTAAATGCACGTTTAGAAACCAATATAACAGATATACATCATTCAAATTCGAAGTTGAGACATGAAAAGTCACAACTTTTCAGTTCTGGGCCCTCTCGACCGGTCTAGTTGACCCGGTCGACCGGTCGAATGCCCCTCTGAAACTTTCTCGAAACTTTTTTCAGTTCTGGGCCCGCTCGACCGGTCGAGTTGACCCGCTCGACCGGTCGAATGCCCCTCTGAAACTTTCTCAAAACTGAAGCTAAGAAATTCCCGGCGCTTTTGAATAAACGCCGTTAATTTCCGGCGCTTCAAGACAAACGCCGTTAATTCCCGGCGCTTCAGGACAAACGCCGTTAAAACGATGTCTCCTCATTCACACCTCAATTTTCTAACAATCCCCCACATGTGAATGACATGGTTTTCTAAACTTGACTCAATGGACGACAAAAACAACGAGAGCAACTAACGGACTTGTGATGCGTTAGGAGAGTGTCTTTTGGACTTGAACTTTCCCTTAGTGAACACCTAATGGACTTACTCGGTGAAACGGTGTACATTAACGTATTGAACCGTCCAACCTTTTAGTGTAAACCAACATTAGATACCACACACCACTTATCCTTATACACTTTAATTCATTCGGTTGTGTTCATTTTGGTCCTGAACAAGATCCTATGTTCATGAGAACTCTTAGAGAACCAAGCCTTTGAAATTCTCATAGAAGCGACCCCACTTCTTTTCTCATATAGGTGACATCAATTTAGAGTACTAGCATTTACTCATCAACATCATTAAATGTAACAACATAACCTCAACAATTTTATTACACACCAATTCAATATACAAGAATGAAACCATTTATTACAATTGTGTGTTTACAACATGAACTTCCCCAACTAGTTTGCCTATTGAACCTAGATCTTGGGATCTCCAGTCAACTAGGTTAGGTTTCCGCCCGGGATGTTCAAAGTATTGGCTTTAGGCCCATTCCTTTTGTAGTATATTGAACTTGATCTCTATGCAATCCTTTCGTTAGAGGATCCGCAATGTTCTCTTTGGACTTGACATAGTCAATCGTTATAACACCACAAGAGAGCAACTGCTTGATCGTATTGTGTCGTCTCCTTATATGCCTTGACTTGCCGTTATAAATGGCATTCTTAGCCACAGATGACGCCGCATTGCAATCACAATGCACAACTATAGCCGTTACCGGCTTTGGCCACAGCGGAATATCTTCTAGGAAGTTTCGAAGCCACTCGGCTTCCTCACCCGCCTTATCTAAGGCAATGAATTCCGATTCCATCGTTGAACGTGCTATACACGTTTGCTTTGTTGATCTCCAAGAAATCGCAGCTCCACCTAAAGTGAATACATACCCACTTGTGGACTTAGTTTCTTGACTGTCCGAGATCCAATTAGCATCGGAGTATCCCTCTACCACGGGTGGATACCGTGTGTAGTGCAAACCATAGCTCATAGTATGCTTTAGATACCTTAACACTCTAATAAGAGCATCCCAATGTTCTTTCCCCGGATTGCTAGTGTATCTAGCAAGTCTCCCCACCGAATAAGCAATATCCGGTCTTGTACAATTCATAATGTACATCAAACTTCCAATAACTTGAGAATATTCAAGTTGAGATATGGCAACCCCCACATTTTTCCTCAACTTGCAATTTGCATCAAACGGCGTTAAGGCCGCTTTACAATCAAATTGTCCAAACTTCTTTAATATTTTCTCAACATAATGTGATTGTGTGATATGATATCCATCGGAAGTTGATTTCACTTGCACACCAAGAATAACATCGGCTTTACCCATGTCTTTCATGTCAAAGCTTGAGTTTAACAACTTCTTAGTTTCATTGATAACCTTCTTGTTGGTACCGGTTATCAATATGTCATCAACATATAAACACATGATGACATAAGAATCTTCAAATTCTTTAACATATACACACTTATCGCATTCATTGATTTTGAAACCATTTGCGATCATGGTGTGATCAAACTTTTCGTGCCATTGCTTTGGCGCTTGTTTCAAGCCATAAAGAGACTTAACAAGTCGACACACTTTGTGTTCTTGTCCCTTTACAATGAAACCTTCTGGTTGTTCCATATAGATCTCTTCATCTAGATCTCCATTAAGGAACGCTGTTTTTACATCCATTTGATGTAATTCTAAGTTATAGACAGCGGCTATAGCGATTACTATCCTAATGGATGTAATCCTAGTGACAGGGGAATAGGTATCAAAGAAATCTAATCCCTCTTTTTGTCTATAACCTTTAGCTACCAACCGAGCCTTGTACTTATCAATAGTACCATCGGCCTTGAACTTTTTCTTGAATATCCATTTGCAACCAATTGGTTTACTTCCCGGAGGCAAGTTAACCAATTCCCATGTATGGTTTTGCATAATGGAATCCAACTCACTATTTACCGCTTCTTGCCAATATGGCGCTTCGGGTGTACTCATAGCCTCGTTAAAGGTTTGAGGATCCCCCATGGTAGCTAGTGTCACAAAATCCGGTCCAAAAGAAGTAGCTTTTCTAGCTCTCTTGCTCTTTCTAGGAGCAACATCGGTTTCTTCGTCATCACGAGGATTAGACGAAACCTCTTCAGCACTTCTTTTAAGAGTTGAATTTTGTCTTCCTTCTTTAAAAGGAAAGATGTCCTCAAAGAATTCGACATCCACCGATTCTATAAATGTATTAGCATGAATATCTACATTATCGGATTTAACCACAAGGAACCGATACGCAACGCTATTAACGGCATATCCAATAAATACACAATCCACGGTTTTAGGTCCAAGCTTTGTCCGTTTTGGAAGCGGAACTTGTACCTTAGCTAGACACCCCCACACTTTCAACTTTTTATAGGAGGGTTCTCTACCTTTCCACACTTCATAAGGAGACTTGTTAGTCTTCTTATGTGGAATCCGATTTAGGATCACATTCGCCGTGAGAATGGCATCCCCCCACAAGTTATGTGGCACTCCCGAGCTATTTAACATAGCATTAGCCATTTCCTTGAGAGTTCGGTTTTTCCTCTCCGCTACACCATTTTGTTGCGGTGTATACGGTGCCGTAGTTTGGTGAATTATGCCATTAAGTGCACAATATTCGGCCAATGGAGTTGACTCGTACTCACCTCCCCTATCCGACCTCACCATTTTAATTGTGTTTGAAAGTTGATTTTCAACCTCGGCCTTATATGTCTTAAACATATCTATGGTCTCATCCTTTGAGTGCAATAAATAAACATAACAATATCTACTTTTATCATCTATGAACGTAACGAAATATTTTCTTCCACCTCTTGTTGGAGTTAATTTTAAATCACATAAGTCCGTATGAATTAAATCTAATAATTCACTTGTTCTATCTATGGATTTAAATGGTTTTTTAGCAAACTTAGATTCAACACATATTTCACATTTATGAGTTTTATCAATTTCAAATTTTGGTAATAGTCCTAAAATCATCATCTTATGCATATATTTGAAATTAACATGTCCAAGCCTAGAATGCCATAAACTACATAACTCAACAATATAAGAAGAACTTATTTCATTCTCATTAATATTAATTTTAGGAGTACAATTGACTTTGAAAAGCCCATCACACATATAGCCCTTCCCTACATACATTCCACCCTTAGTTAATACAAATTTATCGGATTCGAAGACTAGCTTGAATCCTTTCTTGCTAAGCATAGGACCCGACATCAAATTCTTTCGAATTTCGGGTACATGTAGCACATCTAGGAGAGTCATCTCTTTGCCGGATGTGAATTTTATTAACACATTCCCTTTGCCTTCAACGGTTGCAGCCGCGGCATTTCCCATATAAAGCCTCTCACCACCTTCCAACTTTGTGTAAGTAGAAAACATGTTTCGATCTCCACAAATATGCTTAGTGGCCCCGGTGTCTATCCACCAACTCTTTGAGTCGGTCACAACACAAGTTTCCATGATTACCGCCGCAAGATCGTCGGTCTCCATCATGTTTGCTTGGTTAGGCTTTTTGTTCCCTCCATTAGATCCCTTCTTATTTCGACAATCGCTTGCGCGATGCCCGGGTATTCCACAAACCCAACAATTTCCTTTGATTTTCTTGGATTTGTGGTCATTGGAATTATTGTATGTAGACTTCCTTTTTGCTCCCTTAGTATTACTTTTATTTTTAACCTTTGAAGACTCACCTTCAACAAGATTTGCCTTAGACTCGATAGATCCTTGCAGCCCATTCTTGTCTCCTTTCCGGTTGTCTTCCTCTATCCTTAAACGCACTACCAAGTCTTCCATTGACAATTCCTTGCGCTTGTGTTTTAGATAGCTCTTGAATTCCTTCCACAATGGCGGCAACTTCTCAATGATTGATGCAACTTGGAATGGTTCACTAATAGCCATTCCTTCCACATGAATTTGATTGATGATGACTTGTATCTCTTCCAATTGCTTAACCACCGGAATAGAATCCACCATTTTGAAATCTAGAAATCTTCCCACAATGAACTTCTTAGTCCCCGCATCTTCTGTTTTGTACTTCTTGTCTAAAGACTCCCAAAGTTCCTTTGCACTTTCAAAGGTAGAATAAACATTGTAGAGAATATCCTCCAGCCCATTTAAGATATAATTGCGGCATAAGAAATCCGAGTGATTCCATGCTTCCAAAGCGGCTTCTTGTTCTTTGGTGGCATTTTCTGTAGGAATCACCGGTTTTGCCTCACGCAGAATGTGTGCGAGGTTGAGAGTAGTGAGATAAAATAGCATCTTCATTTGCCATCTTTTGAAGTCTTCCCCCTTAAACTTTTCAGGCTTCTCGGCATGGGTGTTCTTGACAATGGTTGCTACTGTAGTTGATGTTTCTCCGGCCATCTTTCAAGGATATATAACTTTGTTTTCGATTGTTGGTTTAGGGGTACTCGAAAAATGGATAAGAAACAATGAAATACAGAAAAAGAACTTCAAAGATCGAGCACGTATTAAATACGCTGTCCGAAAACAAAGTTACGCCCCACACACGGTTGCAAGTGGACTATGACGTCTTTGTCTTGAGGATACTACGATCTAAGTTAATAGAGGCAACAATCTCTATTAACTTCTGCTGAATTTGTGTATATAAATTGCTCTCAAAAGACTCAAGAAATTAGGTAGAAGAAGAGACCAAATCTGGACATGAACTCCATGAACTATTTATAGACTAACTAGCATACATGTATATATAGAGGTGTCTATAGGGTAAGAGACATGTCTCTACACAACCGGTTGTGTCCCAACACCTTTAGAACATGTCTGTGTATGTAAATGCACGTTTAGAAACCAATATAACAGATATACATCATTCAAATTCGAAGTTGAGACATGAAAAGTCACAACTTTTCAGTTCTGGGCCCTCTCGACCGGTCTAGTTGACCCGGTCGACCGGTCGAATGCCCCTCTGAAACTTTCTCGAAACTTTTTTCAGTTCTGGGCCCGCTCGACCGGTCGAGTTGACCCGCTCGACCGGTCGAATGCCCCTCTGAAACTTTCTCAAAACTGAAGCTAAGAAATTCCCGGCGCTTTTGAATAAACGCCGTTAATTTCCGGCGCTTCAAGACAAACGCCGTTAATTCCCGGCGCTTCAGGACATACGCCGTTAAAACGATGTCTCCTCATTCACACCTCAATTTTCTAACAAATCTCTCCCAAATCTCTCCCAAATCTCCCCCAAATACTCCCAATGCTACTATGATCAACAAAAACATGTTTTTAAACCAAATTTTCATTCAAACATACCCAAAACTACATTATTAAGGTATGGAATATGCCAACATCCTTCTAAGCTTCAATTACCAAATTTACACAAGTCTTGGAGCGATTAAACCAAAACTAATATATCTCTCCAAGTTTTAACATAAACTCAAGTTAACTATTACAAACGACAAGTTTTGCACCAAAACTATAAGTTTAGCTCAAAAACAACTATATACATGAAACTACAACATTTACAAGCTTCCTCAACTCCACGAACCCCAAGTTCATCTTCCCGGATTCTCGCCGTCGTGCTCACCTACAATGGTTATTCAATAACCACTACAATATATAAGCTATATGCTTAGTGAGAGATATCAATCAAGCACATGGATGACATATCATGTTTATATTTAACTCAACAAATAAATTGATCTCCGGATAAGCAAGTATTTCCTCCGCCACTACCCGCAAGTCCGCGACTCCCCCAATAGTCCACGGCACAAGCCAATGACCCACGCCACCCACGTGCGGTCTAATGCTGTTGTCGGCAACGAGTGGTCGTCACCACAGAACAATCTCATGGCGGATTCATACAAGCTTTCCTTTGATCCAAATAGGTAACTAAGCATGCTCACATAAACATAACACCGTGCTTTTCATATAATTTTAGCTAAACATGGACAATCAAGTTAAATAGGCATGTAATTTATACCCAAATGAACACAAACACAAATCTCATCCAAATACAAGATTGAAACCACTCACCTCTTAGCAATTCGTTCCTAGTTGTGAAATTGAAGCCCAAATCTACTCCGGGTTAAAATCCTACATGAATTCGACCAACTACGGTTACCACTCCGAATTGGGTCTAAAAAATTACAACGATTATACTCAATAAAATTAGTACCAAAACGTAGAACTCACCTCTACGAGTCCAAATCCGGTCTCAGAATTGAAATTGGGTGTCGGACGCGCCGTCAATCCGGCTAACCCCGTCTCCGTTTTCTCTCTCTCACCGACTCAAAATGAAGAAGAAGAGATATAATCTCTCCATATCTCTACAACTCATGTATATAACTTAGGATTTCTATTATGAAACCCACCCAATTTTTTATTATTTTCATTTACACCACTGACTAGTTTTATAACTAACTATTTAATCCTCCTAACTTAAGTGGGTATTTGTCTATGTCTCGCGTGGGTCCCATAGGTGGTCCCACATAATTTTGTGAAGTTACTAATTAGCCTACTAATTAAATAGCGTGTTCATTTCGTCCTCACCAAGGTATCCCAAATGACCACACAAATGGTCCCTAATAATAAACAATATATTCTAAACAATATATAAATATAATACATATGCCTTAATAAACATTTAAGCACATAAGGGTGATTCCACCATCTTTGTCCCATCACAATGGAACTTTCTCAACTCATGTCCCAATTTGGGACTGCCACAATGGCCAACATTGGGTTCCCAATTTGGACACCCACAAACAACTAGTGAGTTAAAACTCACTTAAACATGTGTTAATAAACACCAATTAGTTATGCTAATGCATGCCTAAATCATGATTAACAGTTAATCGCGGGAGCGGGTGTTACAATTTGTCAACAACTTTATATATATATAAACATAAATTAGCATGACAAATCCTTTGAATAGAATTGTCGAATAAAGCTACGAATCCCAAATTAGGCTTCTAAATACTTTGTCAGTTGTACCACATGCATGGTGTGTGGTACCGACATATATCTGGTATAACTGTTAAACCATTTTGGAACCAAATTTGAGATTCAAGTTCAAAAGACCTAGTATTACGCATATGTTCCATCTATGGATGTCTTGAGATTAAAAACAAAATTAAAAGGCAATGGTTTCACCATTAGCTATGTTCCTGAATTGAATAGTTCGTGTAGTTTGGATACATTGCAGTAGAATTCTATAACTTTTTTTTTCCTTTAAAAAATTCTTAAATTTTATCCTGAATTCTATGATTTTGAAAATGCATCCTTTGAGATTTTGAAATTATTAATGTTATTAATAATTTGAGTTGAGGTTGACTGTGAGTCAACGGTAAGGTGTCAGTGAGGACACGGGAACATGGTAGTTCATATGGCATGAGCATGAGTAAATGGCATTTATATGATTTAAATGTTATTTGATTTATATGGTATTTTGTGAATAGTGAATTATACCTGTGTAGTATAATTTTTGGTATTTTCGGTATTGGTTGTTAACATTTTGAGAACTGTGGTGAGAACGTGAGTGATACGTTAATTAAAAAGAGGTAGGTTGTGTAGAGATTCCACATAATATAATTTTCGGACGTTATTTTTTTGGACCAAACGAAACCTAGTCGAAAACTTTTGGAATTTATAGTTTTCACTCGTAAAGGCATAAAATGGACGTGTGCGAAGTTTCGGGAGTTAATTAGAAGTTTGAGGAACTCGTGGGGAGGTAAACGCAATTCCCGAAGAGTTTTTCTATAAATAGGTGGGGGATGAGATTTCATTCACATCCAAAACTCACAAATATCTAGAGAGAGGAGAGAGAAAGGAGATTTGGTTGCCACGAGCTTGCCGGCGACATACGACGACCTTCCGTCCGTCAGATTTTCTCCAGATTCAAGATTTGAACTCGTGGAGGTAAGACCTACGTTTTGATACTACTTAGGCCGTGTTTGGCCAATTTTTGTAAAAATCTTAATTCTAGACTTTTGGGAAAAACAGGTATAAACTTGTAGGAATTTTCTCAAATTCGAAATTCGACGATTATTTAGCCTCCTAGTCGATCCTTCAAAGTTTGGGGGAAATCGCACGAGGTATGAAGTTCTAACTTATGAAATATAGAGGAATACATGTTTTATATTTCGACGACGAAATTGAGATCCGGGCGAAATCCATGTGTTAATTGTAGGCCCGTTAATTATGCACGCGTTAATTTGTGAAAAGCATGTCTAAATTTACGCGAGCACGTTGAGTTGTCTATGTGGGTCAAAGGGGAGTCTTATACAAATTCATGCCGGAGTAAGCTTCTCGATGTTTGAGAATTTTAGTAGTGATGGCTACTGTGCATGGTTGTAGGCTTGGACTTGCCATGGCATTTGTGGGATGTAATGGTTGTAGGCTTGGATTTGTCATTGACATCGCGGTTTAAGGCTTGGACTTGCCGCTATCGGATGAATGCGTATTTTCCTCCCTAGAGACTATTGATATGATTTATGATATTAAAGCATGTTTTGTCATATATTGCATATGTTAGACTTGTACGCTCAACATATAGCTGAGCAGTGGAGATGTACTCCATTGCAGGTACGAGGAAAGACAAGAAGAATCGTGAGGAGTGAGGCCGAGGAACGCCGGGGAACCATAATTGTTTATGCTTTTGTTTTAATCCTAAAACTTGTGTGAGGATTGAGAATTCGTAAAATGTTGTAATAGATCTTTGGATTAGTTCCTTGGTATTGTAATCTTATAATTGAACGTCTGTAGTTATGTTTTGAATGTTGAAAATCAGTTATGGTTGTGATTGTGGTTGGTGTGGAGAAGTATGAGTTGTTAATATTTCATTTCAGGCTGCCCAGCAGGGGAGCAGTCGACTGGACCCAGGATCAGTCGACTGGATCTCGTGTGATTGAGACACTGAAAGTGAATAGTAAGAGAAGCAGTCGACTGGACCTTGCATCAGTCAACTGAGACACTGTTGGTTTTGGCTACTGCTTTTAATAATGGCAAAACCAGTCGACTGGACCTCCAGATCAGTCGACTGGACCCCTTTTGAAATTGTTACATTTTGGTTCTGCTTAGCACAGTCGACTGGGGACCTTGATCAGTCGACTGAGCAGTCGACTGGGTTCCCTGATCAGTCGACTGAACCTCTGTTTTCAAAACTGAGTATTTTGAATGTGTTTCTAATTGGCCAAAACTTTTTATAACTCTGATTTCAATGGATTTTACAAACTCAGAGGGTAATGTTCCCTAAGTTTTAAATACCCAGGGTTGTTTTAAAGTTCTTTCCGTTGCGTATTGTTATATGATGTTTGGATGAGCCTTGATGGCGTGCCACATGTCATATTTCCGCGCGTAGCGGATGGGTCGTGATATTTAGTGGTATCAGAGCTAGAGGTAACAAAACTTTGGGAACGTTCGACGACGAGAGGAGTGTTGAGTGAATTGCCACATGTTCTAAATTGCATCCATATATATTAGAGATGTTTGATGCATATGTATGTTATTTTACATACATGCTATTGTTATTGTTGTACATGCATAGTGTTTATGCATTGAGAACTACAGGATTGTAATCATGGATGACCGAGAGTTATCACCCCATACTCGACGTATGAATGAAATGGCAGAGATGATGGGGAATATGGGGGAAATGATACGGAATATAGCGGAGCGACTGCCTCCCACACCCCACATCGAAGTGGAACTAATAACTGTAGTGCATGCACCCGAAACTAGGGGCATAAGATCCGTATCCGAACAATTCACTCGAAAGAAACCAATGGAATTTCATGGGGCACCCGATCCAACGCTCGCCGAACATTGGATTATGGACATGGAGAGGATTTTCCGATCTATTCCGATGAATGACAGGGAGAAGATGGGAAATGCAAGTGATGTGCTAAAGGGTGAAGCCCAGAACTGGTGGGTAAATGTTCTGGATCAAGGGGCACCGATTTCTTGGGAAGGGTTCAAGGCGGAATTCAATCGCCGGTTCTTTCCGCGAGCCGCCTACAACGCAAAGAAGCGAGAATTTGATAACTTGAAGCAGGGAGATATGACTGTAACCGAATATACTTCCAAGTACAACGCGTTGTTGAGGTTTTGCAAGGGTTCAATACCAGAGGAGGAAGATAGAGCAAGGAAATTCGAAGAAGGTTTAAGGAAAAATATTCATTTAAGGGTGGAAACCTATGAGCATTCGACTGTGGCAGCAGTACAACAAACGGCGCTAGTGGCCTAGAGTGGGATGGAAAGGTCGAGGCAGAATCAGCACGGAAAACGAAGCAATGAGAGTGGAGATAGGAACCAAGGCGGATCTTTCAAGAGGCCATTTCAAAGAGGCTCTGGTTCTAGTTCCAGTGATTTCAGGAGAACGCCAAGTAACATACCATTGTGTTCACTTTGCAACCGACCACACTCAGGCCGATGTTTCATGACCAAACCCCAGAACAGAAATCAAGGAGGGGGTAGTGCTAATTCTACACCTGAGATGAGAGGCAAGTGCTATGATTGTGGAGTATTTGGACACCAAGCCAAGGATTGCCCGAGGAAGTATCCTCAGCAAGGAGTTAGTTCTATGGCTTCTAGTGGTTCGAAGCCTAGACAATCCAATGACGGGGGACAAAGGACTGAGCAACGTCAAGGAAGGGCATATCAGATGAACCCAGGAGATATGACTGCTTCCGAGACAGTAGTCTCAGGTATGGTGCTTGTATGTTCACACTTAGCACGCATACTTGTCGACTCGGGATCTACGCATTCATTTGTATCGCATGCCTTTGTTGAACATTTGAATATTGAATCGGTACTGTTAGGATATGAATTGTCTATTTTTGTGCCACTTAGTAAATCAATAATGACGTCTACGATATATAAGAACTGTGAGATCAAACTAGGTGAGAAGTTGATGACCGTAGACCTTATACCGATTGCGGTGAACCATTTTGATGTGATACTGGGAATGGATTGGTTAGCTTTTAACCAAGCCACAATAGACTGTGAACGGAAAGAGGTTAACTTTCGATCACCGATGCATGGGAACTTTTGTTTCCAAGGGAGTGGGGTTATACCGCCGCCGTATTTGATTTCAGCTATCCGGGCGGGAAGGTTATTGAAAAAGGGATGTCACGGATTCCTATGTTCAGTGACCGATGTCTCAGCGATCGAATTCAAAGTAGAAGACATTCCGATAGTGCGAGAATATTCAGATGTCTTTCCTGATGATATACCAGATGTTCTTATTGAGAGAGAAATTGAATTCACCATTGAGGTAAAGCCAGACTCAAGACCGGTATCCAAGGCACCGTATAGAATGGCACCACTAGAATTGAAGGAACTGAAAGTTCAACTACAAGAGTTACTTGATAAAGGTTTCATTCGACCAAGTGTATCGCCGTGGGGAGCTCCAGTATTGTTTGTGAAGAAGAAAGATGGCTCAATGCGTATGTGTGTGGATTACCGGGAACTGAATAAGTTGACGATTAAGAACAAGTACCCGTTACCCAGAATTGACGACCTATTTGATCAACTTCGTGGGGCACAAGTATTCTCCAAGATAGACCTGAGATCGGGTTATCATCAGTTGAAAGTGAAGGCTGAAGATGTTGAGAAAACAGCTTTTAGAACACGTTATGGACACTATGAGTTCTTAGTTATGCCATTTGGAGTTACGAATGCACCAGCCGCGTTCATGGATCTTATGAATCGAGTATTCAAGGATTATTTGGATGACTTTGTGATTGTATTCATTGACGATATCCTTATCTATTCACCGAGTGAGATAGAACACGAGAACCACTTGAGGTTGATACTTCAGAGATTACGAGAGAAACAATTATTTGGTAAATTCAAGAAATGTGAATTTTGGTTGTCTAGTATTACTTTTCTTGGTCACGTGATTGACAAGAATGGAGTATCAGTTGATCCTCACAAAGTAGAAGCTGTATCTAATTGGCAAAGGCCGACATCTGTATCCGAAATTCGAAGTTTCTTGGGATTAGCGGGATACTACCGCCGTTTTATTGAACATTTCTCAAAGATTTCTTTACCTATGACAAGGTTGATGAGGAAAGGAATTACATTTGAATGAAGTCAGGAATGTGAAGACAGTTTTCAAGAATTGAAAGCACGACTAACGAGAGCACCTATTCTGACAATACCATCCAGAACCGAAGGATTTGTAATCTATAGTGATGCTTCACACAAAGGGTTGGGATGTGTGCTTATGCAAGGTGGTAAAGTGATTGCTTATGCTTCTAGACAGTTGAAGACACATGAGATTAATTATTCGTCTCATGATCTGGAATTAGCTGCGGTAATTCATGCTTTGAAGATTTGGAGACACTATTTGTATGGGGAAAAGTGTGAGATATTCACAGATCACAAGAGTTTGAAATACATTTTCACCCAACGAGATTTGAATATGAGACAGCGAAGATGGTTGGAGTTGATGAAGGATTACGATCTTTCGATTGAGTACCATCCGGGAAAGACGAATGTAGTGGCCGATGCATTAAGCCGAAAGACGCCGAGGAATTTAGCCGACAAGCTAACACAACAAAAAGAGTTGATAAAAGAGATGGAACGCTTAGAATTGGATGTGATTCCAGAGACTAGTGGTGGCTTAATGATGGCAATCATGGCATACCCAGATATTATTGATGAGATCAAGAAAGAACAAGTTAACGATGTTTATTTGTGCAAAATGAGGGACGAGATACCTTTGGGGAGACGACCTGGTTTTGTGTTGGAACGAGGAACGTTGAAACTGGGAAATCGATTATGTATACCAAATGTGAAAGACTTGAAAGAGAGGATTCTAGAATAAGCTCATGGTACGAAATATTCAGTGCACCCGGGAAGTAATAAGATGTACAGAAACTTGAGAGAAAACTTCTGGTGGAAGGGTATGAAGCGTGAAGTCGCTAAATTTGTATCTGAATGTTCGGCATGTCAACAGGTCAAAACAGAGAGACAAGTACCCGCGGGGTTACTACAGCCATTGCCAGTGTCAGAATGGAAGTGGGAAGAGATCACGATGGACTTTGTTTCTGGATTTCCGCAATCGCGTAACAAGAATGACAAGATTTGGGTTATAGTCGACCGATTAACCAAGTCAGCTCATTTTCTACCAATTAAGACTACTAAGCCGTCCAAATTAGCGGAATTGTATGTGAAAGAGATTGTAAGGCTACATGGAGTCCCAGTTGTGATTGTATCAGATCGCGATAGTGATTTTACGTCAAGGTTTTGGGGAAGTTTGCAAAAAGCTATGGGTACGAAATTGAGTTTCAGTACTGCATTTCATCCTCAGACCGACGGACAGTCAGAGCGTATGATTCAGACCTTGGAAGATATGTTGAGATTGTGTGTATTAGACTTTGGGAGTGATTGGGAGCACCACTTGCCATTAATTGAATTTACGTACAACAACGGATTTCAATCAAGTATTGGTATGGCACCATATGAAGCTTTGTATGGCCGTAAATGTCGATCACCGGTTTGTTGGACCGAGGTGGGAGAAAGAAAGTTGTTAGGACCTGAGTTAATACAGGTGACTACTGAGAAGGTGAAATTGATTCAGGAACGTCTTAAGGTAGCTCAGAGTCGATATAAGAGCTATGCGGACTCTAAACGACGACCGATGAATTTTGAAGTGGGAAATTTTGTATACTTGCGAGGATCGCCTTCGAAAGGCATTGTACGATTTGGAAAGAGGGGAAAGCTCAATCTAAGATTTATAGGACCTTTTGAGATCCTAGAGAGAGTAGGTCCAGTGGCTTACCGATTGGCCTTGTCATCAGAGTTGGAACATGTGCATAACGTATTTCATGTATCAATGTTGAGACAGTGTATGACTGATACTAGTAAGATCATTGTACCTGAATCGCTGCAAATTCAGGGAGACTTGACTTATGTAGAACAACCGGTCGAGATTCTAGATCGAAAAGAACAAGTCTTAAGAACTAAGACGATTCTGATGGTGAAGGTATTATGGCGTAGTCACACCGTTGAAGAGGCTACGTGGGAAAATGAGGAAGACATGCGGAATGAGTATCCGTACTTGTTCGACGCATGAGGTAAAGTTTGGGGACAAACTTCCTTTTTGGAGGGGAGAGTTGTCACACCCGTTCCAGAAATTTTATGATTTTGAAAATGCATCCTTTGAGATTTTGAAATTATTAATGTTATTAATAATTTGAGTTGAGGTTGACTGTGAGTCAACGGTAAGGTGTCAGTGAGGACACGGGAACATGGTAGTTCATATGGCATGAGCATGAGTAAATGGCATTTATATGATTTAAATGTTATTTGATTTATATGGTATTTTGTGAATAGTGAATTATACCTGTGTAGTATAATTTCTGGTATTTTCGGTATTGGTTGTTAACATTTTGAGAACGTGAGTGATACGTTAATTAAAAAGAGGTAGGTTGTGTAGAGATTCCACAGAATATAATTTTTGGACGTTATTTTTTTGGACCAAACGAAACCTAGTCGAAAACTTTTGGAATTTATAGTTTTCACTCGTAAAGGCATAAAATGGACGTGTGCGAAGTTTCGGGAGTTAATTAGAAGTTTGAGAAACTCGTGGGGAGGTAAACGCAATTCCCAAAGAGTTTTTCTATAAATAGGTGGGGGATGAGATTTCATTCTCATCCAAAACTCACAAATATCTAGAGAGAGGAGAGAGAAAGGAGATTTGGTTGCCACGAGCTTGTCGACGACCTTCCGTCCGTCAGATTTTCTCCAGATTCAAGATTTGAACTCGTGGAGGTAAGACCTACATTTTGATACTACTTAAGCCGTGTTTGGCCAATTTTTGTAAAAATCTTAATTCTAGACTTTTGGGAAAAACAGGTATAAACTTGTAGGAATTTTCTCAAATTCGAAATCCGACGATTATTTAGCCTCCTAGTCAATCCTTCAAAGTTTGGGGGAAATCGCACGAGGTATGAAGTTCTAACTTATGAAATATAGAGGAATACATGTTTAATATTTCGACGACGAAATTGAGATCCGGGCAAAATCCATGTGTTAATTGTAGGCCCGTTAATTATGCACGCGTTAATTTGTGAAAAGCATGTCTAAATTTACGCGAGCACGTTGAGTTGTCTATGTGGGTCAAAGGGGAGTCTTATACAAATTCATGCCGGAGTAAGCTTCTCGATGTTTGAGAATTTTAGTAGCGACGGCTACTGTGCATGGTTGTAGGCTTGGACTTGCCATGACACTTGTGGGATGTAATGGTTGTAGGCTTGGACTTGCCATTGACATCGCGGTTTAAGGCTTGGACTTGCCGCTACCGGATGAATGCGTATTTTCCTCCCTAGAGACTATTGATATGATTTATGAGATTAAAGCATGTTTTGTCATATATTGCATATGTTAGACTTGTACGCTCAGCATATAGCTGAGCAGTGGAGATGTACTCCATTGCAGGTAAGAGGAAAGACAAGAAGAATCGTGAGGAGTGAGGCCGAGGAACGCCGGGGGACCATAATTGTATATACTTTTGTTTTAATCCTAAAACTTGTGTAAGGATTGGGAATTCGTAAAATGTTGTAATAGATCTTTGGATTAGTTCCTTGGTATTGTAATCTTATAATTGAACGTCTGTAGTTATGTTTTGAATGTTGAAAATCAGTTATGGTTGTGATTGTGGTTGGTGTGGAGAAGTATGAGTTGTTAATATTTCATTTCAGGCTGCCCAGCAGGGGAGCAGTCGACTGGACCCAGGATCAGTCGACTGGATCTCGTCTGATTGAGACACTGAAAGTGAATAGTAAGAGAAGCAGTCGACTGGACCTTGCATCAGTCGACTGAGACACTGTTGGTTTTGGCTACTGCTTTTAATAATGGCAAAACCAGTCGACTGGACCTCCAGATCAGTCGACTGGACCCCTTTTGAAATTGTTACATTTTGGTTCTGCTTAGCACAGTCGAATGGGGACCTTGATCAGTCGACTAAGCAGTCGACTGGGTTCCCTGATCAGTCGACTGAACCTTTGTTTTCAAAACTGAGTATTTTGGATGTGTTTCTAATTGGCCAAAACTTTTTATAACTCTGATTTCAATGGATTTTACAAACTCAGAGGGTAATGTTCCCTAAGTTTTAAATACCCAGGGTTGTTTTAAAGTTCTTTCCGCTGCGTATTGTTATATAATGTTTGGATGAGCCTTGATGGCGTGCCACGTGTCCTATTTCCGCGCGTAGCGGGATGGGTCGTGACAATTATATTCCAATGATTGTTGATTAGTACTAAATGTAGATTACACCAAATTTATTTAGTATTTTTTTTTTTTTGAATTTATTGAGATTTTTCCAAACCATTTTCTTTTACAAATATTGCTTTAAGTTCCTTCTTGTTAACTTTCCTCATGTGAAAATGTTTCAAATTTGAATTTGCAACTTTTAAATGTTTACTATCTTTATTTGGCTAAAAACTCTTTAACAAAGTTTTGTTTTAATTATCAATACACCACTTATAATCTTTTTGACGTATATCTATTAAGAAAATATTTAAAAGTTGAATTATAATAGTTTTAGAAAAGATACACCGTCAAATGATCCCCCCCAAAAAATATCTGAATTCAAAATCAACCCACATAGGCCTTTGGGAAAAATTTAAGGTAGTTTCAAAGAGAAAATATACCAAAAAATCTGAATTAAAAATTAACCCACATAGGCCTTTGGGAGAAATTTAAGGTAGTATCAAAAGAGAAAATATACAAAAAAAAAAAAGGTTCAAAATAGGAAATTGAAAATTGTTTTTTTGACCAAACAATGCCTTAATATATTTAAAAATAAATATTATTGGTTTAAAATGGCTTCTTTCCTACTCATAATTCTAAATATTGGCAAACCGACTCATGATTCATTTTTTAATTTATAATATTGAAAACGACGATCTTCATGATTTGATAACAATTGTTAGAAAATCATAACTTTGGCACATCCTATTAACCCGTCCAACCTATTAGTTTCTCATAGTATATAAATTAACGAAGATATTACCTCAAATCCACGTGACTATTGGCATGGCATTGAAAAGAATAAAAAAAAAATCGTCATAGGCACGCTGGCTAATTATTGAAATATCTGAAAACACATTAATCCTCATGTTAATCAAATCCCGCTACTGAAATGAAAAAAAAGAAGTAAACTAATGATTAAATAGTTTTTCTTTATTATTATTATTATTTTTTAGTTAAGGAAGATTTAAGGAAGAGAGAGAGAGAGAGAGAGAGAGAGAGAGAGAGAGAGAGAGAGAGAGAGAAAAAGTGTGTGTGTGTGTGTGTGTGTGTGTGTTTTGGAGATAGATTGGTATTCCAAATCATAACTTATTCATTAATTAGTAATTAGAATTATAGATAATATTCTAGTTTGTCTAAATATGAAAAAAGAAAAATGAAAATTCTAAAAATGTGCCAAGTGGCAAAACCAAAGTCTTTGGTTTTCATATATATACAAGACGTGAATCGCGTGGAATGCACGGGAGCGCAATTGGAAAATAAATATTGTAAAAAAAAATATTGATTAACCTTTAAAATATGAAAAAACTACATACACATATTATATAAATAAATTTTTTTAAAAGAATAAATGTTAAAATTTGAATAATAAGTTATCAGAGGTTTTACGTATATCTATTAAAAATAAAGATTTATAATAGTATTAGAAAAGGTACATGATAGAAACTTTTTGAGGTTTATAATTTAATACTTATTTCTTTAGATATAAATCTGGAAAGAATAACCGTTAAAATTTAAATAATTACAACTTAGATTTTCTCAAATCAGATTCAAACAATCAAATTTATATAGAATAAAACTTATATGTTATCCAACAAAATATGTAGTATATTAAATTTACATACGTTACTACGTGATAGCTTCTGCTTTCATATATATATATATATATATATATATTGATGATGCCTAAAACTAGTAAGAGAGGTTTAGAGAGAGAAAAAGAAACAAGAACAATTTGTATGTGGTTCGGTCCCATTAACGAGGTGACCTACGTCCACGGTTGTGTCTGTGCGCTCTCACTAGCAGATCACCATCGGGCCTGGTGAGCCAACAAAGGTGGGCGGCACTACCAGTAATACCGGCCGGGTATATGCGTATGGTGGTGAGTTCTCTGTTGAATGCTTGTAAGCTAGAGAATAATAATTGGATTGGAATCCGGATCCCTGTAAACATGGTAGGTAGGCTCTTTTATAGATGCAAGAGTCCACCCTTACATGGTAAGTTGATAGGATTAGGAAGCCTAATCTAATCACAATAGATTTGCATGATTTTAGGAGAGTTTCCTAAGTGGTTTAGGAAACTGTCATATTCCCTTTCGCGAACTTGTAGTTGATTTAGGAAACTACTGGATAGGTCGGGATCACGGGACGCCGAGACCTTCATGCCCCGGTTCATTGGTGCGAACCGCGTGGTTTGAATAAACACCTCAGGAATGTTTGGCCCCACGGAAGTGCACTACCGGAATAACCGGCGCCTCTGGGTGACGTGGCACTGTCTTCATGGCTAGATGATTTTGGACATATCAGCTGCCCCCCATGTTTGGAACTGACTGGATGCGCCATCGGATGAGGATTCAAAAATCAGTAGCTTCTGAGAAACCGTCCGGGAGTGCTGCTCAGGATGGGGCCCACACTCCAGATCCCCCGGTGGGGTAACCGACCGGTACAGGTGGGAGCTCGGATGTGGGTATTGCCACGTGTTAGGGAGTAATTGGCCTGGTCGGGATCCAGCGGAGTTGGTTTGGATGTAACCGAACAGTTGCATGGCAACCGGACTGTCACGTCACGCATTTAATGCGCGCGAGATTCGAGGAAACCCTTCACGTGTCTGAGGTGACAGTTGTTGACGGTTCTTGGCGGGAAAAATCCTGAGCCGTTGGATCTGATTGATCTGGACCATCCGCTACTTCTATAAGGAACACTTAGCTCATTTCTTCAGTTCCTGCTGCCAATTGAGAGATTTTCCTGAGCGGTTTGAGAGCAACCAAGATTCCCGAGCAAGGTTCCCAAGTCCTTTTTGCGCTAAATCTTGTAAGTCCTCCCTTTCTGTCCTCAATTCTTCATTGTCTTCTTCTTTTCTTGAACAAAGCTGGAGGGAGTGAACCCACTTGGGTTAGAGCAAACCTGGGACTTCTTCTTTTTTCAGTTTTGTCACTTCTTTCAGTCTGGTGACCCTAGAGCAGATTCACCGAGCGGGTGTTCCCAAGGGAGTCTTGAGAGAGTGTTGTCTTTCTTCTCGAGTCTTGTACGACCTGCCCTTTAGGTTGTTAGATTTACCTCCCCTGTACATCAAATTTGGAGTTCTTGACCCATTCTTAGGTCGTCTGCCCTTTAGGTCTTTCACAGACGTAGTCATGTGTCATTTGGATTTCAACTCGTCGTCCCGGTCGGAAGACGAGCAGTTGCGATCAGGGTCTATGAGCTCAAGCCCAGACCCTCCTTCCCTGGCCCCCTCTGACCAGCATAGTGAGGGAATAATCCCCGCTCGGGCATTTCACGAAAAAGTGCACCGGGATTTTCCCGTAGCCTCGGCGTCTCAGAGGTCGGGCGACGAGGGGTCAGTACCGAACAGTCCCGGGGTCGTTTTCTCATGCGAGTCCATTGTTAGTGTCCTTCGAGGCCCTGACTTGGATCGAATCAGGGATCGGTATGAGCTTCCCGGCCCCTTTTTTCTTGTCGTGCACAATGGCGGAGCTCACTTCCATGAGTCGGGCTTCGTCACTCTGTACGAGGATGCTTTCATGGCGGGCCTTCATCTGCCTATCCACCTAGTTGCCAGGGACGCGCTTATCCACCTCGGGATCTCCCCTGGGCAGCTCGCCCCGAATGGTTGGCGATACCTGATGGGGTGCATCTCTTTGTGGCCCCAAGTCCTCGGGTATGAGCTCACCATGCAGGAATTCTTCTGGACCCACCGGCCTTTCCAAGTTCATGGGGAGGTCGGCTTCTTCTCGCTCTCGGCTAGGCAGGGGTGGAAAATAATTGTAAACTGCCCGAGCAACAACAAAGGGTGGAAGAAGAAATTCTTCCAAGTGTCCACCCTAGGCCTGTGCGAGAAGGCGCCGGGTATTCAGCTGAGGACCTCCTAGGCGGGGAAGCTGAGGAGTAAGCCCGAGCATTTTTTCTTTCTTGATCAGTCTTTCTATTTTGACTAAACTAACCCATTTGTGTGTTTTCTTTGCAGTGGGAGCAGTGGACATGCCGAGTCTTCCCGACGAGCTCCAAGCAAGGGTCTTGTCCTTGGTCGAGGACCCAACTGACATCAACAAGGTGTTGACTCGGTCGAGAAGTCCGAAGATTTACTACAAGTCCCAGCGCCTCAAAGCTCCTGCTCTCCCTGCGATCATTCCTAGTAAATATCATTTCTTGACCGTCCGGTTTTTCTTTATACTTTTGATGAGGGCTGATATTTGTAAGATATTGGCCCGATAAAGAGAAAAATTGGTTAAATTTGATCCTCGATCTTTAGTTTTACCTGTACTTGTGTTTTAATTCATCTCTTTACACAATGATGCATTTTCTGTGGTATATTGTTGTGTTTAGTTCTTTAAATGCAGGTTCCAAAGTTTGGATGAATAACAAGTTGAAAGGAATAAATCAAGAAACAAGTAGATGAAGTCTTGGTACCAATCGATTGACATCATATCAATCGATTGACATATCTTATGATCAATTGATTGGTATTTATGATCAATTGATTGGTATTCATACCAATCGATTGGAATGTTTACCAATCGATTGACAAAAATATCAATCGATTGGTTAAAGGTGGAAACAATCTGCGTTAATGGTGCAAGATCTCAGCAATTAGGACGACGACCAGCCGTTATGAAATGAACCTAGACGCCTTCAGCTCGTGGATTTAACACTATATATAGAGGGGAGTGAAAAGGGTCAGGGGTTGGCTTATTTTGTATTTATTTTGTAGGATTTCACCATTGTCGTTCTTAGTTTTAAGCAAATTCAAGTCAGAGGTTTTTATAGTTTGACTTCAGCCTAAAGCTCAGGTTTATCTCTCACTGTTTGCTACTTTAGAAATTGTGTGATTACGAATCTCATTTTAGTTTTAGTTGGATTTTGATAAATCTAATCTTTCAAGTTTAATCCATGTCTCCATTTAATTTAATTTCTAAATTTATTTCTATTCACGAAGTGAAAAATATACTAGCTTAGAGTTCTGGTTGGGAATAATGTGAAGAAACATTGTTCCCAGCCCACTGCCATGATTCTGTTTAAAAAATCAGTGTCAATCGATTGGAAGCAGAACCCAATCGATTGACATTAGATTCCAAGTCAATCGATTGATTATATGTCAATCGATTGGGAGTCATTTAATATCAATCGATTGACATTAACATCAATCGATTGATATGTAAAAGACTTGGGTTGAATTCTTTTTGTATTCCAGTAGCTTCTATTTCAGAAACTAAGCTCAAATCGTCCTTTTTAAGTTCGGATTGAAAATTGATTTTGAAATATAAACTCTTTTGATTAATTAACTCAATGAACGCTTGAGACAAACACATCGAATATTTCATACTCAATCTGTTGTTGTTTTTTTTGTTCATGGTTTTAATTAACTAATATTTCAGTCCTTCATAAATAAGTTAGGTAAACAAACCACTGAGTATGCGAGATTCACATACCTAGTGTCTAGGATGCTTAACTTAATCATTCTTGAAATAAGGAATACTCTAAGGATAAAACCCCAGCTGTTCGTTATTGTTAAATCATGGTAGTGGTTGGGGCTATGTGGATTTACATGTTCCCAACACCTTTTCAGAAGTAATTTAAATTGCATTGTTTATTCCTGTTTAATTTGATTGTCATTTTTCTTTCATTACTCAATCTCCATTTCAATAGGACTGTTAGATCTTCCACTTTAAAGAAATCATCTTTTATTTTATTTAGGATTCAATCTAGATCTTTCTGCCTTGTATCTTCCGTCCCTTGGGAAAACGACTCGGTTTTCACCGGTTTTTACTCGACGCGACCGTCTGCGCTTGGACGTACTCTTCAGAGAACACATTTCAAGTCGTGTCAACTTTGCGGAATTCTGACATGCTTCTGGTTTTGCAGAAATGGCTCCCAAGAGTACGGCAGCTCTAAAGGAGAAATAGGCGGCCTGGAAGGCTCGGGCTGGCCAGAAGAGGAAGAAGCCGGATCCTTCCAAGGGGCAGCTCTTAAAAAGGATTTTCCCGGGGGATATCCATCCGGATTGAAAAGGAAGCTGCTGCTACTTCTACGCCCGTGGTTACAATTGCTGCACCACCACCACCACCTCCTGGCGTAACCATTGCTGCGCCTCCACCACTCCCCCCAGTAGCCCAACCGTCCGGGGTCTCCTTCCCGAGCATGGAGGAGACTGCTCGCGCGGGCCCCTCCTCCAGGCCGGAGGTTGAGACGGCGGACGAAGTCTGTGGAAGGGTACGGCCCGGGTTGCTGCAGAGTCAAATAGACAAGTGTACCCTGCTCAGCCCCGAGGCCATCATCGGTTGGCTGTATAGCATCAGCCACATGGTAAGTCTCTTTTGTAATGTGAACCTTAGCTTCTACTCCATGCATATACTGACATCATCTTGTTCTTGCAGATTGGTTATATTGCTGCTGGGGCCGAGACCACCCTTCCCGGCATTACTGAGAGGTTGGCCACTACAGAGGCCAACCTCTCTGTGGAGAGGGCTGCCCGGGAGTCCGCGGAGTTTGCCCTCACCGTGGAGGAAGAAAGATCTAGGGCAACAGCCCTGGAGCTGGGGGAGGTCCGTGATTCCTTGTCAACCGAGAGGGCTGCTCGGAAGGCTGCGGACGCTAAGGCGGCGGCCGTGGAGGCCGAGAGGATCACCGCAGAGAAGATTGCAGAGGCCAAGGGCGCAGCCTCGGAGTCTGCGAAGATCTCTGCCGAGAAGGACCTGGTAGCCATAACGGCCACGCTCTCGGAGCTCGCTGCTACTCGGAAGGCTGAAGCCAGGGAGGCTGAAGAAGAGTTCGAGGCAGGGTTCCTCACGGGCTACGCTGACCTGGTGAAGCGGGCTGCTGCTGACCACCCTGACTGGGATCTGTCCGGGTACTCCTTGACCGAGTCCAGTTATTGGAAAGAGGGCCAGGCTGACTCCAAGGTAGCCGCTGAAGCTGCACCGGGCCAGACTGACTCCGAGGTAGCCGCTGAAGCTGCACCGGGCCAGGCTGACTCCAAGGTAGCTACTGAAGCTGCACCGGCCGGGGACCCCTCTGTTGATGAGCAGACCGCTGGGGAGGAGGAAGTGGTGGTTGTAGACTAGTTTTTTTTTTTTTTTGTAATTTTTTCTTTCTGGGGAGGCTACTACAACTGCCCCTCAGGCTTTGTACAGCTTTAGTTTAATTAATGAAAAGGCCCTCGAGGTCAAACTTTCCATTAACTGTCTTTTGTCTTTTTCTTGTACTGCGCCTGTTTTAATTGCTAGTATCCGCTCGGTTTTTGGCCAACCTAACACCTGTCTTAGTAAATGTTTTAGGACCATAACCAGTAGAACGCCTAGTCTTTCTGACCTATTTAGAAGGTGCGCCCGGTGTATTATAGGAATACCCTGTATTACCGTCCAGGATGTCCCGGTGTATCCTAGGTATATCTTGTTTTACCGTCTGGGATAGTATCTCTGGTCACTGTAAGTACTTGGGAATATCGTCCAAGTTCTTTTAGTGACCGGTGTGATTTCCTGTTTTGACCTAATATTCCCCTGCCCCCCAAGCATTTTGCTAAGGCGGGAGTGTGGGAGTTAGTAGCCGTAGGAACCCGACCTGGAATATGGGTAGTTGCAGAGTCCTTTGGAGCTTGCCATCGTTGGCCACCTAGGGGGTTGACCCCGTCATCGGCTGGACCTAGACAAAGACTTGTGTAATTTCCTGTTTAGGTCTAGTATTCCCTTGCCACCCGAGCGTCCTGCAAAGGCGGGGGCGTGTTGAGGAGCGACCATAGGAAACCGACCTGGAACATGGGTGGTTGCAGGGTCATTTTGTGCCTGGGTTCGGAGCTCGAGGTCTTTTAGGTGCCTGGGTTCGAAGCCCGAGGTCTTTTTATGCCTTGGTTAGCAACCAAGGTCTTTGGTGCCCCGGGGTTAGGCCCGAGGTCTTTTAGGTGTCTTGGTTGCTAGCCAAGGTCTTTGGTGCCCCGGGGTTATGCCCGAGGTCTTTTATGCCTTGCACGGTGTACCGACAGGAATAATTTTGCAAAATAAACTTTCCAATTTTATTAAAAACAAAAATTTATTGCTACTGCTCAATCAGAGCTACAAAAAGAAATTTCTCTACCAGTACTAAATTCCCGTGGCTCAAGGCTACTGATAATACTTGCGGAGGTGCTGCACATTCCAATGATGAGAGAGATCGTTCCCGTCCATGCTTTGTAGCCAGTAGGTTCCCAGTCGGTTGACTCGGGTTACTATACATGGGCCTTCCCAATTTGCTCCTAATTTCCCATGGCTCGGGATCCGGGTAGACTGGTTTACTGCTTTAAGGACGAGGTCTCCAATTTGAAAACTGTGATGCTTCACCTTGCTATTGTAATACCACGAGACCCTTTGCTTGTAGGCTGCCACCTTCAGATAGGCTTGGTCTCTTTTTTCCTCCACCAGATCTAGTTCCAACCGGAGGGCTTCTTCATTGTCCGGTGCTCTGAAGTTAGCTACCCTATATGTAGGCAGCCCAAGCTCTGTGGGGACCACCGCCTCAAATCCGTAGGTTACAGAGAACGGGGTTTCGCCTGTTGCCGCTTGGGGTGTAGTGCGGTAGGCCCACAGGAGGGTCGGTAGTTCTTCAGCCCACAGCCCTTTGGCGCCTTCAAGCCTTGTCTTGATTGACTGTAAGATTGTGCGGTTGGTTACCTTGGCTTGACCGTTGGCTTGTGAGTGCTCAGGGGAGGAGTAATGATTCAGTATCCCGTAGCCCGAGCAGAACTGCCTGAATACAGGGGTGTCAAACTGTCTGCCATTATCGCTAACCAGGACCCGGCGAATGTCGAACCTACTAAGAATATTCCTTTCCACGAAGCTCTCCATTTTTTGTTCGGTTATCGTCGCCAAGGGCTCGGCCTCTGCCCATTTGGTGAAGTAGTCAATAGCGATGAGGGCGAACTTGACCTGTCCTTTTCCCATCAGTAAGGGACCGACAATGTCGATTCCCCACTTGGCGAACGGCCAGGGACTGTGGATTGGAGTCTGGAGCTCTCCTGGTCGGTTGATCATGGAAAAGTATCTCAGACACTTGTCACATCTTCTGACGTACTCCTGGGAATCCCAGGCCATGGTTGGCCAGTAGTAACCTTGCAGTAGGGCCTTTCTAGAGAGTGCCCGGCCTCCAATGTGGTTCCCGCACACGCCTTCATGGATTTCAAATAGTATAGCTTGGACTTGCGCAGGATGAACACAGCGGAGGAACAGGATAGTGAATCCCCTCTTATAGAGAATGCCGTCAACAATGTGGTATCGTGTCGCCCGGTATTTGACCCGGTGGGCCTCATCTCTGTCGTCTGGTAGCACCCCTATTGTCAAGAACGTCACGAGCGGGTCCATCCAGCTGGGTCCCAGGATGACCGGGTCTACCTTTATGCCTTCTGAATTGATCACACTCGGCTCAGGTAGGTATCGTATCCGTATCCCGGGCAAGTCTGACTCAGAAGACGAGGCGAGGCGAGCTAACCGGTCGGCCCTGGTATTTTCTTCTCTCGATATCTGCGTGATGGAGAATCCTCAGAGCTTCTTCGAAACCGCTCGGACAAGGGCCAAGTAGGCTACCATGTTATCTTCCCGAGCTTCGTACTCCTGGTTAACCTGGTTGACCATGAGCTGCGAATCACTGTATCCTTGGACCTGTTGTGCACTCATAGAGGTGGCTAACTACAATCCTACCAGTAGGGCTTCGTATTCGGCCTCGTTATTGGAGGCACGGAACCCAAACCTCAATGCATATTCAAGTTGGATGCCGTCGGGGGTAGTTAAGATGATTCCTGCCCCACTGCCTTATTGATTGGATGAACCGTCCACGTGCAGTACCCAGGTAGGGATATCAGAGTGTAACTTGGGCGATAGGGCCGGTGGCTCGGACTCTTCAACCGGGTCTTCTAGATATGTGAACTCAACCAGAAAGTCAGCCACGGCTTGTCCCTTGATGGATGTCCGGGGTCGGTTGATCACTTCGAACTCTTCCAACTCCAATGCCTACTTGACGAGCCTCCCGGACGTGTCTGGACAACTGAGGATTCTGCGGAGAGGTTGATCTGTGAGGACCACAATAGCATGGGCCTAAAAGTAAGGGCGGAGCCTCCGGGCCGAGGTGATAAGGGCGAATGCCATTTTTTCACTGCGGGAGTATCTGCTCTCTGCGCCCTGTAATGCCCGGCTGGTGTAGTACACTAGGAACTGTATCCCGTGCTCTTCCCAGATTAGTGACGAGCTAACCGCTGATGGTGACAATGCCAAGTATAGGAATAATTCTTCTCCGGGCACATGTGTTGAGAGTAGAGGAGGGGAAGCCAGGTACTTCTTGAGTTCTTGGAATGCCTCTTCACACTCTTCTGACCACTGGAACACCTTGCGGAGGATTTTAAAGAATGGTAGGCACCGGACAGTAGCTCGGGAGACAAATCTGTTTAATGCGGCCACTCGTCCGGCTAAGCTCTGAACCTTCTTTGTTGATTTGGGCGACCGCATGTTGATGATGGCTTTGATCTTCTCGGGGTTTGCCTCAATCCCCCGTCTACTGACTACGTGGCCGAGAAATTTCCCGGACGAGACACCGAAGGTGCATTTGGCCGGGTTCAACCTCATCCTGAATTTTTTCAAAATGCTGAAGGCCCCGGCCAGATGCTCGAGGTGGTCGGGCTCGTCTCGGCTCTTGACCAACAGATCATCCACATATACCTCCATAGTCTTTCCAATGAGGTCTTTGAACATGTAGTTGACCAGGCGTTGGCAGGTGGCCCCGACATTCTTGAGACCGAATGGCATCACCTTGTAGCAATAATTGCCCTGGTCGGTGATGAACGCCGTCTTCTCTTCATCCCCGGGGTACATGCTGATCTGGTTGTACCACGAGTAAGCATCCATGAATGAGAGGAGTGAGTGACCTGCCGTGGAGTCCACAAGGAGGTCTATCCTGGGTAGCAGATAGCAATCCTTGGGACAAGCTTTGTTGAGGTCTGTAAAGTCCACGCACATCCTCCACTTCCCGCTGCTATTCTTGACAAGGACCACATTGGCTAGCCAGTTGGGATAGTGGACTTCTCGTATAGAACGGGCTTTGAGGAGCTTCTCAACCTTTTCGCTCACTGCCTTCTGTCTCTCGGGGGCCATGCACCTCCTTTTCTGCTTCACCGTCCTGCAACCTGGACTGGCGTTGAGGCGATGGGACATTACCCAGGGGTCAATCCCGGGCATATCATCGTGACTCCAAGCAAAAACGTCCTGGTTTTGCCTCAGTTTTTCCTTCAGGCCGGGCTCCAGTAGGATGCCAATGCTGACCGTGCGGTCAGGGTACTTGGGATTCAGCACAACACTTTCTAAATCTTCCACCGGACCTACCGCGTCGTTCTGGTCCCGGGGGTCCATCTCTTGGACGTTTAATTTTTCGGTGATCGCCCCCCGGCATAACGAGCTGACGTAGCAACTCCGGGCAGTGGTCTGATCTCCACGCAAGCATCCGGGGTCCCTGAGGGGTCGGGAACTTCACTGTTAAGCTGTAGGTGGAGACGACTGCTCTGGCCTTGTTGAGGGTCGGCCTGCCAAGGATGACACTGTAGGCCGACGGGGCTTCTATGATCACGAAATTGGTCAGTACGGAGGCCTGCTGAGGGTAGGTCCCCATGAGAACTGGAAGCTCGATTGTCCTGAGCAGTTGTGTGCTGGAGCCGTTGAATCTAACCAGGGGGTAGCAACCGGCCGGAGTCGATCCCTAGCGATCCCGAGTTGATCGAATGCCGACGTGAACATAATGTCGGACGAGCTGCCTGTGTCCACTAGCACTCTCTTGACCATATAGTTTGCTATAGAAAGCGTCACTACTAGCTGGTCATCGTGGGGGCAGTGGATGCCCTGCAGGTCGTCGAATGTGAATGTAAGAACATCAGTTAGGGAGGAACCAGTGGATTGGACCTGCCAGACATCCGCTCGGGATGTCCGAGCATGCCTCTTCCGTGCCGACTGTGAATCACCTCCGCCTGATGTTCCTCTGGAGATCACGTGGATGTGGCCAAGTAGTGGTGGCTGATCAGGAGCTCGGGTGTCCTGTCGGGGTCGTCTATCTGCTGTGACGAACTCAGCGAGGTGTCCCTGCTCGATCAGCTTCTCTTTTGCCATCTTTAATTTGAAGCAATCCTCCGTTTCATGGCCGTGATCCCTGTGGTAGTGGTAAAATTTGTCCCAGTTCCTCTTACCGGGCGGTGCTCTAAGTTTGGCTGGCTGCTGAAGCAACCTCTGCGCTTCTGCGGCGGCCATGACTTCATGTATGGGCCGGGAAAGGGGTGTGAAAGCGATCGGGGGCTGACCCCGGGCATCCTTCTGATCTTGCTTTGGCTTCTTTCCCGAGCCATTCTCGAATCCTTCACGCTTGCGCTTGGCCTTCGGGGATTCGTCTCCCGCCTGGCCGGCACACTTCGCCTTCAGGAACTCCTCGGTATCAATGTATTTTCTGACCCTCTCCGAGATCTCCACCAGGGTTATCGATCGTAGCGATGGAACGACGTGACGACCTTAGTGTGTTGAACTCCCGAGCAGAAGGCCATGATTGCGGCCATTTCATTAAGATTGCAAATATGGAGCCTTTGCAGGTTGAAACGGTCCACATATTCCCTGAGGGATGCCCCTTTACGCTGCTTGACGGTCAGCAACTGAGTGTCCGGTTATGACCGGTCGAGCATCCCGACAAACTGGCTGATGAACAGATTGCTGAGGGCTTTGAAATCATCGACCGTCCGGGGCTTCAAAGCATGGAACCACTGTGCGGCTGGCCCCTTGAGGGTACTGGGGAAGGCCAGGAACAGTAGCTCGTCCACCGTTGTGACCAGCGCCATCTGAGCCTTGTAAGTGCAGATGTGGTCTACCGGACTCCCTGTGCCGTCGTAGGAGCTGAGGTGAGGGGGTTTGAACTTCTGTGGAATAGGAAACCGTGTCACCCGAGCGGTATAGGGTGATTCAGTCTCCGTGTTGGTGAGGTCGTGGCTGGACTTGCGGTTCAACCTCTCGATTTGTTGCTGCAGTTCCTCGACCTGGGCCTTTACGTCATCCCGACCGGTCCTCTTCTCTGTATCTGAGCGGTAGGTTGGGTCAGATGACGAGGCCTCTTCCTCAAAGCGCGTCGACTTCGGGGATAGGGCCCGGCTCTGGGTCCGGGAAAGCGTATGCCTAAGATCCCCCCGGCTCAGGGCCGGAGGGTCCTCGGCCGATTCCCGGGCTCTCCGTCCGGACTCTTCCCCTCTGGCCGTGCGTCGCCGATCGATAATATTTCTGGCGTCCTACACTCAGCGAGGATTGAGCCGAGGTCGTCTTTGCGAGTGCCTGGTGGCATGGCTGAGCTCTCCATCGCCGGGGTGTTCCCTGTCCGGTGGGGACACCGGGGCGGAACGGGCTTGCCTTCGTGCCCGAGTGGGCCTTTGAATAGGGGCGCTCTTCTCAAGCTGATTCTCTGATGCAGGGCGCTTCTCCTGTCGGGCCATAAGCGCCTCTATCTGTTCCTGTGTTCGGTGCTGGCCCTCCAAGAGTTGTACCAGCGCTGCTGTTATCTGCTCGGTCGTCATGGAGGCAGCCTGCTGCTCAGGCTGCGGGTTCTCCTGACCGGTCAGATTAGCGGCTTTCTTACCCGTCTTTGGCGGCATGTTGATCAGTTAAGAATTTGTCGATGAGAAGACTCAGTCGCTTCCCACAGACGGCGCCAAACTGATGATGCCTAAAACTGGTAAGAGAGGTTTAGAGAGAGAAAAAGAGACAAGAACAATTTGTATGTGGTTCGGTCCCATTAACGAGGTGACCTATGTCCACGGTTGCGTCTGTGCGCTCTCACTAGCAGATCACCGGAGGGCTTGGTGAGCCAACAAAGGTGGGCGGCACTACCAGTAATACCGACCGGGTATATGCGTATGGTGGTGAGTTCTCTGTTGAATGCTTGTAAGCTAGAGAATAATAATTGGATTGGAATTCGGATCCCTGTAAACAGGGTAGGTGGGCTCTTTTATAGATGCAAGAGTCCACCTTTACATGGTAAGTTGATAGGATTAGGAAGCCTAATCTAATCACAATATATTTGCATGATTTTAGGAGAGTTTCCTAAGTGGTTTAGGAAACTGTCATATTCCCTTTCGCGAACTTATAGTTGATTTAGGAAACTGCTGGATAGGTCGGGATCACGGGACGTCGAGACCTTCATGCCCCGGTCCATTGGTGCGAACCGCGCGGTCTGAATAAACACCTCGGGAATGCTTGGCCCCACGGGAGTGCGCCCTTACCGGAATAACCGGCGCCTCTGAGTGAAGTGGCACTGTCTTCATGGCTAGATGATTCTGGACATATCATATATAATATTAGATTTATAGCATCATATGCGTCCTTTCCTATTCAGATAGCATAATTCAAATAAAATTTAGATATTATCTGGTCTTAGTTATATCTGACATGTCGCTAACAAAATTTTAAGTATTTGACCAAAGGCCTTTTAATGCGGGATCTCTCATTTTAATAAAGCAAGGACTTCTGTTCTCGATTGTTGGATTGTGCTTTCATTAAGGGTACTTCTGTCATTTCACTAGCATGACCTGGATTAAATGATCATCCCAACACCCACAATAGAAGTCTTCACTTTATTAAAATAAGGGATCCCACATTAGAAGGATTCTGAGTAGTTGACTGCTCTATAAAAAAAAAATTAAAATCATTCAACAAAACACTCAATATTCTAAAATCCATCAAATAATTCAAATTAGGAATGCCCACTGTTGCAAAACTTTTATTTATTAAACACATACATATTGTGGTTCGATAGGGAACATGACTTACTCAACATTCCAAATATACTTAATTTGAACCTTAATTTTTTTTTTTAAAAAGAATGGAAATTTGGCCTATTCAGTCATTGTGCAACATGTAGGAGGGATCTGCTCTTCATATCTTCTTCTCCAGTTGATTGTCATTTCTATTTCCATCAACTGAGCAATAAAGATAGGGAATTGCTATGTACACCTGTGTATTTGCTATATACATCTACATTCCTTTATTCTAATCTTTTTTCTTCTAAAAATTCTTACTTTTGTAAAGTTGATCGGTGTACATAACAAAACTAATGGTATACATGGCAATTCTCTAAAGATATTAAACTTAACGCATATCAAGTAAAATATAGAAGTCAAATATTAAAAGGAAAAAAAAAAACTTATAGATGGGTGCCTTTAATAGAGTTTTTGAGGCCATTGTGCATGATGTTAATTCATTGGAGAAATAAATCAGAGAAAATAATAAAAAATTTTACAGTTATCATTTGGTGTAATATAAATACTATGTGAACAAAATTTTAAATTTGAATAGTTTAGATTAGCCAAATGTTATCTGAAGTTTAGGTAGTAGTTTATGTATACATATGTATATTAAAAATTTAGAACACTGGTTATTTCATTAAAATAATTACAAATCATAATTACAAATTATATATTTATTCATAAGCAAATCGTTACTACCTATATATCCCAGATATTACACAACTTATCATTCATTATTTTAATCAAAACTTAAAATTTAATTCATTAGTTTTAAGAATATAAAAGCTTTTAGATATATTTGATGGCAAGTTTCAAAAATACAAAAACAAAACCTTATTAAGAATAAATAAATAAAGGGTCTAAAGACTTCGTAAGTTTCCAGGGGATATTGGGAGATGTATTATATACCTTCAAACCCATCTCTTCTTCTTAGAATCACAACTCACTTTGATAAAAATAATAAATAAATAAATCACATCTCACTTTATAAAAAAAAAATAGAATAGTTTAAGAGAATAAATCAATAAATTAACAACATCAACTACTACATCAAAAGTTTGTATACATAAGCCAGAAGGAGAAGAGAATAGGAATGGGACTTAGGATCCTTTTATAGAACAAAAGTTGAATCAGATCGAGGCTAATCTCAATTTGGTAGTTTTTATTTTAAATTCAAAAATATAAATCAATAAACAATATCAACTGCTACATCAAAAGTATGTATACATAAGCCAGAAGGAGAAGAGAATAGGAATGAGACATAGGATCCTTTGATAGAACAAAAGTTGAATCAGAGGCTAATCTCAATTTGGTAGTTTTTATTTTAAATTCAAAAATAAAATTCCGGAATCATAGTTTTTTGTTTTAAATTCAAGAAGTAAAATTTTATAACCACAACTAAATTCAAGAGCTATACGTTTTTCTTAAGTGGTTAAAGACCATTTGACTTTAAGATATATACCATGTACGCATATATATATATATATATATATATATCTAATGTATATATATACATATATCTTATCTATTATTTTCAATTCAAAAATTAAATTTCCAAAGCATAGTTTTTGTTTTAAATTCAAGGACAACAATTTCGTAATCAGAATTAAATTCGAGAGGTTTCATTTAATGTTATAAATGTACATGTATTAATAATATTTTAATTTGAGTGATCAAAAACAACATTTATAATAATTAGATATTTGAAATTATTAAAATTCTATAAAGGTGTCACGTGGCAGAAGCAAAGGCTTCGGCTTTCATATATATATATATATATATTAGATATATTAGATTTGCAGGCCACCTCTTAATATTGTAAATACATTATATACTCAGTGTAGTTGAATAAATATATATATATATATATATATATATAGAGAGAGAGAGAGAGAGAGAGAGAGAGAGTTAGGCTCCAATGCGCACTGGGTGAACACACTGGACTTTTAAGCCCAAAAAAATCCGCGCACTAGGTGTATATATACATATATATATATATAAGGATTAATTACAGAAACACCCCCTGTGGTTAGGCCTTTTATCAGTTACCCCCATATACTTTAAATTTTATCACTAATACCCCCTGTGGTCTAGACTAAAGTAAAATAGTCACTTTTTCTGTTAAAATTAACGAAAAATAGGTAAAAATATGAAATTACCCCTATTACATGCTAATAAGAACACCCTTATATGCTTAAATATTTATTTAGATATATGTGGTATACTATTACATTATTTTGATATTATATTTGTTGTTAGAGACCATTCTATAGTCACTTTGAGGGACATTCATGAGAGCAAATTTATTTAATTTTTTATTTTATTTTTGATCTACCCTTGGACACACACACACACAGACACACACACACACACACACACACACAGTCTTGGCGATATATTTTTTTTTAATTTTTTTTATCTACTCTTAGACACACACAATTTTGGTGATATGTTAGTTTTTTTTTTTTAATCTAGTCTTGACCACACACAGTGAAATCCAATGTAGTGATTTACTAAGATCTAAAAAAAAAATTACCCCAAATTTTTTTGTGTGTGTATGTGTCAAATTCGCTCTCACAAAAGTACCCCTAAGTGACCACATAATGGTCTTTAACAACAAATGTAATATCAAAATAATATAATAATGTACCACTTATGCCTAAATAAACATTTAAGCATATAAGGGTGTTATTATTAGCATGTAATAGGGGTAATTTTTGTACTTTTATCAATTTTTCGTTAACTTTGACGGAAAAAGTGATTGTTTCACTTTAGTCCAAACTACAGGGGTATTAGTGATAAAATTTAACATACAGGAGGGTATTTGATAAAAGGCCTAACTACAGGGGTGTTTCTATAATTAACCCTATATATAATCAAAGTAGTACTAAAACAAATAAACAACCAATCAAAATAAATTTACATATATATACTAGGGTACCGGCACGTGCGATGTCGGTACCCTAGTATATCTTAAGAGCAAATTAGTTTTTGGAATAAATTAATTTTGGGTGTAAATCTTATGAACAAATTAGTTTTTGGAACAAATTAACTTTGGGTTTAAATTTTGATTTTTTGAACAAATTCATATTCATATATATATATATATATATACAAAGGTTCTCTAAAGAGGGTCACCTCTCTTTATTAAAGAGAGGACCTCTGTTTTGGCCGTTGGATTGTATTAAAAAACTGTGAAATGACAAAACTGCCATTAATGAAAACACGATCTGACGACCAAAACAGAGGTCCTCTCTTTAATAAAAAAAAGGGCGCCCTCTTTATAGCCTGACTGTATATATATATATTTGCCCATATATTATGTATGTACTTGTTATATCTATATCTATGTATATATACACACAAGGGGGGGGGGGGGGGGGGGGAGAGAGAGAGAGAGAGAGAGAGAGAGAGAGAGAGAGAGGTGTATAGTTCAATAAAATGATAAACAAAGTAAGGGTAAAATAGTAAATTAATGCTAGAGGGGAGGTCTGTGTCATTTTGTAATATAGAGGGGAGGTCTATGTAATTTTGCCAAACCTCAGGGGAGGTATGTGTAATTAACCCTAAAAAAAGGACCACTTAAGATAATCATATACTTTAGTAAATAAAAAATAAAAATAAAAAATAAAAAAGATAGTCATATACATTCATATATATATATATATACTAGGGTCCCGACACGTTCGATGCACGTGCTAATCCCTTCTTATTAGGTGTTTTGTCTTTTTTTTGTTTTCATCATTTGGTATTTTAAAGTATGTGAGTTTATTATTTGTATGCATTTGAGTATAAGATATGGGTATAAGTTTATTTTATTTCTATGCATTTTGGTATGTTAATGACCAATTCCTAAATATTTAAATTTTAGAGAAGAAGTTTGACCAAAATGTAAATATTAGTGACCAATTCGTAAATAGCCATTAAAATAGCCACTTTTTTTTTTTTACTTTTTTAGAATTGCATAATAAATATCCCAAAACTTGCTCACCCAAATGCAATTACACATATTACAATATATGAATCCTAAATTTGAGAAAAGAAGTTGACCAAATTGTAAATATTAGTGACCAATTCCTAAATAGTCGCCAAAATAGCTGCATTTTTTGACTTTTATTTTAAGTGAATAATAAATATCCCAAAAATTGCTGACCCAAATGTAATTAGATACAAGATTGTTGATTGAAATCTCATTATATATTAAATAAAATTTCAAAAGCTGACATGAATATAATAATAATCAGAAATGACATAATTACCCTCACACAAATCAATGTATCATTATGATGAGTACCACGATATACACGTAATTAGGGTATAGTGAAGGAGTATTATAGTCTTGAGAAGATGCAAAAGGGCAGTATGATAATTGACATGGGCAATACTAGGGGCACTAACAAATCTCACTAACACTTACTAACACACTCTATCTCTCTCCTAGTGGTACTGCGGGGGCCACTGCGGACCCCACAGTGCCACTAGGAGAGAGATAGAGTGTGTTAGTAAGTGTTAGTGGAATTTGTTAGTGCCCCAAATATTACTCTACATAAGTCAAGTTTCAGCCTAGATTCTTTTATATATATACTAGTGAGGGTGCACGTGCAAGGCACGTGCCCGTTGGTGTCTGTGGATAGTTGTATTTCTAGATATATTGTGTATTAATCTTGACATTAGAGGTCTTTAGAGAGGTATCATTACTCATTTCGTTCTAAAATAAGTGCCAACGTTTCATTTTTTTAGATATTTTTAAACTAAGTGTCCATGTTTCTTCTGTTTTTTTTTTTTTTTTTTTTTAATATTTCAAAATAAGTGTTCACTTTTAAAAATCAGCTACAAAATTTAATGCAATAAATGATATCCCCTTTAAAAATTGGATTTTGTGCAAACTTGATGTGGACGCTTATTTTTGAACTGATGGAGTAAAATCATCAAAACACTTGCCAACAGGGGATAGAATTGAAAATCCACTATATTTGTGGTGCATAAACGAGAGAGATCAAGCTGAACAACGTCGTTTGGTAACCAAGCAGTTTTGTAACTTTGCACCGATGTAATTACTTGAAAACAACTTTATATTTTTTTTAAAGAAACACTTCATTTTGAATATCAAGTTTTGCAATAATAGTTTAAAAAGGAGTAATGTTACATAGTACGTAGTACATGTGTTTAAAACATAGTGTGTCAGAAAGTGTGGAGTGAATGAAACTTAGTGATAAAATCATAGAATTACCCATAGTGTAGTGAATGAACTCAAAAGACCTTCATAGAGATTCAGAAACTTAATGATTTACGCAACATTAAAGTGGACAACAGCCCCTTCACTAAAAAATAATAATAATAATAATAATAGTAACAATAAAGTAGAAAAAGACATAATAGCCCCTCTCGTTTTCCCCCACACTCTGTTTTTACCCACTTGAATTTGCCGAAACCCTATTCCCCAAACCCTCTCAATTAAAAACACAGAATGAAAAAAAATTTGACTAAGCCAAGAAAGTTCAGCAGCGGAGACTTAAAGGAAGTCCTCTCCAGCAAATTCGCCATTGCCGTGAAATCTCAGGCTTGGCTTTAACGACAGTCCTCACCGCGCCGTCAGCGATGGAAGCCATCCCTGGTTAATTGCATCGTTGAGGCATCACACAAACACCACAAAATTTTCCCCAATCCTTTTTCATTCAGTGACAAATCTTCCCCAACTTCCAGTCAAGAAAGGAAACAAAGTGTTAGTTTTTGGCAGAGTTCATCAGCGAATTGTAGGATTTTCCCAACAAATGTCAACGACGTAACAAGTTGAGGGGAAATTTTTTGGAACCACAACTAAAATTTTGTAGAAAAATCCAAATAAAAATAGCAAACTTTGTTTTTCATCTCAGATATATTGTTGTAGAAGATCAAGAGTTGTGGCGGTGTTTTTTTTTTTTTTTTTTTGGGGCGGTTTTCGTACAGAGCAATTGTGGTTGTCGAATGACTATTTGAGGTTTACAGCGGTGGAGGACAAAGAAGGAGAGAAACAGCAGCATCATCGTCTTAAAGAGCAAGAGAGAGAGTAGTGTACGATTGGGTCTACTGTCTACTATTGTGACTTTGTCTAGCCCTCACTCTATCTCTCTCTGTGTATCTTTTTTCGTTGATTTGTACTGCGTTCTATTTTATCTGTTCATCTTTTTTTTTTTTGAGATGTCTCAAAATTATTGTCCACTTTTTAAAATTAGTACGCAAATTTTATTTAGTTTTTCAAATTACCCTTCCTTGCAATCAATACCAAAACAAAATAAAAAAAGAAAATGTAATGATTATGGGCAATTGTGGAAAGTTAGTGTAGATTATTTTTGTCCCTTTAAATAATTGGATTCCCCAAAATGAACACATAAAATAGAACGGAGGTACTATATAACACTCCGATTTAACCAAAAGAGTAAATTATTTTAATATTTTCCTATACATCAAAGGTTTTCAGAATTCAAGTTCCAATACACTGTCTTTTAAGTTCTGTCTTCTTTGAGAAGTTGTATACTTCGTATTATTCAATTTAAAAGCTGCTTTCTCTATAATTTAAAAGCTGCTTTCTCTGTAATTGTGCACAGTTGAATGAATTGTTTAAAATTAAAACATAAAGCTGGGTCATGCATGCAATGGAGAATGGGGTATTATGGTAACTCATATTGTCAAAGTAAGGGCAAAAAGGAGAGAAAACATTCGACACCACCGACCACATGTTCTCTTATTATATAGTAGATATATATAAGGTTTGATATATATATATATATATATATATCTTGGAGCTCAAATAAAGCAAAAGAAAAAGAAAATAGAAAATCTGAAGAGATAAGGGAAGAGATAGAGAGAATCTGGGAATAATAAGTGGTGAGTATTTAAATTATTAATTTTTATCTAATTAGTAATGTGTTCTAGTAATAAAATAGATTAGACATTCAATATTACTCCAATATAATAGCAAGTCATAATTGTCTTTTGAACATTCAAAATCATTTTTATATGTATGATGTATGTAATCAAGCACTTACATAATATATCATGTCACTATAACTACTTTTACAATGCAGTACCCAAACACCTTAACTATCAAAAGTTATTATGAGCATAATCCATTTTTGACAAAAGCCATCGCAAAGCTACCACGACATTGTTGGGAATTTAAAATGTGTAACCAAATCCCCCCAATAAACACACAGAAATACATCAACAATAATAAACAAGCACACCAAAGAAAACACAGATTTTTACGTGGTTCGGCAAAACCGCGTATATCCAAATCCAAGAAACCAATTCTTTCACTATTGAGAATAAACAATTGGTACAAAACACTTCGAATTAAATTCCATAACCCAACTCTCTAACCCTTTCTACACCCACTCTCAATAAACAAAGAACCGTCACTCTCTCACCCTACACCATGCATCCCCATGCAAGGATCGAAACCCCCAACTTGGTACACCAATGACTTCCTAAATTTCTATGCTCGCTCCATCCTTTTTTATAGAGTTTCCAACTATTCCTTGCGCGATAAGAAATCAGAGATCCACTCCAAATAAAGGTTTATCACAAAAGGAAACCTACAGGATAGGAATCTAGGCAAATTGACAATCCTAAATTAATAAGATTGTCCCACGTGTGATATAATCTCAACGACATTACTTGTGTTTTTTTTTTCTATAAAAAAAATAATAATAATGATAATAATCATTTCTTATAATTCACTATTATTTGATACTACATTTTTCAGTATTTAAATGTTTATAATATTATAAAATCAAACATGAAAGCACATGTAGAATCATGACTCATGTTGGAGTATACGTTTGTGAACTTTATATAAAGGAGAAATTTTTGGGTACCCAAGGTATCACGTACGTGCCAAGCCACTTGGTACCGCGTCACACGAATAATGAAACCCACCACAAAAATTTTAAATGGCTCAATAATCATGTGTGGCGCTATCTCATTGGGTATGGAGCACCAGGTACACAAAAACTTCTCTATATAAAGAGCCTCAAAATTAAGGAATTTAAGTATCAAGTGTGTGAGTCCTCTGTATATTGTTGATTTGTATAGCATATAGTAACAAAATGGAGAGAAAGGTGGGAATAATTGGAGCTGGTATAAGTGGCCTTCTGGCCTGTAAATACACTCTTTCAAAGGGTTACCATCCTATTGTCTTTGAGTCCCAAAGTAGCCCTGGCGGTGTATGGACCAAAACATTTGAGACCACTAAGCTCCAGACTCCCAAAGCTGCCTATCAGTTTTCAGATTTTCCATGGCCAAAATCGGTTGCTGAAGAGTTTCCTAATCAACACCAAGTCGTTGAATATATTCAGTCCTATGCTAGCCACTTTGATCTGCTTCGCCACATTAAATTTAATTCCAAAGTGATTAGTATCAGCTATGAAGGTCCATCAGATGAAGAGATGCAAGCTTGGTCACTGTGGGGTGGCACAGTTGAGGCCTTTGGCTCCAAAGGAAAATGGAATGTTTCAGTGGAGGACACTCAAAGCCTTTCTACTGAGGTTTGTAAATAAAATTAGCATTATTAATTCTTAATTATATGAAAAATGGGATGTTGCTAATGATTTTTTGGTTCCACCCATATGGTTAAATGTAACATAATTTTCGATCTGGAGTTTAAACTTTTCCGTACGTATTAACCTAATTACCTCAAAATCTTTGTTACTGAGTATGTCTTTTTTCACAGGAGATCTAGATTCTGGCCACGAGGCAGTCTCTAACGTACATTACAATCTATATAGTACTCATGAGCTAGAAAAATCTGTTTAAACTCACCTGTTGCTGTTAGAGATGAGGCCAATAATTAATGTCTCTATCAATTATATATATATATATAAGCTTTATATATTTCGATATTTCAGCTAACCACTTTTTCATTGTCAACACTAACATGACTTCTTTCCATATATATTATCAAAGCTATAGCTATTTATTATGTAGAGTTGCAATTTATGAGATTTCAAAAAATATTTGACTAATGAAATGTGGAGAGCCAATTGTTTCTCCATATATATATATATATATATATATGGCTAGCTAGATAAGCTAGTATCCAAAATGGCGATATAGTGAGCTAGATAAAGCCTATTGGACATGCTTTTTTTTGGGATTTAGGTTCCATTCTTTTTTTCTTTTTGGCTAAATATGAGAATGAGTGTCGGTGCAACGATAAGATTGCTAGCTATATACATTGTAATGTGGAGGTCACAGTTTCTCAAATCACAGAAATAGTACTCTCTCTGCACATGCAGAAGTAAGGTTGCGTACATCTAACTCTCTGTAATATATAGTCTCTACACTGAGTTTGCATTTTTTTTTGGCTAAATATTGAATCTGGCTATCCACGTGCTTAAATGTTCTCTTTTTTTTTTTTTACGGTAAATTTTTCTATGCTTTGGTGATGTTACAGGTTTATCAGGTGGATTTTGTGATCCTTTGTATGGGAAGGTTCTGCGGCCTTCCAAACATTCCTGAATTTCCACCAGATAAAGGACCTGAAGCTTTTCAGGGGAAGGTTATACATTCTATGGACTACGCCGCCATGGATTATGCAAGTGCTGCTGAGTATGTCAAAGGAAAGCAAGTCGCCATTGTTGGACTCCAGAAATCAGCTCTGGATATTGCTATTGAGTGCTCTACAGCAAATGGTTATATTTCCAAATTTTTAGCCAATCTCTCTTTAGGACCCATAAACATTATAAAAATATATTAAAAAAATAAAAATAATAAAAAATAAAAAGAAGGAAAGAAGAAGAAGAAGAAGAAGAAGTGTTATTCTCTGCTGAATCTTGAAACTAATTATTCCCATGGATGCATGTTTGTTATTTATTATATGGTGTGGTTTGCAGGGGTGGAACGTCCATGTACAGTGATATACAAGACCGAACACTGGAACTTGCCTGATTACCTTCCATGGGGGGTTCACTTGGGATATCTGTACCTTAATCGCTTCGCGGAGCTCCTTTTTCACAAGCCTGGTGAAGGTTTTTTACTTAGTCTCATTGCAACAACCCTTTCACCATTGGTAATTAAATAAAACATTGATCACTTCTTTCACAATACTTCCATCAATCTAGTTTTTCAAATAAATATTGTTTGTCATCTAACTTGCTTGTGCATGGTATATATGAATCAATTAATTAATTAATTGTTCAACAACAGAGATGGGGTTTTTCAAAGTTTGTTGAGAGTTACGTAAAACACAAACTTCAGCTTGCAAAGTATGGGATGGTGCCAAAGCACAGTTTCTTGAAAGAACTCAGTTCTTGTTCGATCGCGATACTGCCCGAGGACTTCTACAATAGAGTTGATAAGGGAAGCATCAAATTGAAGAAAGCTCCAAGTTTTAGTTTTTGCAAAGAAGGCATTTTAGTTGATGGTGAAGCTGAACCTCTAAAGACAGACATGGTCATATTGGCTACTGGGTTCAAAGGTATTCAAAAGCTCAAAGACATCTTTGTATCCCCAACCTTTCAGGAGTACATAGCTGGGTCAACTGATACTACAGTCCCACTCTACAGGTTAGCAAAAACCAAAATCATTGTTGTTTAGACAGAGGACAATATCAGTTAGTCCTGAACATTTGACAAAGTGCCAATGATCTCCCTCGCTTTTTTTTTTTTTTCGCATTTGTGTTCACCCCCAACATCTATATAATGCCCCCAAAAAATCTCCATATAATTTGAAATTTTTCTAAATAGCAATTTCAAAAAATTTAAAAAGACAGTATGCAGATCAAAAGAGTACATATCTGTCTTTTATCAATCTCTAAATATTTTATTTATTAATTCGTAAAATTATTTTAAAGGTATTATAGTCACTTTGGCGGCATTATAATTTATATGGTTGGTGGGTTGAACTTCTAAACACAAATACAAAAACCAAGACAAACTAGCGATATTCTATCGAAAGAGTGTTGCTAACTGCTATTGAGACAAACGTATTGGTATTTAATTACCCTTAGATAATGATTCTCAGATGCCTAGTTATTTGTTGTGCACCACAGTCAACTAATGACAACAAAAGGGCAGCATTTGACACATATATAAAGATGAAATAGATATACATATATATATTTATTCATTGATGATATTCTTTTCATAACTACATATACTATGTTTTAATGGATTGTAAATACTTGTAATCAGGGAATGCATTCATCCTCGGATTCCACAACTGGCAATAATTGGATTCTCAGAGAGCATTGTGAACTTGTACACCTCAGAGATGAGGTGCAGGTGGCTAACAGAGCTTTTGGATGGGACATTCAGGCTGCCAAGCATTATACAGATGGAAAAAGATGTTGCAAAATGGGATGAATACATGAAGCTAAACTCTGGGCAGTATTACATGAGATCTTGCATTGCTGCCCTTCACATATGGTATAACGACCAACTATGTAAGGACATGGGATGGAACCCTAAAAGGAAGAAGGGTCTTTATGCCGAACTTTTCGAGCCTTATGGCCCTTTGGATTATGCTCACCCTTAATACACAACTGTGTTGATAGTTAAATGTGTGCTGGACAGCTCATGCTCACTTTAATTAAGTCAAGTAGCTAGCTAGCATTTGTATTTGTTATATTTAAGTTTGTATCTTTTCATTTTTCCATGCTTGACTGCATTTTTAGGTTGTGTGTCTTTGCATTTGTATCTGTTTGACAACTCATGTTTAGACTAGGGAGTTGTCAAAATCAGTACGCAGTTTAGATTTCACTGAGTTGTTCGATCGTTTTTGTGCTTAATAAAACTATCAAGTTCAAAATCCTTTTGAAATGAAATATCTTCAAAAGGATATGTGTGTTTTCAAGATCATTTGTGTACTCAATTTGCCTCCATAAACAGCTACTAAGAGCTAGCATCTCAAACAGTAAATGCTATTTTCTTCACGCCAAGCCTATATTTTGGCATTGCACAGTGCCAAAATGGTAGTTTAAGCACATTCGCTTCAACGGTACATTCCAAAAGAAATGTTATTCCTTTTTTTTTTGTATTGACAAAATTTGATCCGATAAATATAACAACATGAGTCCTCCTGGCCTTGTCATGCTATGTCCCATGCCAAATTATAGCAATACTATGCGTCAAATTTGTCACATCATATAGCATTACAATAAGTTGGCACGAATTTTGGTACACTATTGGAGTGGTGTGTTTGGACCTTGGATGGTGATGCTATAATTTGTGTATATCATGAGCTTTAACATGCCCATCACACCTCTTAAGTACTCGGAGCGTTATCAGTCATACAAGAACTTACTCTTCTCCACCATTAGCAAAAAAGTCACCTTTGGGGAAAATATCCTAATAGCCAAGGTCGTGATGGAAATTCCTTCTATGTGAAAATTTAGAGACCTTTGTGCCCATCAGAATATATCTCCAATTTGCAAATCACATCCAACAAATTAAAGCAAAACATGACTTAAAATCTTAGGAAAATTGGTACCCTTCTATAAATGATTTCTAATCTCCTCAAGCTCACACTACAACCAGAGGTTAGCTTTCTGCACATGCCTTGTCCATGAGGAAAAAATGGAAAATGGGCCAATACACAAATCTTAGTGATACGGAAGTATATGAAATTACAAAAATCTCTCGCCAAAGGAGAGTAGTGCAATACAATATATATACACATCTTATTGATGAAGATGAAGACTAACCATAATCAACTGGACAGCGATGAGGATAATGTCCCAACTCCAACCTCGCAAACTGAACTTTGGAGCACTGTTAGCAGGAACTGTTTCAACACGCAAATGAAGTAAACAATCAATAATTACTAGTAACATAAAGACCAACTTTTCAGGATGTATCAGTACAATGATTACCAATTCGGCAACTTTTAATGCAATTTCCGACAGAAAGACAAGATATTATGCTTTCCTTGACACATTCATTATTATCCTCGGTAGCCATTTTTCCATTTCTCCAATGTGAAGCATGTATATATTTATATATATATATATACACACACACAATTTTGAAACACCAAATCAAGGGTTGTAAAATGAACTTACCAGAACAAGTGGACTCCGAGGGAAGGGTTGTAAGGATGGTTTGGTTAGTGTAACCAGCATAGTCACAAGTGCGATCACAACCACCATTTGATGTAGTATTACCGAGGTACAACCTCTCTGCACCTTGGCATTGCATGGTAGGGCATGAGGGCCAGTAGGATGAGTTAACATTCGATGGCTCACATTTTAATCTGAAGGTACAATAAAATGAGTCAAAAACGACAAAGTCAGACTCCTGAGAGCTGAGAAGTAGACAAAGAGGAAGAAAGAACAAGTGAGTTGTGATATCAACTTACGTCCAGTTGTTAGCAGCATTACACTTGCACAACACACAATCGGTAGCAGTGAAGACGTAAGTGTCATTTGCAACGAGTAAAGGGTAGTCCAGAGAATTGCTGGCAACCTTTGACGTACAAGCTGTGAAGAAACATTCACGTCGGTCATTGAAATTAGTAGTCTTATAACAATGAGATGTGAGAAACGGCAATCACGCACAAAGATGGCCTTTAGAAATTATAAATTCAAGCTCCTCAAAGTCAGCACTTAAAAAACCATGTAGTTAGGCTCATTAGCTTTCTAACCCCTATTATGCAAATCCAGTAGTGAAATCTATTCAGTTCATTAGCTTGAAGCTGCTCTTATTTAATTTCAGGTCACTTCCTACCGCATTCACATGTCAATACTTAGCTGTATCTGATTCGAAAATAAGTGTCATACATGTGCAACTGCAAAGGTTAGTAAGTAGTATACAAAATGGGTTTATCCTCCTCTAATAATATAAAATAAAATATCTCTGCCACTAACTAGCACAAATGAAATTTTGATTTTCAAAACCGTTATAACGGAAAGAGATGACAAATAAGTCGCAAGAACAGCTATTAGAGAATTTCTCTCTATAGGAGCTGAAATGGTGGATTATATACAGGCTGAGGTATAGTTGATCATTTGACGAAAGGACTAGCTCGATAGAAGGTTTGAAAAAACCTAGAAAAGGGATGGGACTAAAGCCCATAGACAGTTGAATCACTTGTGATGGTAACCTCACCTATAGACTAGAGATCCCAAGAAATAGGTTCAAAGGGAAATAACAAGTCATGAAGTGATATAAGTGGAATCATGCTATTGTTATAACATGGGGTTAACACTCCAAGTCCATGCTTAAGAAGCATGACATCCTAAAGCGATAGAAGGATGAGTTACTATAACTCTTCATGAGATCTAAACTCTATATTCAGTGGGATACCTAGCTACAGGAGTATCCTTATTAGACTCACCTATGCGATTATGGAAGTGTGGCCGCTTCCTATGGAATTTTGGCAAATTCTCTAGAGCATTCGCTATACTGGGATATAAGCACAAAGTCATAAAGTGCTGGATTTTGAACTACACCTTAGTAGGGTTGTCTGTGGGGTGTTGTCAGAGATAGAGTTCAAATTTACGTGTTACTCTAGCATATTCTGAAGCACTTTCACTATGTAAATATTCAAGTTGAAAAACACATTTATTTATGCACATTCTTGTGATCAGTTGTTCGATGAAAAAATTCTTGTTTTAAAATCTTATTTAAATAAGTGGGGGATCGTTAGGAGTATTTTAATAAAATATTGTTAGAGAAAAGTTCTTTATCATTTTTTAACATTTATCTTGAACATTAATCCAATTTAGTGATATAATGTAGCCACAATATTGTTGGGAATTTAAAACACGAAACTAAATTCCCCCAATAAGTACACAGAAACACATCAACAGTAATGAGCATGCACACCAAAGAAAACAAAGATTTCTACGTGGTTTGGCAAAATCGCCTACATCCACAACCAAGAGACTAGTTCTTTCACTATTGAGAATAAACAATTGGTACAAAACACTTTGGATTAAATCCCATAACCCAACCCTCATCACCCTTTGTTTGCCCAATCTCAATACCCTAAAGAACTCGCACTCTCTCACCCTAAAACATGCACTCCCGTGAAGGGAGACCCCCAACTTGGTACACCAAGGACTTTCTAAATTCCTATACAACATCCCTATATATAGAGTTTATGACCAACTACTTGTTGGATAAGTAATACAACTCTATCAAGGAAACCAAATCACAAAAGGAATATAGCCAAATCACAATTCCTAAATTATTGGGATTATCCCATATATGATATAACCCTAACAATCACCCCCTCTATCAATTGTGGGAAAACTGTCCAATCATTCTATCACACATGACCAGCACCCCCTCAACCGGAGCACCCAAAAAGTCAACAGCTTTGTAACCGTTTAATATTGATCGTCTTCTGTACCAGCATGCACACCCTAAATCAACATGGTCTCAACACCTCCGATTCGTCAAACCGCGGCCAATACATGTGCAGTTGCGCAAGTTAATTATACACCTTAACTTCATAGAAGAGCCTCGATTAAGGGTGTAAATGGTTCGGTTCAGTTCGCTGTGTTTTTTGGCAGAATCGATCGGTTTCAGTTCGGTTCGAAGTGTGTAAAATTTCGGCTCGATTTCGGTTTTACACTACATAAACAAAATAAAAATCGACCAACTGGGTTCAATTTTTCGGTTTTATGTTTTACCCGTAGCCTCGATACCTCCTTTCCCCAACAGGATTTCCCCCCTCGCCATCATCTAAACTATGAAATAAGTCATTCACGAACTTGCAAGAATTTTTCCATCAAAAACTTAGGAGCACAACTCTGCCAACCAGACAACATAAACCATCCACACTTCTCTCAACGGCTGTGTGTGATTTCAGCAACAATATTAGATTCCTATGCAACTTTAAGATCAATATCATACCACCCAAATATCGAACTTGCTCCAAAAAATATTTGATCAACGTAGAGTATCTTAACAATTACCTCTGTCGGGTGATTGTGCCTATGTATGCCACCGCCTTCTTGGAACCCATCAAATTATTTTTTCCAGAAGCACATACTTACCGTACCCGAAATCTAACAACCCAAGAGAATTGCTCGTATGAGTGGAATGTGAGAACCTCTCTACCATACGCAACGTGCTGCATTAATCATAGTAACATCAAAATTATTTTTCGGCCTTGGATCCCAACCTACTGCAATATATATATGATCTATCACCAAGAAAAATAAATTCCAATCCGTGCAAAATTTCATAAATTCGCAGTTCGCACCCACCGATGAATCTACAGCGCCTGAAAATTTTATGAACCACCTTTGATCTGAATTCCAAACAGCATAGCTTGTCCCACAAGATCTTTGAAATTCTAACCAATCGGAACTATTGATTCTACGCACCTTGACACGTTGGATAATCTCCCATATTCAAGGTTTCCAAAGACTGCCATGTTCTTTATGTTCCACAGCCGCTAGTTTTGCACATCCATGACGCACGCCAAACACGGGTAATATCACGCTTCACCGATTTGCCCCTTTTGTGTGTGTGTGTATGTGTGTGCAATCTTTATCACCGTGCTGCTAGTCCACTGCTACTATGTGTTCTGTCCACCATAGATCTGACCACCATGGCTTTAATACCACTTGTTCGGAATTTAAAATGCGAAACTAAATTCCCCCAATAAACACACAGAAACACATCAACAGTAATAAACATGCACACCAAAGAAAACACAGATTTCTACGTGGTTCAGCAAAACCGCCTACGTTCACACTCGAGATACTAGTTCTTTCACTATTGAGAATAAACAATTGGTACAAGACACTTTGGATTAAATCTCATAACCCCAACTCCCAATACCCTAAAGAACTCACTCTCTCATCCTAGACCATGCACCCCCATGAGGGGAGACCGTACACCAGTATGGAAGACCCCCAAATTGGTATACCAAGGGCTTCCTAAATTCCTGTACAACATCCTTATATATAAAGAGCTTATGATCCATTACTTGTTGAATAAGTAATACAACTCTATCAAGGAAACCAAATCGCAATAAGAATCTAGCCAAATCACAATACCTAAATTAATGGGATTATCTCACATGTGATATAACTCCAACAAATATATATATAATCATCACAACAGCATTTATCTATTTTAAGTAATATAATACTATTAATTTTTGTCATTGATGAGGTGAAGTTAGAAACGTTCAAATGAATGTTGGTTCTGGTAATGTTATATATGGATATATACATATATATATATATAGCACTACTAGACCCACACAGTAAATCACACATTTTTTTCACACACAGCTTTAAATGCATGTACTATGTGCTGTATAAGTGGGGCACAAAAAAGTTTAAAAAGTTCAAACAGTACAAAGTACAAGCATTTAAAGCTGTGTTGAAAAAGTGTGTGGTTCACTGCGTGGGTCTAGCATTTTATATATATATACACATAAATGTATAGAGCTATGATGATGGATTTTTCAATTTTGGAAAAAATTGTTTGAGTTCTTCAAGTTTGAGAGAGAGCAAAATTATTTTGTGATTCTTGTCTTCAAAAATTAAAGAGAGTTTTCAATTTCTATTTCCGAGCAATATATCATAAAGAGTGTTCAGTACACCAGTTTCTCGACGTGCAAAAAAAAATGAGATAAAGGTGATTTTGGGTTGTTTTATCCTGTGGATGGCGTGGCACATACGAACTGTTTGCACACTTTAGGCAAAGCCGCAAAACGTCTTAACGAGAGCGAGATCCAGGACTTGGGCCATAATTTGTTAAAGAGGCTACTGTTTCGGAAATTTTGTTCGAATTTTAGTTGCATGTTCTAACAATCTTTACGGTAATTTAGTGACAAATACAGCAGCTGGTGTATGATAGACGAGTCCCTTGTATGAAGCAATTTCAATTGCCAAAGCTATATGTAAGATCCGCTTAGCAAAAACACAATTGGATTAGGGACACTAATTGACGTGCATTATCCCAAGAACCCGTGGAGGCATAAGTTTCTAAAGTCAAAAAAAAATAAAATAAGATTTACTTGAGAGCTCTTAGTTCTAGTCACTAAAAGAGTCTTGGGTCCATTTGGAAACAACCTCTATTTCTATCTACTATACAATTCAATTATTGAGGATCGGTTAAAAGCAGTCCAATGTAATATTTTGGCAATAGCAAATTTCTACGAGTGAATTGTAGAAGCTACTTTGTCAAGCAATAAAATTGTAATATTTGGAACTCCATAATCACTTACATACTAAAAAATCATCAACCTATTATAGGCCAAATCACGGAAAAATCACACAATTTTTAAAGTCCTAGAACTCCAAAATTATAGTGTTTGTACCAAAAATAAAAATTTACCCATGTAAGTGTCCGCCCCTGCAACGGGAGTAAATATTGGATAGAACGGAGTATCACGTCCGCCTTTCTCCCCTCACATGATTTGAAAAAGTGTGCTTATGTAGAGGATGATTCTCATAAAAATAAGAGATCAGATATATAAATGAAAGGATTTCACACCGTAAATACAACCATTATATCCAATATTAAGTCCTATAACGGAGTACTCAAGTGGCAAGACAAAGAGAAGAAGAAGAAAATCTAAAATATAAGTTGAGATTTTCAAAAAACAAAAATAATTACCCAATTCAATCGAAAAAAAAAAAAAGTAGGTGGTGGGACTGGGACCCACAACGAATTGGAGATGCGAGTAATTTTTTTTTTTTTTTTGGGTACCTTTAAGAGGAACATCAAGAACAGCACCGGCCATTAGATCGTTGGGAGTTGCCAGTCCATTGAGTTTCAGCAGCGTGTTCTCAGAACTACCGTATTGCTGTGCAATCCCCGCCACAGTGCTCCCACGTTTCACCACGTGTCCATAGTGGACCACCCTCTCTCCCTTAACCTCATCACATCCACAAGGCAGTGGTATCCACAGCTCCTGCCCAACTCCGATCTCGTCCGGATCACTGATGTTATTAACGGCCTGGATCTGCTGGTACGTCACCAATCCAGAGAAAACGTCCCTGGCGATGTGGTCCAATCCGTCGTCCGGCAGCACCGTGTACACAGGCCGCCTGTCGGATATTCCGGTGCCGTTTGTGCAGCGGCATTGGAAGGGGACTCTGATAGTGTCGTTGGCGAAGACGGTGTGGTTGGAGCTGGAGAGGGGGAAGGGGAAGTTGTTGGCACCGAGGAGGGATTGATAATTGTCGAGGCCGAAGAGAGTTTGGATTGTTGAGAGTTCGGTGGTGTTTGGGGAAACGTAGTCGATTAGGGCTTGGCAAGTGGGAACGGAGGTGCAGTTGAATGCCTCAGCAGTGGATGCAACGAAGACATTGATTATTATTATTACTAAGAATAAGAGAGTGATCATCATAAACACTCTGTTAACACAACTCATCATCTTTTTTTTTTTTTTCTTTTTTTTTTTTATTGAGCTGATAATCAATCGGAAGGGGGCAGGGCCGCCTTTTTTTGTTTTTATTTTTAATAGTGATGGATCTGGTGGTGGAGAATGAGATATATATATATATATATACACACACAAAACACTATTGGTGCTTGGAATTCAATCGGTGAATGTGAGAGGCTTTCAAACAAAGGTGCACAGAGTGTGCACGATAGCTGATACTCTGCACGTTAGCAAATTAGTCAAATTGGTGGGAAGACTGGACAGAGAGAGAGAGAGAGAGAGAGAAAAGTTTCATTTCATGTGGAAAGACAGGAGAGAAAAAGAAAGAAGAGTACGTAGGTGGCTAAGGTGGGAAATTTTGGTCTACTCCGAGAAGGTGGAATATTGCCTGGAAAATTTGGGTCAGGTTGACTGTTCTGCCTTGGGTTACTTTGACTTTTAACTTCGAATTCTTTTTTCTTTTTCATTGAAAGGCGAAAAATAAAAGAAAAAATAAAAATAAAAAACACAGAACAGAAAGAGCTAAGATTTGAACATTTAGACTTAGTTTGGCCTCCACGTGGCTTTTTAAATGGAGTTTATGAAATTTATTATTAAGTTGTTTGATAATTTTATACAATTGACACACTACTCTTCAAAAAGACATCATGAAACAAAAAAGGAATCTTGAACTTTTAAAAGCTTCCTCCAGAAAAGCCCTAAATTCAATTTTTACAAATGTCATAAATTAGTTACCAAATAAATTAACATAAAATTGTGTTTTATAAAAAGGTAATCACCACATGGGAAGTGGGAACCAAACTAAACCTTAATAAATCAAAACCTTTGAATATCACTCCGGGACAAAACGGTTCAAAAGTAAAATTACTATAAGCCACCATTGATTATTGTACCTCTCCCAAGAATAATTTCATTTGACGAATTTAATTTTGCCACTTCCATCACATTATTGTACATTATTGTTAGCTCCTAACTAATTCAGATTCGGACAAACATTGAAAGAGTCATGTGAACCCCCCCTCCCTCCTCTCTTTTTCCCTTTTATATATATTTTCTTTGTTTCCTTTCCTACTACTTTTCAAGTTGTTAAGAGTTTTTTTCTCGGCTCTTCTCTATTGGCAATCCAATTATGGTAGGTCAATGCTTTAATCCAATTCCCACTGATTCTTTGTGTGGGAAAGTGGTACTATGAAGTATTTGCTTTTGCCCCTACTCCCACAATACTAATACACATGGTTATAGTGTATCTGTTCACGCATTTTTTTTTAAAATTAGAATTTACATTTCTTTGAAAAAAAAAAAAAAAAAAAGACAGTCCGGTGCACGAAACTCCCTCAGTGCGAGGTCCGGGGAAGGATCGGACAACATTTCTTTGAATAGCGACCTTTTATTGGTATATGCTACCACGTCAACAAAACAACCATTGTAACAAATGTTCTCTCTTTCTTGCCAGACCACAACCTTCACAAGGAAAACATGTAAATAGTGAATTGAATCAAAAACACTATATTGTGGTGCCCTTTGAAATTAGTTGTAAACTGGGATTGCCGAAGACTATGTTCAAGCTTTCACACAAGTATGGCAATTCAACCAGTGGGAATGATAATGCCCCATTTAGACAGTAGTGTAGAATGAATTCTATATATAGATATTTGGATTCTTTATATGCATATATATATTCGACATGATTTTGAATAAAGGTGCCGATCATCTAATTATCAAGCATGGGGGGTTAGGACACAACTGTGTTTATTGTTAGGGCTAAACTTCACAAGGAAAAAGGAAGTGGCGTCATTGATAAGGGTGGGATATTTTTATTCAAAGGTGTCATTCTATGACCTAAAACTAAATCACAAAATTTGGTTGTAGTTATATGCAATTTGATGAGATTTAAAAATTAAAATAATAATAATAATCATAACAACAACAACAACAACAACACTCAAATATAGGTGCACTACACTTATTTGTTGATTTTTGGAAGAAAAATGCTAGACCCACACAGTGAACCATACACTTTTTTCACACAAAGCTTTAAATGCTTGTACCCTATGTTGTATAAGTGGGGCACAAAAAAGTGTAAAAAAAAAAAAATTCAAATAGCACAAGGTACAAGCATTTAAAATTATGTGTGGAAAAAGTGTGTGGTTCACTGTGTAGGTCTAGCATGACTCTTTTTGGAATGCTCTAAATTCTACTTGACCATCTAAATCTGGGTCACTACCAGCAAAAACATCTCTCAACAAGATTGTAGCACTATGCCAAATGTATTCGAAACACATAAACCAATTATGAAATAGAACGGCTCTGTTTGAACCTCAGGTGCACTACATGTACCCATGTGGTTGAACTCATAAATCGATTGTGAAATAAAATAGGTTTGTTTGAACCTCATTGAATTACAAGTTTTGACACTCCTCTCTTATTTTTTTCCTTTGATTTAGTGGGGGTTAACTTAGTAAATTACAAGTTAATTTTTAATTCCTTTATCAGTTAGATGTTTTCTCTAGCTCAGTCTGAAGAAACCAAAAAAATTGTTGTGTTGCCTTCATAATTTCTGTGTTGTATTTGTTTTAATCTTTTTTTCTGTTTGGAAAGTCGTTAAGTATATTAAAAACAGAACTCAAGACATTATTTTGTATCTTAGAATTGGGTAAATGCCAAGTGTTAAAATAACTAGCTAAGAAGTTGATTAGTAGATATAATGTTCTTTTTTCATGCTAAAAACTCTGCTATATGAAACTTTAACATTTAGAAGGAAAAATAATTCCTTTTTTTATAGAAATTGAAGAGTTTTTTTTTTATAGAAATTGAAGAGTAGTAATAATGCTTGATGAGGTCAATTTTTGGTGTTTTGTGTTTTGTGTTTTTTTTTTTTGTCACCAATTGTGCAAGTGATCTTCCCATTCCTACTATGCTTTATTAACATTGAGCATTAGGTTGAGCTATAGGTAGAAATAGAACCCAAAATTATTTGATTTCAGGTCAATGAGAGCACTTTTGATCAATCAAATTTGGTTAACTATTGCTCACTCATGCTTTCACTGCCTGACATGTAGCTCATACAAGGGCAAAATAGGAATAAAAGGGGACACATGTTAAGCAGTGAAGGCATGGGTGATGAATGGTAAACCAGATTTGAGTGAGCAAAAGTGCTCTCCAGGGCAATATCACCGCGGCCCCCGCGATCGTAGCCTTTTATTCTATGGTCGTGCCCAAGGGCACGGACAAGTACTAGTTATTTTAGATGGTAGGTCAATGCAGCAATGCTTAACGCCTTAACCCTACTCCCCAGTGATTATTTGTGTGGGAAACTGATGAAGTATTTACTTTTGCCCTATCCGCACCATACTAATACACATGGCTACAATGCATCTGTTGACACATCTTTTCCTGAAATTAGAACTTACATGTCTTCAGAACTTACATGTCTTTGAATAGGGATCTTTTATTACGTCAATAAAACAATCGTTGGAACAAATGTTCTCAAGTTCTTGCCAGACCAGAACCTTCACCCCAAAAATAGACTGGTAATAATTTCACAATTAGTTGGTTAGTAATTTGAGTCACTAGCTTCCCATTTATTGATTTCCAAATTTAATTCCCAAACTACGTGGAGTCGAGTCAAATAAAACAACTTGCAATGAAAATTTACATCCTGCCACTACAACCAAATGCGGTCTCCCACACCATTTGAGGACCATGCTATTAATTTCCAGAAAATTTGTGCAAGAGGATGGAAAATAGCATGTATGTTTACACCAACGAGGTTTGGGGAGGAAGAACAACATGCATACACCCACAGTTCAAGATAGTGACAACAATAACCACAAACCCAACCAGTCCAGACTACCAAAAATGTGTCAATGAGTCTTAAGAAAAGCAACTAAGTTTAGGAGAAGGTTTACAAGCACACTTTTTTTTTTTTTATTATTTGTTGGTTCCAATCCTAGTTCACATCGTGCAAGTCATCAAAGAAAATATTTATGCAAACAAAAATGATTTCTGGTGAAGCAGTGAATATACTTGTATTCAGATAGCTACAAGTGCTACATGCAATCTAACCGGTGAGGAAGAAATAAAGAAAGAACACATATATCCATTGAAAGAATACATATCCATTGATTATTTTTCCTCCAGGCGCCGCAGCACTGACTCTGCAAAGCTCTGTTGCCTGCAAAGACACAAAATAATCATTCAGCTTTGAGAAGTTTTGATCCTAATTGATTTCTGACTCAGTTCAGCAATCAAAACAAAAGTAAGGTACATTCACATGTTAGACATCATAATAAGTGATTAGATCTGTTACTATATGTGGAGAACAATTTGCAATTGAATGATGAAAACATATACAGGAGACTTGCTCAGTAAAAACATCAATGCCATATAAATCTGTTCAGAATCTTAAAAAAAAAAACTACATACAAATTGCAGAGATGACTGTGATCACGTACTTTGGTATAACATATTGCCATTGACACGTCCACCATAACCTAATTTATTGCAAATTATTCATTGATTACTTGTGAAATTAACGAGTAAATGAGAAGACATTTTTAAATCCTGGAAAGTGAAAACAGGTATAAAGTCCTAACACAACTAAATAACAAAATCTGTCACTACGTGCGGCACAATATTTCCAGATGTCACATTCCCAAATACATCACAGAAACAATTATGACGTAAGTTAATAAATCCTACTAAAGACCAACCACCACCATAGTTGCAAAGCACTTGAAGAGACTATGTACAGTTGAAGATAAGAGTGGTATAGATAAAGTAGATGAATAGATGTTCAACTTACTTCCGCTCCCTGTGCTTAGGGCTAGGTCGAGAGTACTTCAAATATCCATCCCAAGGAACCTTTTTAAGACCAGCTCGAACAGAAATAATGTCCCTTACCCTGCAAAGAAGCACAAAATTTATGAGAAAGCCAGCCATAACTAAGAAGATGATTCAAAGACGGTTAACTTCATCTCTATAACTAAATCAATCTCTAGTCACTTCATTTATTTGCTGCATCTCAACAAAAGATATATTCACCTCTCTGCAAATTCAATTGGTGTCTCCCCAGGCTTCAGATTTTGGGGTTCCAGGTACCATACATCACAAACAACAGCCCAAGATTGCATTAGCTGTAGCAGATGCATTGTGAAGGACTGCCTGCAAATAAGGTATGTAGTACAGGTTTACCCTTGGGTTTCAACAGTTGCAAATTAACATATGTAGAAATCTGATGAAACTAAAACACCCGAATTGGTTTTAATACTAGGGCAGTAGTAGGACTTACCCCACAATAAGAAACCAATTTGTGATATTCTGCTTGAGTTAGTACACCTATAGAATTGTTCTTTCACAGATAACTTCAGCAACAGATTAGTCCGCTTTGGACAATAAAGATCGAGTTTTACGTGTTTAGGTTCAAGCAGCAAATTATTCCTAATGATTCCCTCATTTGAAGTCTAGAGCATTGGTCAATGACTCAATGATAATGACTGCTTTCAGTGCTTTGTTCTCCTAAATTGTTTGCCATTTTGTTCGATAACTCAACTAAATAGGAAAAAGGGTAATATATTATATAGTCCTTTACATGTAGTGTTTCTAGAAATAGATCCAATTAATAAGTCCACTTATGATTTAGGCACTTAGGTCAAACTATGATCAACTACCCTCATCTCATCCAATCTTTTTTTGGAAACACTCATTATAATGTCAAAGAGCCATCAATTCCGACGCCAAATTAGGGATTCGAAATTCAAAATTTCTCACAATATTTAAACTTTCCTTCTCAACCTCATCTACTTCTCAAAATAAACACATACAGAAATACAACATACAGAAATTTCTCACAGCAACTTGAGAGAAGAAGAAAGAGAAAACAATCATCGTCCAACTGGAAAGAACTTTCTCACCGTCGCTAAGAAGTCCATTCCGTTTCAGTACGAAGTCAGGCGAAAAAAATGCTATATAGGAACCAAAGGTGAGAACTTCTGAAATTTTTTGATTCGAACAATAACAGAATTGATTCGAACTTCTGAAATTTTTTTGTTCTGAAATTTTGCATTTTTGAACTGGTGAAAGAATATGGCTTCAATAATCTTCTCGACTCCTAAAGACCCTAATTTTACATACCAAAAATCGAATTTCTCATTCGATTTGATTTTTTTATATATAAATAAAACCGATTATACAGTTACATGTTTTGTGGAACAATCTCAGTTAAAGTTTTGGTTTTTACTACCGGGGTCTAGGATTGTCCTATAATTTCTTCTCTCCTTGTATTAAAAGTTGTGATAAATTACTCACTTTTTTATGTGCATATTGCATAATTAACATAAGTGAGAAATTGTTCACATTACTACGGTAATTAAGTGAGAAATTTCTCGCTTATTTTGGTGATCAAGTAAGTGAGAAATTTCACTCACATCTTCGATTCTGATGGGTTTATGTAACTTTTGTTTTCAGCTCGTTCAAGCAAGGTTTCAAAGAAGCCTAGAACAAGGCAACCAGCTATGATAGAAGCAATGTTTAGGCGTACAATCTGCAACATTTTTTGGACATTGTAATAACGAATTTATCACTTTAAATACATTGTAACAACGAATTTCTAGAATTTCTCACTTTAAACACACTGTAATAACAAATTTCTCACTTTACGAGGTGAGAATTTCTCACTTTATATACGCTGTAATAACGAATTTCTCACCTCTATTTGAACTGCTATAACAAACTCAATCAACAAAAAAAATGTAAACAAAAATGATAGAGATGAACAATCACGAAATCATGCATACGAATTGATACATCTATACGTTACAAATTAGTTAGATTACGATAAATTTAGGGATTTCATCTCCATATTTTAAGAAAGCACAACTCTATCCAAATTTATCCAACACCCTAATAAAGAGTAACATTAAATATATTCGAAATTACCTTATATATAACAACCATAAATATTTTTACCAATATTCTGTTAAGGGTATATATGTCCAAAATATAATCACCAAATTGGGGAAAAGGACTAATTTCTAAGTTTCCTCAATGATTAAGGACCAATTTATGTGTTAAAAAGGTCAAAAGGGACTAAATGCATGTTGACCAAATTCTTGAGGACTAATTTGTATGTTTCTATAGGAAAAATGGGAAGTTTCTAAAGGTCCTATCACATGTGTTTGATTACATATCATTAGTTATAAATTTACTTAAAATATGCCGGAATTTTATGTCAAAAAGAGTCCTGAGTTAAGTTGCACAAAGCGGGAGAGGGGGCGGGGGCGGGAAAGCGTTAAATTTAACGAGGTTCAAAGGTTTCTTCATGAGCAGCGGAAGTGGGGGTAGGAGCGGAACCACTTTAGAAGGTTCCTGCTTCTAAGGTCCTGAGTTCTCACTGAATGCTAAAAATTCTTGGCAAAAGGATACCTTAAAATTCCATCTGAATTTGTAAACTTGTGTTCACTTTTCATTCCAACAACTCCGCTAACTAAAACCTTTAAGACAAATAAATTCGATACGAACAATCTTCAGTAAACTTTCAATTTTTTCAACCCAATCTGAATTCAAAAGTTAATATGATGCTTTAAGTCCTACAAATTATGTGATTAAAATCTTCAAAACTACTAATTTCATAACTAAACTTTTTGGTATTTAATTTCTACTTTGACCAAAGAGCATCTTACTTCAATAACGTTTTCTCTTAGAGGCAGGAATCGTGAATGTCGCCTATGAATCTCTGTAAAATCCGCGATTCTGCGGTTCTTAGTGAGATTCGTAACAGAATCGCGATTCTCTCACAAGAGGTTCACGACTCCTACTGGAGTAGAAGCGGCCATGAAAGAAAAAAAAAAAAATCGATGTAAACCCTAACAGAGAAGAAGAAGAAGAAGAAGGAGAAGGAGAAGAAAGAAAGAAAGAAAGAAAGAAAGAAAAAAGAACTGGTAAAGCAGCCCCTTCGTTGTCAAAACAGGCATCGTCGTCGACACGTCGTCCTCGTCGTGTGGGTCAAGGCGAGTCTTCCTCTTCCTTCTCTCTCTCTCTCTCTCTCTCTCTCTCTCTCTCTCTCTCTCTCTCTCTTACAGCCACAGCTGATACTCTCTCTCTCTCTCTCTCTCTCTCTCTCTTCATTGTCACATTGTGGCTGCTGTGAAGTAGTAATAATAGAGATAAAACCCTAATGGGCCAAATGTGTGTGCGTGTGTTTAAAACAAGTGAACCCACTTAACTTTTATGTTTATTATAAATACACCCCTTAAAGTTTTGCAAATATCAAAACCCTGATTACATTATATTCTTATGTTACTTCTTTGCAAATAGCACCATATAACTAATATATATCTACGGTTTTAACCCCAAATCTATGATTAATTCTAAAACAGCTACAAAAAAATCATAAATTAAAAAGTATTACATATTATTTTCAATGTTCTAATATGAAAACCCATGATTTACTTTTTCTTGCATAATTTTCAAACTAGATAAATATATAATATTTATTTAATATAGACGATTCTTAGACGCCCCAAACTTCAGAGTCTTCTATGTCTGCTCGCCCCCGCGCTCCCGCTCCCGCCCCCGTCCCCGCTCCCGCCTCCGCCCCCCGCTTCGTGCTTCTAAGCATTTTCTCTATAATAGGCGGCCCAGTGACATAGTCCCCAGGAGTGACCTTTCAAAATATAATACAGGAGAATTGAAATCAACAACAGACTAGGGATATAAACCATCGATCTACCACTTTATCAAACTTAAATGAGATTAATGTCTAGTCATCTAAAATCAAAAGTGAATTTTTTAGAATACTTGAAACTACTGAACAACAGATTCAGAGATCTGAACAGCACTAGGCTGAGTATGATATGATCAGCCCTCAGAAATCCCAAAGAAGGTATTGATGTCCCATCATATCTACATCAATAATTACGTCGTTGTACCTATAAAATCGTTTTTAAGTCATTGAACACCACAATTTAGTGTTTCAAAGAAAGTGTTTGGAGGTAAAACGTAAATATGTATTGAAACTAAGAGAAACATATGAACATGTTAAAAAGCATTTTCTAGTGCTTGAATAGGAAAAGTACAAGAATAAAACTAAACAGACAGTAAGATACTTACTTCTTACTGTTCCAAAAGGCATCAACAAAAATTTTGTTGTACTTTATTGCTATCGGGCAAACAGTGCAGCCAAGTTCAAAAGCACCCTAGGCACCAGTAAAAAAGTACGTGTTCAATAGAACAATTACTCAACAACAAATTTCTAATTGTACTAGAACCAAATTATTTGTCTTTTCAGAAACCATTGTGTTCGGATTCATTAAGTTTCCGTAAGATAGAAACAGGATTTTACACGAGAGAGAGAGAGAGAGAGAGAGAGAGAGAGAGAGAGAGAGAGAGAGTTACCTTCTTGAACATAACAGTGTAGTGGTTATTTACACAAGTTCCTTCAGGAAATATCAGAAGAGGGTTATTATCAGCTCCTTGAACGTGCTCTCGTAACCTGAAAAATACAACTAATATTACAACTTTTCTTTTAATTTTTAGAATAAATAATATGGTTAATTAGTGTTAAGTCCCCCGTGAGGAAAATTAATTGGTCTTCTTCCGGCCAACCAAACGATTCAAGCTAAAGGACACATGAAAACTCTTTTAGTGAAAAGTCCCTCAATATAACCCTGGGCAAATAAATCCCGGCATGTTTGTGAAATTTCACAAACTTTTCTAAATTTTAAGAAATTTCACCAGAAAAGTTTGTGAAATTTCACAAACTCGACGGGATTTTTTTGCCCAGGTTTATATTGAGGGACTTTTCACTAAAAAAATTTCCTTCTTGTGCTTAAAAAGTACTCTAAAATGGACTAAACCCTAATTACCCCTAAATAATATCAGTGAGTACGAGATGAAATAAATACTTGGCCCTATGTCTAACACATACTTTTTTGCTACAATTTCACGATCCTTGGCTTCTGACCGGTTGAACCAGATGCATCCTACACTATCCAATACAGTGCTCTGCAACAATCCTGCACAAAAGCAAAGAAATTGGAATCATTGTATAACATCTTATCCACATTATTTCTGAAGGTGGAGTTTGGTCTTATCATGTAGATGATTCATATTTCACTGTAAAACCCACCTGATTTTAGCACTTCTTGAAATATCTTTTCCTCCCATTAAAATTTCAAATACTTGCTTGTTAAATAGAGATGTAGAAAGGTAATTCTACACAATTCAGGTCATGCAAATCATCTACCACACCTACAAACTACCAAATACTTGACAAGTGGGAGGTATCATTATCACCCGCTACCGAAGCTAAAGTAAGCCTACATAGCAAGTCCCTCCTCTCTAGTCTCTAAGTAACCCTATAATTTAGTCACTCCAAAATACACCATGTTTGATTCAGACTTCTTTACAGACACCAAAAAGACAGATAATAATTGGTGAAAGATAGTAAACGAGAAGTGAGTAGGTGTTCAGTCAAGAAGTTCATTGAAAGTTTGTAAACATAGACTATACAGAGCATGGGGCCACAACGAAAAATTTCGATAAACCCTTCTTCATGTCCTCGTGAATATAAAAGAAACAAACTAAAAAGAATTCCAATATCATCCAAAAGCACCCCAAATACAAAGATATGTTAAATCATTAGGGTCAAATCAAGATAAATAACTCTTTATAAGAGGCAAAAAGATGTTTAAAGTTGGACTTGGACTAAGTACTCTTCTGAAAGAAAGAAACCAGTTAGGCATGGGACTGTGTCTAACTTTTGCTAGTTTCGGAGTGTGTGTGAATTACTCTTTCAGTTTTTTGACAACTTGTTTGACATTGGATTTTCATAATCCACAAACTATCTTTTTGGTAGGCAAGTGAGAGAGGGGGATCTGAACCACAATATATCGTGCGAGGAGCAGCACTTACTTGGTTTTCATCTTAATTCTCTCTTTTTTTCCCCTTTTAAACATTTCTGGGGTTTGGGATCAAAGTATTTTGTTTCAAATAAATCATGCAAAATGCAATGATAAGCAACTAATTAATCAATCGTGGATGCTTGAACAACAACAATGATGGCATATAGATCAACTATTAACACTTACCCACCCATCCTGGATGCTTTTGCATAATAACAGCAAATGCAGTCATCTGTTCTAAAACAATGAAGTCAATCATTGAAGTATGATTGGCCACAAAAACCTGCACAAAATGTGAAATACAACCTACTACGTAAATTAAAGAACATGATGAATGATTTAGATTAACCTTTTAAAGAAACATCAGGTGCACCTAAAATGACAACAGTTATAGCCAGACATACTTGCTTAGGCCGCATGCTAGGCCGTGGCCCATGATACTTGACAACCCCCGTCCATGATGCAACAAAAAAGCTGCAAATTAACTCCACCAGACACCTCTGAACAAAAATAACCATTGCAGCAGACACTTGTCAAAAGGTTGTGGAAGATAAAAGTAAAAACCAAGACAGAAGGAAAACAAGCAAGGAACGGTGCATTAATTCACATGATGCACACAATTGAACTATGTAGCATGGATACAGACACGACACGATACGGACACGCCGACACGACAAATCCTGAAAATGCAGGATACGGTCACAGCTAGGATATGACAAATAAATAATTATATCTTTGAGTTTAATACACAATTTGCAGTTTCGTGTCCATTCTTGTTTCCATAATTCTAAAATAAACCAATTACTTATCCCCAATTTTACTATGTTAAGACTAATGCCTCAAAACTTTAAAAGCATTTCTAATCAGAGGCCACCATGATGTTCCCTCGCGTATCCAGCCATGTCGGCCACGTGTCCAACACGTGCTCAAGGTGTGCCCAGTGTCAGAAAATTTAAGACACGTTTTTTAGCGTGTATGATGACACGTGGTGACGCGTGTCCGACGAGTGCCGATGTCTGACACAGGCACGATACGGAGACGTCACCCAAAGTGAAGTGTCCATGCTACATAGGAATTGAATTCTAGGAAGCACCGACACTCCAAAGGAGATGCCGTATTTGTGTCCAACACTGACACACCCCCGACACGGCTCTGACACGTGTCAGACACACCAAATACGTGTCTAAAATGTTTAAATATATTTTTTATTTTCGACATGGCATCGACACGGCTCCGACACTTATTCCGACACGTTATGGGTTTTTTAAAAGATGAATCTTAAATGTTGGGGAAAAAGTGTTATTAGGTAAAATAAGGTTGTAAAAGAGGGGTTTATGTTAAAAAGTTAAGTCAAGTAATGGAAAATATAAGGATTGCTACAAAGATGGAGAATTGAAAATTAAAAAAGAAAGCAATAAAGTTGATCTTATATGCATCTTGTTGCTCTATCTTATATGCATCTTGTTGCTTTTTTTTTTAATGCATGTTATGATATTCCAGTTGCTTTGTTACTAGTGCTTAAATGGTAGAGTTGTTAATTGGTATTATTGTTATGATATTTTCATGTTGAATTGTTATTTAGAGGTGATTTATTTAACATCTTAGTTCTTAGTTATTTTAAGAACATTGTTATTTTCATGTTCTATCGTTACATATAAAAATATATGTATAATTACTAGTTTCCGTGTCGCCGCCGTGTCGTGTCGGCCTTTTTTTAGATTTGCCGTGTCGCCGTTTCCGTGTCGGTGCTCCTTAGATTGAATACATGCCACAAAAAAAACTAGGATTTTAGAATATGATGCTTAATGACCCTTTGACCGTCTTTACCATTTTCCGATTACAATAGCTATTAACTCTTCATACCGTTCAACTCAATAAAGCCCTATCACAAGAGTCCCTACTATTATATCTGTATAAAGACCACATAAAGTTAACTAAGATTTTAGAAGAATTGTCACAAACAACACTTCCTTATCACTATATCAATTAACACGTCAAAATTTGTTATCAATAAAGGTGTAGGTATTATCCTATCTGGTTATGCCAACAGTGATAATAACAATACTTGCTTTTATATCATTCGAGTGACATCCTGAACAAGTATCGTGTTTTGAAGTTTGGGTGTTGCAGGTCTTTTTTTCCTTCTTTTTTTCTTGTCAACGGATTTGGAGGTCTGAAACTCATTAATGTGGGAGATCGTCCCAAATATGTCTCCCAGTTTAAAGATTCCCCATATTTCATAGATTGAGTTAGTTGATATATTAAGCTTATCCTGAGAGTGTCACACAAACAAATGTGCCTAATACACATTAGAATCTAGTTGGTTCCCATGGCAACTAGCACACAGATCCACACCCAATATTGGTAAATAAACTATTCCTTTGGTTTCGCTTTAATGTTTTATCATGAACTAACTTTATGGATTAATCCCCTGCTTTAACTATATGTACCTGGTGTACTCCTTTTTCAGGCTTCCAGAAAATAAGATTATACACCGTCCAAAAGGAAAAAAAAAAATCTCCAATAACAAACTAGGAAAAGCGTTCATCATAGCAAACTTGAGCATGCTTTTTGTAAATATTTAACGGTACAAACATCTGAAAAAATGAAATTGGGTGACAGGAAAAAAAAAAGAAAAAAAAACAAAAGTGCCATATAACCGTGCATAAGACCATGGAAGACAATGAAAAGCAGCAAAAACTTTCCATCAGAGAATAAACATAAATCATAACCAACTGTTTGAAATTGCCTTTCCAAACAAAAGCATATAGAACAGAAAAAAGAAAAAACGGAAAACCATGGAAATGAAGACTAAGAAAAACGACCAATCATACCTCCAATTTTTTCCTCAACTTATCATGCCCTTTCAATAACAAATGGACGGGAATAAAGGACGACAGAAATATTATCCATCCTATTGTCAATACAAGAACCCTGCAGATTTTGTGAAAATTCATCAAGCGACAATAAAGAAGATCCATAGAAAGCATTGACATTCGAATTTTCGGATAATATGGGCCAAGTGAAATGAAGAAAAATGTCATCAAGCATATTAAACTGAATCCCTAATAAACTACTGCTATGCTAACGGTGATTTGGTGGAAGGTTCAAATGCATGTCAAGGAGCACAATACCCTCCATTCCCATCCTCTTTTCCCCTCCCTCTCTCTCTTGAAAACGTTTTCCTTTCCTTTCCTTTCCTTGGTGGCCAACCGGGATGCAAGTGTTCAAGCTTCTTAGGAGACTCCAATCCAAGCATCTGACTGTGCAATCAACATGCCTTACCAGTAACCTAGCTGACATCTTCAAGAAGGAACTTTTTCTCTTTTGACAACCAATTATCCGACTATGACCTTGTAATAGGCTTTTCCAAACAAATTCTCTCCAAATGTTGCAATATATGACTGAGGTACATGAAAATTGTTAGACTCTTCAGACATCTTGTTCTTCTAGAATGAGTTAGTTGCAATTTGCCTACAGCAGTGATGGAAATACTAGTCTCACCACATGGTAGACTCTTAAAAATATTTGCTCCAATGTTGAGATCTTCTCAAATAACTATTCAAACAAACTGTATTTGAAGTGACCAGTTATATCCAATTCTCTAATCACATGTATGGAGAGTCTCAAACACTGAATATGCACATGATGTTTGGTAGATGAGATTCATATAAAACCACCATTAACCTTGCACTTAACATAATACGAGACCAAATTTTAAAGTAAGAATGAACTGCAGAATGTTATCTTGCCCCCCTTTTTTGCCTTTCAATGACGTAACTAAGTACAGGGAACAATGAATACTACAAAAGTTGAACTTAATCTGTCTTCAGAGAGTAGAAAAAAACTAACCTTAAGGGGAAAAGAATCCCATATCTAACTACCAGTCCTAAGCACCACAGTGGAAACAAATAGACATTCCAGTTCCAGGGTTCCGGAGGATTTGACTTGAAACAACGCGTGAAAGAGTCCTGCTCGTGCATCGGAAATGTTCAAAAGGATAAAAAAAAAACTAACGTAAACGATATTTTCTTCAAACAGGTAGAGAATGAGCCATCTGATTAAATTGAAAACTTCAAATAATAAGCACATACATTCAATGTATTAGAAACGTGATTGATGTGAAGTATTGGATAATGAATGATTAAAATGACATGCCCGTGTTAAATTGGTTCACAAAAATTGCAGATAAGGAATACCCTGATTACCACAAAATATAACAAGAAATCAAGAGCACAGATTCATCCAAAAGCAATCCCTAAGCTAGAGTGTTGCCATTTAGATAAAAAGAAAAAGCACCCAATCAGTAAAGCATAACAATTCAAAGCTTACTTCGACCATTATATGGAAGTTCTCTTATTGTTTCCTAGATATAAATATACTTTGTGATAATCAATCATGTTTCAAAGGTAGCAGCCTAATTTTCACCATTGTTGAAGAATTGATGATGGTACAATTTTTGGTATATAGCCCTAATACTTTTGGAGGCTTCCTACTGCCGCTGTAACACAGTTGACAAAACGAATTAACAAAGCTTACTACAAATTTATCTAACATGTTTCTATTAGCTTCTTGAATACATATATATATATATATAAATGAAAAAAGAACAAGAAGAAGAAGAAGAAAGTAAAGTAAATTCAATTGCTGATTCTACAGCAGACTAGTAGACAAGAGTATAAATAACCACGAAACGAGAGAAGTGACAATTCTAAATACTGAGTCCAACAAAAATTGATGCGAAAAGATTGAAAAGAACAAAAAGCAGACTAGGATTTAGTTGAAATTGGGGGTGGGGGGAATCAAAGCAAAAAGGGGGGATACGAGAGAAGAAAATTTAAGGAGACTCACATCAATAATGGCACCAGCCGCCTCTGTGAGAGTGGGCGAAATGTCAATCAAATCACGCCTGAGAAAGATTTTGAGAAAAAACAAACAAATATGAATTCAACATACTCTCAAAATACATGTACATGTAGAGAGAGAGAGAGAGAGAGAGAGAGAGAGAGAGAGAGAGATTAATACAGGCGGAGCTCGCCGTGGGGCTCTTGAATGGATCCAGAGGGGAGGTAATCTTCGACGTTGGGTCGATCCAAGTCCAATTCCGAGCTCGATGAGTTCAGCTTACTCATCTCTCTCTCTCTCTGTGTGTGTGTGGGGGGGGGGGGGGGGGGGGGTGATGCTGCCTAGGCCTAGCTAGCCTAGCGAGAGAATAAGAGATTCAGTTGTTTCCTCATTTTTTTACAAGGGAACGGACTGTAGGGCGCCACACCAAAGGAGGAAAATTTCGCCGACGGCTAAATATTAAATGCATCTGTTTTATAATTCTATAAATAAAATAAAATAAAAAAGTATTAAATTAATCCATCTGACTCTATTTTTATGGTCTAATTCAACAAAAAAATTGATTTAATTCAGCAAATTTTAAATTTTGTGATAGAGGATAAAATCTCACATGATATTCCAGTCATACCAATATTTACTCCAAATAGAGATAGATACACAGATTACTTCCATATCAAGCTAATTGCTATTACCAACAGTAACCACCCACTCTCCCACATTACTTCTAGCAACCTGCCCCCACGTAGGAGAAAATATTGATCGCAACGGTGACACCAGGCGTGCTTACGAGGTGTCACCAACTAATCAGATTTTTGAAAAAAAAATTATTCAGTGTGACAGTTATATCATATAAGCATGCTAACGTGGTGTGATATTTTAATACATCATACACCTGCCCCTTATTTCCTTGGGATCATGACACGAAGTTGTCCGAAGCCAAATTGTCATGATCCCCTAAAAATAGGGGTATATGTTTGGTAAATATTAAAAGGTCACACCACATCGGCATACTGATGTGGTGCGACAATTACACTGAATAATTTTTGTGGACACCTAATGGACGAATTAGAGTAATTTGATTAGTTGGTAACACCATGTAGGCACGATGACGTGGTGTCACCGTTGCAACTAATATTTATAACCCACGATCATATATTTATTACTAGGGTTAAGTAGTATTAAATCCATCTTAGTGCACCTTTTTAAAAATAGATCCAACCTAAAAATGTTTTTCGTGTTAGGTCCATAAATATATATAATACACAAATGCCCCTATTAATTTCATGCTATAATTAAGTCATCTAAAAATTAGGGATTTCAAATTTAGGTTTGAAAAATCCCAAATTATGCTATTATCTATAAATGTATATCTAATTATTAAAAAATTTATATATACACTATATCCTCTCTACCCTCTTTCCCTCTTTCTCTCTCTCCAAATTGCATCTCCAATCTGATCTCTCTCTTTGTTTCTCTCTCTACAATGGCCCAACCATCGGTTGCTCCGACACCCCTCCTGAAAGACGAACTAGACAGTTATACCCACAATCCGAAACCTCGATTTCCTTGAAGTGTGGAGGCTATTCTTTCTACCTTACCATCTTATCATCGTCCAAGACGGTGACCCATCAAAGATCATCTTAGTTGTTGACCCATCTTTCTGTTTTTTTTCCTTTTGGTCAGGGTCTTTTTCATCGGAGCTCCGGAGTACTATCAGGTGAACTTTAGCAAGTATTTGACGAAGAGTTTCTGGTCGAAGAAGCGATTCTCCGGCACGTTCGCCAGCCGGCGATCTTGTTACTTCAACACGGGCGTGATGGTGATGGATCTGATCAAGTGGAGGCGGTTTGGTTACACAAAACATGTCAAGAGGTGGATGGAGATCTAGAAGAATAGATGGATCTACGAGATTGCAGTTTTTTGTAGTGATAAATTCTACACTGCATGTAGTAATAAAGGGTTTTTGGTTTGGAGGAGTAGTGGAGTTTTTTTTTCTGGTTTTTTTCTTTTTTGATCACTCATATCTTTTTTCTGTTTTTTTTATTTTTCAGTTTAGCCCTGTAATTTGGTCGTTCTTATGGTTGAATGTTCATGTGATGGTTGGTGTCCTTGGTTTGGATTTTTGGTTTGGTCAAATTTCTGGAAATTTGGGTTCTTGCAAAAATTTTCATTTACAATTTACATTCAGATTGCATGCTCAATTTAAATTCTACACTCAAATTTGTTAGCATACCTATCATAGCAACACCCACATGACTAGTATAACAACTCTATATGAGTATTAAAATTTATACATGAGTTGTAAATTCTACACTCAAATTTTACACATGATTGGTAAATTTTACACATAATTGTTCACAGATTTCTTTTTTGATATGCAATGCATTATAAAATTATACAGTGTAAAAATTCTACTCCTGTAGTTATTTCTAATGCAGTGTAAATTTAACTCTTGTAGTCATTTATAATGCAATGTTAAAATTATAATGGCAATCATCGACTCTTTTGGACTAATGCAGTGCAAAATTATACTGTGTAAAAATTCTACTCTTGTAGTCATAATTTATAATACAGTGTAAAATTCTACTCTTGTAATCATCGAATTCTTAGAGTCATTTGTTTGTTTCAATATGCTTTCATCTCAAATCAAGATGACAATAATAATCCTATCTGTTTCCCTATAATTATGCGATTTATAATTTAAAAAATCAGTTACCTAAAAATGGGGATTTAAATCACAAATTAAAAGATTCAATCTTTAACTATACAATCAACTATCTGTATTTAATGGAGTTTATGCATGTGTGTGTGTATATATATATATATATATCCAGGGGTAAATTTGTACCATTATTCACACTAATTTGGAGAGGTGGACTAATCTCTAAATACTTTCTGGTTTTTTGGATCTAATAGTATAATTAAATGATAAATGAACCTAAATTAAAAAAGATTAATAAATAAAGATTTTTGGGGAGATTTCTATTATTACTATTATATTTTCTTTTCTTTTAATACAACGATAATATATACTAGGTACATAAGAGATGGTTCAACCGTTGCACAAAACTGAAGTAATTTGAAAGGAAAGCAAATTAGTGGCATGACCTTCTCGTATTAAACAACCCTACCATAACTACCATCTTAATTTGTAAAAATCTTTAAAAGGTCAACAAGTATAGGTCACCAAATAATGTAACCCACTTCCCAGATTTCAAGCCTCGCTAGTCCAAATACATAGGTCACCAAATAATGTAACCCACTTCCCAGATTTATAGCCTCACTAGTCCATTTCCATTCCCACTATAGCAGTTTTTTTGCATCTGAAAACAACTCTTTTCTAGTGAATGCTAAGAATATCTTCAATGGTAAATGATATTTTTTTTTATGTAAAACTTATATTTTGGCATTATTACAGTGCTAAAATGCTATGTTTTAGCATATGTGTTCTAGTGGTACATGTTAAATGAAATGCTATTCATTTCTTTGTATTAGAAAAGGTTAAGATATTGCCTTATTGGCGTGCCAAATTATAGCATGACCCTTCTAAAACACGTCTCCAATGGTGTATCAAATATCATGTCAAACTATAGCAATGCCAAAGGTCATGCCAAATTTGGCACAAGATATAGCATTGCTATAATTTGACATGAACTTTAGCATGCCATTGGAGAGAGATTTTTCAAAGTCATACTATAATTTGGCAATCACATAAAATATAACATGCACATTAAAGATGGCCTAAGAGTTCGTTCCAATTGGTTTGGACTTTTGCGTTTAGAAAAGTAGAAGAAGAAGTCTCTAATCACAAGGGCACTATTGAACAAAAGTTAGCTCAACACCTGATTCAACCACAACGTGCTTTAGAAATCCTAAAATGCATTTTAAAATCTATTCAAACGGATAATTTAAACAATGTGGGTCCCAAAATTATATTTGGGCCAAAACATGTACTTTTTTTTTTTTTGACAAGTGATTTTAAACTGGGCCCGAGTGGTATCCTTTTCTTCTAAAGCTTCCCGTGCAAGCCCACGAAATGGCATGTTGGGCCATCCCTAATACTTTGTTTGGTTCACAAGTTTACTAAAAAGGAAAGGAAAGGTAAAGCAAATTCCCTAATTTTTCACGCGCGTTATTGCTCTGGATAGTACAAGATTTTTTTTTATTTTTTTTTTGGGTAAAGAGTACAAGACATTCAAAGTAGTAAATGTGAAATTTAAAAATGATTTATCCATCGACATATTTTTCTATATTTCATATTTGTCTCAATGTTTTTCTTGATAAACCAAACAAAAAAAAGATGTTTTTTTTAGGCACTCCATCATTGAACTAAGGCACTCTATGGTACTACTCTTAGAGCATGTGGTACCATGTATGCCATATGGTACCACATGTTCTAAGAGTGATACCATGGAATGCCTTAGTTCAACGATGGAGTGGCAATAACAATTCCCTTCTCTTAACATTCTTCTCCTCACTAAACAATGATTATTGCATATTTTCCAACTCTTGCAGCAATATACGTACGTGGTTTGGCCAGATAAAAACATAAATGCTTATTGCGTTCGTTATTTTTTATTTCGTTATTGTGTAGCTTTTTTCTGGCTCTACTTGGCCGTCCCCTTATCACGGATAATTATTTAATTTATTTACTTATAGATAAATAGTTGTACATATATATATATATATATATATGTGTGTGTGTAAATTGTCCGGTTGTGTTGCAATTGTTTAGGGGATGAATAATGCTTTTTAGCTTGATAAAATTAACAAGAACAATATTTTGGGAAAGCCCAACCGCTGGGTTCAGAGCCTCAGACAACACCTAGCTCTGTGTACAATGCCCAAGTTTAAAAAAATAAAATAAAATAAAATAAAACATTATACTAGTAGTACTAACATTTACAATTAATACCCAAGAAGACGTACAATTTAGTCTCAATCCATAGGATATGAACAAGGAGCAACAGACGATATGCATCTCATCATAATCAGAACTCTTATTAAATTGTAGACTTGGAATTATTCATATGTATACTCTGTATTAGAGTTTGAACCCGGCTGTTTCATTGGGATATGGAGTATTACTTGAATTCTCTCTCTCTCTCTCTCTAGATCTCTCTCTCTATATATATATATATAATTTAATGGAGTAATTTTTGCAACACAATTTTCATATATCATTCACACAATCTTCCTCAAAATGTGTCTATCTCTCTCTTGTGATGTCACTAGACCCCACAGTGATACAGGAGAGAGATAGACATATCTTTTAGAAAGTTGTATGAAAGTTGTGTCCTAATAATTACCCAATTTAATGCATCATCTCTTAACTGTGTGCACGATCCCCAAGGGCACAGTCTCACAAACAATAATATGCATTAGTTTTAGGGTGAAGCTTCTCACATGAGAATGCGGGTTTTCACCGTTGGATGAGCATCTAGCCTTAAGATTTTTGGGAATCTGGAGAGAATCTTAAGATTAGATGCTCATCCACGGTAAAAACCCGCCTTATCATGTGAAAAACTTCTTCTCACAATAACATTTCTATGAATTTTAAACTAATTTTAAATTATAGATACTATAGATATAGTTGTACATCATTCCGACTCCCGTTAACATTTTTCAATATCGACAAGACATCGTGGAGAGAGTTTACCAAGAATTCAACAGCAACCTAAGCAAACAAATCATACGGAGGAGAGAGAGAGAGAGTTTGACTGTTTGGATTTGGTATGTCGATTATTAAATTCATAGATAGAAAAAACATGTACTCCATGTCCATCCTTTCGTTTCATTTTATGTGTTTATTTTTTTTTTTTTTGGGATGTCTTAAAATTGTTGTCCACTTTTCTAAATTAGTACATAAATTTTACTTAGTTTCCCCAACTACCCTTCCTTGCAATTAATACCAAAACAAAATAAAAAAAGAAAATGTAATAATTATGGGCAATTGTGAAAAGTAGGTGTAGATTCTTTTTATCCCCTTAAATAGTTGGATTCTCCAAAATAGACACATAAAATGAGAAGGAGATAGTAATTGAGGAAGAAGTTATGGTTTCTATAGATATTTCTAATCAAGTTTGAGTTTTGGGAGCTATGACACTAGTGAAAGGCATGAGCTAATTCTTCACTAGATTAATTCATTTATGGCGGTACCATCTATAGTTTAAGGGCTCTCATTATCTTTTCAACTAAGAACCAAATTCGAAATATTTTGGTGGTGTCCCTGCATTAGCTCACTTTTAAACACCTATTGGAAAACCAAGCCCTTTTTATAATAATAAAATAAAAACAAATAATAAAAAATTTGCCCGAGAAATAGGAGTAACGCTATATTTTTCAAATTTTATATTTCAAATACTTTTTAAATACATATGAGAGTTGGATCACAATATTCATTAATGGAAGTGGGTTACTTAGGTCATGCAACTCATTAACGGCCAAAATTATAAGTATGTCGTAGGTTAGTTATGCCCTGCCTAGCTAGTTGCCTACTGTACGTTTCTTAACACCTTCTAACTATTAGTACTACTTAGTTTTTTGTTAAATCTGAATCTAACATCAGCTAAGACATTTTGGATCGACAAGATTCGTATACTTCTTTTTCAACGACATTACATTAATCATTATTTGACAATTCCAGCTGAATTGTTTTCGTCACTTAACCACCCACCCTCATATATATATATATATATATTAGGAATATACAGCTTAGCATTAGGAGTATCTCGCTATAAATCATGTTCCCTTCCAACTAACTACTTAGCCCAACCATCCCACAATTCACACCCATACACCGTTTTAATACCAGATACACCAATAATAAATTAATCAATTAGGTTTGTACATTAGTATATATTTGATTTATAGTACTGTAACGCAATTTATTTATCTTTTTAGTTTCAAATAGGATGCATTAATGAACTTTTCTTCTTCAATTTCAAATTTAACATCTACGTACTTATTTTTCAATTTAATTATAGGGAAATGCTATTTGCACTCTATGGATTATTAAATGCACTTTATAGACGTACATGCTACTACATGCTTTGGGAGTGTTACTATTGAGTACATTTCGTTATTTTTGGAGTGCGAATAACATTTCCCTAATTGTATTACCTTTGAGAACAATGGATGGCTAGTGGTAAGGGATTTCATCCTATTTGTAGGTGGTTGTAGGTTCGAGTCTCATGAGGGGGCTATGGGTTAGGAGAGCACTCTACTTTAGGCCTGTACGTAAATGGATTAGATTTTCATCCGGATCTGATATAAATATCCAACCCCAAATCCAATTGTAACATCCGAATCCAAAATATGTGTACTTAACGGATCAGATCCGATAAGGATCCGAATTCGAGTTTTTTTTTATAATTTTTTTTTAAAATATAGATATTCATTTCTTTTCAGTTTCTACTATAATGAACATTGTTTTATGTGTTCAGTTCAAGTTTTCACTATAATGGACTATCAATTTGTCTTTGTTTTGATATTAATTTCTTTTTCATAATCGAATTCGGATTTGGATATTCGAATCCTAACAAATTCCGATTCAGATTTTCTTAGCGGATTTTGTTATCTGATTGGATTCGGATTTTTTAGCGGATTTAATTATCGGATCATATTCAGATTGCAGAAATTTGATCTGAATCCGATCCATTAACGGGCATATTCTAATTCTTCTTGTGTAGTGCATGATCAAAAAAAATAAAATAAAATAAAATAATTTTATATTATAATTTTTATCTTTTCAATTTATAACATACCATATTACCAAATTTCCAACAATTAACAAATTTAATAATCCCTGTCAAAAAAAAAGAAAAAAAAGAAAAAAAAAACAACAAATTTAGTAATCGGATAAATATAACATATCAGTTGGGTTTATCAGATTAGACAATTTTAAGATTTATCTCAATAGAAGCCGTCCTCTTTTACAGAGCTAACTCATGCTATTTGAAGAATTTCATCTATTGAACAACAAAGAATTATCTCATGTGGCTTGTAACACTCATGTGTGTGATTTTGAGTGTGAGGTCGTACAAGAAATCATGACCATCACACATGTATACTATCCTAATCCACATCAGTAATTTCTTTATATATAACGTCAACATGAGTAAAAGGAGGAGTAGTTAAAAACTTAATAGTAACTAACAACATTAATACTGTTTAATAGCATACGACGTCTTGCTTAAAGAGATCTGCATTCCGGGTTAATTATAGTTTGGGGCATCAAATGCACATTTAAAAACTTGATTCTGCATCAACGGTGGGGAAGAGAGGAAAGGACCGGTCCATCCAAGGCCTAGAACTTGGACATTATAAAGACAAAAAATAAAGTGTTTATTTTTTTTTTCCTTTTTCAGAAAAATGATTAATTAAAATGAAAAATGGTCCTACCCCAGAATGTTACAATTAATATATTAAAAAAAAAAGCGTGCTAGAACAGAAAAGGGCACAAACTGAAGGAAAAAAAAACGTCCGTCTGCCCCAAAGCTAGCAAGCAAAGTCAAACGGCTAAACAGGGCCCAAAAGCAAAAAAAAAGGGCATAACAACAATAGAAAGACTATCCTCATGGATGGCTTTTACGGTGGCTTCCTTTGAAAAAAATCACTTTAGCGTTCTTCTTCCTTTATTTAAAAGAGGTGGCGCTCTCATGCGTTGAGGAGTTATTTTCAACGCGCTCTGTTGCACTTTACAAACTATCTATCGTCCCATATTAAGAATTTTTTATTATACTTTTAGGGTTAAATGCATTTTGCTCCCTCAAACTATACCATGTTTTGTATTTTGGTCCCTAAACTATCATTTTTCGCATTTCGGTCATTTTGTGACAGTTTGCCCCCTCCGTCACTTTTAGCGTCACTTTTGGTGTCACTAAAAAGTGGCAAACTGCCACAAAATAATATTTGAGGGACCAAAATGCAAAAAAAAATGATAGTTTAGAGATCAAAGTGCAAAATATGGTATAGTTTGAGGGTGCAAAATGTATTGTACCCATATTTTTAAATGTCTCATTTTAAAAGTATTCTTTTTTTAATACAATTTTAAAAGTATTCTTTAAAAAGCATATATATATTCTTCAAAAAATAAATATATTTTTCACTATACATTCTCTAAGTTTAACCTTAATATTTTAAAGCTCTTTTACTTTTTTTTCAATGTGGCACATAATTTTAAAATTTCACAAAAAGTAATATAGAATGTTGGATAATTTCAGCATATAAAAAAATCCTTAAGAAGTTAGAATTTCGAAAGAGACTCCTAAAATGAAAGTAAGTGTTCACGGTCGGTTTTGATTGACTATTTAGTGGTTTCGAAATCAACTTTTCGATTTTGTTAGATCGTTTTACGTGATGTTGGTCGTTTTTTAAGACTTGTGTATTCATTTAATGTTTGAATTTTCAGCTCTTCTTGAACACCCCTACATGGAACAAATTGAGTACTACTCTTTTCGTTTCAAAATAAGTGTCCACATTTTCTTTTATAGATGTTCTAAAATAAGTGTTCACTTTCAAAAGTCAACTACAAAATTTAATCAACTTCCTACAAAGTAGCATCAAAGTGTGGTCCCAAACAAATAGGAAAGTCAGACACCCACCACATCCAAGGGTAAAAGAGGAAAGTGACTATGTAGTGTACCAAAAAAATTAATGTTATAATACATCGTTCTTAAAAAATGTGCAAATTTAAAGTGGACACTTATTTTGGAATGGATGGAGCAATATTTTGGAGTTAACGGGGTAAGTTTGTCTCATAAGACTACTTAAGCTTAACATGGGGTTTAAAGCATTGTGGCTTGTACGTGATTTTATAATTTGTCTTTAGCCTAAAAAATTAAAAGGAAAAGTTAAGATTTAGTCCATTTTAGAGTTCTTTTAAGCATTAGGCTCAACAAGGAAAATATTTTAGTGAAAAGTCCGTCACATAAAAAACTAGACAAAAATCCTAATGAGTTAGGTGCATTTGATAAAACTGAAAATTAAGTGTTGACTTTTAAGTACTGAAAATTTTAAGCGTTTGAAGTATTATTCCTTAAACCAGTGTTTCAACTATTGAAGTAGAATACATTCAGTGATTATTTTCAGTAGAAAATTTTCACTTAAAGTTTTATGTGGTGTTGGAGCTACTTTTTCAATTAAGTGGTATTTTATCAAACGCGCTGAAAAAGAATAAATGCTGAATGTTTTCATTTTCAGCACTTAATGGGGTTATCAAACACACCCTTAGTAAAAGTTTGGTGAAATTTTACTAACTTGTCGGGATTTTTGAACAAAAAACGTGGGGGTTGAGGGTTCTTTTTTTGGGAAAATTGGTGAAAAGATCATCAAGAGGAACTTTATTGAGATTAAAGACAATTTAAAGTAGATTTGGGGATAAGCTCTCCCAATGTCCATAGACCAAAATACCCTCATCTTCATCTCCTAACTCTAGCCAAAGCCTAGCCACTATTACCACCAACTACGCCACCTCCGGTGAACTTCGGCGACCAGCCCTGCCACCTTTGATGACCTCTCCCTCGTGTCACCGGACCTCCGGCGACCTCTCCTTGCCTCCACCACCATAGTCCCCGCCCTTCTTCTCTCATCTATTAGATTCCTTTTCTCTTTCCAAATCATGGGACTGGGATATATTAGTAAGAATATATCGATTAGTTATAGAGAGAGAAAATTGCAATAGATTATTCGTCTTCTCACTCTAGACTTTCTCTCTCTAGCCTTCTTTGTCAAGAAACTGAAACTTTCTTGGATGAAAGCACCTTTAATTTGACAAATCACATTACATCAGCTAGAGAAGAAACCGAGTATGTACAAAATTTGATGAACAGAGAGATCGATATTCTATTCAACAATCGCAAATCTGTAGGGAAAAAAATAGAAGGAGGCGAGGGGAGGAAGAAGAAGAAAAGTTTGAGAAATTTCACCTAGGATATGATATCTTAAGTCAAATTTCACTTAAAGAGAAATTTCACTTAGGATATGATATCTTAAGTGAAATTTGACTTAGGATATCTTGAAATTTCACTTATGTTGAAGGCTAGTCAACGTGCAAAATACTTATTCAATGATTGTTTGCATCTTGGTGACCCATGATGTGTTGTGAAATGAGATTGGAAAAGATATCCATACTATTTTCAACTGTTTGACGAAATTAAAATCATAGAGTAATTTCAGTTGAAGACATTTTAAAATCTTAAGAGAAATTTATCTTATGATAATAATCTGAAGAGGAATTTTTCTTAAGCGTTTGACATCCTTCCAAACCTATATCAATGGTGGTGGATTGTTCAAAACAATAAAATGATGATGGTGTATTAAACAGTCAAATTAGATCTAGATCTGTAACACCTGCTCCCGCGATTACTCGTTAATTATGATTTAGCATGCATTAGCATAATTAATTGGTGTTTATTAACACATGTCTAAATGAGTTTTAACTCACCAGTTGATTATGGGTGTCCAATTTGGGAACCCAATGTTGGCCAATGTGGCAGTCCCAAATTGGGACATGAGTTGAGAAAGTTCCATTGTGATGGGATAAGATTGTGGAATCACCGTTATGTGCTTAAATGTTTATTAAGGCATATGTGAAATATTTACATGTTGTTTAGAATATATTGGTTATTGTTAAAGACCATTTATATGGTCATTTGGGATACATTGGTGAGGACGAATTGAACACGTTATATAATTGGTAGGCTAATTAGCAACTTCATAAAATTACGTGGGACCACTTACAGGACCCACGCGAGACGTAATCAAATACCCACTTAAGTTTGGAGGATTAAGTAGTTGGTTATAAAATTAGTTGGGGGTAAAAGTGCAAATAATCATAAATTAGGTGGGTTTCATAATAGAAATACAAGGTTACATATATGAGCTGTAGAGATATGAAGATTCATATCTCTTCTTCTTCAATCTTGGGTCGGTTAGAAAGAGAGAAAGGAGACGGGGGTTTGCCGGAGCTTCTCGACTATGATCGACGCGCCATTCGACATCCAATTTCAATTCCAAGATCGGATTTGAATTCGTAGAGGTGAGTTCTACGTTTTGGTACTGATTTTATTGAGTATAATCGTCGTATTTCTCGCGACCCATTTCAAAGCGGTAATCCGTAGTTTGCCGAATTCATGTAGGATTTGAAACCGGTGTAGATTTGAGCTTTAATTTCACAACTAGGAACGAATTGCAAAGAGGTGAGTGGTTTCAATCTTGTGTTTTGGATGAGATTCATGATTATGTTCTTTGGGTGTTATTTACATGCCTATTTAGCTTAAATTACTCAAGTTTAGCTATGATTTTGTGAAAAGCATGGTGATATGTTTATGTGAGCATGCTTAGTTGTCTATGTAGGTCAAAGGAAAGCTTGTATGAATCCACCATGAGATTGTTCCGTGGTAACGACGACTTGTTGCCGACAACGACATTAGACCGCAGGTGTGTGGCGTGGGTCATTGGCTTGTGCCGTGGACTATCGGGGAAGTCATGGACTTGCGGGTAGTGGTGGATGAAATACTTGCTTATCCGGAGATCATTACATTTGTTGAGTTGAATATAAACATTAATATGTCATCCGTGTGCTTGATTGATATCTCTCACTAAGCATATAGCTTATGATACACCCAAAATTGGCTCTCTCTTATGACCGAGTGTGAGACCCGAACCTGAAAAGAATATTAAAATAATAAATCATTTACTTTATTAAGCTGAACTGAGTTGTTTAAAATTTAAATTTCTGTGATTTAATTATTTAAGCTGAATTGTTATTAAAATTTTTTTTATGCTGAGCTGTTAACTATTAAATAATTATGTGTTGGGTTAGAAGTGAAAAATTCCATTTTTTGAAATTTTGAGTTAGGAAATAACTCTTTTTGGGGGTACTAAGATGATATGGGAAAATTTAGGGAAGTTTGAGAACTCAAGTGTTTGTTTTAAAGAAAGTTGGGGTGTTAAACATAATTTTTAAAAAAAGTTGGAAAATAAATTTTAAGGAGATACGTTAGTCTCCTTGACTGTATAGTTGAGAGAGTTACAGTGAAGAAGAAGAGAAGAGAAAGAGAGGAAGAGGGGAAGAAGAAGAAGAAAAAGAAGAAGACTAAAGGGAAGAAGACATAGAAATTGGGAAGAAAGGGAGGAATATTCATCTTCTACATCCTAGGTAAGTGAAATTTGTTGAAATTGTGAATTGGGGCTTTTGAATTCTTTTCTTAGAATCTGAAATTAAGGGATTAAAGTTGTAAATTTATGTTGTAGAACTTGTTTACATGATCCTTGATATGTATATATGATGTGGTATGAAGATTTTTATGTAAAACTTGAGTTTTGGGCAAATTTGGAACATGTATTTTTAGGGTTTGGTATAAATCCGAAAATTGAATATTTTAGATTCAAATTTGAAGTTTGATTTGGTTGATTTTGATAGTGAATATGTGTTCTATATGCCTTAGGTGATATGTATATCATGTATGACAATTTTTGCTTGAATATAGTTGATTTTGGAATTGTTGGGGTGTTGAAATTTAAGGGTTTTCAATAAATCCGAAAATTGCATTTTATTTTGGGTTTGGATTTTAATGTTGTTGGTGTTAGGAGTATATTATTAATGTCTTGAAATATTACTAGTTCAAGTCTTGAAAAGATTGATTTGGGTTTGACCATGGATGAAATTTGGATTTGGGTTTGAGGTGGTAGCCACCATTGATGAACTTTGAAGCTTTTGGGTGTTATTGGTTCTTGAAAATTGTTGTTTCAAATCTATATGTTGGTTGATTTTTGTTGTTATAATGACATTTTTAATACTTTGGATTACTCTTACAAGAAACTTTGAAAGAGTTGAGTTGGGAAGAGAAGTAAAGATTGGTATGTGTTCATGGTGTAGTGTGTGTTCTTGGTGTAGTGTGTGTTTTTAAAATACTCTAACTTATGGGTATTACTTGATTTGGAAAAATTGTTGATTATGTATTGATATTTAAATTTGATAGTTGCAACAACAACAATATATATATATATATATATATATTGGAGAAGTATATAGAAAATATTAGAATTGGGTTATGATTTGGGTAAAACACCATTGAAGATGTTCTTGAGCCTTTGAAATGGGTTCTTGATTTTTTATTTGATGGTTGTGGTGAACAATATTAGATGTGGATTTTTTTTTTTTAATGCATTATGAGTATTATTGGAACTTGAAAGCCTCCATGAAAGAGTTAGTTTTTTTTTTATAAACCTTGATTGGGGTAGAGAGAGAGAAAGTTAAAAATTAGCTAATTGGGTATGATTTTGGGAATTTGGGTTGTTTCAAATGAAAACTTGAACTTCTTACATTTTTATTTCTTATAAAAGTTGTTTCTCCTTAAATGTTTCTTATAGAAGTTGCTTATTTTTACATTATTATTTATAATAGAAGTTGTTTATTTTTACTTATTAGTCATGAAATAGAAGATTGAGAAATATGATTTTTTTTTTTATTAATTGGAAAGCCTAAGTTGTTAACTTTTTGCTATTATAAGATTTGTTTTGTTATGAAATCTAATTTTTAAGGTTTCAGGGACCGGGGCTAGTACTAGTGGACCCAAGGAGGTGACCGAGAAGTAAGCAGAAAGGTGAATTTTATTCACTTACTGGATTTGAGGTGGGTCTTCTAGATATAATTTTATTGCTGTTTATGTTATATACATAGCTGGCATAACATGAATGTTATGCAATATTGCTGAGCTGTATGATGTATGATTTTAACTTCATTACTAGCATGACATAAACTGTATGTTGTGCACTTGCATTGCTGAGCTGTTAAACCAAGTAGCTGAAAACTTGGTAAATTAGCCAAAAGAGGCTAAAGCTGATGGGCCCGGGTGTGTGAGTCATGGCATGTATGAGATTGCATTGTAGGTATGCGTTAAGCTGTGTTTGTGCTGTGCTGAGCTATATATATATGCTTAAATTCGCATATCTTTATATCTAGTTGTTCGTGAGCCGTGGTTTGCTCACGCCCACACAGATTTTCTTGTGCAGGTACAATGATCTCTTGGGCTATAGGATTGCACTGCCATGGGTCTAGGTTCGCTGTGGATGGCCATATAAAAGTGGTATTTTGTCGGAAGTGTAAAATACAGTCTAGTTTATAACTTTTGTTAGACGTTGTAAAAATTTAAACTTTTAAGTTCAGTAGTGTGGACTAGTTTAATGTATAATAGTTTGAATTGTGGATGACAGAAAACTTTGAATATGTGTAAACACTTTAAATTTTGTGATATAATGTTATGTGGGATTTAGTGTAAATCCTGCTAAATAGATGTGGTTTCAATATTAAGTCTATTAGTCACAAGTGGAATTAGTTTGTTTGGGCTAGGTTAGTCGTTGTAAATTATTTGTAATATATTTGGATTTTCAAAATAATTGAGCATGTTTTTTTTAAGTTGTTCAATACAGGTTGGATTATCCAAATTTGAGCCGTTATATAGCTGATTTGTTTTAAAACTATTAGTTTCAAGATTAATTAATGGTCTTTGCTGTTAGCTGAGCTGTTTAGTAGGCGTTCTGACCTCGCCGGGTCGGGGCGCCACAGTTTGGTATCAGAGCTTAGGTTATAGGTTCTGTGAATGGTACGGTTGGGTCTAGACCGTGGCAGTGCTTTAGGAGTTGAGTTGTGTGGGTATATTTATTGGTGGATTAATAAATATATTATTATTGTGTTTGCATTGCAAACGTGGTATGTTGCAGATATTATATATATGGATGGAGAAGGACGAACCGGACAGGAGGAAGGGGAGGGGACACACCAACCCCCGGGAAATCAAGAAGTTGAACAAGCACGGCCAGTGGAGCATGGGCAAACGTCTCATCCTGAACAGATGTTTGAATCAATGGCCCGATATTTTGATACGAAAATTGAGACAGCTGTAGCCGGGTCAAGTAAAGCTAAGGAAAAAGATGAACCTGGGAAACTTTATGAAAATTTTTTGAAATATCATCCACCAGCATATTCGGGAATTGGAACACCAATAGAAGCTGAACAGTGGTTTAAAGGAATGGAAGATATATTTGAAGTAATGCAAATTGGGGGTGATCAACGGGTAATGTTGGCAGCCTTCAAATTTACTGATCGAGCTAAGGATTGGTGGAGGGACACCAAAGCCCATCTAACGACGCCAGTTGTGGGGAACACAGAGCTAAATACGATTACATGGGAGAAGTTTAGAAATGTGTTTTATGAGAAGTATTTTACGGAAGCTTTTCGAAACGAGAAACGACGAGAGTTCATACACTTAGAACAAGGGAAAAATACTGTGGAGGAATATGAGGCGCAATTCACTTCCTTATCCCGCTTCGCAGTAAAGCTTGTGGAGAATGAATATGACAAATGCAGAAAGTTTCAAGATGGGTTACAATTTCCTATTCGATCGAAGCTGTCCGCCTTAAATGTTCGTAATTACATGGAATTGGTGGAAAGAGCTAAATTGGTTGAGAAAGATGTACAAGAAAGTCGAGCCTTCCAAAGTCAACAAAAGCGAGGGAGAGTGGAACTGGGTGGATCTAGCCAGGGAGGACCAAGACCGAGAATGCAAGACGTTCCAAGTAGAGGTCGGGGTTTATTTCCAGCAAGAAGGGGTGGAGGAACTAGCAGTGCAAGTGGTTCAAGGCCTAGTGCAATACGACCACCGGCGAGCCGGAGTTTTTCTGGAGGGGTGACTTGCTACCGGTGTGGGACTCCAGGTCACGTAGTTAGAGATTGTACCATGCCTGATCAGAGGGAGTGTTATAAGTGTGGCCAACTGGGTCACCTTTCTAGAGATTGTCCAACTGGGACTGAAGCAGCATCATCGGCTACAGTGATATCAGGTAGAGGCAGGGGCCAGGGCAGAGGACAACAGCGAGGTGGTTCCAGCTCTAGTGGAACTGGAGGTCAAGCAAGGGTCTTTGCACTAACAAAGAAAGATGCCGAAGCGGCACCTCAAGTTGTGACCGGTATGATCTTGATTTCAAATTATGTTGCTTACGCATTATTTGATTCGGGATCTACGCACTCGTTTATTTCTAGCACTTTTGCGAAAAAATTTGATGATTATTTAGTTGAATTGAAAGATAAGTTAGTTGTATCTACGCCCTTAGGAGATAAGATTACAATTGATTGGGTTTATAAGGGGTGTGCGGTACAAATTGAAAATCATGAAATGGGGGTTAATCTATTACCTTTGGACATAGAGGACTTTGATATTATTTTGGGTATGGATTGGCTGTCAATGTTTCATGCGTCAATTAATTGTTTTCATAAGGAAGTTAACTTTCGGTTTCCGAATGGAATTGAATTCACATTTTGTGGTGAGCGGCGGGTAATGCCAACAAGTTTAATGTCAGTTATAGCTGCTAGACAGAAATTATGTACGGGCTGTGAATGTTTGATTGCGTATGTGATCGGTGATGAAAAAGAAACGATACAGATAGAAACAATAGTGGTAGTAAAAGAATTTGTTGACGTGTTTCCCGAAGAATTACCTGGAGATGTACCGGATAGGGAGATAGAGTTTGGTATTGATTTAGTACCTGGTACTAGGCCTATTTCAATTCCACCATATCGAATGGCACCTGCTGAATTGAAGGAGTTGAAAATCCAGTTAGATGATTTACTCAAGAGGGGTTTTATTCAACCGAGTGTGTCACCGTGGGGCGCACCAGTCCTGTTTGTCAAGAAGAAATATGGAACCTTACGGCTGTGTATTGATTATCGACAGTTAAATAAGATGACAATTCGAAATAAATACCCATTGCCAAGGATAGACGATCTCTTTGATCAATTACACGGGGCAAAAGTATTCTCAAAAATTGATTTGCGGTCCGGTTACCATCAGTTAAAAGTTCGAAAGAGTGATGTTGAGAAAACAGCTTTTCGTGTTCGTTATGGACATTTTGAGTTTTTAGTGATGCCTTTTGGGCTGACTAATGCGCCTGCTGTATTTATGGATTTGATGAACAGAGTGTTCAAACCATTTCTGGATATGTTTGTTATTGTCTTCATCGACGACATACTCGTTTATTCACGTAGTATAGAAGAGCATGAAATCCATTTGAGACTGGTATTACAAAAATTGAGGGAGGAGCAATTATATGCAAAATTAAGCAAATGTGAATTTTGGTTGACAGAAGTTGCTTTTCTGGGGCATGTGATTACGGGAGAAGGAATTACCGTGGATCCAAAGAAAGTTGAAGCAGTATCTCTATGGCCAAGGCCTATGAATGTGACAGAAATTCGAAGTTTTCTGGGGTTAGCTGGTTATTATCGTCGCTTCATTCAGAACTTTTCAAATATTGCTTTGCCATTAACCAAGCTGACTAGAAAGGGAGTGAAATTTGATTGGAATTTAGAGTGTGAAAACAGTTTTCAAGAATTGAAGAATTGTTTGACGAGAGCTCCAGTGCTTATTCTTCCGTCAAGTACTGATAATTTTGTAGTTTATACTGATGCGTCACACCAAGGATTAGGTGGTGTTTTAATGCAAAATGGAAGGGTTGTAGCTTATGCTTCAAGACAGTTGAAACCACACGAGTTGAACTACCCAGTACATGATTTGGAGCTGGCTGCGATTGTTTTTGCATTGAAGTTGTGGCGTCATTATTTGTATGGGGTGAGTTGTGAAATCTACACTGATCATCAAAGTTTGAAATATCTGTTTACACAGAAGGAGTTGAATTTGAGACAGCGACGATGGTTAGAATTAATCAAAGACTATGATTGTTCTATTCATTATCATCCGGGGAAAGCAAACGTGGTAGCAGATGCTTTGAGCCGAAAATCATTGGGAAAACTATCATGTATGCAGTGTAAGACAGTTGATTTTATTCGGGACATAAAGGCGGTACGAGCAGAATTATCAGTGTCAGAAACAGAAGTCTTTGTGGCACGATTTGAGGTGAGACCGGTCTTGGTGGATCGAATCCGAGATTTACAAGCTGCGGATACAAGGCTAGTTCAGTATAGAGATGATGTGATAAAGGGAAAGGCAAGTGACTTCATTATTCGAGATGATGGGGTATTATGCTATGGATCACGGATGTGTGTACCTCGAGATCCAGAGCTGAGAAAAGATATTTTAGAGGAAGCACATAGTTCTGCCTACGCTATGCATCCAGGGAGTACGAAGCTGTATAAGACGATTAAAGAGTTTTATTGGTGGCCTGCAATGAAAAGAGAAGTAGCTGAATTTGTGAGCCGATGCTTAGTATGTCAACAGGTAAAGGCTGAACATCAACGACCAGGAGGCTTATTGCAACCTTTACCCATTCCTGAATGGAAGTGGGAGCATGTAACGATGGATTTCGTACGGGGATTACCTCAGTCACAAAGGAGTAATGATTCTATTTGGGTGATTGTTGACAGACTGACAAAATCAGGGCATTTCTTAGCCGTTAGAGCTAGTACTACACTTGAGCAGTATGCTAGGTTGTATGTAAATGAAATCGTGAGATTACACGGAGCACCAGTATCGATTGTATCAGATCGAGATCCAAATTTTACTTCACGTTTGTGGGGACACGTGCAAGATGCTCTAGGTACTAAACTGAAGTTCAGTACAGCTTTTCACCCGCAGACAGACGGGCAGTCAGAAAGAACGATTCAAACATTAGAAGATATGTTAAGAGCTTGTGTTGTAGAATTTACGGGTGGCTGGGAGAAACATTTACCGTTGATTGAATTTGCTTACAATAATAGCTATCATAGTAGCATTGGGATGGCACCATTTGAGGCACTTTATGGAAGAAAGTGCAGAACACCAATATGCTGGGGTGAAGTGGGAGAAAGTAGGGTAAAGAGTAGAGTTTTTGGACCGGAGATTATTCAAGAAACAACAGGTAAAATTGAGATCATTCGAGAGAAACTTAAGGTTTCACAAAGTCGTCAGAAGAGTTATGCAGACACTCGCCGCAGAGAGCTAGAGTTTGCTGTTGGTGATTTAGTTTTCTTGAAAGTTTCTCCGTGGAAAGGGGTAATGAGATTTGGTAAGAAAGGGAAATTAGCGCCGAGGTATATCGGACCTTATGAAATTCTAGAAAGAATTGGAAACGCTGCATACAAGTTGAAGTTGCCACAGGAATTAGCACGACTACATGATGTTTTTCATGTATCGATGCTAAGGAAGTATGTGAAAGATCCTTCACACGTTCTCACAACACCACCGGTTGAACTAGATGAAAATCTAACTTACGAGGAAAAGCCTGTGCAAATACTTGATCGACAGATAAAGCAGCTGAGAAATAAATCGATTCCAATGGTGAAGGTACTATGGAAAAGTCAAGCTATAGAAGAAATGACTTGGGAAACGGAAGAGAGCATGCAGAAGCAATATCCGCATTTATTTGATCAAGGTACGTAAATTTCGGGGACGAAATTTTTTTTTTAATGAGGGGAGAGCTGTGAGACCCGAACCTGAAAAGAATATTAAAATAATAAATCATTTACTTTATTAAGCTGAACTGAGTTGTTTAAAATTTAAATTTCTGTGATTTAATTATTTAAGCTGAATTGTTATTAAAATTTTTTTTATGCTGAGCTGTTAACTATTAAATAATTATGTGTTGGGTTAGAAGTGAAAAATTCCATTTTTTTGAATTTTGAGTTAGGAAATAACTCTTTTTGGGGGTACTAAGATGATATGGGAAAATTTAGGGAAGTTTGAGAACTCAAGTGTTTGTTTTAAAGAAAGTTGGGGTGTTAAACATAATTTTTAAAAAAAGTTGGAAAATAAATTTTAAGGAGATACGTTAGTCTCCTTGACTGTATAGTTGAGAGAGTTACAGTGAAGAAGAAGAGAAGAGAAAGAGAGGAAGAGGGGAAGAAGAAGAAGAAAAAGAAGAAGACTAAAGGGAAGAAGACATAGAAATTGGGAAGAAAGGGAGGAATATTCATCTTCTACATCCTAGGTAAGTGAAATTTGTTGAAATTGTGAATTGGGGCTTTTGAATTCTTTTCTTAGAATCTGAAATTAAGGGATTAAAGTTGTAAATTTATGTTGTAGAACTTGTTTACATGATCCTTGATATGTATATATGATGTGGTATGAAGATTTTTATGTAAAACTTGAGTTTTGGGCAAATTTGGAACATGTATTTTTAGGGTTTGGTATAAATCCGAAAATTGAATATTTTAGATTCAAATTTGAAGTTTGATTTGGTTGATTTTGATAGTGAATATGTGTTCTATATGCCTTAGGTGATATGTATATCATGTATGACAATTTTTGCTTGAATATAGTTGATTTTGGAATTGTTGGGGTGTTGAAATTTAAGGGTTTTCAATAAATCCGAAAATTGCATTTTATTTTGGGTTTGGATTTTAATGTTGTTGGTGTTAGGAGTATATTATTAATGTCTTGAAATATTACTAGTTCAAGTCTTGAAAAGATTGATTTGGGTTTGACCATGGATGAAATTTGGATTTGGGTTTGAGGTGGTAGCCACCATTGATGAACTTTGAAGCTTTTGGGTGTTATTGGTTCTTGAAAATTGTTGTTTCAAATCTATATGTTGGTTGATTTTTGTTGTTATAATGACATTTTTAATACTTTGGATTACTCTTACAAGAAACTTTGAAAGAGTTGAGTTGGGAAGAGAAGTAAAGATTGGTATGTGTTCATGGTGTAGTGTATGTTCTTGGTGTAGTGTGTGTTTTTAAAATACTCTAACTTATGGGTATTACTTGATTTGGAAAAATTGTTGATTATGTATTGATATTTAAATTTGATAGTTGCAACAACAACAATATATATATATATATATATATTGGAGAAGTATATAGAAAATATTAGAATTGGGTTATGATTTGGGTAAAACACCATTGAAGATGTTCTTGAGCCTTTGAAATGGGTTCTTGATTTTTTATTTGATGGTTGTGGTGAACAATATTAGATGTGGATTTTTTTTTTTTAATGCATTATGAGTATTATTGGAACTTGAAAGCCTCCATGAAAGAGTTAGTTTTTTTTTTATAAACCTTGATTGGGGTAGAGAGAGAGAAAGTTAAAAATTAGCTAATTGGGTATGATTTTGGGAATTTGGGTTGTTTCAAATGAAAACTTGAACTTCTTACATTTTTATTTCTTATAAAAGTTGTTTCTCCTTAAATGTTTCTTATAGAAGTTGCTTATTTTTACATTATTATTTATAATAGAAGTTGTTTATTTTTACTTATTAGTCATGAAATAGAAGATTGAGAAATATGATTTTTTTTTTTATTAATTGGAAAGCCTAAGTTGTTAACTTTTTGCTATTATAAGATTTGTTTTGTTATGAAATCTAATTTTTAAGGTTTCAGGGACCGGGGCTAGTACTAGTGGACCCAAGGAGGTGACCGAGAAGTAAGCAGAAAGGTGAATTTTATTCACTTACTGGATTTGAGGTGGGTCTTCTAGATATAATTTTATTGCTGTTTATGTTATATACATAGCTGGCATAACATGAATGTTATGCAATATTGCTGAGCTGTATGATGTATGATTTTAACTTCATTACTAGCATGACATAAACTGTATGTTGTGCACTTGCATTGCTGAGCTGTTAAACCAAGTAGCTGAAAACTTGGTAAATTAGCCAAAAGAGGCTAAAGCTGATGGGCCCGGGTGTGTGAGTCATGGCATGTATGAGATTGCATTGTAGGTATGCGTTAAGCTGTGTTTGTGCTGTGCTGAGCTATATATATATGCTTAAATTCGCATATCTTTATATCTAGTTGTTCGTGAGCCGTGGTTTGCTCACGCCCACACAGATTTTCTTGTGCAGGTACAATGATCTCTTGGGCTATAGGATTGCACTGCCATGGGTCTAGGTTCGCTGTGGATGGCCATATAAAAGTGGTATTTTGTCGGAAGTGTAAAATACAGTCTAGTTTATAACTTTTGTTAGACGTTGTAAAAATTTAAACTTTTAAGTTCAGTAGTGTGGACTAGTTTAATGTATAATAGTTTGAATTGTGGATGACAGAAAACTTTGAATATGTGTAAACACTTTAAATTTTGTGATATAATGTTATGTGAGATTTAGTGTAAATCCTGCTAAATAGATGTGGTTTCAATATTAAGTCTATTAGTCACAAGTGGAATTAGTTTGTTTGGGCTAGGTTAGTCGTTGTAAATTATTTGTAATATATTTGGATTTTCAAAATAATTGAGCATGTTTTTTTTTAAGTTGTTCAATACAGGTTGGATTATCCAAATTTGAGCCGTTATATAGCTGATTTGTTTTAAAACTATTAGTTTCAAGATTAATTAATGGTCTTTGCTGTTAGCTGAGCTGTTTAGTAGGCGTTCTGACCTCGCCGGGTCGGGGCGCCACACCGAGCGGTTCAAATTAGCAGCTAGTCCATGCCCCGGGCAAATCATGCACAACTCCTCAGAAGCATCAGCCCGAGCAGTTTGGTCTACTCATCATCCCGAGCGGTTCATCTACGACCCGACCAACAGGTCGGGAAAATCGTACGGTCACATCCCACCGCGGGAACAGCTCATCCAGGCCCACAGGCATGATCCCGAGCATTACGGGCATTTTCCTACTCAAGCTAGAAGACTAATGGAAAGTGCACACTATTTCCTAATCCAATTAGGAAATCCCCATAATTAATGCCAATCTATATCAATAGGATTATATTTCCTTATCCATGTATGAGTAGGTCTCTTACATCTATAAAAGAGACCTCTCACCCCCCATTGAGGGGGCCGCCAACTTTTTAGTCTACACAGCACCTCTATAATTCACCATTATACGCATACACCCGGCCGGTATTACTGGTAGTGCCGCCCCTCTTTGTTGGCTCACCAGGCCCGCCGGTGATCTGCTAGTGAACGTGCTCAGACACACACGTGGACGTAGGTACCTTCATTAACAGGGCCGAACCACATACAAAAAATAGTCTCTCACTCTCTCTCTCTCCTTAAATTGCTTTACTTTACTCTTACCAAATTTTGACATCATCAGTTTGGCGCCGTCTGTGGGAAACGACAAGTCTTCTCATCAATAAATTTCTCAACTGATCGTCATGCCACCGAAGAAGAGGAAGAAGGCTGATCAGCAGTCCGACCAGGATGTTCCTCCGGCCCCGGCACCGGCTGTGACAGTCATGACATCTGAGCAAATCACCGCAACCCTCATACAACTCCAAGAGGGCCAGCGTGAAATCCAGCAACAGATCGGAGCCCTGCTAGCCCAGCAAAGCAATCCTCCAGTGGCCGGGAAACGACCCGGGAACGTTGCGCATGGTCGGGAATCGATCTTGACCAGCAACGTGCCCGAGCCAACCCGTCCCGTGTTGAGGATGCCAGAGACATCAACAGCGGGCGTGCTGCTCGAGAGGAGAGGCAGGAGCATATGGCCCGGGAATTAGTCCAGGGTCACTCGGTCAAGAGCCGAGTTGTCCCTAGGCGAACGGTTACCCGGAGTCATAGCCGAGCCCGATCCCAGAGGATAGCACCGCCATGAAGAAGCATCTTCCACCAACCAGACTAGTTCCTCAGATACCGGTCGGGAAGGAGTGGAAGCCCGAATCAAGGACTTGCAGAAGCAGATCGACGGAGTGGCCAAAAAGCTTGGTCAAAACCGTGTTCCGAATCAAGCCAATACCGAGACAGAGTCACCGTTCTCCAGCCATATCACGAGGTTTTCCATCCCGCGCAAATTTAAGCAGCCTCGGCTAGATTCATACAACGGCTCGGGAAGCCCGGTCGACCACATTCGGACCTACAAGGTTCAGATGGCCCTAGCCACCAACTCCGATGAATTACACTGCCTAGCCTTCCCCAGCACTTTGAAAGGCCCGGCAATGCAGTGGTTCTACTCCTTGGAGCCCCGATCGATCTGCAGTTTCAAACAACTCAGCAAACAGTTCATCAACCAGTTTGCCGGTATGCATGAGCGGCCAAAGCCAGACATGCAGCTACTGACAGTCAGACAATGGAATAATGAGTCCCTCAAGGAGTTCACCAACCAGTTCAACCAACAGAAGCTTCAAATCCGCAATCTGAACGAGACAATCGCCATCATAGCCTTCTGCTAGGGAGTTCAACACACCAAGTGCGCCGCGTCGTTCCACAAAAACCGACCAGTAACCTTGATCGAACTCGCAGAGAGGGTTGGAAAATACATCGACACTGACGAATTTCTAAAGATCAAAGACCCCGGGCAAGAAAGCAACGAGTCTATCAGAAGCAAGCGAAAGCGAGATCAGCCTAGAAGTTCTGACAGTTCTTTTAGTTCACGGCAGTCCGGGTCAAACAGCCCTGACCAGACCTCCAGTTCACAGCGGTCGGAGTCCGGCAGCCCCGACATGACCTCCGGTTCACAGTGGTTTGAGTCACGCTGCCCTGACACGACCTCCAGTTCACATCGGTCAGGATCAAGCAGTTCTGACTTTGACTCCAGCACAGATAAATCAGGAGCCTGACGATCTTAATCTGACCTCATGTCTCCATCAGTCTAGATGAGCCCGACTACAGTGGCATTTGCCTGATCACCACATGAGGCTCCGCCGATTGTCAAAGAGCCCTTCCAAAGTCCTCGGGCCTAATCCTGAGGCATACAAAGATCTCGGCCCTAACCCCGAGGCATACAAAGACCTCGGGCCTAACCCCCAGGCATCTCAAAAGACCTCGGGCTCTGAAACCAGGCACTCAAAAGACCTCGGGCTCCGAACCCAGGCACTAAAGACCTTGGGGTCACACCCAAGGCATCGGCTTCGCTTAGGTCCAACCGACGATGGGAGCAAACTCCCTAGGTGGATGATGATGATGGAAAGCTTCAAAAGACCTTGCAACCACCATGTTCCAGGTCGGTTACCTACAGTCATAGCCTCTGTAAGACCCTCGTCTTAGCGAAAGCTTGGGGGGCAAGATGGTGCAGTGAACTAAACAGATAATCACACCGGATATCTACAGCCTCGCGGATAACTAAGTCAAAATCTTGGACAACCCGAGCACCTACAGTACTCAGAGACATTAACTCTACTTAGGTCCAGACCGACGATAGAGGTGACTAAAATCTCTTAGGTTGACCGACGATAAAGGAACAAAAGGACCCTAAAGCAACGTGATTTAGGTCAGCTCCACCAATATGGTCAAGCTCTTCTCCCAACAGTCTTGACGAAGGCTGGCCGGGCGGAAGACAACCATCCTGGGGAGTTAACATAAAAAAGGACCCTAGAGCAATACGCTTTAGGTCGGCTTTTCCAACATGGTAAAATCCTTCTACCCACAGCCTTGACAAAGGTTTACGGGCAGAAGATAACCATCCTGGGAGCTAACTCAAGCAAAAAGACTCCGAATTAGGCCAGGTCTCAACTCCCGGTCAGTTCCCGAGCACTTAAAGGTTCCGAGCTAGGCTGGGTCTCAACTCTCAGCCAGTTCTCGAGGACTCACCAGGCTCAGAAGCCCCGAGGCAGCTTTCACAAGCACTGAGACAGCGACAAGTAACATCAAACTGATTTCCAAACTTGCCCCGATATAGCATCTGGCCAACCTTGGAAATGGGGGGCAGCTGATACACCCAAAATTGGCTCTATCTTATGACCGAGCGATTCAAATCAGCAGCTAGTCAATGCCCCGGGCAAATCATGCACAACTCCTCAGCAGCATCAGCCCGAGCAGTTTGGTCTACTCATCATCCCAAGCGGTTCATCTACGACCCGGCCAACAGGTCGGGAAAACCGTACGGTCACATCCCACCGCGAGAACAGCTCATCTGGGCCCACAGGCATGATCCCGAGCATTACGGGCAGTTTTTACTCAAGCTAGAAGACTAATGGAAAGTGCACACTATTTCCTAATCCAATTAGGAAATTCCCATAATTAATGCCAATCTATATCAATAGGATTATATTTCCTTATCCATGTATGAGTAGGTCTCTTACATCTATAAAAGAGACCTCTCACCGCCCATTGAGGGGGCCGCCAACTTTTTAGTCTACACAGCACCTCTATAATTCACCATTATACGCATACACCCGGCCGATATTACTGGTAGTGTCGCCCCTCTTTGTTGGCTCACCAGGCCTGCCGGTGATCTGCTAATGAACGTGCTCAGACACACACGTGGACGTAGGTACCTTCATTAACAGGGGCGAACCACATACAAAAAATAGTCTCTCACTCTCTCTCTCTCTCTCTCTCTCTCTCTCCTTAAATTGTTTTACTTTACTCTTACCAAATTTTGACATCATCAGTTTATATATTGTAGTGGTTATTAAATAACCATTATAGGTGAGCACGACGGCAAGAATCCGGGGAGATGAACTTGAGGTTTGAGTGGCGAGGAAACTTGTAAATTTGTAGTAGCTTATGTCTATTGTTGTTTTTGTGTAAAACTTGTAGTTTGTAATAGCTAACTTGAGTTTTTGCTAAAACTTGGGAAATTATGTTAGTTTTTGGTATAATCGCTCCAAGACGCGTGTAAATGTTATAATCGGAGCTTGGAATGTTAATGGTATCTTTCATGCTTTGTTAATATAGTTGGGACATGTTTGAATGGGAATTTTAGTTAAGAAACTTGTTTTGTTTGATCTTGTGAGAATGGGGAGTATTTGGGAGAGATTTGGGAGAGATTTGGGGAGTTTTTGGGAGAGATTGCAACTCACATATTGTTTGATGTTTATAATCATGCTTGAGTCTCTTGGGAATGTTTTGAAATGATTTAATAGTGATTTGAAAATGTTTTAGAAGTCTCCATGAGATTTGGTTTGGCTTGTGATGATTTAAACTTGCAAACTAGAGTGTTTTTAGCAGCAAATTGTTTTAGCAGCAGCAAAACATATTCTGCTGGAAGTTGGACTGAGCAAACTCTGGTTGGATTGAGCAAACTCTGGGCAGAGTATATTTTCAGAAAGTTGGACTGAGCAAACTCTGGTTGGGTTGAGCAAACTTTGGGCAGAGTATGTTTTGCAGAAAGTTGGATTAAGCAAACCATATTCTGCAGAAAGTTTGATTGATCCAACTCTTGGCAGCAAGTTTTTGTATTGGAGTATAATTAAAACCCAAATAAAAATGAACATAACTTGGTCCAGAAAGTTCGTATTCATGCGCCGTTTTCAACGTTGGATTCCTTATTTGAAAAGCTACATTTTCAGATGGAAACTCGACTAAAATCTTAAATGACCTATTTGCCCTTGGGCTTGATTTGCCTAACATTATGGTGTAAAATGTGCTTGTTTTCCTTCCTTTTTATACGTAACTTGGTGTTTGAAGGCCTTGGTGGCATGTCACGTGTCCTAGGTTCATATGAGTGGATCCGGGGTGTGACAAGATCATAGGAGGCCAATCATAAATCAAATGGTGATGATCCAACAAAGAGCCCAATCATAACAGTTGAATGGTGATGATATGTTTTGAACAATTAAATGGTGATGATCTGTTTTGAAAAATTAAATCAGATCCAGATCTGGTTTGGTTGTGGTAATGGTGTTGGTGGTGGTGGCGATGGTGTTGGTGGCAGTGGCGATCTAGGTCTGTTTTGGTGGTGGTAGCGGTAGTGTTCGTTGCCATAGAGATCGCCGATGGTGGTCCCCAGAGGTCACTGGAAGTGGTGGATGGAGGTTAGGTAGAGGTGGTCGTAATGGTGGCCATGGGAGGATGAGAGAAAGGTCAATATATTTTTTTTTCTAGGAAAAATGAAGTGGGTTGGTTTGGTAAAATGAAAATAGTGAAATGGACTTGAAGAGTGAAATGTTGATATTGTGGACTAGAGCTAAAAAATAGGCTTGAGGTTTTGTCATTGTGGAGATTATTATTACTGGACTGTCCTTTAAACCAAAGTTACCCAACCATAGAAACCTTAGCCCAAGCCTCCTGCTTGGTTTTTTACCAAAAAAAGTTTTAATTATGTCATATAACTAATATTCTTCTAAAACAGAGGATTTAACACTAAATTTGTAAAAATAATAAGAATAAGTATAAATTAGCATGTGCAATACACGTTACCTATAAAGATCCTTCCGGAAAAGAAAATGAAAATTGGAGGTGTTTTATATATAATAATTAGTTGAGTAATGTTTGGCACACACTTACATACTCAAAAAAATATTCACATTTTGAGATAGACTAATAAAATTTGTTTAACTTTTTTTATTAGTCCACCTCAAAGTGCGATTGTTTTTTAATTGTGTGAGAGTGTACTACCCCTAGTACTATTCTAACTAGTTACACTCCAATTTACTCCTACTTTTTATGCGGGCCTACCCCACTTCTTGTTGTATTGAGTTATCCCTCTGGCACACCACCATCTTGTTGTTGATGATCCACTTTAACGATCAGGTCATATCAAGTGGGGACCCACTTTCTCAACCTTCCTTCCAAAAAAACGATATCAACGATGGACCTTACCAAAAGTGACCTGTAGGTAGGCCCATACACGTTGGAGGTTCAGTGACACGTGTTGCAATCAGGTATTCACGTCATGAGTGTGAGTGAAGAGATACAAAAGACAACCAACCACCCAACAAACCTACTACTAAGATTTACGCGCGAGTCCTTCGAGGAGAACAGTTTGTTTGTTTGTTTCTGTGAAAAGCGCGCCCATGTATACTAGTCTGTCCATATTAAAAATATATATATATATATATATATAAATGTTGTCATCGTCGTTGTTGAAGTTGCTGCTGTTCCACTTTCTTTCTCCTCTCTAGATTCCCCAAAAGGGCCAAATCAAACCAAACCAAACCAACAAACGAGATCGATATTTACTAGTAATTAATAATAAAGATCATGATGATGATGATGATGAAGAAGAAGAAAAGAGATAACAGTGTCTTCGTCGGAGTACATATCCTCCGCGGCGTTCTCTTCCTCCGCCGTCGCCGTCTCCGTCTCCGTCTCCACCTCCTCCTCCCTCTCCTCTCCGCCGTCGCCGGAAGCCTTCTCTTCCTCTTTTCGATTCTCTCCACCTTTCCCTCTCCTCTGCCTCCGATCACCAACAACCATCAAAGGAGGAGCTCCGTGCGTTTTTAATCATCTTGTATAATTTCCTGTGTATATATATATATATATATACATAACCCTTCTTATGAGTGAGGAGGACTCCTGTATATATATATATATATATATATAAGAAGGGTTCTGGAAAAGAGGACTCCCTCATATGCAGTGTTCTGTATATATATATATATATGTCTCAGTACAGATTATTATTAGATTCTAATTTGTGTGTTGGACTCACTCTTCTTGTTTGCTATATATGCAGTTCAATATTGGAGTGGAGGTTCGATCGAATGTGGAAATAGACAAAGTCTTTCGAATCCCGGTCAGGGTTTTAATTTGTTTGAAATTTGTGTTGCTAATACAATTTGGTTTGGTTCATTTAGATCTTGTATTGGTGGTTTATTTTGTATCCTTCTTTTCAGTGTTTTGAATTGGGTTTTTTTTTGTTTTTAAATTTATGTTTAGACAAGTGGAGGGAGTATAAGCGGTGATCTATGGAGTTCGAGGCAATCAAAACTCTATTTCGGATGCTGTAATGCCAGCGATGAGTTTCAGAGTGAGTCCCCCTCTCTCCCTCTATTTGAAATTAAGAAGTGAAAATTGCGGGGCCGGGAATGAATTTGAGCTCTTTTCTGATTAACCCATCTTGAACTTCTCTTTTTGAATTGATGGCAAAACTTTTTCGAAGCTTAATTTTGGATTGCTATGGCGTTATCATATATGGATGATTTGACTGCTGCAAATAGATTTTTTTTTCCCTCATGTATTGGGTTGTATATCAATTCATTTTCCCCAATCTGCCAGGCTTCTGATTCTTACAACTTTTCATATTTTGATTTGAATTGTACTGTGGTTTTATATATATATATATATATATATTGTAGATGCTGAATTTATCACACAACCGAATCGATATCTGATGATTGCAACCAGTGGAGGTTTAAATCAGCAGAGAACAGGGGTAACTCTCTTCTTCTGCCATACACACTTTAATTTGCAAATGTGGTGTGGAAATATCAAAATCTCTCGCACATGAGGTTGATGGATGTAGTTGTCTTACATAATTAGGAATTTAATTGGTGATAGGCACGGCTATGTTTTTATAGAAGTTACATAATCCTCATTAGTGTTTCTTCTTCGTTACTTGAAACGAACATAAAGGAAACTCATCAAGTAGTAGTCATTTATGAACTCATGGTGTTGTGCTGAAGTTTGACATGTTGTAATGTCAACTCACCCGCTCACATTACAGAACAAATTGTGTAGGGGCTCTGGAATCAGTAGCATGTCCCTCTTCGGACAATGCCTTTGTTGGTAACTGTATTATTATTATTATTTATTTAAAAGTTATGAGAAAGAGAGTTTCTGTTCTTTTATTTTATTCACATTGTTGGAATTGCTGGGATTACTGTTAAGGCCAGAAAATAAGGCTGATACTTGTTCCGCCAAAATGGGAATGGGCTAGAGTAGATAGTACAGTTTAGTGATTATTTTAGGTGGTTTAGGACGCAAATTATATTAGCACTTTGTAATATTCTTTTCCTGGAGGGCAAAATGATGCGAAGTTATATACTAAGCCTTTTTAGTTCTGAATTTCTTCAACGAATAGCTCATTGAAAAGGTTGAAGTGGCTTATTTGATTATTGCGGCAGTGACTCGTTCCTTAATGTGCATGCAATTGTCAGAAAATGGGTGGCTGCTGAATAATTGTACTGTCTTATAAATGTGCAAAATCTCAAAAACTTCACACAATGAGTTACACTGTAAATGTTGAGCAAACTGTACCTATCATGGACGCAGATAACAGATGCTGTTGTTGCAGCCCGCATATTAAATGCCACCCTTGTCATTCCAAAGCTGGACCAAAAATCTTTTTGGAAGGACACAAGGTTGTTCTTTTTGTAGTTCATTTCCCAATCTATTATCGAATTTCTTTACCTAATATGTATGTATGATTGGTCACTTGGCATTTATATCTAGTATTATATTTTTTGCAGCAACTTCTCCGAAATCTTTAACGTTGATTGGTTTATATCTTACCTCTCAAAAGATGTTGAAATCATTAAACAGCTTCCAACCAAAGGAGGGAAAGTTCTCACTCCCTATACTATGCGTGTTCCCAGAAAGTGCAGTGCGAGAGGATACCAAAATCGTGTCTTACCTGTTCTTAACAAAAAGCATGTAAGTTTTTAGCTCCTTACAAAGAGTTGCATACTTTATCTTTCATCAAGAATATATCAGTGTATAAACTTCTTATGCTTGAAAGACTCTTCCTGTTTTGGGCTTTACTTATAAGTTCAATTGATACTTTAAGCCATCATCCTTTTTTCTCTTTTTTTTCTTTTTTCTTTTTTTTTTTTTTTTTTTGTTTTGTTTTGTGTGTGTGCAGGCTGTTCAGCTCACTAAGTTTGATTACAGGCTTTCAAATCGGTTGGACACAGATTTACAGAAGCTGAGATGTAGAGTTAACTACCATGCTCTGAAATTCACCGATCCTATTCATGAAATGGGTGAAAATTTGGTTGAAAGGATGAGGATGAAAAGCAAGCATTTTATTGCCCTACACTTGAGGTAAAGTGCTATTAATCCTCAACCTTGCTGTTGGTAACATCACTACACATGTTTGTTTGTTGCTCTTTATACTTTATGGCTGAAGTCAGTCCCTGTACTTTCATATTTGAGGTCAGACATAATTGAAAGACCGAAACACACAGAATATATACATGCATGCTTGAACCTCTGTCCCACAGATGCATTTTAAGAGGCTTTGACCAATATTGTATACATGCCTATCACTAGTTGTATCTCAATGAAGTTGAGGAAATTTCACTTGTCAGTTGTCATTTACCTATGGAAAAGATTCTTGATGCAAATAAATGTTTCATGTTATAGGTTTGAACCTGATATGCTTGCATTCTCTGGATGCTATTATGGTGGAGGTGAAAAGGAAAGGAATGAACTAGGTGCAATACGAAAGAGGTGGAAAACTTTACATGTAAGGCTTCTTGTATACTATATGACATCATTGTTGTGTTTGGAACAGCATTCTTTAATGTATTCTCACCAATTGTAATCACATTATAGTGTGTTTGGAATGACATTTTTCTGAATGCATTCCCACCAAATGTAGTTGTACTATCATCCTTTCTGAAAGGTGCATTCTAATACAATATTACCAACAGAGCGGCAGGTAAGGAAGTTGGAGTTGCACCAACAAAATAAACACAATTCTCGTAGCAATTGAAAGAAACTGTAATATTGTTAGTTCCGAGATCATTTGGCATAAGGCTTACAACTTTTTATATCATAGAATCCTAATCAAATTAGAAATTAAGTAAAAAAAAATATGGAAATTATCAAAAAGAAGGGAGAAACTTGAGTTAGGCTAATCTGGGAACTAGGAAATCAAAGAAAACTAATGCTGCAAACGGCACCCAAAATAGAGTGTTATATATATATATATATATATATGCAAAGTTATTGACTAAACAAAAAGATACGCAAACGGCAAAATTCCCTTTTGAGCCGGAAAGCGACGTTCATCACCAAGTAGGCAGTGCGTGTTGTTTGTTTCCATGTTTCCCATCATTTATGGGTCTTGCCATGCGATTATGACCACACACTGACTTTTACCGGATTTGGTCAAAGTGGCCCCAAAAGCCCTCTTCCTCCTGTTCTACGTCATTTGCATTTTGGGCAAGCAAGTCCTACCTTAGGATCCAGATTGAAAACCAATCATGCTCTCTCTCTCTCTCTCTCTCTCTCTCTCTCTCTCTCTCTCTCTCTCTCAACCTGATACAGTGATTGTTGTGGAATGTTATGCAGATGAGGAATCCTGAAAAGGAACGAAGGCATGGAAAATGCCCATTAACTCCAGAGGAAGTAGGTCTTATGCTGAGAGCATTGGGCTTTGGCAGTGATGTTCACATTTATGTGGCATCTGGTGAAATATATGGTGGTGACGAGACATTGGCACCCCTCAAAGCACTCTTTCCGAATTTCCACTCAAAAGATAATATTGCCAGCAAGGAAGAGCTGGCACCATTTTCATCTTTTTCTTCTCGCATGGCTGCACTAGACTTCATTGTTTGTGATGACAGTGATGTTTTTGTTACCAACAACAATGGTAACATGGCAAGAATATTGGCTGGAAGAAGGTATGCTATTACTTGTGCGGCCTTGTGTTTTGAAGCTGCAGCAAGATTGTGTTTTTACTTGAAAAACCTTAGAAAATTTACTTTTCCAAAATGTTTTATTCAATTGCAGGAGATACTTTGGGCATAAACCAACAATTCGTCCAAATGCTAAAAAACTTTATCGGTTGTTCATGGACCGAGATAACATGACATGGGAAGAATTTGCTTCAAGAGTTCGAACTCATCAGATTGGCCTCACGGGAGAGCCAAATGAAGTGAAACCTGGAAGGGGTGAGTTTCACGAAAACCCATCATCGTGCATATGTGAAAACTCTGAGGCCAAGTCTAGAGGAGATGTAGTTTCTCAAGATCAGGCCACTCTCAGTCAAAGAAATGTAACTGATGAACAGGTTAATGAGGATGACCAGGATTGGTCTGATACAGAATATCTGGAGAATGAAAATGGGCTTCGAGGGAAAGGATTGCCTAATAGGACGGATTTAGATTCTGGTCTTCTCCTTAAACCTGAGCAACCAGAATTGGAAGAAATATTCTCAGACTAAACGAAGAACTGCGTTTTCAGTTCAGCACAGCCATATGCTGCATAACTCATTTTTGATCTAATTCTTTGGGTTCTGTCGTTACCATTGAAAGCAATGCAACAGCCGCGGAAAACACTTTGTATATATATAGTGGCATAGCCAGCTGAGCGCTTCTGGTTCAGTTTCAAGGCAAGAAGATGAGCTGCCAATTATGTACTTTAAGAGGCAGTAGGACTTATATAAAAAGGATGGAGATGAGAGCTCTTTCACTTTCTCTCTAACAGTTGATGTTAATTTGTGGCAGGGATGGATATGACGCGACTCACGAGGGCTTGGAATAGGCTTGTAGATATTGCTTTTGTCTTCTATTTTCTTTTTTCTCTTTTGAATTATTTTCTTTGAGAGAGATTTATGATATAGTGTTTACTTGGTCTAGAATAACAGTTAATTCTTGCAAAAAAAAAAAAAAAAAATGGTCAAGAATATCAGTGCTTACTTGGTCTAGAAAAACAGATAATTCTTGGAAAATTGTCAAGGGTGGGAAGGGAATATAAAGTGTGTCCTTAAACATATTTATCTTATGTTAAAATGAAATGGTGTACAATGATGATACAATGTTATTCGGATTTATGATTAATTTTGACAGAAATTTAGTAATGCTTTAACATTTGTGGCGAGTTCTTATTGTTCAGGGAAAAAGCAGCGGAAATGGATGGTTGTTTTAAAAGCACTTGTCTCATGGTTTATCCATCCATTTTGGCTTTTTTTTATCATTTATGGTTCAAAAGGTTTTACTTAATCTATGTGAAACCGTTTAGGTTTTTTCATCAAAACCAAATGATCAAACACACTTCAGACCTTGTAAGTAGATTTGTTTTTTACTTTCCTCCGATTGTTCAAAGGTTGATTCTAAACTCTCATGCGCTTGTGACTCAAATAAAATCTCAACTCAAAAGTTAAGGTTATGAGTAATGTTATACGCTATCCCAAATAGTTCATAAACACAAATGACAAGTACGCCTACTTGATTTTGGTTGGTAGATATTGAAGTGGTCATACCATTTATCGAAGGTGATTCTACTGCCACATGTATTTAGGAATTGTTTGATAACCAAAAATTGAAAAGAATAACATTACTCAAACGTTCTGAATATTTGAACTTAACAAACAAAGACATGGAGTGTCAACTTAGTGAAAAGGATACTAACCAAAAAGTCAAAAGTATATCTACTCTGAAAAGATAGTATTCCCTTCGTGCCAAATAAGTGTTTACATTGATTTTGCACATTGTTTAAGAAAGTTATATTATATTAATTTTTGTGATTCATTAAAGAGTCACTTTCCAATTTTACTCTTGGATGTGATCGATTTTTGACTTTTTTGCTTATTTTGAGACCACACATAAATGTTATTTTGCCTTTATTATAAAGGTAGTTTTGGAAAGCATAAAAATCCAATTTAGGAAAAATGGACACTTATTTTGGGATATTAAAAAAGGAAATATGGACACTTATTTTGGGATAGAGGAAGCATCAGACTCGACTATTCTAAGTGAACTGCATTTTTTTATTTGCTCAATCTCATTTTTGTTCACCCTTGTTCGTCGAATAATTTTGTCACTAAAAGCAAAAGAATTGTCACAAAAAGTGTTTTGGAGACTAAAAAATGACACAATTATGGAACTACAGAGACAAAAATGACACTTTCTAAACTACAAGAACCAATTGACACAAAGGGCAAACTAAAATGGGGCAATTAGGACTTAATCCAATTTAAGGAAAGTATAGTGGTTTTGATATAACTAGCAAAAATATTTGAGATTAGGTCCACTCCTTTGTATTTTTACAAATCTATCCCTAATATTGGTCTACACCAAGTGTTTTACCCTCTGCACCTCCGGCGACCTCGCCTGACCTCCGGCGACCACCACCATCACCTCGTCTCACCTTCAATGACCTTGTCTGACCTCCGACGACCTCGCTTAAGCTCTGACGATCACCATCACAACCTTCCTTGCCTCCACCGACCACCACCACCACTAGTAGAGATCACCACCACAACCTCACCTTACTTCCGACGACCACCATGACCTCACCTGATCGACCTCCTTCACAACCAAACCATCAGATCAACATACAATGATCAGAAACATGTTTTCTCATACCACCGAAAAGTTGTGAAATTTATCATAAAAAAATTGTGAAATTTCTCAAAAAAATCCACAACCTTAACACGATTTTTCCAGTAGAATTTTTTTTTTGAAAACTCAAATCAACCTAATAGAGCATTCACAACCTGGAAACAAACCAAATTAAAGCTACATTGATCCCAAATAAAAAAAAAAGTTGTGAAATTTTTTTTTCATACAATGATCACAAAACAAATTTCTCAAACCACCGAAAAGTTGTGAAATTTCACAAAGTTCGTGAAAATTCACAGAAAAGTGAAAATGCTTGCTGTGCACTGGCTTGTGGTGATGTGGTCCTGAATCTGCTCGTGGTGGTCCCGGTGGTGGTAGATCTGGTCGCAGTGGTGGTGGATCTGAAATTGGTGGTGGTCGGAGGAGACATATCTCCAAGTTTTATCCAACACTTCAATCTCTCTCTCCATTGCCTCTACTACTTGTTTCTCAACTGTAACTCTTTTCTAATCAGCCTCATTCTCAACATCACCTCCATTAACCAAATCATCCTCTAATTCGACCATCATCAGGCCGGGTTATGGTGGCGACGACGGTGATGGTGCTCAGTGCTGAGAGAGAGAGAGAGAGAGAGAGAGAGAGAGAGAGAGAGAGAGAGAGAGAGAGAGAGAGAGGTGGTCGACGTGGTGGTGGCGATGGAGGTGATGGTGGTTGGCAGTGATGGTGGTTGGTGGTCCACAGAGATAGAGAGAGAGAAAGAGAGGTGGTTGGTGGTCCACTGAGAGAGAGAGAGAGAGAGAGAGAGAGGGGGGATGAAAATGAAAAATGCAAATGAGGGTAAAGTATATCCAAAAAATATGTGGTCAACTGGTCAAAAGAGCTAATTCTAATACTCTTACTGAATAATGTCCTTATTACTAAAAAAGCTTCTCTTGTGTCTCATAACCAAATAATTCTCCTAACGTGTGATTTAATACCAAATTTCTAAACTAAAATTGTGTAAAATGTAATTAAGCCAATTACTTTTTTTTCAATTTAAAAAAAAAAAGAAAAAAAAAACGAAAAAAAAAAAGAGTGCTCCTGCATATGTCACATGTAGGGATGGCAACGGGGCGGGTATGGGACGGGGCCCCCATACCCCGCCCCCGCCCCGCTTCAGTAAACCCTCCCCCGCCCCGCATAGTGCTCTCCCCGCCCCCGCCCCCGCCCCCGCCCCCGCCCCGCCCCGCCCCGATTATGTTTTTTTTTTTTTTTGGTACACAAATTAAAAAATCAATTTTTTTAATGCATTTTTTTCTCTAATAGTGCAGTTTTTTTTTAACTTACCCAATTAGTTCCCTAATAGTGCAGTTTTTTTTTTTAAATGGTAATACACATAACTATTGAGGGGTAAAAATATAAATACAAGTATATTCGGGGCGGGGGCGGGTTTTTTGACCCGACCCCGACCCGGGTTTTGAAAATCTCCCCCATACCTTATTAAGCCCCCCATACCCTACCTATTAGGGGCGGGGCGGGGAACCCGGAAAACCCACCCCATTGCCATCCCTAGTCACATGGGGGTGATGCCCATAACTAACCGTAATGTGTAGTTTGACAGATGTCAATAGCATGGGATTATGGAGTGAGAATGGATAAACCTGTAATTTAGTGGAGGTAGAAGCCGAACGGATCTGCCCGGAAGTCCCAAGTGGACTAGTGGTGGGGGCGTAAATTAATGTAATCCATTTCCCAAGCAGAGACGTGGCAGCATTGCGATCTGTTGTTCTTCCATTCCATTCCATTCCATTCCCACTCTTCTCTCCCCTCTTTCCCTTTCTCTTTCTCTTTCTAGAGAAGATAGAAGACAGAAGAGAGAATGGCGTCGAGGCTTCAAACTCAGTTGGCTACTCCTGCCAAGCTCAATCATCGTCGTCGGACTACCACTTGTTCCCGCCACGGTGAATCTGTATCCTGGCGGCGCTCATTAGCACCTGACGGTCTGTTTTCTTTAGCCTCTTCGTCTTCTTCTTCCCCAGGTACTCAATAACTTTCATCTCTTTTTTTTTTTTTTTTTTTTTAAATGAGAAATCACAACTGTTCTTCTGGTTATAGGTCCTTTAAAAAAAAAAAAAAAAAAAAAAAAAAAGTATGTTTAGGACCACATCTTAATCCAATTCTGATGCACAAACATTATACTAACATAAATATGTATGTGCCCGTACATAGGAATAGATTAGAATGAACCTAACATGATCTGAATTAGAAATATTTTCGTTTATAGTTAACAACAAAGTTGATTTATGGCGCCATTAATGCGTTAATTTGTGGGGAGGGGGGGCTTTACATTTTTATCAGGCAGATGTTGTGTGCGACCAGTAGTGAAATGTGCTGCTCAGACTGCACCGGGTGTAACAAATCTAGCTCCGGGGACCCCTGTGAGGCCAACCAGCATACTAGTGGTCGGTGCCACCGGGACATTGGGTCGGCAGATTGTGAGGCGAGCACTGGACGAGGGCTACGACGTGAAGTGCCTAGTCAGGCCCAGACCAGCTCCTGCTGACTTCCTTCGTGATTGGGGCGCAATTGTGGTCAATGTAAGCTCTACCCTCTACCTTCATCTAATCTATGCTACACTTCATTTCCCTATAAGTAATTATTTGTATCAATCTTCCTTCATGATTGGGGCGCAATTGTCATCAATGTAAGTTCTACCCTCTACCTTCATCTAATCTATGCTACATTTCATTTCGCTATAAGTAATTATGCGTATCAATCTATCGTTGTTGTTTACGATTTTACAAGGTAGCCCAATATTCTTACTTACAACTCATTCTTACAACCACCATCTCTATCTCTCTCCTAAGTAGCACTATGGGGTCCGGTTAAATTTCAATGGGCCCCAGTGCCACGTAGGAGAGAGATAGAGATAGTTGTAAGAATGAGTTGTACCCCCTATCATTACTCGCTTCCAACTTTGCACTCTTCTTCAGATGTCTGCATGTATGTGACTCTATCATCGTATGTTTAATTTTTAAATAAACTTGGAACACTTGAGTCAGTTTTGCAAATACTTAAATCCAAGTTGCATTATTCGGTCCTAGTTCCTGGTGAATCATTGCTTGTTATCATATCATTGAACTTTATAGTATTTGAAGAATGGTTAATTCTCATCAGGCTAAGACCATTCAAAGGTTGGGTCCACAATTTGATTATCTTAGTCTACTTTTGTATTGATGTCGTTGCCAATCATATAATTTAGTTTGTTTGTCCTTTTATTTTCAGTCCATGCTTGCGACATAAATTTGTACACAGATGATTTAAAATGGCATTTCCTGCTTCTATGAGTTTATCCGTATATTCCCTCACTTAATGCATACTCTGTGTGGGTTGTCTAGTGCTATATGTATTCCTATTATTCAAAAGTGCATTAAAATTGTTAATATTGAATGTGAAATGTTTCGGAGCAGGCAGATCTAAGCAAGCCAGAGACCATACCAGCAACATTGGTTGGTGTACATACAGTGATTGATTGTGCTACAGGGCGTCCAGAAGAGCCCATTAAAACTGTAAGAATCCTTTCATGTATAACTTGCCATTTTTCTAAATTATAAACAGCCTTATAATTAGCATAATCATAGAGCTTATGAAAATGAAATCCTTACATAATACTTTCCTTGTTACATCTGTTAATGTCCTTTAGTACTTCAGTGGAACATGGTCATTTTGCATTTTTCTTTTTTATTACGTAATGTCGGCTGTTCTTAATTCAGTTGTTCAATTTAGGTAGACTGGGAAGGAAAAGTTGCACTTATACAATGTGCAAAAGCAATGGGAATACAAAAGTTTGTATTCTATTCCATCCACAACTGTGACAAGCATCCTGAAGTTCCGCTGATGGAGATCAAGTATTGCACGGAGAAGTTTCTCAAGGACTCGGGCATAAACCACATCATAATTCGGTTATGTGGTTTCATGCAGGTACATGCCATCCCAAAGTGAAGTTATTGGGTACATACATGTCTTTTTTTATCAGTGCCCACCAAAAGTAGGAAAAAATGATAGTTGATTAGTAGTTCATCTGCTAGCTCAGTCATTCAGATTAGGTCATTTTGTTGTCCGATTATTCAGCCCCACAACTGTTTCAAAAAATGCGCGCGTGCACAGAGAGAGAGAGAGAGAGAGAGAGAGAGAGAGAGAGAGATTTCCTGTTTCAGGTTTCTTGTTGGAAATCAAATTTTGAGATTTCCTGTTTCAGGTTTCTTGTTGGAAATCAAATTTTCTTTCATGATATTCTTTGGATGTTAAATGTGAAATCTTGTTGCCAAAATATTTCACAGGGACTGATTGGGCAGTATGCAGTGCCTATATTGGAAGAGAAATCTGTCTGGGGAACAGATGCCCCCACCCGAATAGCTTACATGGATACCCAAGTAAGCATTACTTAAGTTAATCCATGATAAATATCTTTTAATGGCAAATCATGTCTAAACACTAGTGTTTTCAGGATATAGCTCGATTGACTTTTATAGCTTTGCGAAATGAGAATATTAACGGGAAGCTTCTCACATTTGCCGGGCCTCGTGCATGGACATCCCAAGAGGTAACAAAAATAACATGGTGTAGCCTTGCTCACTTGATTCTCCATTTATTAAATCAGATGTCCTAATGTTAGGATTTACTCTGTGATGGTCTTTCAACCCTTTAAAGCTTTAATGAGCTTTATTAAATAACTACTTTATCAATTTCTGTGAGGGTGTAATTGTCAACCAGTTGTTCTTAGTGGGAAATAGGGAAATGAGAGAGAGAGAGAGAGAGAGAGAGAGAGAGAGAGAGAGAGAGAGAGAGAGAGAGAGAGAGTAGAGAGAGACTAATAAATTATAATGCTGTGTAATGCTGTTAATAAAAGTCGACACTTTTATAAACGAGTAAAGTTGACACGAGTTTTTTTTTCTTCGTTCAAATGTCATGAGTGGCTTCTTTTGTTTTAGGTGATTACATTGTGCGAAAGGCTTGCCGGACAAGATGCCAACGTAACCACGGTCCCTGTCTCAGTTTTGAGATTAACTCGTCAATTGACTCGGTTTTTTGAGTGGACAAATGATGTCGCTGATAGACTGGCATTTTCAGAGGTAATGTTATTTTTACCTTTTCCCATCTATAGAGTTGGTAGCAAACTCTCGTAAACCTCTAATAAATCACTCTTCAGCCTGCTTTAACACACTGCATCATAACTGAAGCTATCGTGTGTCATTTTGTTGGTTCTATTCCTGTCCTCACTGTCATTGTTTTAAATCATTGACTTCCTCTGTTTCAGACCAATTTCACTAGACAGCTCTCCTACTTTTTGGGTTCTACATTTTTTCCCTTTTCTTGGGGGACTATTTCAAGCTAATAGAGCTAATCAGCTAATGTCATGTTTGGGGGCATCTTTAGGTTCTTACAAGTGATACGGTTTTCTCAATTCCAATGGCTGAGACATATGGTCTTCTCGGCGTGGATTCAAAAGATATTGTTGGCTTAGAGAAGTATTTGCAGGATTACTTCACAAACATTCTGAAGAAACTGAAAGATCTCAAAGCACAATCAAAGCAAACAGACATTTACTTCTAGAAGAGTACTACTTTGTGTTTATACAAAAAAAGCTTTGTGTGTATTTACAAGATTGCTACGGAAGCATGGGCATGCTATTTGTTCAGAATTTTTCAAATATATTTTTCCTCATTTGTATCACTTCTTTACTTCAAGGAATATAGCAAAATACAATGAAGAGAGGTTGTCACGTTTTCTTTCTTTCTTGTGTATACCAGCCGGTGGTCTGCACTATATTGCACGGTGATGAGATTGACTAGATAAGTTGCAAAACAAAAAAGAAAAAAAAAAATATGTATATACTAGGCTAGGAAGCACGGGTGCGGCGGTCCGACACCTAGTGCTGGTGCGACTGCCTTTCCGAAGAGTCCGTGCTTCCTCGATACTAGGTTGTTTAGTTTTTCTTTTTCTTTTTCTTTTTTTTTTTTTTTTTTTTTTGGGGGGGGGGGGGGGGGGGAGGATGTAGGTCGATAGTTAAAAAAAAAAAAACACTAGGCCTAGCTCTTAGCACCCGTTTCAATTTTTTTTTGTTTTTTTTGAATGATTGTAGAACCAGACCCCAACCTTTTATTAATTTTGATATTTATTGCTTTCCAACCTTGGAAATGTGAAGCAATTTTCTTTGTTAATTCAGGATTTTTATTAGGGCTAACCCAGGAGAAATTAGTCAGGCTCACTGAATAACTTCTCCTAACCCAGTTATTTCAATAGCTAATAATTTCCAAGTTCTGTTATCAAAAAATAAATAAATAAATTCCAAGTTCTAAAAAATAAAAAATGTTCACCATTGACTGTCCGCTTGTGAAAGCAAAATTGAAGGTTGGGCTGTTAACAGGATGGATTGCAGATCCACAGAAGTGGGCTTGCTGTGTCTTAAACCCTCCTCCAAATGTAGGCAAAACTATAAAAGCTTTAACAGGCAAAGCCTACCCTAGCTTGTTACTTGTGTGACAGTGTCAATGCATTTATTGACTTATTAGCCAAGTTTGGTGCAAGATTAAACATATACTTCAAGTGTAGGTTCAAATTCAATTGGTTGATTGAATTATCAGAGGTCTATCCCTTTTCTGAGGTCCACATCTTCCTTTCGAAGGGGTCAGCGCCAGAGTGGAAAAAAAAAAGTAATATTTGGGGCACAAGTAAGGTTCATAAACACTTATAAACACGCTCTATTTCTCTCCTCGGTGGTATTGTGGGGTCCAGATAATTTTAGTGGATCTCACAGTGCCACCAAAGAGAGAGATAGAGTGTGTTTGTAAGTGTTTGTGAAACTTATTTGTGACTTAGCATTATTGAAAAAAAAAATGGAAGGAAAAAGCTTCTCTACACTCAGTGAGGCAAAAGGGACGCAAAGAACTATCACTGAATGTGATAGAAATACACTTTCAATTTGTGTTTGTGTGTGTGTGTGTATTGGTATAGATTGAAAAGAATGAGGTTTGTGTTTAGCCCATCTAATTAGGGGTGGCCGTGGGTTGGGTGAGTCAGGTTTTACCTCCATCCGACCATCCATCCAAATCCTATCGGGTTGCAAGTTTATAATTCATCAAGTTGAGTAGAATCAACCCGTCAAGTTGAGTAGAATCAACCCGTAAGTTTCGGGTTGGTTCGAGTTGGTTTCGGGTGAAAAACAGACATAATGAACATATGCAATCAACAACTAGATTTAGGTGTGAAAATCATTATATATATACACAGAGAGATAGAGAGAGATCTATATACACACACACACACAGATCTATATATATACACACAGATCTATATATGTATATACACACAAATCTATATATATGTACACACACATATCTATATATGTATATATACACACATATATTGAGAGATAGAGAGGGGTTGTTGTAACTGTAAGGAAGTGAGGGAATTTTTTATTTTTTTTTAAGAGAATGACTCATTCTGAATGAGCGAGTGAGAAAATGATTCAATACATATATTGTGTTTTCTTAGTTTTCAATATGTGGTCGGGTCGGGTGATGTCGGGTTTGGATTCTAAAAATCGACATCCAAACTATAAGCAATCGTGTGTGGCTTGAAAAAACCATAACTCATTCGACCATCCGCCAAAACCACTCAAAACCTTTCGAATCGGTTGGGTTGGTCGGGTCTCGGTTGGGATGGCCAGCCCTACATCTAATGATAGAATTAGAGACCAACACGAAAGTGGGCAAGTTGGTAGTAGCTTTGAGGACATTGCAGTGTATACGTACATCTATAGATTGGGTTAAAACTTAAAAAAGATGGGAGTGATAATTAATAAGTCGGCCAACTCAAAGGACCAAGTGGCCAATGTATATGAGCATTGGGTTGGGCCCATTGTTGATTGCCTCATTAATTCTTCATATATTTACATCATACTTTTTTTTTAGGGGATTTTTGCATCATACTTTTTTTTTTGCTGAAGATGTTTACATCATACTTGTTGTCACTTGTTTCTTTCAAGTTGAAAAAGTAAAACAAATAGGACAGTAACGTAAAAAGAAAAAGCAACTCAGGAAGTTAAGAGTGACTTGAATGATTGGCAATTTGAAAATATGACCATGATCTAATAAGGACATAGGTATGAGGTAGGGATGGCCATTGGCCTGCCTATATATATATATATATATATACGTACAAACATATAATATATAATATATATATATATATGTTATGTATATATTTATATGTAGGGTGTGGTTAAATGCATTATTATTATTATTATTTTTTATTTTGTTGAATACACCACTTTTACTCATAAATTTTTTATCTTGTAACACTACTGGGCTGTGTATTTAACAGAAAATGTGATGTTAATACAACTTTTGATGGGATAGCTTACTGCCCATCTATCTATGATCTACCTGAAAATATTTGCCTTTATAAATTGATTAAAGTCAAATTCAAGAAATAGCAGTTGGCTTTTTTACTTATTTTTTTTACTGGTACTCATATCATAAGTACTAAATATCAAATAAAAAATATGGGAAAGAAAACAAAAGGATACTAATTAGTGATATGTGACATGGTCTAGGACCAATTATTTTAAAGTCAATAGATTCATCACCTGATACAATAATCTATAACATGTAATTCAGACTTAATTATGTGTCTGTGAGTGATGAGGTAATAAAACTTAAATATTTAAAAATAATGAGCCAATCACTTTTTGTTATTGTTAGTTTGATTACAACCACTCCAATCTTTGGAAATTCTTTATGATTTTTAGTTGTAATTCATTTGTCAAGAACATAATGTGCATTGCTATTTATTTATTTTTTGCAGCAGCTAATGGGCAAGTATGTTCGACTTTTTAGGGTTTCTAACAAATCTCAGCTTATAATATTTGACCAAAAAAATAGGTAAATTACTTCGAGTACTTCAATATGGATTTACCAGAGACAAATTAAGCCAGGTTCCACAAAACTGTAATCAACCCAATTGCATTTGCATTTAATAATGCTCACTAATCAAGAAAGATTTGTGGGCTATCCTAGTTGGACTTTCAATTAAACAATAAATAAATAAAATAAAATAAAAAAACAAAGAGAACCATTATGGTTTCTTAATTTGTGTTCTAAATTTGGAAGAAATTTTGGATGTAAAGGTTGTAAGGGTGATTTGCTATATCAAACCAATTGCATCCATTTATTTGTCAATTTATCCCCGAATCTCAGTTCACATAAGCAAAAATAGTGTTTATATTAGTGGTGTGATAGATTGTGATGTGGTACATCCATTACAACCAATATTACTCCTAAATTTGAATTTAAAAAAAATGTGAAATTAGAATCATTTACAGAAAGTGATTTCCTATAATTGGAGGAAAACAAACTCATGTCATCATGCCACACACACACACACAGAGCACATTTAGGATCGGAGTCGAAACACCCCCCACCCACACACACACACACACACACAGCACATTTAGGATCGGAGTCGAAAACTTAGAAATTATAGCATTATTGAACAGTGTGATAGTGTCATTTTTTAATCAAAACGACACTTTTTAAGTGTTTACATAAGTAACGGCACTAAACTAATAGCATGGAAAAAGAGATTAAACCAGGTGAGTCATGACTCATGAGTCTCATGACATGAGATTGAGAAGAGTTTGGGTCTCCATTTATTGACTGCAGTGCAATAATTTCCTCTCACCACATATATTGTCCCATATAATTCATCAATCTTAAAGTACTACTACTATTGAAGCAGACGACAAACATTTAAAGTTGTGTCATTTTCATTTTGCTGTCCTATACAATAATCCAGCAGGTTAAATTTTTTCTTTTTTCTTTTTTTCTCTTTTTTTTGTTTTGTTTTTTTTGTTTTGTTATCAATATATATATATATATATAAATATATTTTCATACTTTGAAAAATTAATTGATCAAGTATGACGTGGATTCCATATAATTAATGCCCCCTTGTTGTAATTGTCTTTTTATGACCAATCGCAGACCCAGAAATCTCGAGAACGATTCATGATTGCAGAGTATATATACACTACACAACAATACTACAGACAATAAAAAAGAATTTGTTTTAAACAAGAAGGCCAGATATATGGGTGCTCTCATTAACGCCCAAGGAAAATGAAACATCTCATTGGTCATGGTCCTTGTTCCGATTAACTTTTGGATAGTTTTAATTTTTTTTTTTTTTGGTTTAAACAATCCTCTTAAATATGGCGAAGTCTATGGCTTTGTGGGTGCCTTGAAAACATGAGTAATGCTATGTTTTTAAAAAAAAAATCTTCAAAAGTGTTTCTCAATACGTGTGTCAGTGGACTCAATTGATTTTGGTTGCTTGATGTTAAAGTGATCATTTCATTAATAAAGAAGATCTCAGTGCCACATGTGTTAAAAAATACTTTTTGAATTTTTTTTTTTTTAAAAAAGCATAACATTTACTCGGAAAACATATGGGGCCAAAAATGACTTTTTCATTGGTGCTAAAGTACGCTCTTTGAAAGGTGGGGAAAAAAAAAAAAGACGTCTAGGTTAGAAGTAGTGGATGTGTGTTGCATAAATGAATTAGTTTAAGAGCAATTTTAATGTAAAAAGCTATTTTGTATCTTTTAAATCCATTTTTTAAAAATGCTATAGTATTAAAAATCTACAATTTAATAATTATGCTCCAATGCAAAAAGTTATCTAAAACGTCTTTTTTTGGCACAAAAGCTATTAATTTAGTACATTCGGTAGTATGTTTTGTATACTAACATTGATTATGGGTGAAAAAAGGTTGTTGGGCCCAATTACTAACAAAAATCTGATGTGGCAAAGATTTAATGTCAAATCTGCTCTCATATTTAAGAGGATATTTGACAACGCTATAATTTGAGAGGCCAAATAGCTATGCATTGGCATACAATTTTAAAAGATCTGCCATATTTTAACTTTGACATGCCAAATGAGAGCTGTATTGGAGCTGCTCTAACAATAACAAGTATTTAGTAGAGGACTTTTTGTGTGTATTGGAGTCCGATTCAACCTTAAAATCATTTCAAAATTTTGTTTTTTAAGAGATCAACATGGTATAATAAGAATCAGATTTGAGAAGGAGTGGGATGAACCTAATCCTATTTTGTATATTTTCGAACAGGTTTCTGAAGCAACGATTTTAAACCCTGTGTTAAGGCCTGGCTGGCCTGCACATTGCTATGTTATCTAAGTTTTGGAGAATTTGCAAAAAAAAAAAAAAAAAAAAATTCGTAAGCCATTATTCTTCGATTTGTGCTTTCATGTGGTTGTACAAAGAGGGTAAAGTCAACCGTTTTAGTAATAATCCCATTGAAAAAAAAAAGTCACAATAAGTTAAGAGAGGTCACAATTAAAATTTATTGGAAAAAAACTTTGATATATTATAAGACCCGTGAAGTATATCACACGTTTGTGATTGTCACTTTCCAGAACATCTCAACGCCACATTTGTTTGTAGAAGCAAAACACCTCCACCTGAGTTAATCACATGATTGACCTCCATAAAGTAATTCCCAAACAGGGCCTTGATAGGATACAAGTTTTTGAACAGAATGTTTCGTACCTTGGGTTAATAGAATGAGTAACACTATGCTTTTCAAATCTTAAACTCAAATGATGTGCAGTGGGTTCACTGACAATAATGATGGGGACTAATGAGCACCATCTAATCAAAATCCAATGGCTCCACTACTACATCATTTGAGATAAAAATTTAGAATTAGGATTTGGAAAGCATAGCGTTACTCTATTAGAATAGGTCCAATAGGAGAAGATATTTTTAAATTTCCTTATTAGACACAGTATCCCCACTAAGGATGGCAAAGTTCCGTGGCACCGTGGACCTCTGTCCCGCTCGGCTCCTAATGGAACGGGTTTGGAGGACTTATAATAGGAGTAGGAGTGGATTTTGTATGCAAAAACAAAAACTCTACAGGAGTCGAGGTAGAGTTGGAATCCATAAAATGCTACCATTTAAAACTCGTCTCGTCCCGATTAAATCATTAAGTTACTAAACTACCCTCATACTTACACTTATTTACAACAAATCAAGGCATATATATACATATACATTTTTTTTTCTCTTCAGTGTTAATATTTAATTTCTAAATTGTGATTAATAAATTTAGAATCATTTGTGTGAAAGTGATATTTTGGAAATTAAGCTAAAATATAAGTGGGTTTTGTTATAAAAGAACATTTAATTTTGGAATGATGATTAACAAATGGAGTAGGAGTGTAATAGGAGTACTCGATAGTAAACGGAGTAGGAGTGGAGTAGGAGTTGGCATTTTGCTTAAACGGGACGGGATGTAGTCGGAGTAAGAATTGGTATAGGGGGATTCCGTACCAACTCCGACCCGTTGAGATCCCTAATCCCCCACTTGATAGCATTTGATCCTTTGACAGTTTAAGTTCGAGTCCTTGTGGATGCATAAAATTATCTTAGGAGAGGTCTGCGCTTCGACGTTCGACCATATCTCGGAGGATTAGTCTTGGGCAAAAGAGCTAGGGATACCTTGGAAAAAACAAAGAAGAAGAAGAAGAAGACCACAACAAAATGTACTTTTACACAATGATATATGAGAGCATTTTTGTTCATCCAAAAAATGGTTCATCAATACTCACCCAAGCATCCCATTGGCCAATGCAGTGATATTCAGGATTAAACATCATTTGTTTAATCCTGGGTTCCACTGTATTGGCCAATGGGATGCTTGACTGAGCATTGGTGATCTATTTTTTGGATGTTTAATCATGAGTCCCACTGCATTGACCAATAAGATACATGAGTGAGCATTAGTGAACCATTTTGAGCAAAAGTATTTCCATGATATATATGTCTACTTGTAAAGAAATATATATTTATCCGAGTGCCCCAAATGTGAAGGTAGTCTAATAGTTGATACGTATGCCTGCACAAAAAAAAAAAAAAAAAACCCACTTATTTTGATAAATAAAACTTGCACTTGTGTAGTTGTGTGATATAGACAATGGGCCCAAGCCCAGCCAGAGACATTTAGGACCCATATTGCAGTGCACTTGTATGCATAAGTTAACTATCGTCTCACATCCTCCTCCGACTATTGCACTGCTATAATAATGCATTCAATTTAAAGTAAAGGTAATTACACTGATCAAAATACACTGAGACTCCCCCATGTGGTACGAAAATTAAAATGAATCCCTTGAGGACCTGAGGTGTGGGTTGGAAAGCATTTTTCCCCTTCTGTTAGTTTTTTGTCAGTCGACCGTTAATTATCATTATTAATTTTTTTTTTAATACTTTTTATTATCACCAATTTATCCTTACCAAACTTAATAAAAGTTTTATATAATAAATGTTGCCATATGTATTTGAATTATGTTTAGTGTCTAATTAATGTTGAATTTGTACTTTCATAATGTGTTGTTTTTTCAAATTGGTCATTTATATTTTGTTTTAGGAGCATATAGGTAACTTTGTCTGCACTATTTAATTTTTTGGTTTCCATTTTTGATAGGGGAGATATTGGTTGCCACATCTATTTTATTAGGTACGTTCCATCTCCAATGAAGGAGGTTAGTGTAATTTTACATAACACAAAAGATAAAGGTCCGTGTATTTTGATCTTAGCCGATCAAGGTCGGCGTAATTATCCTTATATATCCTTCAAAGAAAAAGATGTTATAAAAGAAGATCCTCGATCATTTGGGATTCTGAATAAATATATATATATATATATATACACACACATACATAGGAGAAGCATTATGATTAAAAATGCACACAATCTGATCAGTGGGAAATAAAAGAAGATCCTCGATCATTTGGGATTCTGTACAAAGTCTCTCTTTACTTTTGTCTATTCAATATAAAAGTTTGGTAGGACTGCTTGCTTGGATATTCTCATTCATCCCCTTCTGTTTTTGTATGTACATAATGCTTTTGAGCAAATTTGTACATGCATGTTTTAATTTTAAATACACACTACATGTTATATGCATCTCAAATTTGTAATATATATATATATATATAATGTGGGCATGCAGTGGTGTACATCCATTTGTACTAGTGGGACCATGTCTTAAACTATTCCATTATACTAACATTTTTTAATTTGAGATAAAAATTTGCGACTTATAAATATAACATCACCCTTTGAAAGTAAAAACAACCAGGGGGCAGCTTTATGCGAGGGTAAGGGGCTCAAGTCCACCCTAGTTTTTTTTTTTTAAATCATACAACTTTCTTTTAAGGTAGCTGGTAAGGGCAGGTATATTTTTTAATTTGGGCACCTCTTTTTAAGTTAAAAAATCAAATTTTTATCTTTTACTGTAATTAGTAAGGGCACCTCACTTATTGTACTATATATATATATATATATATATATGGGTAAATTGCAAATTACACTCCACTAGTTTCATAAATCAGTGTAGTTTTGTATTTATTTACTTATTCCTATTTTGTTTCTTTCTTAATTTCTTCCTTCTTCAGCTTATTATAAGTTTTAGTCCTCCTCTTTTTTTTTTTCTTTTTTTTTTTTTTTGGGTTAATTAGGATTAGGTGCCACATTAGATACTTTTTACGTGATTGGGCTAACCCGTGAACTAGTTTAATGAAATGCCCAATGAAATTTAGTTGACCAAAATAGTCTTTTGTGTATTGTTAGCACGCGCACATGCACTATCCGACATTCTGCATTCAAAAGGAACGCATATGGACATGCACATGCCACGTGTATAGTTAGGTTTTTTTTTTTTTTTTTTTAAGGAACACGTGTATAGAGAGAGAAAGAGATCGCCATCGCCATCACCATCGGCGATGATCGCCGGCCAACACCACCATCGTCGTCGATTACCATCACCATCGCCGTCGTTGCCACCACCACCACCACTATTGCCATCGCGTCTCCACCACAACCGTGGATCGCCATCACTATTACCATCACTATCCCATAAATAACTTATAATCTTTTAAACAATCTGATATACTTAAAATTTATAATAATATGATAATATCTTATAATCTTTTAAACCACATGATAATATCTTGTAATCTTTTAAATAATCTGATACATTTAATGCTGGACACGCACTTGTACACTAATATCAAAGTGAAATTGATAAAAATAAATAAAAAAATTAAGCTTATAATACAAAACTTCCGTGAAAAAATTATGGGATAGATTATGGGGTCATTTTGGGCAAGAAATAATGTGATATTCCCATTGTACCCTTGCTTATTTTGTAATTGGGTGGATTTTGCACAATTTGAGGGCTGGAAAGAGAGTAAATTGCCAAAATTGAAACTATAGGGACCAAACTGTCACAACTCTTAAACTATTGGAGTGTAATTTGCAATTTACCCACATATATATATATATAGTACAATAAGTGAGGTGCCCTTACTAATTACAGTAAAAGATAAAAATTTGATTTTTTAACTTAAAAAGAGGTGCCCAAATTAAAAAATGCACCTGCCCTTACCAGCTACCTTCTTTTAAAAATTGTACTTTTGTACTTTAAAAAGTATATTTTACAGTTAAGTTTCCTTAAAAATTATTAAAGTCTCCTTTGGTATTATAAATTTGTCATATTAGATCTAAAATATATACAAAATATGTATAAATAGGTCGAAAATCCCCCTATGATTGATATTATAAATTTATCATATTAGGTCTAAAATATATGCAAAGTATGTATAATTAAGTCACAAAAAAATTCGGACCGGAAAACAACCTTGGAATCATCAAGAGTACTTACAAACCAATCACATTAATTGAAAGTAAGAACTCCCGGCCCTTTGCTTTTAGTTGAAGATCGAGGTGAGAGTAATTAATATGAATATTGCCAGTTTTTCTTTTATGGGTTTTGTTAATATGTGCCTTTAAGGCATATGTTAAAGTTCTAAACGTAAAAATAAACAAGGAATACGGTGTGGGTTTTAGTGTCCGGTGTGGGGTTCAATGTTTGTCTTCCTTATTTATTTCCACTTTTGAAACCAAAACATATGACCTAAGAGCACATATTAACATGACCCTTCTTTTATTGTACTACCATTGCATTGCAATTACATATATATATATAGAGAGAGAGAGAGAGAGAGAGAGAGAGAGAGAGAGAGAGCACTAAATCACTTTCCATGAGGGTTTGTGAAAGAATGTTTTTTTCTAGCCATATATCCAGAAGGAAGGCAAGAAACAGAAGCAATATTGTTGGTAGACTAAGGTTGTTAAATTCAAATGCTTCTCTTGGCCTCTTGGACATAAAGACTTTGAAATTAATAAGCTCCATGTTGTTCCAAAGGACATCAAAACCTCCTTTTCTTTATATATATATATTTGAACATAACCCTTCTTATGAGGGTGTCCTCATTTTAACAAAGCGAGGACTTCTGTTTACAGTCATTGGATCCAGTTTTCAGTATGTGAAATTACTTCGGTACCCTTAATGAAAACTGGATCCAAAAGCTGTAAACAGAAGTCCTCATTTTAATAGAGTGAGGGAGTCCTCATGAGAAGGGTTCTCTATATTTGAAATAATTAAGGATAAGAACTTGATTTACATTCTTTATTACAAAATCAAAGACTCAATATTTGCACATCAATTTGAAAGTTATTTTGTTCTGAGCGTCTATGAGCTTCTTTACATGAGCCATGAGGCCCACAATTAATAATGAAATTATATATATATATTAGCATTCGACGAATTGATCCACGTCGTAATAATTGTTTCAAACTTAGACTTTATATATATCCGTCCGTCAGTAAGCTTATATCCTATATATATAGTTGATCAATGAGATTTGCTCCGCACGTACGGCCCGTGAACCAACTAGGCCAGTGGTCAAAAATACGTCTTTTGACCAGGCCTAGCTTAATTTGTTAAAGATTTATCATTTATATCCTCTGTGACTGTGAGATATGAAAAACAAAACGAAAGGAATCACATTAATTAATAGTACTATATAATTGGCTCAATCAATTAATCCACGTTTTAATATTACGGCTCGGGAGTTGGGGGAATGACTCGTAGACAATTAAAACTCTCAACAGTCACTCAAAATTTCAGTTGTTGGAGTTGTTTCCACAAAAATTGTTTTTTTATTACTTATTTATTAAACAAGAGTGTATTTTAACTTAAAGACATTTTTAAGGTAAGTCGGTGTTACTAAAACCGAGATTAAGAAAATCGACTTTACTAAACCAACTTTTTTTTAAAGTCGGTCTTAGTAAAACCGACTTTAAAATATATATATATATATATATATATTTTTTTTAAAAATAATTTTCAAAAAAGAAAAATGATTTTATAAAAAAAATTCGGTATTAGAAAAACCGACATTAAAGTCGATTATTATAGCACCGACTTTCACTTTGTTGCTATCACTTTTTATTTTCTTTCTTTTTTTTTTTTTTTTTGTAAAGCTAATTTGGTCTTAGACTATTGCTATGGCTTCAAATTTTAATTCCAAATGTTTAGACTATTGTTCCCGAATTTTTGTAATGCCATGTTTACCAAATTTTGATTCCTAATTTTATTATTACTATTCCTTTTTCTAATCTACACAAGGGGATATACTCTCCCACCCCATAACCCCCTACTTTATGAGACGTGAACCTACAAACACTTACAGGTGGTATGGAAGCTATTACCACAGGACCATCCCTTGGTCTCATTGTCCCAAAAATAAAAACTAAAAATATTGAGAATCAAATTTGGAACCATAGCATTGCAAAAATTTGGAAACAATAGCAATGGTCCAAACATTTGGAATCAAATTGGAATCAAAATTTGAAATCAAAATTCGGGAAGAATAGTCTAAACATTTGGAATCAAAATTTGAAGCCATAGCAATAGTCTAAGACCAAATTAGCTTTACATAAACAAAGTGGAAAAAGAAAAAAAGAAAGAAAGAAAATAAAAAGTGATAGCAACAAAGTGAAAGTCGGTGTTATAACAACCGACTTTAATGTCGGTTTTTCTATTACCGATTTTTTATTTTTATTATTTTGTTTTTTTATTTTTCAAATCATTTTTCTTTTCTGAAAATTATTTTTTTGAAAAAAAAATATATATTTTAAAGGCGGTTTTACTAAGACCGACTTTAAAAAAAAAAGTCGGTTTTAGTAAGGCCGATTTTCTTAATCTCGGTTTTAGTAACACCGACTTACCCTAAAAATATTTTTAAGTTAAAACACACTCTTATTTAATAAATAAGTAATAAAAAAATAATTTTTGTGGAAACAACTCCCAGTTGTTGGGTGGGAACTTTCAGGGTTTGTACGTATTCTTCTGGTGTTTCTTTAATAATGAAAGGCATATAAGCAATGTGGTTGTACACGTGAAACTAGCTGCCATTGCCAAGGCCTAACCATGTGCTCTGTCCTTTTGAGACCATTAATACTATATATATGTAGTAGTACTCCATATCTTTTCTAACTTATATATATATATATATATATAATAACTTAATTTGCTTTAGAAAAGTTGTCTTAATTTTTTTTTTTTTTTGCTTCAAAATTAGCTTTTAATTTTTTATTTAATGAGATTACAATTATAATTAGAACTCATATATCTTCCCTTTTAAAAATTGTTGGGATCTCTAGTTCGAAAGAGTTCAAGTGATACATGTGATTTGTGGGTGATTTATAATAAATGAATTTCGATCAATCCTACAAAGTATATATGACTAAGATTTCTCATTAATATTTAAACAGTAGTACGTACTATTAGGAAAAATGCTTTTACGGGGTTAGTAAAAATGAATTTTCAGTTAAAATCACAATCACTGAGGGTGTAACTTTACCATCAAGACTTGGTGCATAATGTTAATTAGTGATAGTGAACTTTTGTTTAACCTTTTGACTAATGCTACATGGGTAATCCAACTAAAGGAAGACAAAATTGCCAAAGAAAAGAAAAGTTGAGAAAGACAAAGAATTGACAAATATTGTTTCTTGGTAGTACTCTGGCAATGATGCTTTTTTGACCCAAAATCTTTTTTGCTCTTCTCATGAGAGGTGGGGACCATTATATATATGTATATATATATCTATACATGTCTCATTCTACATTATTAAGGGGGTGAAATTTTATATAGTTTGACAGAGAGGAAATATTGTAAGCAAAATTTTGGGTAAAGTTTGAGTTTGGTTACCGTTGTACATAATCATATATAGTTTTACTTGGCGGAACAAAATGCAATCATGTGACTGCAGAACTTCTCAAACACTTCATTGAAAAAGAAAAAACAAGTTAGTAAATGTTAGACTAACAAGAAATGAAATCTAGCCCAAAGTTGATGAACAACCCATATGTAAATGAGCTAAAATATTACTCTCTTTTTTTCTAGACTAGAAATGATTTTAAGCTCAACCACCATGCTGAATATACACTCTCAATTAAGCTAGCTCTTTTGTTCCTTGATGATTTACTACTTGTCATATTCTTTGGCATGTTTGGAAGCTAGCTAGCTATATAGCCACTATATATATATATATAAGATTCATATACACTCAAATATATATATATATATATACAGGGGCGTAGCTACATGGAAACCAGTAAAGCGTAGCTACATGGAAACCAGTGGGTACCATGGTACCCACTGAACTTGTACATTATAATTTTGCTACACTTAGATTATAGAAGACATGACTGCTAGTGTGGTTGGTCGCATTCCTTCAACCCAAAGGGGGCTGGGTTCCAAAGGGGCCTGGTGTCACAGCCCGGTCCCACAATAGCAGAATCGGAGCCCGTGGCACGCCACCGAGGCTAACCCAATTCATTAACGTTCCCAAAAATTAGTTTGAAGAACACACGCAGCGGAAAAACAAAACACATTTTAAAACCAGAGGTTCAGTCGACTGCTCAATCGACTGCTCCGTCGACTGAAGAAGGCAGGGAGTTTTCAAAAGGGTTTAATAGCAATTCCAGTCGACTGAGACTAGGGTCAGTCGACTGGGCCTCCAGCCTTCAGTCGACTGAATCAGGCAGAATCAAAATAAACACATTAACTTATAGAGGTCCAGTCGACTGAGGCATGGCCCAGTCGACTGAGGCATGGCCCAGTCGACTGCTTTTGCCATAATAAGAAGCAGTAGCTAGCAGGCACAGGGGTTCAGTCGCCTGAACACTAGACCAATCGACTGCTCCCCTGGCAGTAGCCCAATCTGTAGAATTTTAAGTTTTAAAAACTTCCTAACTTTCACCAAGGATCAACCACTCAATCCAAACTCAATCCAAAGTAATCCTAGCTGTATTAAAACATTTCTAAAGCAGGATTACAACATGTCACTAACTATTACAACGGTTTAAAATCCATTCTATCATACGAAGTTAAACATAAGTTAAAACGATAAAAATTCTTATTACGACATCCTATTATCCCAAAACTACAAGATTAACATTCAAGTTGCCTCCCAAGCGAACTCCCAACCCTCGTGCTCACTTCTGTGATTCCTCGCCAGCATTTACACCTGCAATGGTTATTTGAATAACCACACATATTTCGATTTGTGTAAGCTAATGCTTAGTGAATAAAACAACATATGCACATGAATGATAAACATGTCCGCATTCACATCTCTACATTTCATACTAGTCGCCGGAGATTCACGTGCCCGTCCATATTCCCAATCCGCGACTCCTCGCCAAAAAGTCCACGTGAAAGGGTAAGACCCACGATTCTTCTCTTCAATCGTGCGACCTTAATGCCTATATCAGCTCCACAAAATGGCACGGTGACCACGTGCTCCTTCTTGTTAGGGATATATACTAAAAGCCATGCTTTATGTAGTTGATTTATTATTCATTTAATAAAATCAGTTGCTCCATTTTTGTGAGAATCTGTGTGGGCAATGTTTGTATTATATTATTTATTTAATATTATGCATGTGTGTCTCTCATTCTATATAGTAGGTGGTTTGGTGTGTAGAGTTCGGCTTACACACGGAAGATCAGGCCATCAGATATTATAGAATGTAAGATTTTGGTTTACAGTCTTAGATGGGATTGGACACACCATCGGTAGGACTGCAGCATGGTGTTGTAGTAGGTTTGTCTTGGCTGCGGAAAACGATATAGTTTCAACTCACCATGCTGGTACATTTTGTGTATTAAACAGGACCGACTTGGGGTAATTATCTTTATACTGACTTATAAGATAATTAATACCTCATGGCAATTATGAGTGCTTATGCTCTAAATCCTAATTTAATTTATAGACACGTACATTTGATATTTATACTTTGATCCCTAAAAGGGTGAGATCCTTAAATGGATCAATATCTCATTGGATTGGGTGGCAATATTAATTGTGTGGTGGATATTAATTAATGATGGAATCCATGTCTCAATTTTGGGATTGATGATATCCCCTTGAGAAAGCTTATAAGTTTTGATTATGTCAAACCCTGCAGGTGAATTTTGTATCCGACATATCAGATAAGTTAAGCAGAGGATCTCAAGGAATTTTAAGAAATTAATTAAATATGATTGTCAGTAATTATATTTAATTAATGGATATCTGTAATCTTAACATGGCGAGATAATAAGCATTTAATAACATGAAGCTCGAAATATATTTTTGAGATAAGGGTAGGAGTGCAATTATAATTCTTTAGTGGTATGAATTATAATTTATGGAAATAGGAATCTGATTCAGTTCGAATTAGGGTTTCCTAATTCCATAAGGAAGCCTATTCCTTATTGACTTCTTATGGTCCCTATCGTAACCTATATATATGCTGCCTTGGCTCTTCTCCCAGGTTGCATGATTTCATATTCTAAGCTTCCCTTGACCTCCTAGCTTTCTTCTAGAAGGGTTTCCACCAAACCCTAGTCTCTGTGAGCATTCAAGAGACATATGAGTGTAGATCGCTAGCGTCGAACAACGCTCACTAAAAGAGCTTCGGACTGCTCGATACTGATCGAAAGTTGCTGAATTTTTTACACAACGTTCCTGACGTCGAGACGGAGCTGCTGTTAAAAATTCAAGTAAATCGGAGATCGTTTGATCCTCCTGACGAACACATCTTTGTCGGATCAATGTGATCAGGATTGAATCGTCACAGCAATCAAAGAGAGTGTTATAACTGGGAATAGAAAATAGAACGTAAAGAGGGAAGAGCAGAAAACTAAAAGGATTTCGAAAGAGCCCACACTCAGTTCGATATTCTGGCAGCAGAGGAATACGGTAGAAGATCGTGAGCTGTTATCGAGCCCGTGTTCTCGATTCGTCTACTACAGCAATCCAATTTTGCAGTTCAAGGTAACCCTAGTTTCGCCCTTGTAGGGTTATTATAGATTTCATGAAATTTTTTGCAGTACCAACTTATACGCATTGTCAACGGATTCTGGGAACGCAGTTTCCTAACAGTGGTATTAGAGCAACGTTGATTCTGCGTATGGGTTGGACGCAACCATGTTGTCCAATAAAACAGATCTTATGCGTGTTTTGATAGATGGATAGAACGTAGAGCTGTGCTAACCCTTGTTTTGCAGTGTTCTTATTCCACTATTATGGTCACTGATTTTGTGTGATTGGATCCCACGATGGTTTTATCCGTGGTTAATTTTGGTGTTTTAATATAGCATGTGAACTCCTTTATGGAGGCATAGGATTTGTGTGTATTGGATCCCACGCTTGATTGATGTGTGGTTAATTTACTGCAAAGAAATAGCATGTGAACTCCTTTATGGAGGCATAGGGTTTGTGTAATATATCTCAAGTAAATCCGTGAAGACAGTTCGTGAAGATAGTTTACAAGCAGTTTCAGAAAGCAATCTAGAGGCAATTTCTGGAGGCTATTTCAGAAAACAGTTCTGGAAGGCAGTTGCGTAGTTGCGACATAGAGCTAATCGGGTTCCATGAAGATTTCTTCACAAGAGTTGTAGCTTGACCATAATAGTGGGATTCCTATTTTATTGTGGTTTCCTTATTTATGTGTGATTGAATGATTATTATTGTTTCATGTTTAATGAATAGGACAACATGGATAATTGTTCCTAGACCTATTTCAGATGTCTAGCTGCATGTTTAATTTATATTAATTTAAAATGATGGACAACTACATGTGTATTTAGAAATAAAACTAATTCCATAATTTGAAAACATAAGTACTTATTTTCTAAAATCATGAGAATAGAATAATTTTATTATCTACACATGTGGGTTTCACAAGTAAGGATGAATTAATCATTGTCAAGTATTCCATTATTTTTTATTAATTAAATTAAAAGTTTTTCTAAAAAATTATAACCCTCAAATTTTTTAAAAAATTCTAAGTGGGAGAGGGAATTTATCAAGTATAAATCCCATGGTCTCCATCACTGGTTTGTAGATGATATGATTAATTTTATGTGATGGCTCTAGTGTCATCCTCCCCATTGGATGTAGTTGATCATGGAATCATCAGTACAAACTTCTTTAAAAGAATGTTTTGGGTGATTGTTGGTGTGGGTCACCTCTCCATCAGAGGTGTTCCTCACAGAACTCTTGACCTAGAATTAAGTGATGGTATACACTTAGCTATAAATAATAATATCCTCTCCATCTGAGTCACTGTTATTATTTATAGGACCAAAGCAAGTCAGCAGTTTAATTTTATTAGGCAAAGTACATTGCTTGGATAGTAAAATTAAAAGGCAATTGTCTATCTGAACAAATGATGGATAGTATATGGCTTCCCATCGAGTCATACTATTCGCGGTGTATCAGGTTGCTGACCGATTCCTTTCAAATATGGTAGAGGGAACCAATATTTTCAACTCGAAACCATAGTAAATTTTGCCCAAACGTAATTATTTATGTTATGTGATTCTCAGGCTTTCAAATGGGTACTTTCAATCCACTTGCTGTTATACTTAAAGAAAACAAACTTACTGGACCAAACTATATAGACTGGAAAAGGAATTTGGATATTGTGTTAACTGCTGAAGAGTACAAGTTTGTGCTTACTCAAGAATGTCCTGAGCAACCTGGTGAGGGGGCAACCGCTGAGGAAACCCAGGCTCACAAGAAATGGGTCAAGGCTGATGAGATGGTGCGGTGTTACATTTTGGCATCCATGTCAAATGTTCTGCAACATCAGCATCAGTCAATGATCAGTGCCTATGACATGATGGAGAGCCTCCGAGAGATGTTCGGGGATCAAAGTCGTGCTGCTAGGCAGGTTGCTATGAAAGACTTGATGAACACAACCATGGCTGAGGGGACGCTTGTAAGGGATCATGTTCTTAAGATGATATCTCTTCTTAATGAACTAGAGATCCTTGGAGTTGAAATTGACGGGGAAACCCAGGTCGATATCGTACTCCAGTCACTGCCAGAGTCTTTTAAGCAATTCCGCCTCAATTACAACATGAATAAATTTAAATATACCTTGGCGGAGTTGCTTAAAGAACTTCAGGCAGCTGAGCGTCTCAACAGAAAGTCAGGGAATGCTCTTGTATTTGAGAAAGGTTCTACTTCAAAGCCGAAAGGCAAGAAGAAAATGAAAAAGGCTCAAAAGAAGGCCGCGGGTCCTCCGCCAATCCAAAGGCCACGAGGACAACCGGGAAAGCCTAAAGGAAAATGTTTTGTTTACAAGCAGCCAGGACACTGGAAGAAGCAATGTCCAGTTTATCTCGCCAGACAGAACAATCAAGGTAAATCTCATTTACTAGTTGTTGAATCGTGTTTAGCGGTCCGATCTACCGGTACCTGGTGTGTAGATACGGGAGCCACTGATCATGTATGCAATTCTTTGCAGGGGTTCCAGGGAACCAGGCAGCTCAGTGATGGAGAGATTTATCTATATATGGGAAATGCTACGAGAGTAGCAGTAGTTGCAGTAGGAGATCTACATCTTAGTTTTGGTAGAGATAGAATTTTAATATTAAGAAATTGCTTTTATGTACCTTCTATTAGAAGGAATTTAGTTTCAGTTTCTAGTTTAGTAAAGAATGGATATTCAGTTCATTTTAATAAAGTAGTAGTTATTAAAGAAAATAAACGTTTAATTTGTTCTGGTCAATTGGTGGGTGATCTTTATATTAAAAATCCTATCTCTCCTATACTGCAACTTAATGAATTGAATAACACAAATAGTTTGCCATTTAAGATAAAAGAACCTTCGAGGATGAACCAAACGCATCTTTGGCACTTACGCCTTGGTCATATTAATTTGAAAAGGATTCAAAGACTGGTTCAAAATGGGCCATTAGGCTCATTGGAAGTGGAGGCACTTCCAGTCTGTGAATCCTGCTTGGAAGGTAAAATGACCAAGAGGCCGTTCTCAGCCAAGGGCTATAGAGCTAAAGATCCGTTGGAATTGGTTCACTCTGATTTGTGTGGTCCTATAACTGTCCAAGCAAGAGGGGGATTTGAGTACTTTGTCACTTTCATCGATGATTACTCAAGGTATGGGTACATTTACTTGATGCGGCCTAAGTCTGAATGCTTTGAGAAATTCAAAGACTTCAAGGCTGAAACGGAGAAGCGTCTAAATAAATGTATCAAGACACTACGATCTGATCGTGGTGGAGAGTACCTCTTGGGAGAGTTTAGGGAATACTTATTGGAGCAAGGGATTACATCCCAATTGTCTGCACCCCGTATGCCTCAGCAGAACGGTGTAGCAGAAAGAAGGAACAAGACTCTCATGGACATGGTAAGATCTATGATGAGTTACTCGGATTTACCAATTTCCTTTTGGGGACACGCATTAGAGACAGCTGCATACATTCTAAACTTGGTACCATCTAAGTCAGTACCTACTACTCCCACGGAATTGTGGACTGGGCGAAAACCTAGTCTGTGGCATATTCGGATCTGGGGTAGTCCAGCACATGTGCTGAAAGGGAACGCAGAAAAGTTGGAATCAAGAACAGAAGTATGTTTCTTTGTTGGGTATCCAAGAGGAACTAAAGGTGGTCTGTTTTATAGTCCTAAGGATCAGAAGGTTATTGTTAGCACCAATGCCACATTCTTAGAAGAGGACTATGTTATGGACCACAAGCCCAGAAGTCATATTGTTCTAGAGGAAATGAGAGGAGAGACACCGTGACATACTTCTTTGATACCAACGGTACGAGAAGAAACACCACAAGAAAGAGTTATCGATATTCCATTACCACATCGTAGTGGGAGGACTATCAAAACTCGTGTAGATCCCGAACCAACCATTAACACGCAGGTTCCTGAACCAGTACAACGTGTAGATAATGGTGTATTAGGTTCAGAATCTTCACAACGAAATATCAGTGATGCACAGACACGGGTTGTGCCTCGTCGTAGTGGGAGGGTTATTATTCAACCTGACCGGTATATGTTCTTGGGAGAGTCTTATGACCGGGTCCCTGATGAACAAGGTACCGACCCCTGTAACTACAATGAAGCACTCCAAGATAAAGATGCAGATCTTTGGCAAAAGGCTATGAAGTCTGAAATGGAGTCCATGTACTCCAATCAAGTTTGGGATCTTGTAGAACCACCCAATGAAATAAAACCCATTGGATATAAGTGGATCTATAAGAAGAAGAGAGGAGCAGATGGTAAGGTGGAAACCTTTAAAGCAAGGCTTGTTGCGAAAGGGTTCACTCAAAAAGAAGGAATCGATTATGAGGAAACTTTTTCGCCGGTGGCAATGCTGAAGTCTATCCGGATTCTCTTATCCATTGCTGCACATTTCGATTATGAAATTTGGCAAATGGATGTCAAGACAGCATTTCTAAATGGAAATCTTGTCGAGTGCATCTATATGATGCAACCAGACGGGTTCATTGCGAAGGGCCAAGAACACATGTTGTGCAAGCTTAAGAAGTTCATTTATGGACTTAAGAAGGCATCTAGGTCTTGGAATATCCGCTTTGATAAAGCAATCAAGTCTTTTGGTTTTGATCAATGTGCGGATGAATCTTGTGTGTACAAGAAACATGATGGAAGAGTGGTGGTGTTCTTAGTACTATATGTGGATGATATCTTGCTAATCGGAAACGATGTGGGGGTATTATCTTCTGTAAGGGTATGGTTATCCAGTCAATTCGATATGAAGGACTTGGGAGAAGCCGGTCATATCCTAGGGATCAAGCTTATGCGAGATCGCAAGAATAGGATGTTGGGCTTGTCACAAGGCACTTATATTGACCATATTCTTGCAAGGTTTAGCATGCAAGATTCCAAGAAGGGATTCCTTCCCTTCAGACACGGAATTACTCTATCTAAGGATCAGTGTCCTAAGACACCTGATGAGATAGAGAAGATGAAGGCAGTTCCTTATGCCTCGGCAGTAGGAAGCCTAATGTATGTTATGCTATGTACTAGACCTGACATCTGCTTTGCTGTTGGCATGGTTAGTAGATATCAGTCTAATCCAGGGCAAGAACATTGGACTGCGGTGAAAAATATTCTCAAGTACCCGAAAATGACTCGAGACTATATGTTAGTTTACCAAGCAGACAGTCTTGTACCCATTGGGTACACAGATTCTGATTTCATGTCAGATAGGGATTCCAGAAAGTCTACCTCAGGATATGTGTTTACCCTAGGAGGTGGAGCCATTACTTGGAGGAGTATCAAGCAGTCATGTATTGCTGATTCTTCCATGGAAGCCGAGTATGTGGCTGCTTCGGAAGCCGCTAAAGAGGCCGTTTGGCTCAGAAACTTCCTTATGGATCTAAGAGTGGTACCTGCGGTACAATCGGCTATTACCCTTTATTGCGATAATAGCGGAGCGGTTGCTAACTCAAAGGAACCAAGGGCCCATAAGAAGGGAAAACACATTGAGCGTAAGTATCACCTGATTCGAGAGATCGTGCAAAGAGGTGATGTTGAAGTGACCAAGATAGCATCAGCAAATAACCTGGCAGATCCTTTCACCAAGAGCTTACCGGCCAAGACTTTTGACAGTCATGTAGAAGGGATAGGAGTGAGGTGTGTCGCTTCATGGCTTTGAGTCTAAGTGGGAGATTGTTAGAGATATATACTAAAAGTCATGCTTTATGTAGTTGATTTATTATTCATTTAATAAAATCAGTTGATCCATTTTTATGAGAATCTGTGTGGGCAATGTTTGTATTATATTATTTATTTAATATTATGCATGTGTGTCTCTCATTCTATATAGTAGGTGGTTTGGTGTGTAGAGTTCGGCTTACACACGGAAGATCAGGCCATCAGATATTATAGAATGTAAGATTTTGGTTTACAGTCTTAGATGGGATTGGACACACCATCGGTAGGACTGCAGCATGGTGTTGTAGTAGGTTTGTCTTGGCTGCGGGAAACGGTATAGTTTCAACTCACCATGCTAGTACATTTTGTGCATTAAACAGGACCGACTTGGGGTAATTATCTTTATACTGACTTATAAGATAATTAATACCTCATGGCTATTATGAGTGCTTATGCTCTAAATCCTAATTTAATTTATAGACACGTACATTTGATATTTATACTTTGATCCCTAAAAGGGTGAGATCCTTAAATGGGTCAATATCTCATTGGATTGGGTGGCAATATTAATTGTGTGGTGGATATTAATTAATGATGGAATCCATGTCTCAATTTTGGGATTGATGATATCCCCTTGAGAAAGCTTATAAGTTTTGATTATGTCAAACCCTGCAGGTGAATTTTGTATCCGACATATCAGATAAGTTAAGCAGAGGATCTCAAGGAATTTTAAGAAATTAATTAAATATGATTGTCAGTAATTATATTTAATTAATGGATATCTGTAATCTTAACATGGGGAGATAATAAGCATTTAATAACATGAAGCTCGAAATATATTTTTGAGATAAGGGTAGGAGTGCAATTATAATTCTTTAGTGGTATGAATTATAATTTATGGAAATAGGAATCTGATTCAGTTCGAATTAGGGTTTCCTAATTCCATAAGGAAGCCTATTCCTTATTGACTTCTTATGGTCCCTATCGTAGCCTATATATATGCTGCCTTGGCTCTTCTCCCAGGTTGCATGATTTCATATTCTAAGCTTCCCTTGACCTCCTAGCTTTCTTCTAGAAGGGTTTCCACCAAACCCTAGTCTCTGTGAGCATTCAAGAGACATATGAGTGTAGATCGCTAGCGTCGAACAACGCTCACTAAAAGAGCTTCGGACTGCTCGATACTGATCGAAAGTTGCTGAATTTTTTACACAACGTTCCTGACGTCGAGACGGAGCTGCTGTTAAAAATTCAAGTAAATCGGAGATCGTTTGATCCTCCTGACGAACACATCTTTGTCGGATCAATGTGATCAGGATTGAATCGTCACAGCAATCAAAGAGAGTGTTATAACTGGGAATAGAAAATAGAACGTAAAGAGGGAAGAGCAGAAAACTAAAAGGATTTCGAAAGAGCCCACACTCAGTTCGATATTCTGGCAGCAGAGGAATACGGTAGAAGATCGTGAGCTGTTATCGAGCCCGTGTTCTCGATTCGTCTACTACAGCAATCCAATTTTGCAGTTCAAGGTAACCCTAGTTCCGCCCTTGTAGGGTTATTATAGATTTCATGAAATTTTTTGCAGTACCAACTTATACGCATTGTCAACGGATTCTGGGGACGCAGTATTCTAACACTTCTGACCCAAATAAGCAACTTAACATGCTCAAATACATATCACCATGCTCGCGGTAATCAAAACATATCACCGTGCTATTGAGCCTACTTATCAATATAAATGCCCAATATGAACTACACAATATATCTCTAAGAATTAATACATGCTATTCACACAAAACATGAATACATGTCAAGAAATCATTTCAAAGACATAGTTGAATCACTCACCTCCGATTTACACGCTTAAAATATGATCCAAAGAAAACCCGTGCACAAAGAACGTGCAGAAGTCCGTCTAGTACAATTCCTATGGATCAAAATTCCATTTATCAACTTTTATGAAAAATTCTATAAAATAACTTTTCGGAAAACTTAGCCAAACAGGCCCTAATAGGTATCAAAACGAAGCTCTTACCTCGAGTAGCTCAAATATGAAATCTGGGAGAAAACAGACTGACGGAAGGTCGTCGTTTGGCGTCGCAAAGCTCTAAGCAACTAAATCTCCCTCTAGCCCCCCTTTTGGCCTCCTCCTTGAGCTTTAGGTTAAACTTACAAAATCTAAAGATCCATCTCTATCTATATATAGGCAACTCTTTTGGGAATTACGTTTACCTCCCCACGAGTTTTCAAAACTCCTAATTAGTCTCTGAAACTTTCTATACAACTATTCATAGCTTTACGAGTGAAACTTCAAAATTATAAGAGTTTTCGACTAAGTTTCGTTTGGTCGCTAAAACGCGAATTTCTATATGACGTTTCCGAAGTTGCTAATTAGCCTACCAATTTAATAGCGTGTTCATTCGTTCTCACCAGGATACTAAATCTAACAACAGAAATATATTCTAAGCCAGGAAATAATACAGATATTGCAATACACAGGTAAACATTTATTTCCAGATAAACATTTAAAGTGTTCCACAGTGACCGTCTCATACTCGGAGAGACGTCACAACAACAAATCCTCAATCACCACAGTTTCAAAGGGTTCTCTAATACAGACACCCAAATCAACTCGTGAGTCAAAACTCACCCAAACATGTGTCATAAGACACGCCACATCACATTATCATGCATGACAATATAATGCAATGCAATAACACAAATGTGGGTGTTATACCTGGGTTTGACTCCCCCAGCCCCCTTTTTTGTTTCCTTTTTCTTTTTTTGAAAAACTGATTTAGTTTTCAGCCCCTTGTTTTATAAATATTGCTTAGGAAACCCCATTATCTATTCTCTATTTATTTCTTTTTTCTTTTTTTGAAAAATTAATTTGGTTTTCAGCCCCTTATTTTATAAATATTGCTTAGGAAACCTCATTATCTATCTATCTACTGAAAATACTCATTGATGAATGCGGTCTATTTCAATACTTGAAACACTTAGGGCATGTTTGGTTGTCCTTGAATGAAATAATTCCATTCATGTTTCCGTACACAATTTTATATAAAAATATGAAGAGCATGAATGGTTTTATTTAGAAAACGGATGCTCGTCTCAAAAATGAAGCTTGCAATCATGAATTTTGGCATCCTAGAAAAATGAACAAATTGCATCATAAGAAGAAATATGGTGAAATCTCCCATTTTTGTAAATGGATTCATTCATGGTGATGAATTTTGTCTTACCTTCTATACAAAATTTGAATGGAACCATTCAATTTGATGGGACAACCAAACAGGCCCTTAGTTTTGCAAATTTAATAGCTTAAAATTTTCAGTACTTAAAATACAACACTTAATTTCCAGTACTTAATTTTCAGATTTATCAAACGTATCTAAGGGTTTGTTTGATAACCCAATTCTGTTCTATCAATGAAAAGTTTTAGCATTTGCATTTTTTTTTTTTCAATTCGTTTGATAATGTACAACTTCACTGAAAATGTGTCCAAAAACTACAAAAAAATTTAAATTAAAAGGTTGTATTAAAAATTGTACGGTGGTATTAGAACATTTTGGACATAAAATCAATTCTACATAAGTAAAAAAAAAACGCCTCGAGGCCGCCGTCCCCGAACCCCCGCATAGGCTAAGTCCTTGATTGGTAGCCACTGGATAAGATCTCTGAATACGCCCCTGTATATATATATACAACAACGAACACCATAGATATATATATATATATATATATATATATTCTCCGCATTGAACGGCAGAAAATATATATTGACAGTGGGTTCGACCCTACATTCGATTGATGTGCTTTCAGTGAGTCTGTAGCCATAAAGCTCAGCCAACCCCACCGGGCAATGTCAAAAGTGAAGTACTGCTATCTATTATGCGCGCAGATAAAAGTTGATATATTACGTTGATGAATATATATTGTTAAATTTAATTGGTTACTTCGATCAATTGGCAAATAGGCCTTTGACACATGACTCTACATCTCTAAATTTCCCTTCTTGGATGCTCTCATTTATTGGTCAATCATGAATGTGGCAAGCACTAGTTGAATTCCCTGTAATGTTTTCAAAAGTTTCATGATCATATATAAAACTTGGGGAAAAAAAAAAGGTCTAATAATATTGGATGGTCATGATTTTCTAATTTCTAGGCATCCAGGAGGGCATTGATGATTGTCCATTGATTGTTAAGTATAACAACAATGCTAGGGGCACTAACAAAAATTTCATTAATATTCACACTCATACTCTATATATCTCTCTCTTAGTGTCACTTTGGGTTCACTGCGGATCTCACAGTGCCACTAGGAGAGAGATAGAGTGTGAGTGAGAGTGTTAGTAGAATTTGTTAGTACCCCAAATATTACTCTACTTATAAATAAAAATTTAGGAATTATTGCAGCTATGATGTAGTATATAATATTATGTGTGTGTATATGCATATTGAAATTAAGTGGGAGTTTACAAAAAGAATTGAACCATTTATTCATTTACAGGTCACGGTAGGTATTTAAAATGATTGTAAAAAGAGATTGTCTTGTAATACAAAAAAAAAAAAAAAAAAAAAAAAAAAACTTTTTAGATTGAATAATATTGCATGTATTGGATGGCCAACTAAGTACACACAACGTTCCAAATTCGAAATATTAGCGCATGAGCATATGACTCGATCTCTCGTGCCCCCCAAATTGCTTTTTCTTCTCCTTTGACAACTTCCCTCCCACGTGCACTCGTGGGTTGGAATTTGTACACTCCAAAAAAAAAAAAAAAAAAATTCCAGATCAAATCGGAAAACTAAGAGCATCTCCGACCTATCTATTAAATACAGTATGAGTTGGCAACCTCAGCAGCTCTATTTGCATTGGTAGCAACTAACTCTCCAACTAATCTGTCAAAATTTGATGTGGTTATTGGTATGGGCAGCCAGCCGTATGTCAAAAATGGCATCCCATAAAGCTACTGTCAAATGAGTATTTGGAATAAAAAAATCAATAGATATCCCTCCATTTAAACAATGGCCGTAACTTTTCGTGGTAAGGTTATTAGATAGAATTTGACATATTATTGATTAATGTATTTGACAAATTAGAGAGGGTTTATCTCCAATTGAAATGTCAAATTATCACATAAGTCCTCAAATTTATTTGACATTTTGGTTAAAGATGCTCTAACACGCCCCCCCCCCAAAAAAAAAAAAGAGTCTTGGAACTATTTTAGCAGTTGTTTAGTATTTAAAGCTGAAACAAAGAGGTCAACTTCTCTTCCATGTCTCTTTAATGTACGTACTACTCCAATTTCTTACAATCCAAAAGAATCACAATATGTATATGTATTTGTATATCTGAAGAATAATCATGTTATGTTTTTTAAATTTGAATTATAGGTTTTGTTTTCAAATGCTTTGTCAATTATATCACAAGATTCTACCGTTTATTGTCACAACAAGTGACATAAATTTTAAGAATAATGCTACAGTATATTTTTCAAATTTGAATCCGGATATTTAATTTTTAAAGGTTTTATCAGTTGTACCAAGTGCACTTAACATGTGGTACGCCACCCCTCTCACACTATATGATATATACACAAATGCTGGAAAAAAAATACATTTAAAAATCAAATATTAAATGATTTGACAAGCATAGTATTAGTCATATTTTAAATTTTGGAAGCCTTGGCGTATTGTACTCTTGTTAAATTTCTCTTTCTAGATCGTAATGTGTAGGAAACGATGAAAAAGTCATTGGAGTACAGACATTTGATTTGGAGAAAGGTTTTTTTTTTTGGTAATATGCGGCGGCGGACAAGTACTAGTAAAACACGTATCGTAACTGAATTCTTAATTAATGGTTGAAGTTTTATAAATTAAAGACAGTCGGTCAATGTTTGGATTGTGACTTCTAGAACTGCTGACCTCTTCTTCAATATTCTTGCTTGTTCAATGTTCGCATTCGCAGTAGTAGACTAGTCTCAGGTCAATCCAAAGTCTTACGCCCAGATCGAATTGCCAACTTTTAGCAGCTTATGCGTTTGGAGCTCCAAATGTCCAGAACTACAAGTTGCCGTAGGCGCGTGTGTTGGTGGGAATTTGGACTTACTATTAATGTTTTTGAGGCAATTCAAGCCAATTGTGTACGACGGACAATCGGCTTTAATTTCTACTCTGGCTATCTTTATCTTTGTCGTAAAAGTAATGTTTGGGACACACCTTTACACACTAAAAAAACATCAACACTTTGAGGTGGACTATTATTCTTAATATGCAAAAAAAAAAAAAAAAAAAAAAAAAAAAGCAACCTCCTTAGTACTAGTGAGACCATTAATTAATATTTGAATGCACTTTTGCTCACCTCAAAATTACTCACTTTTATTCATCTTCTTTTTTTATTGGCTAATGCAATGGGGCATAGTACTTAACATCATTAATTTATTCTCATTTAATCATGAGTCTCACTGCATTAATCAATGAGAAAAGAGAGTGAGCAAATATGAACAATTTTAGAATAAGCAAAAATATAATCTAATAATTTATTTCCACTCAAAAACAAAAATTAGACACTAACAAACCCCAGTGAAGCCAGGCTAGTATAATTTCTCAAACTACGAGGAATGCTTTGAATTGTTCTCGGAATTTGAGATTATTCGTTTTTGTCACAAAAAAAAAAAATTAATAATAATAATAAAAATTCAATTTGCTGGTTTTTCGTATTAGAATTCATTACTTGAATGATGGTTTAGGATGAATTAAGTTAAAATTAGTGTTTCATTTTGAATACTGGCAAATACCATTTTTTATAAAGCTAGAATTTGAAGTGGCCAATATGTAAATTAACTTTGAATTTTTACAATTACATATACTTACCCAAATTATATCACATTCTTGTAGGAGCCACATATGAGTAATATCTATAAACTTAAAAAATGTATAAGTAAAATTAGAAATTTTTGAAAATTTTTGGTGGAGCCATGGCCTCACCCTGTCTCTTATAAGCTCCGTCCTGTTTGCAAATATGCACGTTGCAAAGCAACATTTTTTTTTTTTTTTGGTGTGTGTGTGTGTGTGTGAAAAGTTTGATTTCTTACATTTATGGCACATGGCCACAAATTTAACGTTTCAATAGCATAATAATTGGAAATGTACGTACCTTGAAATTGAATGGTCCCTATCTTCTTTTCATCTTTATCTATCATTCCTTCCTTGCAGGTGATGTGATCATCTCAACCTTTTTTGTTTGTGTTCTCTCTTCTTACAAGCAGTGCTTTGGAATTTCAATTATGCAAAAGGAAAGTAGCTATTTACAGATGAAATTAATCTTGTTATTCTCATAATTTAAATTATTCATCAAATAACTTTCTTTTTAGATTTTAATTTAATTTGCACTGGTGAGCTAATGGTATTGTTGGTTTTCCATACCTTTAGGTCCCTTCGAGAGTGCTTATGAATATGGGGGTCAGATATTATTCATCACACTCTTTCAAAAGAAAAGGAGGATACACTTAATCGTGTAGTGATTGGAGGTGGTTGGATTGACTAATGAGTTAAAAAGTTATTATTTGATCCACATTTTATGCAATTATTAATGGGTGCATGTCTCTTGTGTAGGCCCTTCATGCCTTCTTTAGTGCAACCCATCAATCTCAAGCTTAAATACAAATGCATGATGCTATGATTAAAATTAAAAAATAAAAAATAAAATAATAATAATAATAATAATATTTTTTTTAAAAATTAAAAAAAAAAAATAGTAATACTAGGTACGCCTAAACCGAACACCTAAACTATCCATTTGTTGATGTTCATTTCTAAAATTATTTATCAATTACCAAATAAAGTTCGAATTAATTTCAAAATTGCCACAACACATCAACAAGTGGATAGTTTAGGTGGCCGTTTAGATGTACCTAATATTTCTCTACAAAAAAAAAAAACAAAAACCAATCAAACAAACAAACAAAAACTACAAATGCATGATTGTGCATCTTTTACATGACCAAGATTATACACATGCATTAGCATGATTCATACACCCTAACCTAATCCACTATTTCTGGAAAGGTTTATGCGAGGAAAGTAAAATAAAAGACACAGATATATAGAATGAAATTTCCTTTTTTTAATCTTGTCTGTAAACAAAATTAATTCGAGAAATATACATTTACTTAGAATAAAAAAGAAGATAAAAGGACCTGTAACTTGGAATCTTCTCCTTAAATTTCTTTTGCATACTTTCTTTCTTCAGCTATTTTTGGTGGAGTTGTGTAATTGGTATCAGAGCCATGATTGGCTAATTCTCTGAGGCCACCATGGTATATATTATTGAAATTATTATGAATAATTGAAGTAAATTATTATGAGAATTCTTTGGGGGTCATGTTGCAGACTGAATGGCCTGTTTATGCCAAGGAGTGGCTGTGTTTGGCCGATGTTCTGTTTGGCTCTATAAGAATTATCATAAAAATTTATTAGATAATTCATAATAAGGGAAACAATATATACCAAGGTAGCCTCATCTTGGTCATGTTCAAGAGAACAACCAAGTCTGGACCTGGATCTACATCAAGATCCAGATCTAATGTAATTAATACAGAACTTGTTGCGTTTGACCAAACGGAACAATTAAATCAATGGACAATTCCATCTATTTCTACTAAACAGATTTATAAGAGTGGCACCTTCTCTCTTATAATTCAAGATCATGTCAAAACTGTTGAACATGACATTGTTCTTGATAATAATGAACAGACTCTTAGACTTCTATGTCTAAAAGACATTGAAAAAAGTTTAGAAAAATATAATTACATTCATATAGGATGCATACAAGTTGCATTCAAACCCCTTACTCTTTTGGGTCTTAATGCTTCAATTTTAGCTTATTTAAGGGATGCAAGATGTACAGACTTTGTACCATCCCTTATGGGTATTATACAGACTAGTTTGTGTCATGGTCCAGTTTATTTTGATGTTTACCCTAACCTGACGCTTTCTTTAAAAGATAAAAACCTGTTTGAAGCTACTACTTTAAAAATTCAAACATATGGATATAATTACCTACCAGGTACTTCTATTGTCAATACTACATATAGGATATATTACAAAGTAATGAATACTTTATGTCCTAATGCTATACTAAAAAGTATTCCAGGGAAGACAGTAGTAATAGACAGTAATTGTCTTACTACTAATATTGCTACTCCCAGATTGATAAAATGGGATGAGATAAATTTCCCAACGGGCTGGACGTTACCCAATGCTGTTCCACCAGCACCTGTCCTTCCATCACAATTAGATCAGATCACCCAATCTAAAGATGGTGACATTGAAGTTTCCTTTACTCCTCAAAGATTTAGTAGATTATCTTTATCAAGGAGTAATTCTGTAAGAAGTTTTAATACTGCCCCCTCAAAACTTCCTTACACTATTTCTTACCCATCTTCTTCAAGACAATCCATGTCTGATCAACCCAGACCAAACATGGACCTTGAGCACCTCCAAAATATGGAGAAAGAAAATGTTTTGAAAGGATTCATAAACTCACAAAATCAAATTCCTCAAGGAGTTTATGGTCCAGAAGAAGAAACTAGTGAAAATAGGGAAAAAAGAGATCCTTTTGATCCTTCCTATTCTCATGATACTTCGTCTGTCTATGTTTAATGGATTTTAGTCCAAATTCTTTTTTAAGACAGGCTATTAATAGAGATTTCATGTTGGAGAAAAACATTGAGTTCCGACAAGAATATTTTAAAATTTTTGATAAAAAAGAATTGGATCTTATAAAAATTCTATATTATACAGATCTAAATCATAAACAAACAATCATATGGTTTGTTGATTGGTTTAACCAATGGTTTCCTACCCAAAAGGTATTGAATACCATTAGTTCTACCAAATGGAGACTACATGGGGATAAGGGCATAGTTGAAAGTCTTCATCCTCTTCCACTACACATAGATTTCAAATCCAATGATAAAGAGCTGGAAGCCGTTGCCTTTATTGGTAAGACAGGAGGCAATAATGATGTTATATTAAATCATCATCTTGCTCACCAGAATAATTGGACAAACCGATCCATAGAATCTATGGAAGGCCAATTATTAAGGATAGAAAATAAATTAGATGAACAGGAAAAATTGATAAAAAATATCAAAACTCCTGTTGTCAATACTGCTACCAGCAGTAATTCTTCTTTTGAAGTTACTACTTTTAAACCTCCTATTATACCTCAAAATTACAGAACTCAAAGTAAGAAAGAGGAAGATGATTTTATTGATCTTTTAACCAAAAAGATTCAAAATATTTCTTTAAAAGATGATACTTCTCTTAAAAACACTAAACTTAAGGGAATTTCATTACATGAAAAAAGTGTTAATGTTCTATCTAAACCCTCTTCAGATATTCAGATTTCAGAATATGAGGAAGAGAGTGAACATGATTATGAAGAAAATGAGGAAAAGGAATTTCGGACAAATTTCCAAGATATGGAAGATAATTTTAAACAAAACTCTCTTCCACAAATGAATTTCATGAAACATGAGACAATTCCTCATTATTATAATAGACCAACACCTCAGGATCTCCTTTTTGAAGAAAGTAATTGGAGACTCCAAACTTCCTATACTGGGAAAGAGGTAGTTGAATGGAACATAGATGGTTTTACAGAATACCAGATTCTGGAAACTATACATAAAATGCTCATGTGGTCTTCCATGAGTATTAGTTGTGGCAATACAAACAAAGACACCGCAACTCTTCTTTCATGCGGTTTCTCAGGTTGCCTCAAAGGTTGGTGGGATAACCTTCTCACTAATCAACAAAGAACTGATATATTAGACAAAGTAAAAGTAGAAACGGTTAATGGACAACCTACTATGGTCCCAGATGCCATTGTTACTTTAATTCAGACCATTATTACTCATTTTATTGGTACTCATCCTCAAAGGTCTGAAAGAAGCAGAGAACTTCTTATGAATCTTAGATGTCCATCTTTAACTCACTACCGATGGTATAAAGATGTGTTTATTTGTAGAGTCATGGAAAGACATGATGCAAATGATGATTTTTGGAAAGCCAAGTTTATTGATGGTCTTCCATCTTTATTTGCAGAAAAAGTCAGACAAAGACTTAGAGATCTTAATGATGGTCATACTATTCCATATAGCACTTTGCATTATGGACAGATCATAAGTGCCTGCACTCAAGTAGGTCTTAGTATCTGTAATGATATGAAATTACAATACCAGATGAAGAAACAAAATCTTACTAGTAGACAAGAAATAGGAGATTTCTGCAAACAATGGGGTTTTGATATGCCTATTAATATGGTTAAAAAGAAGAAAAGGCAAATAAATCAAAATCCAAGGCAGAATATGAGAAGGAATACCAATCCTAAAAATACTAGATCTAGACCACTTCCTAGAAAAGGCAATCCAACAAGAAAAAGACCGGCCAAGGGTTCTGCTCCTAAGGATCCAAGGACTTGTTGGAAATGTGGTAAAATAGGACATTTAGCAAATAAATGTACTACACAAAAGAAATTAGCAGAATTGCAGATTGATGAAGGCCTGAGGGTTCAACTCTGTAAAAATTCTATTAAATACTTCTCCAGAAAATTCTGAAGAAGAACCAGTCTATGATGAAGAAGATGATGGTTTTTATTCAGATCAAGAAGAAGAACAACCATCTAATTCTCATGGATGTAATAATGGCTGTAAGGATGCAGATTATTGGAAGTCCATTGCCACTATGAATGGCCTTACAATTAATGTTCTTACCGCTGAACATAGTGAAGTGTTAGACATAATTGAGAAAATTACTGATCCAGAACTAAAGGTGAAAGTAATGCAATTATGTATTGATCATACTAGAAAACCTCCTGAGAAAAAAGAATACAAGCGTATGCAATTTAGTATTCAGGAAGTTTTTGATAGAATGGAAAAAGTTGAAAAACCCATTACTATCACAGATCTTAAGCAAGAAATAAATTTGGTAAAGTCTGACATAAGAGACCTCCAAATTGCATTTTCAAAAATGGAAGAAAAAATTGATAACATTAATATTTCTACTTCCTCTATTAGTATTGGTGATAATATTCCTGAAACAGGAGACACCTCTACTCCTTTGGAAATGACAAGAGACCAATACCTACATATATTAAATAAAATTACATTTCAAAAATGGTACATAAGGATAAATCTTGTAATCCAAGAAGAATATCCTATAAGTGCTATTGCTTTAGTAGATAGTGGTGCAGATTTAAACTGCATCCAAGAAGGCATAGTTCCTACTAAATATTTTGAAAAAACTATGCAATCTTTAACATCAGCAAGTGGTAGCAGAATGAAAATACAGTTTAAGCTTTCTGATGTTTATATTTGTAATGAAGGAGTCTGTATCCCATCTTCATTTTTACTTGTTAAAGACTTACAACAATAAGTAATTCTGGGAACTCCTTTTTTAAAACTTATTATGCCAATCCAAGTTGACCAAACTGGCATATATGCAAAATTTAAAGATTTTGATCTGGTTTACACTTTTCTTAAAGAACCAGAAACAAGGATTGTCAATGAATTAAATCTTTTGGATTCAAAAGAAAGACACCTTGATTTTTTACAAGAAGATGTTAGAATTATGCAAATTGAGCATCAACTAAAGATGCCAAAAATTTCTAACAAAATTATGAAATTAAAAGAGGAATTCCAAAATAAAGTTTGTAGTGAGATTCCTAATGCTTTTTGGATAAGAAAGAAACATGTTGTTTCTCTCCCTTACAAGCAAGGTTTTGATGAAAGATCACAGATTCATACTAAGGCTAGACCAAGCCAAATGAATTCTGAACTTTTAGAGCTCTGTAAAAAAGAGATACAGGGTCTTTTAGATAAAAAGCTCATAAGGAAAAGTTATTCACCTTGGAGCTGCACAGCTTTTTATGTAAATAAAAATGCTGAAAAAGAAAGAGGCAAACCCAGATTAGTGGTTAATTACAAACCATTAAATGATGCCTTACAATGGATTAGATATCCTATCCCAAATAAAAAGGATCTTTTGGATAGACTTTATAATGCTTCTATCTTTTCAAAATTCGATTTAAAGTCTGGATATTGGCAAATCCAGATTAAAGAAGAAGATAGATATAAAACAGCATTCACAGTTCCTTTTGGACACTTTGAATGGAATGTCATGCCCTTTGGTTTAAAAAATGCTCCATCAGAATTCCAAAATATCATGAATGAGATTTTTTATCCCTTCTCTGAATTCTGTTTGGTTTATATAGATGACATTTTAGTCTTTTCATCATCTATTGACCAGCATTTTAAACATCTTAGAACTTTACAAGATATTATTATTCATAATGGTCTTGTTCTTTCAGCCACAAAAATAGATCTTTTCAAAACACAGATCAGATTCTTAGGCTTTAATATTAATAAAGGGAAAGTAATTCCCATTGATAGAAGTATTGAATTTGCTTCTAAATTCCCTGATGAATTAAAAGAAAAAACCCAATTACAGAGGTTTTTGGGAAGCCTTAATTACATTGGGGATTATTATAATAAACTTGCCCATGATTGTGCCCTTTTACACCAAAGGCTAAAAAAGAACCCTTTACCATGGACATCTGAACACACGAAAGCTGTTCAAAGAATTAAACTTAGAGTAAAACAATTACCATGTCTCGGATTAGCAAATCCTCATTGGGACAAAATTGTTGAAACAGATGCTTCAGATATTGGTTATGGGGGAATTCTCAAACAAAAGAATCCTACAACCAATAAAGAAGAACTTTTAAGATTCACTTCTGGTACTTGGAAAGGTTCTTCAAAAAATTATTCTACAATTAAAAAAGAAATGTTTCTATTGTTAAGTGTGTCACTAAATTTCAAGATGACTTACTTAATCAAGCATTTCTTCTTCACATAGATTGCAGTGCTGCTAAACATATCTTAAAACAGGATGTTAAGAATCTTGTTTCTAAGCAAATTTTTGCTAGATGGCAGTCTGATTTATCTGCTTTTGATTTCCATATTGAATATATTAAAGGAGATCAAAACTCATTACCTGATTTTCTAACTAGAGAATTTCTGCAGGAAAAACAAGATGCAACCTCCGGATAAAGGAGGATTCCAGTTTTCTCAAAGGCGTCCCAACAAAGGGAAAGGCCAACAACAAAACCCACAAAAGGGTTCCAATCCGAATAAAGGATCTAATCAGCCAAATAAGGCTGGTCCTCAGCAGAAACCCTCTGCCAAGGACATTCTGATTCAAGATGTGGTCTTCCAACAAAAACAGTTTTTGGAAACTTTTCTTGTCTTAGAAGATATTTCAAATGATGAACAGATAAATCCAGATCCCTGGGGTCTTAAAGAAAGATTTCTAAACATGCATAACTGGATGACCCAGGAATCTAAACCTAGATTTGCGTTTGAAGCAATTCTTTTGGAAACAGGTTCTGTTCAAATTGAACATTTCCATTTGGTTCCAAATGATAAAAAGTCTCCTATAACTCATTCTAAGTGTTATATTATTAAAGTTCTTTTCGCCCACCAATGGGGTCTTAACCCTGCTCAGGCAAGAACTTTAAAAATAAATGGAGCAACATATAATTATTAGGATTATGTTGAAGCTTGGCATAAAGCATTTTTATATAAAAATCCCACCAAGAGTCATACTTGGCTCTTTGTCATAAACGATCAAATTATAAAAGCTGGTCTTAAAACTTTCCCCAACTGGTTTTACCATTGGTGTGAAAAAATGGGTCCAGAAATTGGTATAGTTCCTCAAGATATTTTGGATTATTTTCAAATTTGGTTTCTTAACCATCCCATTCTCAGAGGAAAGTCTCTTAACAACATCCCTTTTGGAAGAAATACTTTATTCTTCTTCTCTGAATTCAGATTAGTTTGGATTTGGAAATGGGATATTCTTCTTTCTAAAGACTCTCTTCAACTTCCTATTCTCCAGAGAACTTTCTGGGTGAAATGGTGGCCTGGATTTGACATTGATAATGCTCTCTCTAAAATCCAGCCTGCTGTAAAAAAATTATATTAGAATTTTTGAGGAAGAAGAAAAGAAAAAAGCTGATGAATTTTTGGCTAAAGCCTCTTCTGTTGCCTCCCATTTAAATATGTTTGAGCTCCTATTTGCTTCCATTAGGGGGAAAAATCCACTTGTCTCTTATGAAGAAGTTTATGTCAAGGTTATGGAAGCACTCAAGGAACAGTTTCTTGCTTCCCAGGTTCCTAAAAGAATTTGTCAGGTTAATTCTAGCCAGGCTAAGGACCTGGGCCAGTCTTCCCAAGCAACACAACCAAATGCCTTTGGTTATCTGGCAGGAGAAGCTCAAGATCCTTATGATGATGAAGAAGAAATGGATACAGCGTCCATTTCTAGCCAGGTACCAATAATGGAGGACCTGTTTGATGCCATGATTGCCGCGGCATCCCAGTCCAGCAAGCCTAATGACAAGCTGGAATAAGTGACGCATGCGATGACATAATTCCTCAGTAATTACGCATGCAGTGACGTCTCTCTGCCCACAGGTTTCACCCACTGTTTTGGAAAACCAGTGGTTTTGCTACAGTGTCAAGATAAGAGCAATCGGTTCGACTCCATCACTAAAGGACACGTGTATTGTTTTTTATCTTTTTACTATTCATCTACAGTGACCTGTCTAAAAACTGTAGATTTTTCTTTGTCTATTTAAGATGACCTTCTAGTTTGTGGAGAGGCATCTCACAGCTCTCTGCATGCATCCTATATGAATGTAATTATATTTTTCTAAACTTTTTTCAATGTCTTTTAGACATAGAAGTCTAAGAGTCTGTTCATTATTATAAAGAACAATGTCCTGTTCAACAGTTTTGACATGGTCTTGAATTATAAGAGAGAAGGTGCCACTCTTATAAATCTGTTTAGTAGAAATAGATGGAATTGTCCATTGATTTAATTGTTCCGTTTGGTCAAACGCAACAAGTTCTGTATTAATTACATTAGATCTGGATCTTGATGTAGATCCAGGTCCAGACTTGGTTATTCTCTTGAACATGACCAAGATGAGGCTACCTTGGTATATATTGTTTCCCTTATTATGAATTATCTAATAAATTTTTATGATAATTCTTATAGAGCCAAACAGAACATCGGCCAAACACAGCCACTCCTTGGCATAAACAGGCCATTCAGTCTGCAACATGACCCCCAAAGAATTCTCATAATAATTTACTTCAATTATTCATAATAATTTCAATAATATATACCATGGTGGCCTAAGAGAATTAGCCAATCATGGCTCTGATACCAATTACAAGCAGGACCACAGCTATTTTTGGTGGAGGACACAAAAAAGAGAATTAAATAATTTCCTCTATTCATTTTCGGGTTAATTACAGAAACATCTCCAGTGGTCAGGCCTTTTATCAGTTATCCCCTGTACTTTAAATTATATTACTAATACCCCTGTAGTCTGGGCTAAAGTGAAACAGGCACTTTTTCCATTAAAGTTAATGGAAAATGGGTAAAAGTACAAAATTATCCCTATTACATGCTAATGAGAATACCCTTAGGGCTCGTTTGTTTGCAGGATTATTGGGGCGGATTGGACTATTATAATCCAATACAGGCTTATACTGCGTTTGTTTGCACATTTTTGGTATAAGTTAACTCAGTATAAAATGACCTCTAGTTAAAAATAATGCTGGGTATGAGGGATAAACTAATACCAGCTCTCTGGTGGTATTAAAAACACGGGCATAAGGGGTTATTGGGATTGTGATGTATAAAGACAAATTTACCCCCTGTATTTAATATACCCAAAACTGCAATAGACCATCAAATGTCATTTTCTAAAATGTCTAAGAGAGAGGAGAGAGGTTCTCCATTGCCGCGCCTACTGAGAGAGGAGATCGAAGAGAGAGACCAAGGAGAAAGGAGAGAGATTTTGCGAAATAGCTAGTCGTCGAAGGTCGCCTCCGCCGCCGTTCACCGAAAACCGAGGTAAGGGGTCATCTGCATCATCGCTTTTACAGTTTTTCAAGTTTAGGGTTTCATAGAATGTTGGGAAAATGTTAGATCTGAGCTTTTCTCTTTAGATCTACAAACATTTTTGTTGAAAAAATGTTAGATGTGTCGAAAATATGTGGAAAAGATGCCAAATCTACTACTTTTTTGTTTTCTCCAACTAGATCTATGCATGTTTGTAGTTTAAGAAGCTAGCCTTATACACACGATTCCATGCTCTGATCAATACAATTGATTTGCTTTTAAAATTGTTTTTCAGGATGATGTTTGAACTAGTAGCAGGGGCGGGACGGATGTATGGGCAAGGGGGGCTCAAGCCCCCCCTAGATTTTCAAAAAAAATTACTAATGTTACCCACCCACCCCCCCCCCCCCCCCCCCCCCCCCCCCCCGAAATTCCATTCAAGCCCCCCTCTAGTTATGAAAATTACCTACTAAGCCCCCCGACATTATAAAATTATCATACTAAGCCCCCCCTCTCTTAAGTTTTTGTATTGATTATAAAAATTTGTATAGAAAGGTCCAAAATATACACAAAAAATGTATAAATATGCATAAAAGTCCAAAATATGTATAAATAAGTCCAAAAAAAAAAATTTCAGGGGCGCTGCCCCCGAACATCAAGCCCCCCTAGATTGATTTTCTAGATCCGCCCCTGCTAGTATGGTGATGTTTCAGATCTATGATGGTGATGTTTGAACTAGTATCGAATAATGTAAGAAATAAGAAATGAAAAAACTTGGATGAGTTAGTACAGAAAAGAACAGGTTCATATGGAAAGACCAAAGTTTTTCAGTTCATTAAAATAAATCAAATGTTCATCAATTACCTTAAATGCCAAACTTCTTCATGAGGATAAGTCCTGCAAAATTCTTGGTCAACTTGAATATTTGAAATGGCTAATACCTAGTATAAAGGATTATGTACTTCCAATTATAATACATTGCTTCATGGTTGTTGTTTGCTGATTTACTCTAAATAATGGAAAACCTCACGGTGTTTTTTCGATTCTATATTGTTGAGTCTCCCTAAAAAGTGATGTTTTGAATTGATTCTATGTGATGCTCTGGCTTCATGATATTCTGAAGCAACATCCAAGTTATTTAATACTTATCTTTTCAGTTTATCATTTTTTCACACCTTGTCTTTTGACTACTGAACTGACTTCCATTCCCCAAGGCATCATATGGGGTTCATTGGATGCGTTTGTTGGTTGAATATGTAGTGTTTGGTAAAGTAGTTTTCATTGTCTGTCGTGTGATTTTGAGTCTTTTGTCTAGGAAGTATCCTTAAGGGTTAGCTTATTGACCATTGTTTCTTCGATTCAACGAGTAGAAGAAAATTTTTCTTTTGGGGTTAGAGATTAATGCACAAAATAGAAGCTTTTTTATATATCATTTTCTTTTTCTTTTTCCACACATAGGGTAAGATTATATAGAAAGATATATATATATATATATGTGGGGTTATTAAATTGTATGTCGGCTCTATTATAAGAGGTGCTTTTATTTTGCTACCCATGGCTTTTTTCCCATGTTTCTTTACCACCACATGTTTTGATATTCAATTATTTCAACAATTTTCTTCTAAGTTTAGTTAGGAATAACTTTTTGACTAACCACTTTGTTAGGGATTTTTTCTTGGTTCTTGATTGTTTATCTATGGATGATCCATGTTTGGGCTTAGATTCTCTATGCATTGTTTATCTACTATTGATTGATGATCTTTTAGAGGAACTCTTTTGCTTTTAGTTTTGGGTGCTGTCTTACTTGGGGTTGGTCCTTGTTTGTTCTTGTCTGGTCCTGTTTGGGTAGTTTTGTTGGTGCTTTTCTGTATCCCTTTGCAGGAGTGGATGCATTTCCCTTTGCAATATGGGGTCTTTAATAAAATTTCTTGCTGATAATTAAAAGAAAAAAAAAGTTGGAAATGGGCTCTTGTTTGGCTGCTTCTGGTTAGATTTCAAACCATTCAAACTTAAATTTGCTCGTTTGTTTTATATGATCAATTGATCATGCCAACCACAATTGTGATGAGTGTTGAACTTTTGTTCTTTATTGTAATACCCTGTATTTTGGTATTTTAATAAGACCCGGTATTTCATTTCTATACTCGTATAAACTTTCTCTTCCTTCTGGTGATTTTTGATCTCAATCGATTGACATATTCCCAATCGATTGACACTTTTCTGATACCAATCGATTGATAAGTTATCCCAATCGATTTACATTCAACCGACTAAAAGTGATGACGTGTCAAACATTCCAATCGATTGCCATTCATCTCAATCGATTGACCTTGTTTCCAATCGATTGAATACAAATATCTGTTACCAATCGATTGACTGGTGTCTCAATCGATTGACATAACCTGAGAAATGTTTTCTTCTTTCCTTCAGCTTTAAACGCGTGGCACTCCCTTATGCCTATATATATGTTCCATATTTATGGCCTTGGGTCACTTTGGCAGCTTGAGAGAGAGAGAGATATACCTCTTGTGAGATATATATACACATACATATATCTATATCTATACACACATATATACACACCCACACACACACTCACTCCTTCGGCAGCTGGGAAGAAGGAGAAGAAGCAGGAAGAAGAAGAAAGAAGAAGGAGGAGACAGAGAGAAGACAGAAACAGAGAAGAAGAGAAAGAGAGGAAGCTTGAAGTTTTCAAACTTAAACACACCCAAACGCACCCTAGGTGAGTTCTAACTCACTTGGTCTCTTTATGTGATGTTTATGCAAGTTATTATGATGTTTAGATGGGTTAAATGCATGTAGTGCACGTTTATATATGCTGTTTTGACAAACTGCTGGAGAAGACGTAGTACCAATCGATTGACATAAATCCCAATCGATTGACATCAGTTGCATTCCAATCGATTGAATAGGATTTCAATCGATTGACAGTATTCCAATCGATTGACATATTTCTCAATCGATTGACATAACTTTTGTTCCAATCGATTGAACGTTTGTTCCAATCGATTGACATGATCAGTACATGGTTTCCTTTGCCTATTTATTATATAAGAAGTTCGGTTGTTCGATTTCTGATTTGGGAATTCCCGTATGCGACTATGGGGTAGACAGGGGAAATGTGACACCAAAGATTTATGGATAATGAATAAAAAGTAATGTTATGTCGTGGGTTGACGTGTTGTTTCTGATATGAGTTCGATATCCGTTTCTTTTAATCCGAGTAGTCAGGCCACATTGGGAATTGTCATGTGTCGATGTTAGAATGGAACGTAAGTAGGTTTGGTAAGTTCCGGGAATGGTACGTGGATGGATGATTGGTCATGTTATGCTCTTAAAAGCGGTGAACCGGACCATGGTTCTTAAAAGCGGTGAGCTGGACCAAGAAGTCTTAAGATAGACTGGATGATCTGTGATATGCTCTTAAAAGCGGTGAACCGGACCATGGTTCTTAAAAGCGGTGAGCTGGGATCACTAGTAGATGACGTTAAGTCGTGGCAATAGATTGATATGCCTTGTTCGAAACGTTATATCCCTGAAATGCGGTGAACAGGACCATTGTTCTTAAAAGCTGGGGACAGACTGACGTGGAGTCCATGACATGCGGTGAGCAGGACCATTGCTCTTAAAAGCGATGGACAGAATAAGGGTGTATCCCTAGAGTTAAACGATTGAGTCTGTTCATGATATCTGAATATGTTGAGTTCGGTATTTGAGTAACAAGACGATAAGGGTCGGTTTACAAGAATGAAGAGAGGAACAAGATAATGTTATCTTTATATATATAAGATGTTAACTCGTGTTTCATAAGCTTGTGTTTACTTCAGATAACTGGTACCTCGTTAGTTTACGCTCACTCAGCTCTCAGTAAGCTGACGGCCTTTTTATTGCCTGGACATTCCCCGTCCAGAATATCCTGCCCCTTGTTTTACAGGTGATGACCAGTACACTGATGAGTGTTATCCAGAGGAAGGCCCCACCGATGACGATTACACCAGGAAGGATTATCCTTATGCCAGCTGAAGACTGAAGATGTTATAATTAGATTTAATTTCAGTTGTTCTGTTAAACTTTTGTTAATGGGTACTTGGGCATTTGTTGTCTTCAGACCTGTTGTGATCCTGTGGACCATACTCTGATAGTTTGTAATAGTTAGCACTTTGTGCTATTTTCAGTTGATTACTGTTGCTTTTCTTTTGGACTAGTACTGCGTGGTGTGGATTATTAGTGACTTTCACCTGTCATTCCTTATGGACCCATAAAGGAAATTTATTTTTCTCTATTTATGCTGCTCCGGGGCGTGACAGGATTTTTGGTATCAGAGCCTAGGTTCGGTACTCTAGGTTGTGATACTTTTGTTCACTAAGTATTTCCACACCATCTGGTCTTAGTATTGTTAAGATTCTTTGAGATGAGATATGAGTATAAGATAAGTTCGTCTTCCTGACGATAGATAGTTTCCTTTGCAGGATAGCATGGATCCAGAGTTTCATCAGTTTGTTACCGATGCTTATGGAGGACATATTATCCATGGAGATACCGTGGAGCCAGCTGACCCAGATTTTTATCGTGAGCGTGTGTGCCATATAGCTAGTCGACATTTAGAGGAGGACATGTGGAGAGCACTTTATGTGACCAGGAGTACTCACCCGACACAGATGCGCATGGATGCTTACCATTTAGCGAGAGTTGGCAGAGACATTTGCCAGGAGATGTTGCGACTAGTTTTGAGTAAACCAGAGATGGATGAGATTGAGTTGAGAGCCATTGTAGCCGGTCCACCAGAGCCCGTAGTTGCACCAGCAGCAGTTCCAGCAGCCCCACCATCACCAGTGCCCGACGTACCCGTCCCAGAGCCAGAGCATGAGCCGATTGAGGATGAGGAAGATGTAGAGCCTCAGGATGAGCATCCCGATGAGGACATGGGTGGAGATGGAGAGGAGGAGCCGATAGATGATGAGGACCCAGTAGAGGATGAGCATGCAGACGATGCAGATGATGATGAAGCTGAGGATGACCCCGAGGAGCCAGAGTTTGAGCCGGAGAATCCAGTACCAGACCCAGAGGCTATTGAGGCAGACGTAGTAGTAGATGAGGAGGATGACCCCGAGGAGATAGTTGTGCCAGAGATACCTGTTGTGCTTCAGATACCAGCCGGACCGATTATGCATATGGCAGCCATGGCCGATATGGCAGTAGGATGGATAGCTCAGATGGTAGCACAGCCAGCAGATTTTGTTATGGGAGAGATAGCTATAGCAGGAGCTCTTGATATAGCCGACGGATTCGCTGCAGTAGCTGTTGATGTCGCTAACCAGGCGATAGTAGACGTGATGGAGGACGATGATGCAGAGATGATAGAGGATTGGGATATAGGGGTAGTAGTTGGAGATCTTGTCGCACCAGTTGAGGATGATCCACTTGAGGAGATGGATATAGACCCAGAGGACGAGGCACCACCAGCAGGATCAGATGCTGACGACTTTTGAGTCAGGATCGGCAGGGTGTAGATTTTGTTAGTTTATATTAGGACATGTTGTCCACCAGATTTTTGGGAGCTTGAGAGATAGCTATTGACCATAGCTTTGTATAGTATTAGCTGACTTTAGTTGTTGTAACTCTTGTCCCATATGGTACACAGTTTGACTAGTGTGTACTATACGGTACATCTTTTGATATATATATACGAGCAGTACTTTTGTTATATTTTCGGTTGTTGCATTGTGATGTGTTGTTTAGTAGAATGGTTAGTTTTACTGTTCTTGTTCTATCTTGAGTTCGTTTCTACGAGAAGACTTTCAGCTGATCAATATGTCGTTTGTAGGCGATACTCGTTATCATCATGGTAGGACCCTTGAGAAATCACCAAGCACGTAATGGAGCACCTATACCGGAAGGGATGGATCCAACGGGAATTTTTGAAGCATTTATGCAGAGGATGGAGCATGTGGGAGATACATATAATCACTCCACCCACCAGAGACCTTTTGTACCCCCGCCACCAAGACAGACTGGAGATAAGCTGTTAGCAAATTTTCGTGGGTTACGTCCCGAAAAGTTTGATGGACTAACAGAACCATGGAAAGCAGAGCAATGGATAAGAGAGATGGAGTTGATATTTGGAGCATTGGAATGCAGCGAACAAGAGAAGCGTCGCCTTGCTACGTTTCAGCTCACCTATGCCGCCGCAGATTGGTGGGAAGCTGAGCAAGCCACTGTTGGGATCGATGCCGCTAGAGCTATGCCATGGGAGACATTCAAAGGCGGATTTTTGGATAAGTATTTTCCAGAAGATGAGAGAGATCAACAGGAAAGGAACTTTCTCAATTTGATCCAAGGAGGATGGAATGTACGGGAATACACAACACAGTTTGAGCGTCTATCCAGATTTGCTCAGCACATGATAGACACGCCGCAGAAGAAGGTGAAGAGATTTCACCAAGGACTGAACCCCCACCTCAGACATATGATGGTTGGTCATTTGAACCAGTCGTATGAGGAAATTGTTAGATTTGCTACAGGATTATAAAAGGATGCTAATTCAGTACGGCAATCACAGACGAATCAACCTCAGTCGTCACGAGGGTTTCAACAGAGAAATTTCCCTAATCGACCACTGAGAAATACCCAAGGATGGAGACCTCAGGAAAATTTTCAAGGAAACAAGAGAATCTGGGAAGGAACCAGGAAACCACAGCAGAGTTATAATCGACCCCAGCAAAATCAACAGCGAGAACTACAGCCACAGGCATTACTAACAGCCCCACCCAGCAATAGTGGAGGATGTTTTAACTGTGGAAAACCCGGACATATTGCCAGGAACTGCACCGTCTTCAGACCTAATCGCAGGCCAGATATTGTCTGCCGCAACTGCAACAAACCAGGACACTTGAGCAAGGATTGTCGTGCACCACGAGGAGGATACTACGGGGCACCAGTGCAAGGAATTCAAGGACCTCCAGATCAGACGAGGATGAATGCTATTATTCCAGAAGAAGCAGGCTTTAATGCTGATGAGCAGCAACATTTGGAAGGTACACTTGTACTCTTTCATAGTCCAGTTAAAGCTTTATTTGATACTGGAGCCGCACGTTCTTTTATTGCTGTTAAGATTGTACGTCAATTGGGTTTAGAACCCCAGACACTTGAGGCAGCACTGAATGCTGTGTCACCATTGGGAGTGACAGTTAAGTTGAGCAAAGTGTGTAGAGATTGCCCTTTGACTTTGGGAGATAGGAATCTTCCAGCAGACTTGGTAGTTCTGTCGATGTCAGAATTTGATGTTATCCTAGGGATGGATTGGTTAACTAAGTACAGTGCCAATTTGGATTGCCCTACTAGAACGATTGTATTTCCAATACGAGGAAAGCCGACGATCAGATTTCAGTGTCAACCGACAAGCGACATGTTTCTTACGAGTAATTTGGCTACGATCATTAGTACAAGTACGGAGCTTACGATGGATCAAATTCCTATTGTACGAGACTTTCAGGATGTATTTCAGGATATTAAAGGACTTCCACCGAAAAGAGAAATAGACTTCTGTGTGGAATTAGTACCTGATACATTGCCTATTTCTAAGACTCCATACAGGATGGCACCAACTGAGATGTTAGAATTGAAGAAGCAAGTTCAAGAACTCGAGAATCTAGGATTTGTTCGACCGAGTACATCGCCTTGGGGAGCACCAGTTCTGTTTGTAAAGAAGAAGGACGGAACACTTCGACTCTGTATAGACTACAGGGAGTTGAACAAGGTTACGATTAAGAATAGATATCCGTTACCTCGGATAGATGACCTATTCGACCAGTTACAAGGATCTAGGATCTTCTCCAAGATCGATCTGCGTTCAGGATACCACCAGCTGTTAGTTCGACCAGAGGATGTATCGAAGACTGCTTTCAGAACAAGATACGGGCATTACGAGTTTCTAGTTATGCCTTTTGGATTGACGAATGCGCCAGCAGTATTTATGGACTTGATGAATAGAGTATTCAGACCATATCTGGATAAGTTCATTATTGTGTTCATTGATGATATACTGATCTACTCAAAGACAGAAGAGGATCACAAGGAGCATTTACAAGTTGCCTTGCAAACACTTCGAGATAGCAAGTTGTATGCAAAGTTCAGCAAGTGTGAGTTTTGGCTACAGGAAGTCAAATTCTTGGGACACGTTATATCTCAGGAAGGTATTTCGGTGGACTCATCTAAGATTAATGCAGTCTTAAGCTGGAACAGACCGACAAATGCGACCGAAGTCAGAAGTTTTCTGGGTTTAGCAGGATATTACAGAAGATTCGTAGAAGGGTTCTCCAAGTTAGCAGGACCATTGACGAATTTAACAAGGAAGGAGACGAAGTATGAATGGACAGACAAGCATGAGGGTGCATTTCAGGAGTTAAAAGAAAGATTGACTTCTGCACCAGTACTCGCATTACCTAAGAGTGGAGAGAAGTATGTGATCTACAGTGATGCATCGTACCAAGGACTTGGATGTGTGCTTATGCAAGATGGAAATGTTATCGCATATGGATCAAGACAATTGAAGGTACATGAGAAAAATTATCCTACGCATGATCTGGAATTAGCAGCAATAGTGTTTGCATTGAAAATTTGGAGACACTATCTCTACGGAGAAAAGTTTGATCTATTTTCCGATCATAAGAGCTTGAAGTATTTATTCTCTCAAAAGGAGTTGAATATGAGACAGCGAAGATGGATGGAGTTACTCAAAGACTATGACTTTTCTTTGCAATACCATCCCGGCAAAGCAAACGTAGTAGCAGATGCTTTGAGCCGTAAACCTCGATTAGTGATCGCTGCATTACTAATTAGAGAATGGAGAGCATTGGAAGAAATTGCTGAATTTGATCTTCAGCCAGTGGAGCCAATGGAAGGACAACATTTTGGATGTCTTATGGTACAACCGACTTTAATCAGTCGTATCATAGAGGCTCAACAGACAGTAGAGGATTTGAAATTATGGTTTGCCAAGATGTCAGCCAAGGAACCAGAAGTCTGGAGTATTAGTACCGACGGAGCTTTACGATGTAAAGGTAGACTCTGTGTACCTAATGAAGAAAATCTCCGGAAGGAAATATTGGATGAAGCTCATAAGTCACGAATGACTATTCATCCCGGAGGTACAAAGATGTACAAGGATCTGAAGAGAAATTTTTGGTGGGAAGGAATGAAGCGAGAAGTGGCTGAGTATGTTTCTCAGTGTCTTACTTGTAAACAAGTAAAGGCAGAACATCAAAGACCACCTGGACTTCTACAACCGTTACCTATTCCTCAATGGAAATGGGAACACATAACCATGGATTTCGTGGTAGGATTGCCGAAGTCGCAGCAGAATCACGATGCTATATGGGTAATCGTGGATCGACTTACTAAGACGGCACATTTTATTGCCTATAGCATGACATACTCAGTAGAACGTTTGAGCCGAATGTATCTACAACATGTTGTACGATTACATGGAGTGCCTGTATCTATTGTGTCAGACCGAGATTCGCGCTTTACTGCAGAATTTTGGAAGAGTCTCCAGACAGCGATGGGAACGACATTGAACTTGAGTTCAGCTTTTCATCCACAGACAGACGGACAGACGGAACGAGTTAATCAAGTGATGGAAGATATGTTACGAGCTTGTGTCATTGATTTTGAGAGTTCTTGGGAGATACACTTACCTCTGATTGAGTTCGCCTATAATAATAGTTATCATTCGAGCATAGATATGGCACCATTTGAAGCTTTGTACGGAAGACCTTGCCGATCGCCGCTATGTTGGACCGAAGTCGGAGATAGTCAACTTCTTGGGCCGGAGATGGTACGAGAAACCAGTGAGAAGATTCAAGTCGTACGTGAGAAGATGAAGACAGCTCAGACCAGATACAAGAGTTATGCTGACAAGCGACGCAAAGACTTGGAGTTTGCCATTGGAGATCACGTATTACTCAAGGTTTCACCTGTTCGAGGAATCGTCAGATTCGGTCAGAAAAGGGGCAAATTATCGCCACGTTTCATCGGACCATTCGAGATTCTGGAGCGTGTTGGAAAAGTTGCTTATCGCCTTGCGTTGCCACCAAAGATGTCAGGAGTGCACAACGTTTTTCACATCAGTATGCTGAGAAAGTGTGTTCACAACCCAGCGCACGAGATCAACTTTGAAGATATCGAAGTCAACAGCGACGTTACATTCAATGAAGGACCTGTTCGTATTATGGATCGAGGAATCAAGAAACTCAGGAACAAGGAGATCCCGCTAGTCAAGATTCAGTGGAAGCATCATGATGAAGGAGAAGCTTCGTGGGAACTAGAGTCGGAGATGCGCGAGAAGTTTTCGTTTTTGTTTTAGACCTTGTTGCTTTTGATTTCGAGGACGAAATCTTTTGTTGAGTGGTGGATGATGTAATACCCTGTATTTTGGTATTTTAATAAGACCCGGTATTTCATTTCTATACTCGTATAAACTTTCTCTTCCTTCTGGTGATTTTTGATCTCAATCGATTGACATATTCCCAATCGATTGACACTTTTCTGATACCAATCGATTGATAAGTTATCCCAATCGATTTACATTCAACCGACTAAAAGTGATGACGTGTCAAACATTCCAATCGATTGCCATTCATCTCAATCGATTGACCTTGTTTCCAATCGATTGAATACAAATATCTGTTACCAATCGATTGACTGGTGTCTCAATCGATTGACATAACCTGAGAAATGTTTTCTTCTTTCCTTCAGCTTTAAACGCGTGGCACTCCCTTATGCCTATATATATGTTCCATATTTATGGCCTTGGGTCACTTTGGCAGCTTGAGAGAGAGAGAGATATACCTCTTGTGAGATATATATACACATACATATATCTATATCTATACACACATATATACACACCCACACACACACTCACTCCTTCGGCAGCTGGGAAGAAGGAGAAGAAGCAGGAAGAAGAAGAAAGAAGAAGGAGGAGACAGAGAGAAGACAGAAACAGAGAAGAAGAGAAAGAGAGGAAGCTTGAAGTTTTCAAACTTAAACACACCCAAACGCACCCTAGGTGAGTTCTAACTCACTTGGTCTCTTTATGTGATGTTTATGCAAGTTATTATGATGTTTAGATGGGTTAAATGCATGTAGTGCACGTTTATATATGCTGTTTTGACAAACTGCTGGAGAAGACGTAGTACCAATCGATTGACATAAATCCCAATCGATTGACATCAGTTGCATTCCAATCGATTGAATAGGATTTCAATCGATTGACAGTATTCCAATCGATTGACATATTTCTCAATCGATTGACATAACTTTTGTTCCAATCGATTGAACGTTTGTTCCAATCGATTGACATGATCAGTACATGGTTTCCTTTGCCTATTTATTATATAAGAAGTTCGGTTGTTCGATTTCTGATTTGGGAATTCCCGTATGCGACTATGGGGTAGACAGGGGAAATGTGACACCAAAGATTTATGGATAATGAATAAAAAGTAATGTTATGTCGTGGGTTGACGTGTTGTTTCTGATATGAGTTCGATATCCGTTTCTTTTAATCCGAGTAGTCAGGCCACATTGGGAATTGTCATGTGTCGATGTTAGAATGGAACGTAAGTAGGTTTGGTAAGTTCCGGGAATGGTACGTGGATGGATGATTGGTCATGTTATGCTCTTAAAAGCGGTGAACCGGACCATGGTTCTTAAAAGCGGTGAGCTGGACCAAGAAGTCTTAAGATAGACTGGATGATCTGTGATATGCTCTTAAAAGCGGTGAACCGGACCATGGTTCTTAAAAGCGGTGAGCTGGGATCACTAGTAGATGACGTTAAGTCGTGGCAATAGATTGATATGCCTTGTTCGAAACGTTATATCCCTGAAATGCGGTGAACAGGACCATTGTTCTTAAAAGCTGGGGACAGACTGACGTGGAGTCCATGACATGCGGTGAGCAGGACCATTGCTCTTAAAAGCGATGGACAGAATAAGGGTGTATCCCTAGAGTTAAACGATTGAGTCTGTTCATGATATCTGAATATGTTGAGTTCGGTATTTGAGTAACAAGACGATAAGGGTCGGTTTACAAGAATGAAGAGAGGAACAAGATAATGTTATCTTTATATATATAAGATGTTAACTCGTGTTTCATAAGCTTGTGTTTACTTCAGATAACTGGTACCTCGTTAGTTTACGCTCACTCAGCTCTCAGTAAGCTGACGGCCTTTTTATTGCCTGGACATTCCCCGTCCAGAATATCCTGCCCCTTGTTTTACAGGTGATGACCAGTACACTGATGAGTGTTATCCAGAGGAAGGCCCCACCGATGACGATTACACCAGGAAGGATTATCCTTATGCCAGCTGAAGACTGAAGATGTTATAATTAGATTTAATTTCAGTTGTTCTGTTAAACTTTTGTTAATGGGTACTTGGGCATTTGTTGTCTTCAGACCTGTTGTGATCCTGTGGACCATACTCTGATAGTTTGTAATAGTTAGCACTTTGTGCTATTTTCAGTTGATTACTGTTGCTTTTCTTTTGGACTAGTACTGCGTGGTGTGGATTATTAGTGACTTTCACCTGTCATTCCTTATGGACCCATAAAGGAAATTTATTTTTCTCTATTTATGCTGCTCCGGGGCGTGACATTTATCTTATTATTGTTGTTATTCATTTTTGTGATTAATGACTTGTTATTATTCTATTGCTTGGCACACACACACACACACACACACACACACACACACACACACACACACACACCAAAAAAAAAAATAAATAAATAAAAAACTTGAGTAAAATGTCAATATTCTTTCTTCTATTTTGTTGCAGGTGCAGTTTCTGTTATAGTACTAGGAATCGGTGCCGTTAAAAATAAATAAAAAATAAAAAATAAAAAAAACAACCTTGAGTAAAATGTCAATATTCTTTCTTCTATTTTGCTACAGGTATTTGAGCATTGAGGGGAGAGGAGGGAAAGATCATCAACATGCCTAGATTTTTTATTTTTTTTTTACTTTTGTAAATTTATGCTCAAAGGTTGTAATGATTTTGCTATTGTGGAACTGCCTTGGTGCTTTAGATGGAACTTATGTTAGGGTTCATGTTGTCGAAATGGATTTTGCTATTGTATTTTGTAGTTAATGTTATGAAAAAAAAAATACTTAGTTGTGAAGGTGTTTGGGTTTATTTATGCAATTTGGTAATTTTTTAGCAAGAGGGACATTTATGAAAAGCTACAGATTAATCCAGGCTTATACCAGGTCATCCAAACACAGTATTGGACTAATTGCATTTTATCCCTAGTACAATCTGGCACAAACCAAACACAATATAAAAATAATATTGCACTGTTTTATCCTGTTGTTAGTTATCCCAGGATTACTAACTGCACTTTAATATTATACCCCTTTATCCTATCCGGCAACCAAACGAGCCCTTATATGCTTATATATTTATTTAGGCATATGTGGCACATTATTATATTATTTTGATATATATTTATTGCTAGAGACCATTCTGTATCACTTTGGAGTACCTTTGTAAGAGCGAATTTCAAACACACACACACACACACACACACACACACACACAGAGTTTTGGTGATAATTTATTTTTTTAGATCTTAGTACAACATTACACTGGATTTCACTGTGTGTGGCCAATGGCAGATCAAAAAAAAAAAAAAAGAGAGGCTAATATATCACCAAGATTGTGTGTGCCCAAGAGTAGATAAAAATAAAATAAAATAATATATCACCAAGACTGTGTGTGTTGTGTTGTGTGTGTATGTGTATGTGTGTGTGTGTGTGTGTGTGTGTGTGTGTTTGTTTTGTCCAATGGTAGATCAAAAATAAAAATAAAAATAAAAATTACTCCATAAAGGTACATCAAAGTGACCACATAATGGTCTCTGCAACAAATATAATATCAAAATAATATAATAATATATCACATATACCTTAATAAATATTTAAGCATATAAGGGTGTTCTCATTAGCATGTAATAGGGGTAATTTTGTACTTTTATCCATTTTCCATTAACTTTCATGGAAAAGTGATTATTTCACTTTAGTCTAGACCACTGAGGATATTAGTGATATAATTTAAAGTACAAGGGGTAACTGATAAAAGGCCTAACCACAGGGGATATTTCTGTAATTAACATCATTTCTTGCTATATGAAGAAATGAAAGATTTGACAACAAAAAAATCTGAAACCTCTAACCCCATCTCTTCCCCACTTATATCATACCACTAAAATGGTTTTATTCATGAGTTTTTCAAGGATGTCATAATTTGTGGAAGAAAAAAAAATGTGATTATATTGTGAATTATAAACAGACGGAAGAGAGAATTGAGTGAGTGTACGTAGCACCTCTGTTTTGAAATTGTACTTCACGACAAAACACTATTGTTGCTCTAATTGTTTGATGACATTGATGTATACTAATCTTTTGTGCTCTTTGTTGCTAATATCTATCAACATCAATTCCCTTTCTAGGGAAAAATGGGAAAAGGGTCACCAAATTAACAAAAATTGGAGTTTAGTCCAAATAACAAAACAAAGTGGGCTTAAGGACATCCACTTATTTTGTGTGTCCAAAAGTCGTAAATGCCCTTTGCGCGTTGATTAATTTCCATGATGATATCTGTGAACTCAAAGCTGGTTATATGATACGATTTTGGATAATTGAAGCATTTGGAAACACGCGCAATCTGTGAGCTCAAAGCATTTGGAAAATCTGTTACCTCAATGCTTCGAAACCCTAATCTATGCCCTAAATCGAAGCCCTAAAACAACTACTGATTGTTTAGTAAAGCTAGAAGGATTTTCCACGATTTTTGTCTGCTCAAAAATGGCGTATTGCAAAAGTAAGTTTTTTATTTTAGTGTTGAGGTGACAAGTATGAACTATCGTAGCCTAATTTCCACTATTTCGACAAATTTTTCTGATGTTTTTGAGTTTTGAGTTTTCAGCTCACAAGTATGCTTTGTTATTGTTGAGTTTTGGTATTTGTCATTTTCAGCATAAATATGGTATAATAAATATGAATTATTAAGAAGAACCCTAGATTTTTTATTTCGTTTGATATGTAGAAGAAAAATAATAGTCTGTTTATAGAAAGAGAAATTTAGGTTGATGTTTGTTAGTTTATGTTGATGTTGTTACTCTTAGAGAATTTTTGTGTCATTTGTTATGTAGATGAAAATTGATGGTCTGCTTATCGTAAGAGAAATTTAACTTCGTGTTTTTAGTGTATGCCTTGTGCTATACATAATGCTACTATTGAGCTTTGATATTTGTCATTTTTCAGGCTAAATAATGTAGAATAATTTTGACTGATTTTAGAGAATTTCTATGTCATTTGTTATGTAGATGAAAATAGATGGTCTGCTTATCGTAAGAGAAATTTAACTTGGTATTTGTTGTATGCTTTTTTCTATTCACCTTGCTATTGTTGATCTTCGAGATGATTTTAGAAAGATATATTAATAAACATTTATGTTTTAGGATGGGCAAATCGGTGTTTGAGTTAACTAAAGGCTAGGAAACCGAAGAAATGTAATGATCTTAAGAGCGATTGTTTTTATTATCAATATAAGTCTACATTGGTTAGCATGACAAAGCTTTTCAGAGATTTGAAGCTTAGGGACAAACATATAAAGGTTTTGAAGAGAACTCCGTTTTGGAACTTCTACAAACAGTTTATTGATGGGAAAGTTATCTATGACAAGAGCCATGATGAAGTTTGTTTGATGATTTTAAGATCATATAGTAGAGAGGATGGGAAGTTTCAAATAGGTCCAAAATTGATGAAGATAACTGACACGAATATTGGGCTTATTTTTGGAATTCAATCGGGGCCTATTCGAATAACGACTTCTTATAGCAAGAAATCGGACACTAGTTTGTTGCTAGGAGGTTCCCAGGAGATAAAAGGCCTATATTAGGCGATGTTAGAGGTGCTTGTATAGCTGCAGCGAAGGGAAAGACTGATGATGATGTGGAAGATGTTGTACGATTGCTCTGCCTTCATTTGATCCTATCTCTTCTCTTTTCGACTTCTGGTAACACTCTTACGTGGGTGTTCATTCAATATGTTGAAAATATTGATATGATGAAGATGTATTCATAGGCTTTTGGTGTTAGGGATAACTTAATCTCCGTAATTGAAAAAGGGTCACGAAATCTCTTGAAGATTAGCGGATGTGTTCTTGTATTGCAGGTATTGTGTTTGTACGTTTCATTTGTTGCATTTTTCATTCATTTTATTATTGTTTAACAATTTATTGATTAATTGTGAATATTTGAATTTGTAGTATTAGCTTTTGGAGCGCACCATGTTGATGGAACTATCAGTCGATGATGTTGTACCACATTTTGTGAAGTGGAATCTTTTGAGGCTTCTAAAGTGCTTGAAAGCAGAATATGTTGTCCAGATTAAAGAGAGATAAGGTATGGTTATCATAAGTCAAATTTTACTTATTATAAATTATCATAAATGAGTTATGAGTTAGGATTGTAAATGTGAAATGTTGAATGTAAATCAATGAAACATAAAATTTTTATTTTTATTTAGATTGTTAATGGGTATTTGACTTATGTTTTTATTGTAAATAGAACATAGTGAAATTTGACTTAGGATAAAGTTTTTGTAAGTCTCATATGATATGAAAATCTTATATGCTGTAATAAAAAAACTAATTTTGTAGGTGTTGCATGAACCCCTAAAAATGATAGCAAAGGAAAAAAAGATGTATGGAGAGTATGGTTTACAAGTGTTGGGTGAGACGAATGAAAATAGTAGTAGCTCTGAGACTGATGGGGTTGAGAGTGAAGGTGGGATAAAATTAGGACTTTCATCAAGTGTGTCAGCTGATGATGAGGTTGAATATGTGGGTGGGGTTCGGATGAGGAAGGAGAAGAAGATTGCGAGAGTGAACGTGAAGTCGACATTGTTTCTTAGGAAAGTTGGGGAGTTCAGATCAGCCAGTTTGTTTTGAAGAAGAGACGACGCAATAATGTTGCTGTTGGAAGAGAAAGAAAATTGGAGGAAGAAGAAGCTATTAGGGACCATGTCTATTTCTCGGATGGAGCTTGCAAAGAAGATGAGATCCATGTTGCACAAAAGGCAGTTGATCAGAAACAATTGGATAGTAGTGTTAATGAAGTGTTTGATACTGCAAATGATAATGTAGATGGGAAAGGGCAGAGACTTCCCAAAGAACAACAGACTTGAGAGCTGATGTTTATGATAGTGGAAAAACGGATTCTTCTCCGAAACGGAGTGATATGAAATGGGATGTTCAGCGAGCAGGGTCTGCTGTTAAGAAAGTGAAGAAAATGAACAAGTGTATAAGAAAAGAGATGGAAGTTGTAGTGGGAGATTTGAGAGGTAAGAATATTGAACTTATTGAAAAAGTTGAAGAAGCAGTGCAGTCAAACTTACAGATGGGGTATCTTCTTGGGCAGAATTTATCTGAGTTGCAGTCAATGGGGATGAACTGCGGGTTAATAGAAAGGAAAGTAGTGTCTTGACCGCAAGGGTGAGGTACCTAAATGGTCTAATTGCTGAGAGTGTCACAGCCTGGTCCCACAATAGCGAAACCGGAGCCTGTGGCACGCCACCGAGGCTAACCCAATTCATTAACGTTCCCAAAATTTAGTTTGAAGAACACACGCAGCGGAAAACAAAACACATTTTCTAGACTAGTGGTCCAGTCGACTGGGTCTGGACCTCAGTCGACTGAAGAAAGCAGAGAGTTTTCAAAAAGTTTTAACAGACCATCCAATCGACTGAGACTGGGGTCCAGTCGACTGGGACTCCAACTTTCAGTCGACTGAATTCCCCCTTCGGTCGACTGAAGCAAGCAGAACCAAAATGAACACAAAACCTACATAGGTCCAGTCGGCTGAGGCAGGGCCCAGTCGACTACTTTTGCCATATTAAAAAGCAGTAGCTAGCAGGCACAAGGGTCCAGTCGACTGAACACTGGACCAGTCGACTGCTCCCCTGACAGCAGCCCAATTCTGCAGAAAACAAGTTTCAAAAAGCTTTTTAAACAATCAAGTGTTAACCACACACTCCAATCTCACATCAAAGTAATCCTAGCTGTATTAAAACATTACCAAAGTACAATTACAACGAATTACTAACTATTACCATGCTTTAGGTCCACTCTAACATACTAAGTTAAACATAAGATAAAACCATTCAAAATCTTTATTACAACATTCCTATTGTTCCAAAACTACAAGATCAACATTTAGGTTGCCTTCTAATCGAAATCTGAACCCACGTGCTCACTTCTCCGATTCCTCGCCAGCATTACCACCTGAAATGGTTATTTGAATAACCACAGATATTCGATTTGTTTAAGCTAATGCTTAGTGAATAAAACAACATATGCACATGAATGATAAACATGTCTGCATTCACATCTCTACATTTTATACTAGTCGCCGGAGACTCACGTGCCCGTCCATACTTCCAATCCGTGACTCCTCGCTAATAAGTCCACGCGAAAGGGTAAGACCCACAATTCTTCTCTTCAATCGTGCGACCTTAATGCCTATATCGGCTCCACAAAATGGCACGGTGGCCACGTGCTCCTTCTGACCCAAATAAGCAACTTAACATGCTCAAATACACATCACCATGCTCGCGGTAATCAAAACATTTCATCGTGCTATTGGGCCTACTTATCAATATAAATGCCCAACATGAACTACACAAGATATCTCTAAGTATCAATACATGCTATTCAAACATAACATGAATACATGTCAAGAAACCATTCCAAAAACATAGTTGAATCACTCACCTCCGATTTACGCTCTTATAATTCAATCTCAAGAAAACCCGTGCACAAAGAACGTGCAGAAGTCCGTCTAGTACAATTCCTGATACGTCCAGAAATATTCTGTAACGGTCCGACCACCACGTGGCCAGCGGATAATCCGGAATGGGAGCATGGAGCCCACACTTCTGAGGTGTTCAGCTATAACCGTCCGGGATACTCGGCAGCTCGGGAACGAGGCGTAGTGACTCCCCGGTAGGCGCGGAGTAGATGGTGTCACTCATCGATTCCTTATACGGCCATGACTCTATCAAGAAAGAATCAATGGTTTCCTAAGCCACTTAGGAAACTCCCCTAATGTTGTGCAAATCCATTGTGATTAGATTAGGCTTCCTAATCCAATAAACTTACCATGTAAGGGTGGACTCTTACATCTATAAAAGAGCCCACCTATCCTCCTTAGAGGGATCCGAAAATTGACTTCTCTAAGCATATACTTACTCGCTAGAGAATAAACCACTCGTACACATATACCCGACCGGTGTTACTGGTAGTGTCGCTCATCTCTGTTGGCTCACCAGGCCTGCCGGTGATCTGCTAGTAAGAAGTGCTTAGACGCACACGTGGACGTAGGTCATCTCATTAACGGGGCCGAACCACACACAAACTTTTCTTTGCTTTGTCTTTTTTCATAAATCTTGCTTACCAATTTTTGGCATCATCAGTTTGGCGCCGTCAGTGGGAAACGACACAGTCTTCTCATTAACAAAATCTTTGACTGATCGATATGCCGCCAAAGAAGGGTAAGAAGACCGACAACCCCGCTGACTCAGCCGGTCAAGAAAACCTGCAGATTGAGCCGCGGGCCACCTCCATGACCACCGAACAGGTCACGGCGGCGTTGGAGCAGCTCCTGGAGGGCCAGCGTCGAGCACAACAGCATATAGACGCGCTTATGGCCCAACATGAGAAGCGCCCCGCGTCAGAAAGTCGACCTGAGAAAAGCGCCCCCGTCAGCCAGTCGGATCGGGTGCGAGAGCATGCACGATCCGCTCCGGTGTCCTCACCAAACCGGGAACGTCCTGCAGGCGGAGAGCGCAGCCAGGTCACTAAGCACTCCCAAAGGGTGCCTCGATACATCCCTCGTCGAGCGCGCCGAGCGGATGACGCCCGAATCATCATTAATCAACGGCGTGCAGCAAGAGCAGAAAAATCCAGACGAAAAGCCCGGGAGCCAAACGACGATCCTCCCGTCCTGAGCCGAGGGGACCTTAGGCACAGGCTTACCCGAACCAACAGTCGGGTGCTATCTCCGAGGTCGACGCACTTTGAGGAGGAGGCCTCATCGTCCGACCCCACCTACCATTCCGACACAGATAGGAGAGCAGGGCAGAATGACGTCAAAGCCCAGGTCGAGGAACTACAGCAACAAATCGAGAGGCTAAACCGCAAGTCCGGTCACGACCTCACGAATACCGAAACAGAGTCGGCCTACACCACCCGGGTGACACAGTTTCCCATACCGCGGAAATTCAAACCCCCGCACCTTAGCTCATACGACGGCACGGGGAGTCCGGTGGACCACATCCGCACCTACAAGGCACAGATGGCACTGGTCACCACAACAGACGAGCTGCTGTGCCTGGCTTTCTCCAGCACTCTAAAGGGATCGGCCGCACAGTGGTTCCATGCCTTAAAGCCCCGGACGGTTGACAACTTCAAAACCCTCGACAAACTCTTCATCAGCCAGTTTGTCGGGATGCTAGACCGATCGCAACCGGACACCCAGCTACTAGCTATCAAGCAGCAGAAGGGTGAATCTTTGAAGGAATATGTGGATCGTTTCAACCAACAGAGGCTCCTGATCCGCAACCTCAACGAGACGGCCGCGATCATGGCCTTCTGTTCAAGAGTTCAACACACCAAGGTGGCCACGTCTTTTCACCGTAACCGACCGGCAACTCTGGTGGAACTCTCGGAAAGGATTGGGAAGTATATAGACACCGAGGAGTTTTTGAAGGCAAAACGCGCCAGCCAGGTGGAAGACGAATCCCCAAAAGCCAAGCACAAGCGCGAGGGATTCGAGAAGGGTCCGGGAAAGAAGCCGAGGCAAGATCAAAGAGATGCTAGAGATCAGCCCCTAACGGCTTTTACACCCCTTTCCCGACCTATACATAAGGTGATGGCCGCCGCGGAGGCACTGAGGCTGCTTCCACAGCCAGCTAAACTCAGAGCCCCACCCGGTAAGAGAAACCGGGAGAAGTTTTGCCGTTATCACATGGATCACGGCCACGAAACGGAGGATTGCTTCAAATTGAAGATAGCAATCGAGAAGCTGATCGAGTAGGGACATCTTGTTGAGTTTGTCACAACGGACAGACGGCCCCGACAGGAAGCCCAAGCTCCCGGTCAGCCCCCTCCACCACTCGGTCACATTTACGTGATCTCCGGAGGAACGTCTGGCGGAGGTGATTCTCAGTCGGCACGGAAGAGGCACGCCCGAGCATCCCGAGCGGATGTATGGCAGGTCCAATCCACCGGTTCCTCACCAACTGACGTTCTGACGTTCTCGTTCGACGATGTACAGGGCCTCCATTGCCCCCATGACGACCCGCTAGTAGTAACGCTTTCTATAGCTAACTATATGGTCCAGAGGGTACTGGTCGACACAGGCAGCTCGTCTGACATAATGTTTACAGCGGCATTCGACCAACTCGGGATCTCCCGGGATCGGCTCCGGCCGGTTGCTACTCCCCTGGTCGGATTCAACGGCTTCAGCACTCAACCGCTCGGTACGATCGAGCTCCCAGTTCTCATGGGGACCTACCCGCAGCAGGTTTCCATGCTGACTAATTTTGTGATAGTGGAGGCCCCCTCGGCATACAACGTCATCCTCGGAAGGCCGACCCTCAACAGGGCCCGAGCAGCTGTTTACACATACAGCTTAACCGTGAAATTCCCAACTGTCCAGGGACCCGGATGTTTGCGAGGAGACCAGACCACGGCTCGAAGTTGTTATGTTAGCTCATTGCGCCGGGGGGCAATCACCGAAACATTGAGCGTCCAAGAAATAGACCCCCGGGACCAGAGGGACGTGATAGGACCTATGGAGGAATTGGAGCAAGTTGTGCTGGATCCAGAACACCCAGATCGCACGGTCAACATAGGCGCACTACTGGAGCCTGCCTTGAAAGAAAAATTGACCCAGTTCTTGAGGCAAAACCAGGACGTTTTTGCTTGGAGTCATGAGGACATGCCCGGGATTGATCCCCGAGTGATGTCCCATCGTCTCAACGTCAGCCCGGACTGCCGCCCAGTGAAGCAGAAATGAAGGGGCATGGCCTCCGAGAGACAAGCGGCAGTAAGTGAGGAGGTCGAGAAGCTCCTAAAGGCAAACTCTATCCGGGAGGTCTATTATCCCGAGTGGTTGGCTAATGTTGTCCTGGTCAAAAAGAGCAATGGGAAGTAGAGAATGTGTGTAGACTTCACCGACCTCAACAAGGCATGTCCCTAGGACTGTTATCCGCTGCCCAGGATAGACCTCCTCGTCGACTCAACAACGGGCCACTCACTCCTCTCATTTATGGACGCCTACTCGGGGTATAATCAGATCAGCATGTACCCCGGGGACGAAGAGAAGACGGCATTCATCACCGACCAAGGCACGTACTGTTACAAAGTCATGCCTTTCGGCCTTAAGAACGCCGGGGCTACATATCAACGCCTGGTCAATTTCATGTTCAAAGACCTCATCGGAAAGTCCATGGAAGTGTACGTGGACGATCTCCTGGTCAAGAGCCGGGATGAGCCCGACCACCTTGAGCATCTAGCCAGGGCCTTCAGCATTTTGAGAAATTTCAAGATGAGGTTGAACCCGGCCAAATGCACCTTTGGTGTCTCGTCCGGCAAGTTCCTCGGTCATCTAGTCAGCAGGCGGGGAATTGAAGCAAACCCCGATAAAATCCAAGCTATCATCAACATGCGGTCACCTAAATCAACAAAAGAAGTTCAAAGCCTAGCCGGACGGGTGGCCGCACTTAATAGATTCATGTCCCGAGCTACCGATCGGTGCCTGCCGTTCATCAAAATCCTCCGCAAAGCTTTTCAGTGGTCCGAAGAGTGTGAGGAGGCATTTCAGGAACTCAAGAAATACCTGGCCTCACCTCCTCTACTGTCGACACCGGCATCCGGAGAGGAACTTTTCCTGTACCTAGCGGTGTCACCATCGGCAGTAACCTCGGCACTCATCCGGGAAGAGCACGGGATACAGTTCCCAGTGTACTACACCAGTCGGGCGTTGCAAGGTGCAGAAAGCCGATATTCCCATATCGAGAAGTTGGCCTTCGCCCTCATCACCTCAGCCCGAAGGCTCCGCCCGTACTTCCAGGCCCATGCCATCGTGGTGTTGACCGATCAGCCCCTCCGCAAAATTCTCTCTCGGCCGGACACGTCCGGGAAGCTCGTCAAGTAGGCATTAGAATTGGAAGAGTTCGAAGTAACTTACCGACCTCGGACGGCCATCAAGGGACAAGCCGTAGCCGATTTCCTGGTCGAGTTTACATACCCAGAAGACCCGGTCGAAGAACCCGAGCCTCCGGCCTTACCACCCGGATTGCATTCCAGCATCCCAACCTGGGTGCTACATGTCGATGACTCTTCTAACTAGCAAGGTAGTGGGGCCGGGGTCATCCTGACTACCCCCAATGGCATCCAGCTTGAATATGCTCTGAGATTTGGGTTTCGTGCCTCCAACAATGAGGCCGAGTACGAAGCCCTCTTGGTCGGGTTACAGTTGGCCATCTCAATGAGTGCCCAACAAGTCCAGAGCTACAGCGACTCCCAGCTCGTAGTCAATCAGGTAAACCAAGAATACGAAGCGCGGGAGGACAGCATGATAGCTTACTTGGCCCTCGTCCGGACGGTTTCCAATCAACTCTGAGGATTTTCCCTCACTCGGATACCTAGAGAAGAAAACACCCGAGCTGACCGGCTGGCCCGCCTTGCCTCGTCATCTGAGTCAGACTTGCCTGGGATAAGGATACAAGTCCTATCCGAGCCAAGTGTGATCAATTCAGAGGGCATGGAGGTTGATACGGTCACTCCGGGACCTAGTTGGATGGATCCAATCGTGACATTTTTTAAAACAGGAAGCAAGGCGGGTCAAGTATCGGGCGACACGATATCATATCCTTGACGGTGTCCTCTACAGGAGGGGGTTTACTATCCCGTACCTCCGCTGCATTCACCCTACGCAAATCCAAGTGATACTGTTCGAAATTCATGAAGGTGTGTGCGGGAACCACGTAGGAGGTCGGGCACTCTCCAGAAAGGCCCTCTTACAAGGCTACTATTGGCCAACCATGGCCCGAGATTCACAGGAGTATGTCCGAAGGTGTGACAAGTGCCAGCGATACTCTCCCATGTTCAACAGACCGGGAGAGCTCCAAACGCCGGTCCACAGTCCCTGGCCATTCGCCCAACGGGGAATTGACATCGTCGGTCCCTTACCGACAGGCAAAGGGCAGGTTAAGTTTGCCGTGATAGCTGTTGATTACTTCACCAAATGGGCGGAGGCCGAGCCCCTGGCAACGATAACCGAGCGGAGAATGGAACACTTTGTGGAGCGAAATACCCTCAACAGGTTTGGTACCCCAAGAGTCCTGATTAGCGACAATGGAAGACAATTTGATACACCCGTCTTTAGACAGTTCTGCTCGAGCTATGGGATACTAAATCACTACTCTTCTCCCGAGCATCCACAAGCTAATGGTTAGGCCGAGGTGACCAACCGCACAATCTTGTAGTTGATCAAGACGAGGCTTGAGAATGCCAAAGGCCTGTGGGCTGAAGAACTACCAGCCCTCCTGTGGGCCTACTGCACCATACCCAGGGCAGCTACGGGCGAAACCCCATTTTCCTTAACTTATGGTTTTGAGGCGGTAGTCCCCACAGAGCTCGGGTTGCCCTCATATCGGGTGGCTACCTTCAATGACCAAGACAATGGAGAAGCCCTCAGGACGAAACTAGACCTGGTCGAAGAAAGAAGAGACCAGGCCTATCTCAGGGTGACAGCTTACAAGAAAAGGGTCTCGAGGTATTATAATAGCAAGGTGAAGCATCGTAGCTTTCAGGTCGGGGACCTTGTCCTTAATGCAGTGAACCAGTCTACCCGAGTTCCAAGCCATGGGAAGTTGGGAGCAAACTGGGAAGGACCGTATATAGTGACTCGGGTCAACCAATTGGGAACCTACTGGCTACAGAACATGGACGGGCACGATCTCAGTCATCCCTGGAACGTGCAACACCTTCGTAAGTATTATCAGTAGCATCTGGCTACGGGAATCTAGTACTATAGGATAAGTTCTTTTCATGTAGCCCCGGTTGGGAAACTATTACAGATTGTTATTTTTCAAATAAAATTGATAAAGTTTGCTTCGAAAATTCAGGCCGGCCAATACACCGTGCAAAGCATGAAAGACCTCGGGCCAAACCCCAAGGTACCAAAAGGCCTCGGGCTCCGAGCCCAGGCACAACAAAGACCTCGGGCCTAACCCAGAGGCAGAAAAGACGTCGGGTGATACCCCGAGGCAGAAAGGACCTCGGACTTCGAACCCAGGCATGAAAGGACCCTGCAACCACCCATGTTCCAGGTCGGTTTCCTATGGTCGCCCTCTGCATGCCCCCGCCTTCGCAAGAGAGTCGGGGACAAAAGGGTACTAGACCTACAAACAGGAAACTTAATTAAGTTTCGCCTAGGTCCAGCACACGACGGGGCCAAGCCCCTAGGTGGTCGACGATGGCAAGCTTCAAAAGCCCCTGCAACCACCCATGTTCCAGGTCGGTTTCCTATGGTCGCCCTCTGCATGCCCCCGCCTTCGTAAGAAAGTCGGGGACAAAAGGGTACTAGACCTACAAACAGGAAATTAATTAAGTTTCGCCTAGGTCCAGCCGACGACGGGGCCAAGCCCCTAGGTGGCCGACGATGGCAAGCTTCAAAAGCTCCTGCAACCACCCATGTTCCAGGTCGGTTCCCTACGGCTACTTATTCACGTACTCTCATACTCCCGCCTTAGCAAAATGCTTGGGGGGGCAGGGGTTAAAGGGAATTGAGGCTAAAACAGGGAATTGCATCATTTGACTAGGTGTTCTGTGGGTTACGGTCCCAAAGCATTTGCTAAGGCAGATGTTAGGTCGGCCAAAAACCGAACGGATACTAGCAAAAAGGCATAGTACAAAAACATTACAAAGATTGATGGAAAGCTGACCTCAGGGGTCTTTTCATTAATCAAATAAAGTGTACAAAGCCTGGGGGCAGTTGTAGTGGCCTCCCAAAAAAAAAAAAAAAAACAAAAAAACAAAGCAAAAACTATAAGCAATAAAATAAAAAAAAACAAGAAGAAGGAACCGGGGAGTCAGTCTTCCACGTTGACCACATCCTTGGTCTCCCCCGTCTACTCCCTTGGCACGGCAAGTCCTTCGTCCTCGCCCGGGGCGAGTTCTGTGGCTTCAGCAATGGCCTCAGGGTCTTCACCAGCCACAGGAGCATCACCAGCTATGGAATCTTCACCGACATCCCAGTAATCCGAGTCAATCCCCTCGTAGGCCGAAAGGACCTATTCGGGGTGATCCCGGGCTACCCGCCGCTTCAGATTGTCATAACCTTGGAAGAAGCCGTCGTCAAATGCGCCCTCCAAGGCCCCTGCAGTTGGTGCCTCGGCCGCCGCCTTCGCCCGGGCTTCAGCTGCCGCAGTGAGGGCCCAGGAAACCTCCAGTTCGGCCAAAGCCGCTGCCAGGTCCGCCTGAGCCGCACCCAAACTCAAAGCCAATGACTTCGTCTTGCTCGTCTCGACGGCCAAGGCAGCTTTAGCTACTTGCAATTCTTTCCGCTCCTTCAAAAGGGCGGCGTCAGCGGCGGTGGCCTTCCCGGCCAGGGAAGACAGGAGGGACTCGGATCCCGCGGCCATATAGCCAACCTGCGGCGAGAAGATGAAGGTCAGTTAGACAAGTAAAAATGGAGCAGGTCAATATTTGAAGGGAGAAAGAACACTTACCAGATGGGAAAGGCTATACAACCATCCTTGGAAGTCCTGGGGAGACAACCCGGAGCATACTTCAACCTGGCTTGGGATTAGGACAGACTTTAGCCTATCCCAAACCTCACCAGGCCCACCGATGGGCAGACCAGATGGAATACCAGCCCGGGGTGCGGGCTCCTCAACAACCAACGTTTGGGGAGCTGATGTCCCCGCATGGTCCGGGCGGTTGACCGTTCCGTGGCGGATGCGTCGAAGCGGGCGCTCACCGCCAAGGGCCTCGGTAGCTGGCCTCTTCCCCTGGGCGATCACCACCCGAGTAGCAGTAGCGGCGGCGGCAGCAGCCTGCCTCTCCCTCAGCTGCTCCAAATTACGTTTGGGGGCCATTTCTGCGAAAGAGCAAGATAACACGGTCAGAAATGTGAAAAACAATACGGACAAGTGCAAGGCAAACCAGTAAGGCAACCTGGGAACTCACCAGGATTGAGGGGTGAAAAGCTGGGGGCAGGAACGGGTTCCTCAGGGGAATAGGTCTCGACAAAGTCCCCTATTTGGGATAATACGTTCCAAACACTAGTGGGCAACTCTGCTAGGTTCCAGATCCTGGCCTGGCACAGTTCGGATATTTCGGGAGGTTCTGTCGAGCCAGCTGTGCACAGAGAAATGAAGTCAGTTAGCGAGCCATTGCGTTCCTAAAAACCGAAAGAACGGACGAACACGGAAGGGTGGTCTTACCCCTCAACTCCCCAGCCCAGGATGTCCTCAGCTGGGTCACTGGGGCCATGTCATAAAGGCAAAGGGTGGACACTTGGAAGAACTTGCCCTTCCACCCCTTGTTATTGCTGGGGCATCTATCGATAATCTTCCTGCCCGGACGGGCAGAAAATGAAAAAAACCCCACTTCCCGGTGCACAGGGAATGGTCGGTGGGCCCAAAGAAACTCATGTAGGGTAAGCTCGTACCCGAACACCTGAGGCCACAGCGAAATACACCCCATCAGGAATCTCCATCCGTTGGGGGCCAACTGCCCGGGAGCGATATCGAGGTAGATCAGGACATCCCGGGCGACGGGGTGAAGGGGTAGCCGGAGGCCCGCCATCATAGCATCCTCGAACAGGGTGACGAACCCCGACTGATAGAGGTGCGCGCCGCCGGGGTTTACGGCTAGGGCGCAACCATCAGGAAGAGAATATCTCTCCCTGATCCGGAGAAGGTCTTGGGAGCGCAGTACAAAAAAAGTGGACTCACAAGCAAAAATTACCCGATCAGGCCCCTCGGGCAACTCGTCGCCCGAACCCCTCGAGACGGAGGCAACAGGGGCCTCCTGGGTGGACTCACTGTCGGATAGACAAACGGGACTCTTGGCCCCACTTTGATGATCGGTCAGGGATTCAGGAAGCCGATCCCGACTAGCACCGGGGGATCCTGACTGATACTGTTCACTCTCCGATCTCGACGCAGAGTTGAAGCCGGAGTGTTCCATCTCTGGCACTCCGACGGAAAGGAACGGACACAAACTACGACCTGCGTATGGATCGGGAACCCCAAGCCTGATATACAGGGGGGGCAGAGTCACTAACCTGAATGGTAACGAGTAGACACTCCTCAGCACCAGGTAACACTCTCCCAAAATAGCGCAAGGAACACCTGCTTGGTTCAGATGAGTTAAAGTTCCACCCGACTCAAAGAACGCATAAAATCTAAGGATAAAGAAATCCCACTCCCGCTCGAACCTCACAAGATTCGTTCTCTCCAGCCTCACTCCGAAATAAAAAAGACGGGGGAAGAAAAAAGAAAGCAGAAAGTAGAAGATAAGGGATGCAAGAAATGAGGCAAGTACTCCTTATATAAAGACCCTGAACGGCCAGGATAAGAGCGGATCCAGCGGTCCAGGAGATTTCCCGCCCAAACTGTCGCTTCGGTCACGTAAAGAGATGCCTCAAAAGGCGTGCGCATTAATTGTGTGACGCGACGATTCAGTTAGCCCGTAATCGGTTCGGTTACGATCACATCACCATTGTTAGGTTCTAACCTGACTAACGATTGGTTGGTATAGAACAGTGGTGATCCGAGCCCGAGTTGCCGCAACTCGGGCACAGTCATACACTGGTCGGGCATTAGCTGTCCAGCGTAGCACAGAATTAGTAAACAGTTGAAGGAGCATAGTGAAAGAGAAACGTGGCCTCAGGGACCTTTTTATTGATATAAAGGGTGGTCTGTACAGAGACCAGGGGGCACTTATAATAGCCTCCCCGAAAAGAAAAAAAAAAATATATATATATATATATATATTTAGGCCTTCAAGTCCTTCTGTCCTTCAAAGCCTTGACCTCCTCCTCTAGGACCGCCAACCTCGCCACCAGCTCCTTCACAGTAAGCTCGATGGTGTGAGTATCCACTCCCTGCATAACCGAGTCTATTTATAGACTGGCGGTTTGTTTCTCCACCTCCTGAAGATGGCCCTCCAGGTTAGCAAGGGAGAGGTTAGTCCAAGAGCTAGGCACGTGAAGGCCGACCGGGGGATCCGTCCAACTTTTCTTTGGTGGGGGTGGAGACTCCTCACCAACTTTTTTCTCTTTTCCCTTCCTGGACGGACCTGGTGGCGGGCTCGTATCCCCGGACGAGGTGGAGTCGCTGCTGGTGGGCAGAGAAATTGGCCCCTTGGGTGATCCGGCCCTAAATGCGGCGCGCGGGCCAGTGGCCATGGATCGAGTATAGCGACGCGACCCAGAAGCCGCAGCGTCGTGGGTCGCGGAGGAAGGACCGGCACCAGCATCACCCGCATGCCTACCGACCAAATCAGAGAACGACAGGCCGACCTCGATGGCTCGGTCAATCGCCTCCGTCTCATCAGCAGTAGGGGCCGCGCCGCGGGAGGCAGAAAAAGATTGTTCGCAGAGGTCGGGATCAAAGACTATAGGGGGGCAGAGATTGGCGTCCTCCAGCCAGTTGCCGGCTACCACGACCCAAGGATACCGCCGCCAGGTTTTGTTCGGGAAGTCCAGACCTTGGACAAAGTCTCTCCCCTCGGCCCTGGGGCACAAGTAAGGACCCCCTTGGTCGATGCCCAGGATGTAACACCTGGCGACGTCGACGGAATGGAGGAACAACCTGAGTCGCTCGTTCAGTGCTGATACGCCCCAGAGTAGGCGGGCGACGTTTGGACAACACTTGCAGAGAGGGATGCGCAACCCCTCAAGCAGGTCACAGAAGGAGACTGGAAGGGGAAAGCGTAGTCCCACAACAAGCAGCAGATAGCTGCTGATGAGGAAGAATGGGAAGGCTACTTCCTCCCCCTCAGCATGCGGACGGACTTCGACGTCGTCCGGGATGTGACAATCCTCTCGGAAGGCTCTGAGCCCTTCATCGGATGACAGATTAATGTGTGAGGCCATTTGGGAGAAGTTTTGGGAAATGGAAATAGCAGAGAAGGAGGAGCTCGGCGTGTTTTGCTTGGACGTTTTAGTTGATGATTTGCAGTGAGAAGCAGATTGAACAGGTGCTCCTTATATAAGTATCACGAACGGTTAGGATCAAACTTGATCGGATGGCTCACATACTCTCCTGCCGAAACTGTCGTTTCGGGCACGTGGGGCGTCGTCTGAAAAAGCGTGAGCATTCAATGCGCGACGTGATGGTTTGGTTGCCACCTGGGCGATTCGGTTACTTCCAAACTGGCAGCTTTGGATCCGAACCAGACCAGTAACCAGTGGACACGTGGCGCCAGGGGGCCCGGTCCTGCAGGGCCACCGCTCGGTCGATATACCGACGAATCATTACAAACCGACCCGGTTCCGATGGGGGTCCCAGTCTTTTCCCGGTCGGTATCTGGAAGACATTCTTAATTTTCAAATTTCATCTAGCAAGGCGTCATCTCAACTTTGAAAATGGGGGGCAGCTAATACGTCCAGAAATATTCTGTAACGGTCCGACCACCAAGTGGTCAGCGGATAATCCGGAATGGGAGCATGGAGCCCACACTTCCGAGGTGTTCAACTATAACCGTCTGGGATACTCGACAGCTCGAGAACGAGGCGTAGTGACTCCCCGGTAGGCACGGAGTAGATGGCGTCACTCATCGTTTCCTTATACGTCCATGACTCTATCAAGAAAGAATCAATGGTTTCCTAAGCCACTTAGAAAACTCCCCTAATGTTGTGCAAATCCATTGTGATTAGATTAGGCTTCCTAATCCAATAAACTTACCATGTAAGGGTGGACTCTTACATCTATAAAAGAGCCCACCTATCCTCCTTAGAGGGATCCGAAAATTGACTTCTCTAAGCATATACTTACTCGCTAGAGAACAAACCACTCGTACGCATATACCCGGCCGGTGTTACTGGTAGTGTCGCTCATCTCTGTTGGCTCATCAGGCCTGCCGGTGATCTGCTAGTGAGAAGCGCTTAGACGCACACGTGGACGTAGGTCATCTCATTAACGGGGCTGAACCACACACAAACTTTTCTTTGCTTTGTCTTTTTGCATAAATCTTGCTTACCAATTTTTGGCATCATCAATTCCTATGAATCAAAATTCCATTTATCAACTTTTATGAAAAATTGTAGAAAAAGACTTTTCAGAAAACTTGGCCAAACAAGTCTTAACATATATCAAAACGAAGCTCTTACCTCGGGGAGCTTGAATATGAAATCTGGGATAAAACAAACTGACGGAAGGTCGTCGTTTGACGTCGCAAAGCTCGAACAATAAAATCTCCCTTGGCCTCTTTTTGGAAACTTAGGTTGTAAGCTTTGTAAAATATCTCACTCATCTCTATCTATATAGGCAAAACTCTCAGGAATTACGTTTACCTCCCCACGAGTTTTCAAGACTCCTAATCAGTCTCTAAAACTTTCTACACAGCTTATTCACAGCTTTACAAGTGAAACCTCAAAATTATAAAAGTTTTCGACTAAGTTTCGTTTGGTCGCTAAAATGCGAATTTCTACATGACGTTTCCGAAGTTGCTAATTAGCCTACCAAATTAATTGCGTGTTAATTCGTTCTCACCAGGATACTAAAACTAACGACATATATAAATTCTAAAACAGAAAATCATACAGATATTGAAATACACAGGTAAACATTTATTTTCAGATAAATATTTAAAGTATTCCACAGTGACCGTCTCACATTCGGAGAGACGTCACAACAACAAATCCTCAATCACTATAGTTTCAAAGGGTTCTCTAATATAGACACCCAAATCAACTCGTGAGTCAAAACTCACTCAACCATGTGCCAAAAGACACGCCACATCACATTATCATGCATGACAATATAATGCAAAAGCAATAACACAAATGCAGGTGTTATAGAAAGTGAATGCCAAGTTGCAGACCTTCTAATGCAAGTGGACCGTGTGACGTTTTTTGATGGACCGGAAGTTGCAAAGTCTGATACAGATCCAAAAAGGTAGAGTGTTGTGAACCTAGCTCACGGTCAGCCTTGAGAGAGTGAAGAAGAATGAAAGAAGTGCACTTGATATGGTTAAGCAGTTAGAGAGGTCGAAATCTGTCACACCCGTTCCAGAATTTCATAGTTTTAAAATGCATAATTTGAGGTTTTGTGAAATTATTAATATTTATTAATAATTTGAGCTGGAGTTGACTGTGAGTCAACGGTGAGGTGTCAGTGAAGACACGGGAACTTGGGAGTTCATTTTGCATTGGCACGATTAAATGACATTTATGTGATTTAAATGTTATTTGTAAATTTGGCATTTTGATGAATAGTGGTTATACCTGTGTAGTATAATTTCTGGTAGCTTTGATATTGTTAGATGTCATTTTGAATACTGTGGTGAGAACGTGAGTGTTACGTGCTAAAAAGGTAGGTGGTATAGAGATTTCACAGAACTTAGTTTGGATCCTTATTTTGGACCCAAACGGAACTTAGCCGAAACTTTTATAAATTTTAGTTTTCACTCGTAAAGGCATAAAATGGACGTGCGCGACGTTTCGGGATTTAATTAGAAGTTTGAAAAACTCGAGGGGTGGTAAACGCGATTTCTCAAAAGTTTTCTTATAAATAGGAGGGGGTGAGATTTTCATTAGTAACAAACCTTATAAATATCTTGAGAGTGGAGAAAAAAATGAGATTTAGTAGCTAAGGGCTTTGCGACACCGATCGACGACCGTTCGTCCGTCAAATTCTCTCCACATTTTAGATTTGAACTCCTCGAGGCAAGAGCTTCGATTTGATACCTCTTAGCTCGCGTTTAGCTAACTTTTTTGAAAATCTAATTTCTAGAATTTTGGGAAAAACCCAGTAAAACTTGTAAGAATCGCGTATAATTTGAGATTCGACGATTATTCGAGCCTCTAGTCGATCCTTCAAAGTTTCGGAGAGATCGCACAAGGTATGAATTCTAGATCTATTAAATATACGGAAATTTCATGTTTTAAAGATATTTTGGATCCGGGCAAAATTCATATGTTAATTAGACCCGTTAATTATGCACGTGAATCTATGATAAAAGCATGTATAAATGTTTATGTGAGCATGTTACATGTCTACTTGGGTCAAAGGAGAGTCTGGTGCAAATTCATTCGGGGGTAAGCTCCTCGAACCTTGAGGATTGTGATATTGATTGTGATAGTGTCTGGTATGGAGAAGGCCCAACTAGGACACGATACCTGGTATGGAGGAAGGCCCAACCAGTGTACGGGATGCGTGGGAGAGGTGTGCCTTCCACGACATCGGTTTCATTTACCGGATGAATGCGTACCTGTCACACCCGTTCCAAAAATTTCATAGTTTTATCACACATAATTGGAAAGTTGTGGGTATATCAATGTTATTTGATAAATTGGATTGAGATGAAGTTGACTGTGGGTCAACGGTAAGGTGTCAGTAAGGACACGAGAACATGGAAGTTCATATTGCATGATCATGTATAAATGACATTTATGTGATTTAAATGTTATTTGGCTTTATCTGGTATTTTGTGAATAGTAATTATACCTGTGTAGTATAATTCTGATAATCTTTGATATGATAGTATCATTTTGAGAACTGTGGTGAGAACGTGAGAGATACGTTAATTAAAAAAAGGTAGGTTGTGTAGAAATTTCACAGAATATAGTTGTTGGACGTTATTTTGGACCCAAACGAAACCTAGTCGAAAACTTTTGAAAATTCTAATTTTCACTCGTAAAGGCCTAAAATGGATGTGTGCGACGTTTCAGGATTTAATTAGAAGTTTTGAGAAACTTGTGGGGAGGTAAACTTAATTTCCATAACTTTTGCCTATATATAGATGAGGATGAGAATTCATTCTCATCCAAATCCAAACAAAAATCTAGAGAGAGAGGAGAGAGAAAGGAGATTGTTTCTTCGGGCTTTGCGACGCCGTTTGACGACTTTCCGTCCGTCAGATTTTCTCCAGATTTCAGATTTGAACTCGTGGAGGTAAGACCTACGTTTTGATACTACTTAGGCCATGTTTGGCAACTTTTTGTAAAAATCTTAATTCTAGACTTTTGGGGAAAACAGGTAAAAAACTTGTAGGAATCGCCCCTAATTTGAAATCCGACGTTTATTTAGCCCCCTAGACGATCCTTCAAAGTTTGAAGAGATTCGCACGAGGTATGAATTCTAGATCTATGAAATATATGGATTTTCATGTTTTGGACATCACTTTTGATATTCTTGGATCCGGGCGAAATTCATGTGTTAGTTAGGCCCGTTAATTATGCACGTGAAATTATGATAAAAGCACGTATAACTGTTTATGTGAGCATGTTATGTGTCTACTTGGGTCAAAGGGGAGTTTGGTGCAAATTCATGCCGGAGTAAGCTTCTCGATGTTTGAGAATTTTAGTAGCGACGGCTACTGTGCATGGTTGTAGGCTTGGACTTGCCATTGACATCGCGGTTTAAGGCTTGGACTTGCCGCTACCGGATGAATGCGTACCACTCACCCTAGAGACTATTTTTTTATGTGTTTTAGATGCTTAAACCATGAACTGTCATATAAGCATACATTTAGAATTGTACGCTCAGCATATAGCTGAGCAGTGGAGATGTACTCCATTGCAGGTAAAAAGAAAGACAAGAAGAAGTGTGCGGAGTGAGGCCGATGAACGCCGGGGAATCGCCTTTGTAAATGTTTTGTTTTTAAATCCTAAAACTTGTGTAAGGGTTCGAGTATTGTAATATGTTGTAATAGAAACATGTATTAGCTTCTCAGTGTTGAAATCTTGTAATTGAACGCCTGTAACTGTGTTTTAATATGTTGTAATCAGTTATGGTTGTGTTTGTGGTTGGTGTGGAGAAGCATGAGTTGTTAATATTTCATTACAGGCTGCCCAGCAGGGGAGCAGTCGACTGGACCCAGGATCAGTCGACTGGATCTCGTGGGATTGAGGCACTGAAAGTGAATATCAGAGAAGCAGTCGACTGAACCCCTTGGGCAGTCGACTGAACACTGTAGAATTTTAGCTACTGATCCAAATAGTAACCAATGCAGTCGACTGGGTTCCCTGATCAGTCGACTGAACCCTGATGAGCAATGTTAAATTTTAGTTCTGCATAACACAGTCGACTGGGGTTCCCTGAGCAGTCGACTGGACCCCTTTGCAATATGATGTATTTTTTGGTTCTGCTTAACACAGTCGACGGAGCAGTCGACTGGTTTCTCGAAGCAGTCGACTGAGCAGTCGACTGGACCTCTGTTGTGGATTTAGGGTTTTAGTTTCTGTCAGACACAGTCGACGGAGAAGTCGACTGGCAGTCGACGGGGCAGTCGACTGAACCTCTGTTTTCAAAACTATTTCTTTTGAATGTGTTCTCAATGGCCAAAACTTTTTATAACTCAAATTTCAATGTATTTTACAACTCAGAGGGGAATGTTTCTTAAGTTTTATTATACCCAGGGTTGTTTTATAGTAGTTCTTTCCGCTGCGTATTATTAGATGATGTTTGGTTGAGCCTTGGTGGCGTGCCACGTGTCCTATTTCCACGCGTAGTGGGATGGGTCGTGATAGTACCACTCACCCTAGAGACTATTTCTATGTGTTTTGGATGTTTTAAACCATGAATTGTCATATAAGCATACATATAGAATTATACACTTAGCATATAGCTGAGCAATGGAGCTTTACTCCACTGCAGGTGATAAGAAGTGAGGAAAGAAGAAGCGTGAGATGTGAGGCCGAGGAATGCCGGGGAACACTCTTGTTTATACTTTTATTTTTCTTTCTAACTTATAATAAGAATTGGAATTGGTAGTATGTTGTAATCGAATCTTGTTACATGTTGGATTAGTACTTGTAGTCCTTAGTCAACACGTTTGTATATATGTTTTAAATCGTGGATTATAATCGTGTTGAGGTTGGAAATTGGTTTGGAGACCCTTGGTTTAGAATGCTGTAGAATTGGGCATTTCTAAGAAGGATCAGTCAACTGGTCCTTATTTCAATCGACTGAACCCTTGTGTTCTTGAGTTGCTTCTGTCACACCCGTTCCAAAATTTCATAGTTTTATCATACATAAATAGAAAGTTGTGAGTATAGCAATGTTAATTGATGTTTGGATTGAGAAGGAGTTGATTGTGAGTCATGAGTCAACGATAAGGTGTCAGTGAGGACACGGGATCATGGTGGTTCATTTTGCATTAGCATGAGTAAATGGCATTTATATGATTTAAATGTTATGTGACTTTATCTGGTATTTTATGAATAGTGAAATTATACCTATGTAGTGTAATTTCTGGTAATTTCGATATCGTTGAATATTATTTTGAGAACTGTGGTGAGAACGTGAGTGACATGTTAAATAAAAGGTAGGTTGTGTAGAGATTCCACAGAATTTAGTTTTCGGACGTGATTTTGGACCCAAACGGGACTTAGTCGGAAACTTTTGTAATTTATAATTTTTACTCGTAAAGGCATAAAATGGACATATGCGAAGATTCAGGAGTTAATTAGATGTTTGAGAAACTCGCGGGGAGGTAAACGTAATTCCCGAAGAGTTTGCCTATAAATAGATGAGGATGAGAATTCATTTGTCAAAAACTTTACAAAATATCTTGAGAGAGGAGAGAGAAAAGGAGATTGATCCTATGGGCGTTGCGACGACGATCGGCGACCTTTCGTCCGTCAAATTTTCACCAAATTCAAGATTTGAACTCGTGAAGGTAAGGCCTACGTTTTGATACTACTTTGGCCACGTTTGGCAAATTTTTATAAAAATCTAATTTTTAGACTTTTGGGAAAAACATGTATAAACTTGTAAGAATCATCTCAAATTTGAAATCCGACGTTTAATTGGACCCCTAATTGATCCTTCAAAGTTTGAAGAGAATCGCACGAGGTATGAAATTCTAACTTGTGAAATATAGAAAAATACATGTTTGGAATTTCGACGACAAAATTGTGACCCGGGCAAAATCCATGTGTTAAATCTTAAGCCTGTTAATGTAACAACCTGCATTTCATTTCATTTAATTTGCATTTTCATATTTAATTTGTATTATCTGTGTTCATTTTTATTTCAATGGTCATGTTTTATAACCCTATGGCCTATTTTGTTGTACATTGTAATTCTTTTGGGCCCAAACTGCAATTTTACAAAATTGGTAATACATGTGTTGAATTTCAAATCTGTATGTCAAAGACGGTGAAAATATTTTCTGTTAACTCAAACCGTATTTTTATGAAACCAGAAAACTATTTCCTACGTTAAAATGAATTTTTTGTATTTTTGTGGTGAACACCGCGCCGCGAAAGTACCAGTTTATATCCAAAACTGTCCGTGCCTTGTTGGACTTCCACAGATTTTGGAAGTGATGTAAAGCAAGATTTGACATATGCTTTACTTGCCATTTATGGCAACTAATCATTTGATAGAGTCTTGTTTGGGAATACATTTGTGTATGTGTAATTGTTGTGCCATAATTAGTTTTGCCAAACACCATAAGTGATTCCTAGTCTAGTTGATCATGCCTTGTTTGGCAGTGAACTCTTTGTGTGTGCTATGTTAAGGCCATAATCTCCTTTACCCAAACATCTTATTTTTACCCCCCCCCCCCCCCCCCCCTAGGAGCCTATACTTGGCTCTTGGTTAACTGATTGAGTTATATAATCAGTATATACGAATGTGTATATCAGTTCATTAGTAATACTTGGTGCTCATAATTTTTGAAAACAAAACAATCCATTTTGTTGACTAAACAACACAATACTTGGTCCCCAAGTTGTAGAGGTTAGGATCTTTATAACTCTCACCTCAAGCTTCATTATGCACATTCTGCACTTCACAACACAGAGAGATATAGAGAGAAACACAGAGAGTTTATACAGAATTTTCTGGAAGATTTAAAGCTCTACAAACTCCATAGCCAAAGCTTGGAGTAGGATCTTTACTTGCTATCTTTCTCAACATCTATTTCCATTCTCATAAACTCAGTGAGTATTATTAACTCACTCCAAATGTAATTTTATGTCTAGTTACTGATTTTATATATGTATTGATAAACCACCATTGCTAATTTCTCCATGGAAGCTTGAGCTTGAAAAACATAGATTTCTAAAACTTAACCAAAATCCGTTTTTATAGATAATTATAAAAGATTATGCATCATATATGCCATGTTTAAAGTTTTAGAGTCTAATTTGTTCATATGAAAAAGTATATTAGAAATTAAGTTTTGACAATTTTTAGTTTTTCATGAAATTTAAGAGCTATGGTTTGATTTGTGTTTAATTGATTACATATTTGTAATCCTTGTAAGAAAATGGAAAGATCCATATATTACATGCTCTATATACTTTCAATTTCAAAAATGGGTCAAAAGACCCCCTGATTTCTGAAACAGAGCAGTTCTGACGAGGAAGATGAAGCCTCTGCTTCACCTCGCGCCACGATCGCGCAAGCGACCCCTCGCACGAGCGGCCCGCGCGTGCGAGACTTGTATTCTCAGACAGATAGAAAAGTTTATAAAGAAAATGAAAAATAGGCAGGTCGCGAGAGCGAGGGTCGCGCGAGAGACCTTTCGCGCGAGCGACCCGCACGCGCGAGGTGGCAGATTTCGGGCAGGAAGAAAAGGTTTTTAAAATAAAAAGAAAAATGGGCAGGTCGCGCGAGCGGTCCGCACGAGCGACCTTTCGCGCGAGCGGCCCGCGCGCACGACTTCTGGCAGTTTCTAGTTTCTGCTTGTTTTGTGATAAGGGACTGTTTGGGGTAAAATTTATATACTGTTTGAGTACTGTTTGGGAAATTTATTAAATCAAAGTCTTAATTTGATACGTTTGAACGATTAAAATGTTGTATTGTGACTTATCAATCCCCGTACGCACGTCGATTATATAATTCAGTTAATTGCCTCATGTTTTAAAGTTTCATGACATACATGTGGTGTCAGTTGTACATGCATGGTGAGTGTGAATGTTGGTCAGTGTGGAAAAGAGTAATGGTTAGTGTGGCATAGTGAGTGCAGTTGAGAATGTGATGTGGACACTCCCTGGTAAGTGAGTTCCAAAGTGTGTTGTGATTGAGATTGCGGCGAGGGTGTCTTTGAAATGCGACAGTGGCAAAACTGGACACTCCCTGACGACCATGTGTCACAGCCCGGACCCACAATAGCGGAACCGGAACCCGTGGCACGCCACCGAGGCTAAACCAATTCATTAACGTTCCCAAAATTTAGGTTTGAAGAACACACGCAGCGGAAAACAAAACACATTTTAAAACCAGAGGTTCAGTCGACTGCTCAGTCGACTGCTCAGTCGACGGAGGCGGGCAGGGATTTTAATATCAAATTTCAGTCGACTGAAAAAGGAGGTCCAGTCGACTGCTGAGGGGTCCAGTCGACTGCCGAGGGGTCCAGTCGACTGCTTCTGCAAAAAAAAGAAGCAGAACTAACAGGCTCAGGGGTTCAGTCAACTGCTCAGTCGACTGCTCCCCTGGCAACAGCCCAATCTGCAGGAACCAAGTTTTAAAAGCTTTCTAACCATCACCAATGATCGACCATTCAATCCAAACTCAAACCAAAGTAATCCTAGCTGTATTAAAACATTTCTAAAGTAATATTACAACATGTTACTAACTATTACAACGTTCAAGATTCATTCTATCATACCAAATTAAACATGGGTTAAAACAATAGAAATTCTTATTACAACATTTCTAGGATCCCAAAACTACAAGATTAACATTCAAGTTGCCTCTCAAGCGAACTCCCAACCCACGTGCTCACTTCTGCGATTCCTCGCCAGTATTAACACCTAAAATGGTTATTTGAATAACCACACATATTTTGATTTGTTTAAGCTAAAGCTTAGTGAATAAATCAACATATGTACATGAATGATAAACATGTCCGCATTCACATCTCTACAATTCATACTAGTCGCCGGAGACTCACGTGCCCGTCCACATTCCCAATCCGTGACTCCTCGCCAATAAGTCCACGCGAAAGGGTAAGACCCACGATTCTTTTCTTCAATCGTGCGACCTTAATGCCTATATCGGCTCCACAAAATGGCACGGTGACCACGTGCTCCTTCTGACCCAAATAAGCAACTTAACATGCTCAAATACATATCACCATGCTCGCGATAATTAAAACATATCACCGTGCTATTGAGCCTACTTATCAATATAAATGCCCAATATGAACTACACAATATATATCTCTAGGAATTAATACATGCTATTCATACAAAACATGAATACATGTCAAGAAATCATTCCAAAAACATAGTTGAATCACTCACCTCAGATCTACGTGCTTATAAAACGATCCACAGAAAACCCGTGCACAAAGAACGTGCAGAAGTCCGTCTAGTACAATTCCTATGGATCAGAATTCCATTTATCAACTTTTATGAAAAATTCTAGAAAATAACTTTTCGGAAAACTTAGCCAAACAGGCCCTAACATATATCAAAACGAAGCTCTTACCTCAAGGAGCTCGAATATGAAATCTGGGAGAAACCAGACTGACGGAAGGTCGTCGTTTGGCGTCGCAAAGCTCTAAGCAATCAAATCTCCCTCTAGCCTCCCTTTGGCCTCCTCTTGAACTTTAGGTTAAGCTTATGAAATATCTAAGTCCATCTCTATCTATATATATAGGCAACACTCTCGGGGAATTACGTTTACCTCCCCACGAGTTTTCCAAACTCCTAATCAGTCTCTGAAACTTTCTATACAGCTTATTCTTAGCTTTATAAGTAAAACTTCAAAATTATAAAAGTTTTCGACTAAGTTTCGTTTGGTCGCTAAAACGCGAATTTCTATATGACGTTTCCGAAGTTGCTAATTAGCCTACCAAATTAATAGCGTGTTCATTCGTTCTCACCAGGATACTAAATCTAACATTAGAAATATATTCTAAGCCAGAAAATAATACAGATATTGAAATACACAGGTAAACATTTATTTTCAGATAAACATTTAAAGTGTTCCACAGTGACCGTCTCACACTCGGAGAGATGTCACAACAACAAATCCTCAATCACCACAGTCTCAGAGGGTTCTCTAATACAGACACCCAAATCAACTCGTGAGTCAAAACTCACTCAACCAGGTGTCATAGGACACGCCACATCACATTATCATGCATGACAATATGATACAAATGCAATAACACAAATGTGGGTGTTATAATACTCTCCCCCTTAAAAGAAGTTTGTCCCCAAACTTATACCTCATGTCTCGAAAAGGTGTGGATACTGAGTACGCATCTCATCTTCTATCTCCCACGTCATCTCTTCCGTAGTTTGACTACGCCATAACACTTTCACTTTCGACATTACTTTATTTCGTAAGACTTGATCCTTCCGATCTAAGATCTCTACCAGATACGCGACATACGTTAAATCACTCTGAATCTCATTCGGCGTCGGAGTCATCACTTGATCTCTATCTTCCACTAATTGTTTGCGTAACAATGATACATGAAACACGTTATGAACTTGAGCATACTCGCTCGGCAAGTTCAAACGATAAGCTACGGGTCCAACCTTTCCAATGATTTCAAAAGGTCCTACATACCTCGGATTGAGTTTCCCGTATCTACCAAATCTGGTTATTCCCTTTGAAGGTGACACCTTCAAATACACCAAGTCTCCCACATCAAATTCCAACGGTCGTCTGCGCTTGTCGGCATAACTCTTATACCTACTCTGGGCTGTCAGTAACCGTTGTCTAATTACCTTTATCTTATCCGTCGTCTCTTGTACAATTTTCGGTCCTTCAATCTTTCTTTCTCCCACCTCTGTCCAACTAATCGGTGAACGACATACACGACCATATAAAGCTTCATAAGGAGCCATCTCAATACTCGACTGAAAACTGTTGTTATATGCGAACTCAATTAATGGCAAATGGTCTTCCCAATCACCCTGAAAATCAAGTACACATAGCCTAAGCATGTCTTCCAAAATCTGGATTACTCTCTCTGATTGACCATCGGTCTGAGGATGAAAAGCTGTACTAAAGTGCAATTTGGTACCCATTGCTTCTTGCAAGGCTCTCCAAAACTTCGATGTAAAACTACTATCCCTGTCCGAAACGATAGAAACTGGGATACCATGTAGTCTCACAATTTCGCGAATATACAACTTAGCTAACGTCATCGGCTTAGTCGTTCGAAGTGGTAGGAAGTGCGACGACTTCGTCAAACGATCAACAATCACCCAAATAATAGTGTTCGATCTCTTCGACCTAGGAAATCCACTAACAAAATCCATTGTTATGTGCTCCCATTTCCACTCGGCTATCGGTAACGGTTGTAACAATCCCGAAGGTACTTGGCGTTCGGCCTTTACTTGTTGACAACTAGTACAACGCGAAACATATCGTGCTATTTCCCTCTTCATTCCCGGCCACCAATAAACATGTCTCAAATCTCTATACATCTTGGTGCTTCCCGGGTGAACGGTATATTTTGTATTGTGTGCTTCCTCTAGGATGTTCTTTTTCAACTCTTTCTCACTAGGTACACAAATTCTACCCCTCAATCTCAAAACATTGTTCTCAAACGTGAATCCCGGTTGTTTGCCCATTGGAATCTCATCACAAATCTTCTTCAAAGCCACATCTTGAAGTTGTTTCTCTGCGATCTCGTGAATCAAGAGCGGTTGTGCCATAATCGTCGACATCAATCCACCTTCAATCCTCGGAATCACTTCAAGCTCCATATTCTTCATATCTCGTATCAATTCTTTCTGAGAAGTCAAATCTGATGCGGTGTAGGTTGGTACCTTACGACTAAGAGCATCGGCAACAACATTCGCCTTGCCCGGATGATACTGAATTGACAAGTCATAGTCCTTCATCAACTCTAACCATCTCCTTTGCCTCATATTCAAATCTCGTTGTGTAAACAGGTACTTCAAACTCTTATGATCCGTATAGATCTCACATTTCTCTCCGTATAGATAATGACGCCAAATCTTCAATGCAAAAATCACGGCGGCCAATTCTAGATCATGTGTTGGATAATTCTTCTCGTGCGGTCTAAGTTGTCTCGACGCATACGCAATGACTTTATCACCTTGCATAAGAACGCAACCTAAACCTCTATATGAAGCATCACTGTAAATAATAAATCCTTCAGTCCCTGACGGAACGGCTAATACTGGTGCTTTCACTAGTCGACCCTTTAACTCTTGGAAACTTTCTTCACATTCTGGACTCCAAACAAAAGCAATATCTTTCCTCATTAACTGTGTCATCGGCATTGCTATACGCGAAAAATCTTTTACAAATCTCCGATAATACCCAGCTAATCCTAGGAAACTTCTGATGTCTGTCACATTCGTTGGTCTCGCCCAATTGGTAACTGCTTCTATCTTCTGAGGGTCTACAGAAATTCCCTTTGCCGATACTATATGTCCAAGAAAAGCAATCTCCGTCAACCAAAACTCACACTTCTTCAATTTGCCGAATAATCTCTTTTCACGCAATCATTGTAAAGCTAATCGCAAATGATGCTCGTGATCTTCAACGCTTTTGGAGTAGATTAGGATGTCATCTATGAACACGATAATGAACTCATCTAAATAATCTTTGAAAACACGGTTCATCAAGTCCATGAAAGCAGCTGGTGCATTAGTCACTCCAAACGGCATAACCAAAAATTCAAAGTGACCATATCGAGTCCTGAAAGCTGTCTTCTCAACATCTTCCTCTTTGACTTTCAACTGATGGTAACCGGATCTCAAGTCGATCTTCGAAAATACCTGAGCCCCTTGTAACTGATCAAACAAGTCATCTATTCGCGGCAATGGATACTTGTTCTTGACGGTCAACTTATTCAACTCTCGGTAGTCGATGCACATACGCATTGTTCCATCTTTCTTCTTCACAAACAAGACTGGAGCTCCCCATGGCGAAACACTCGGTCGGATAAAACCCTTCTCCAACAGTTCTTCTAACTGAACTTTCAATTCTTTCAACTCTATTGGTGCCATTCGGTACGGTGCTTTGGATACCGGTTGTGACCCTGGTACTACTTCTATGGTGAACTCAAGCTCTCTTTCAATCAATACGTCGGGTAACTCATCGGAAAAAACATCTGAAAATTCTCGAACTACTGAAATGTCTTCTATTAGTGGTCCAAGGACTCGCGTGTCGACAATTGAACATAAGAAACCCGAACAACCCTTCTTCAACATCTTACTTGCTTGAATCGCCGATATCAAGTACGGCGGTACGATCACTCCCTTACCTTGAAAAGTAAACTCTTTTCGTCCTGACGGATAAAAACTAACCTGTTTCTGTTCACAATCAATTTTGGCTTGATTAACCGACAACCAATCCATACCCAAGATAACATCAAAGTAATTCACCGTCAACGGAATCAAATCAACGCTCAAAACTTTATCACCTATCTTGATTTCACATGACTTGAATATCGAAGAAGTAACTAGCGGTTCACTACTAGGCAATGATACCCACAAGTCATATCCTAGCGGTTCTGACTTAACAGTTAAATGCTTAACAAAATCACGTGATACAAATGAATGCGTTGAACCAGAATCCATAAGTATACGTGCAGGATACGAACAAATAGGAAGAATACCTGATACGACGGTATCATCCGTATTCCCCGGCCTGAGCTGGAAGTATCGTCCTTGTTGTTGCGCGACTCCTTTCCCTTTTTCCACTCGAGGTTCTACCCTTGATCCGCTTGGCACACTCGATGCCCCGGTACTCATTCCCGGTTGTCTCTTACTCGGACAGTTCTTTGCTATGTGTCCCGGTTGTCCACACTCAAAACATTTTCCTCTCGTTTTTGGGTTATAGCTCTTGGCGTTCGAGGTTGTGTTTGGTGTAGTTGAATTTGCGTTCAAAGGACAATTTCTAGACACATGCCCCAATTGTTTACAAATATAGCAAGTGGTCAATTGATAGCAGGTTCCTCTGTGTCGCAGGTTACATGTTGGACACAACGGTCTCGGGTCCCCCATGAACGTACTCCCTCCTTGGCTACTCATATATGATCCCGAACCTTGCGTAAACGGTTTCTTCGCATTCCCTTGACTCTTGCCCCTATTGTCATTAGGTCTCTTTCCTTGTTGTCCCTGTCGATATCTGTCGACACTTTTCTCAGCAATACGGGCAGCTTCCTCAACGAGAGAAACGGTCGGGTGTTGCAACATGTCCACACGGCCACGGATATTCTCTCTAAGCCCTTCCTCAAACTTACGAGCTTTATCCCTATCAGTTGGAACGGTAGTTTTCCCAAATCGTAACAAGGCATTGAAACGAGAAACATACTCACCTACAGTCATATCTCCCTGAATCAAACTCGCAAACTCTTGACGTTTCTGAGTATAAGCAGATTACGGAAAGAAACGTTTGTTGAATTCCTCTTTAAATGCTTCCCACGTAGTTGGTTTCCCTTGTTCAAGCACGTTGTTCCACCAATCCAATGCTTCGCCCATTAACGTATCGGATGCGCACAAAATTTTCTCCTCGTCGGTACATACTACCTGACGGAAATGTCTTTCCATGTCCATCATCCAATGATCGGCCAAGTCTATGTCAATTTGCCCATGATACAACGTCGGTTTTCGCTTATGGAACTGTTCCACGATCGTGTGTTGAGGTCGCGGTGCCGATGGTGCATTGACATAACGAATTTCTACTTGTGGAGGCTGAACGTTCATCTGTTCTCTTTCACTTACAGCTTGTATGAAATTTCCCACCATGTTCACTATTTGGTCCATCCGCGAATGCGGTGACAATTCTCTTGGTAGATCAGCCATAACGTTTCAAATATTTCTCCTGTTGAGTTCAATGCATAATGACCATGCATGCTATGCCACAATATAGATATATGTGCACAGTTCATCACAATCAACAAATGCTAATGCATGAAGCATTTCTACAATGATAATCATTATCTTTACAATTACACACTCCACTCGACGTCACTCAGCATATATAACGTCACTCGTTCCCAAGGCTCTAAACTTATGCTCTGATACCACTAAATGTCACAGCCCGGACCCACAATAGCGGAACCGGAGCCCGTGGCACGCCACCGAGGCTAAACCAATTCATTAACGTTCCCAAAATTTAGGTTTGAAGAACACACGCAGCGGAAAACAAAACACATTTTAAAACCAGAGGTTCAGTCGACTGCTCAGTCGACTGCTCAGTCGACGGAGGCGGGCAGGGATTTTAATATCAAATTTCAGTCGACTGAAAAAGGAGGTCCAGTCGACTGCTGAGGGGTCCAGTCGACTGCCGAGGGGTCCAGTCGACTGCTTCTGCAAAAAAAAGAAGCAGAACTAACAGGCTCAGGGGTTCAGTCGACTGCTCAGTCGACTGCTCCCCTGGCAACAGCCCAATCTGCAGGAACCAAGTTTTAAAAGCTTTCTAACCATCACCAATGATCGACCATTCAATCCAAACTCAAACCAAAGTAATCCTAGCTGTATTAAAACATTTCTAAAGTAATATTACAACATGTTACTAACTATTACAACGTTCAAGATTCATTCTATCATACCAAATTAAACATGGGTTAAAACAATAGAAATTCTTATTACAACATTTCTAGGATCCCAAAACTACAAGATTAACATTCAAGTTGCCTCTCAAGCGAACTCCCAACCCACGTGCTCACTTCTGCGATTCCTCGCCAGTATTAACACCTAAAATGGTTATTTGAATAACCACACATATTTTGATTTGTTTAAGCTAAAGCTTAGTGAATAAATCAACATATGTACATGAATGATAAACATGTCCGCATTCACATTTCTACAATTCATACTAGTCGCCGGAGACTCACGTGCCCGTCCACATTCCCAATCCGCGACTCCTCGCCAATAAGTCCACGCGAAAGGGTAAGACCCATGATTCTTTTCTTCAATCGTGCGACCTTAATGCCTATATTGGCTCCACAAAATGGCACGGTGACCACGTGCTCCTTCTGACCCAAATAAGCAACTTAACATGCTCAAATACATATCACCATGCTCGCGATAATTAAAACATATCACCGTGCTATTGAGCCTACTTATCAATATAAATGCCCAATATGAACTACACAATATATATCTCTAGGAATTAATACATGCTATTCATACAAAACATGAATACATGTCAAGAAATCATTCCAAAAACATAGTTGAATCACTCACCTCAGATCTACGTGCTTATAAAACGATCCACAGAAAACCCGTGCACAAAGAACGTGCAGAAGTCCGTCTAGTACAATTCCTATGGATCAGAATTCCATTTATCAACTTTTATGAAAAATTCTAGAAAATAACTTTTCGGAAAACTTAGCCAAACAGGCCCTAACATATATCAAAACGAAGCTCTTACCTCAAGGAGCTCGAATATGAAATCTGGGAGAAACCAGACTGACGGAAGGTCGTCGTTTGGCGTCGCAAAGCTCTAAGCAATCAAATCTCCCTCTAGCCTCCCTTTGGCCTCCTCTTGAACTTTAGGTTAAGCTTATGAAATATCTAAGTCCATCTCTATCTATATATATAGGCAACACTCTCGGGGAATTACGTTTACCTCCCCACGAGTTTTCCAAACTCCTAATCAGTCTCTGAAACTTTCTATACAGCTTATTCTTAGCTTTATAAGTAAAACTTCAAAATTATAAAAGTTTTCGACTAAGTTTCGTTTGGTCGCTAAAACGCGAATTTCTATATGACGTTTTCGAAGTTGCTAATTAGCCTACCAAATTAATAGCGTGTTCATTCGTTCTCACCAGGATACTAAATCTAACATTAGAAATATATTCTAAGCCAGAAAATAATACAGATATTGAAATACACAGGTAAACATTTATTTTCAGATAAACATTTAAAGTGTTCCACAGTGACCGTCTCACACTCGGAGAGATGTCACAACAACAAATCCTCAATCACCACAGTCTCAGAGGGTTCTCTAATACAGACACCCAAATCAACTCGTGAGTCAAAACTCACTCAACCAGGTGTCATAGGACACGCCACATCACATTATCATGCATGACAATATGATATAAATGCAATAACACAAATGTGGGTGTTATACCATGGTAGCGTCAAAGTGTGTGAAGCCGAACTTGGACATTCCCTGGCACTCATGGAAGTGCTAAAGTGTGGCCTACGGACACTCCCTGATACCCGAGTCTGGATACTGCGTGAGGGTTCCTCCGATATTTGCATGGCGGATTAGGTAGTCAAAGTGTGAGGCAATGGACACTCCCTGGTACCCCGGACCAAAGTGTGAGGCAAACTGGACATTCCCTGGCACCCCTGTGCTAAAGTGTGGCTATCTTAGCGTTTCAAAGATACTGGTGTGTGATGTTGGGTTGTTGGGTTTTTGTCGAGAGAAAAGAGTCGGTAAGATGAGTTTGGTGCATAGTCTCATACACAATCATATGTTTTATGAATGAACGACTCTTATTGTAATCCTCGTTGTTTTATAAATGGAATTCTTGTTATGGTTAAACCGTTGGTTTTACAAAGCTGAAAAAGGGAAAATTGGTAAATGGGTATGTTTTACATTTAAAGTTATGTTTTTAATACTCACAAGCTTCTTGAAGCTGACGACGTTGATGCGTCCTGGACATTCGTGTATAGGCTTTTCAGGTTATAATCAGGAAGGACCTTATGACTACGCTAACTGAGAACGGCTACTTTTGGAAGAGAAAACTGTCCTGTTTACTTTATGTTTTAATTTATGAACTGGTTGTATTAAGGATGACTGTAATAGACATTAAGTTGTTATCTTGTTTCAAGGCGGTCTATGCCTTAGATGACCCCGTATCGTAAGATGTAATAAGTTAGTAAAACTTTTGTAAGTCTTGATTGCTCTGCTCTGATTATTATATTATTGTTGTTCGACGTTTGGGACGGAATCGATCCTTCAAATTGTCGTGACCTACGGGTCCATAAAGGAAATTAAACGCTTTCCATATTTATGCTACGTCGGGGCGTGACAGTTAATTATGCACGCGATTAAATGTGAAAAGCATGTCTACTTTTACCCGATCATGTTGAGTTGTCTATGTGGGTCAAAGGGGAGTCTTATACAAATTCATGCCGGAGTAAGCTTCTCGATGTTTGAGGATTTAGTAGCGACGGCTACTGTGCATGGTTGATAGACTTGGACTTGCCATGGCACTTGTGGATGCAATGGTTGATAGACTTGGACTTGCCATTGGCGTCGCTATTTAAAACTTGGACTTGCTGCTACCGGATGAATGCATATTTTTCTCCCTAGAGACTATTTGTATGAATTGTGAGATTAAAGCATGTGTTATCATATATTGTATATGTTAGAACTTGTGCACTCAGCATATAGCTGAGCAGTGGAGATTTACTCCATTACAGGTAAAAAGAAAGACAAGAAGAAGCGTGAGGAGTGAGGTCGAAGAACACCGAGGAATCACACTTGTTCATACTTTTGTCTCTTTCCAAAACTTGTAATAAGGATTTGGTTATTGTACGTAATATGTTGTAATGGAATCATGGGTTAGTTATAGTACTTGTAATTCCTTAGTAAACGTTATATATATATATATGTTGAATCGTGAATTATAATCGTGTTATTGTGGAACTTGGTTCGGAGACCCTTGGTTTTGAAGGCTGCAGAATTGGGCTTTTCTGAGAGAAAACAGTCGACTGGTCCATGTTTCAGTCAACTGGTTTGTGAGGAAACAGTCAACTGGAGGGGTTTTCGGTCGACTGATTTCTGCACGAAAGCACCATGTTCTGCATGCATAGTGTCCAGTCGATTGGAAAAGGCACCAGTCGACTGATAAATTAAGGATCCAGTCGACTGAGTCCCTGACACAGTCGACTGGAATGAACCTTGGACTTTTTATACTTACCGCTTAGGGCCTTCAGTTGACTGGACTCCCGATTCATTCGATTGGACCTCTGCTTCTCAAAATGAATTCTTTTGGAACTATTCCAATTGGACAAAAAATTTTATAACTCTGACTTTAATGGTTTTTCACTTATAATTTCCGCTGCTATTTTACTTTAATGGAACTGGATAAGCCTTGATGGCGTGCCACGTGTCCTATTTCCACGCATTGTGGGATAGGTCGTGACAGCTTTCTTCAATTTTCGAGGTCTTCAGTCGACTGAAGGGGTTATCAGTCGACTGGTTTCTGCACGAAAATACCACTTTCTGCATGTATAGTGTCCAGTCGACTAGGCAAGGCACCAGTTGACTGAAAAATTGGGTCCCCAGTCGACTGAATCCCCGACACAGTCTACTGGACAGGGCCTTTGGACTTTTCATACTTTCTGTTTCATGTCTCCAGTCACATGGTCCTCTGTTTCAAAACTAAATTCTTTTGAAACTTTTCCAATTGGGCAAAGACTTTTTACAACTCTGATTCTAATGGATTTTACTTATGATTTCCGCTGCTATTTTTTACTTTAATGGAATTGGATGAGTCTTGGTGGCATGCTATGTGTTCTATCTCTGCGCATAGCGGAATGGGTCGTGACAAAATCGGAAGAATACGTTTTGGAAGATAAGTATAATAATGTTCGAATGAGAAATGGTGAACTTGAGAAAAGGTTGGTCGATGTTTGTGTACAGATGAAAGCACTTCAGTTATATAAAAAAAGAAGTAGTAGTTGTAGTTACTAATATGATGTGCTGAATTTTACTTACTATAGTTTGTTTTCTGGTTGTAGGCTGTTATTGACAAGAAAGAGATGAAGAGTATTGGGACAAAAGTTGAGAAACGGATTAATGATCTCAGTGCATAAAAGATGCCACAACAGGTATACCATTGAATTAAAATCATTCATTGTATCTTTTTCTTTATCATTTGTTGGTGTATTAAATTTGGAAAACCATTGCAGGTGAAGGAACGATCAATGAGTGAGTCCACTCCAGAGATCAGGGTTTTGAAGTGGAAGAAAGCAACGTATATTAGGGAGTTTTACTCATTTTATAGAAGGAGAAAGTTGATTAAGCGGCTATGAAAGAAGAAAAGACTCGAGGGTTTTGTTTACCCTTCAGACAAGAAGGGGGTGTAGATGCTAATGGAGAATGTAAGAACGTGGAGGAAATTTTATTCCTTCAGTTGATGAGCCTATAGATGATCCTACAGTTGAGCCTACAATTAAGGCTATATTTGTGGATTTAGAAACAATGGAAACCCCACCAACACATCGAAGAGATAGGTTTATGTCACACCCATCAAATGGTTTCACATGCATATGTGAATTTTGTGAATTATTAATATTATTTGATAATTGTGAATGAGGTTGACTGTAGGTCAACGGGAAGTGTCAAGTGAGGACATGACAATTCGACAATCAATAAGGCATAAGTATGATTTAAATGACATTTATGTGATTGAATGTTATTTGAGATATCTAGTATATGTGAATAGTATAATTTCTGGTAGTTTTGATCTGGTTTTGGATTATTTTGAATACTGTGGTAAAAACGTGAGTGATACGTTACATAAAAGGTAGGTTATCTAGAGATTCCACAGAATTTAGTTTTGGATCCGTAAATACAGACCCAAACAGAACGTAGATGAAACTTTTATAATTTTTAGTTTTCACTCGTGAAGTAATAAAATGAACGTGTGCGGCGTTTCAGGAGATAATTAGAAGTTTTGAGAACTCGCAGAGAGGTAAACATAATTCCCAAAAGTTGTGCTTATATATAGTTGAGGTTGAGATAGAGATATTTTCCAAAATATCGGAAGGGAGATTTTTTGCTTCGATCTTCACGACGCCAAACGACGAACATCCGATCGATAGTTTTTCTCTAGATTTCATATTCGGACTCCTCGAGATAAGATCTACGTTTTGATACCTCTTAGGCCATGTTTGGCAAACTTTTACAAAAAATTTAATTCTAGGAGTTTGGGAAAAACATTTAAATACTTGTAAGAATCGTTTAAGATCAGAAATTCGAAGTTTAATCGGGCTGCTAGTACTTCTCCTGAATTATAGGACCGTATCTCAAGGTATGAATTCCGAACCTATGTAATATAGACAATTTTGGATGTTTTGAATATTGTGTATGAAATTATGATTCGGGAAAAATTCGTGTGTTAAATGAGGCTCGTTAATTTTAGCGAGTACGTATAGAAAAACATGGTGATATGATTATATGAGTATGCCAAATGATTATGTGGGTCAAAGGGGAGTTTGGTGTAACTTTATGTCAGGGTACGCCTCTCGGTGTTTGAGAGTTATAGTAGTGACGACTACTTGCTTGGTGTGGGAACCGGCCCAGTCAGAGCAGATGGTTACAATGGTTGAGTGATCTTTGGCTAGCCATTGGCATCGCGGTTTAAGATTTAGACTTGCTGATATACTGGATTAATGCGTATCTCTCTCCCCAGAAACTAATCTATGTGATTTAGATGTTTAAAACATGAATTGCCTCATATGCATTCGTTTAGAATTATACACTCAGCATATAGCTGAGCAGTGGAGACTTCCTTCATTGCAGGGGATAAGAGGAAGAACAAGTATAAGCGTGAAGAGTGAGACCGTGAGAGTACCGGGGAACATCTCTTATATATGTTTTTGTTTTCCATTCTACATGTTGTAATTAGAATTTTGAGGAGTTAAAACCATGTTCTTAACTTGGAAATCTTGGGGTGGATTCGTAGTATTGTAATATGTGTTCAAACTCTTGCTTTATGCTTGGAATCGTTGAATCATGGTGGTAGATGTGTTGGATTTGAGTAGGTATAAGCACGGTTTGAAATCTGCAGGAAGCTTAGTGAACTAATGTGAAACAGTCGACTGGATAGTGTTTAGTTGACTGGACCCCTGTTTTGAAATGACCATTGCCCCGGAATATTGAAAAACAGTCAACTGGGTCCCCGACGCAGTCGAATTGATTTTGGGTTGGATTGTTGTTTTTGTTTCTATGAAAGAAACAGTCGACTGGATTTTATTTTAAAAATAGAAAATATTGGTTTAATCGACGGGAAGATTCCAGTCGATTGAGAAATTTGCACTACAATTGACTGGGTCCCCGACACAGTCGACTGGACGACTTCTGAGAGTTTCAAGCTCTCTGTATCTTGCATTTTCAGTCGACCTGACCTAAGATCAGTCGACTGGATTGCTGGTTTTCAAACAGTGTTTTCTTTAAGTGTTTTAAAGGTGCAAAACTTTTTATAACTCTAATTCTAATGGATTTTACTTATGTTTCAACTACTATTTACTGTAATGGAACTGGATAAGCCTTGGTGGTGTGTCATGTGTCCTATTTCCGTGCGTTAGCGAAATGGGTCATGACATTTATTGGTATCAAGGCTATAGGTAACAAAACTTTGGAAACGTTCGACGTCGAGTGGAGTGTTGAGTGATTTGGCGCATGTTATAGAATGCATTCATACATTGTAGAGGTGTTTGATGCATATGTATGTTGTTATACATACATGATTTTGTTTATTGACATACATGCATAGTGTTTATACATTGAGATTTACAAGATTATATAATCATGAGTGATGATGACCGAGACTTGTCGCCACATACGCGCCGAATGGACCAAATGACAAAAATGAATGGAAACATGAGGGACTTGATACGAAACATAGCAGAGCGGTTGCCTCCAACACCTCCATTTGAGGTAAAATCGATAGCCGTTGTGCCAGTACCTAAGAATAGAGGTATGAGATCGGTGTCTGAACAATTTTCTAGGAAGAAGCCAACACAGTTTCATGGGACTTCTGACACGACACTCGCAGAATATTGGATTATGGATATGGAGAGAATTTTTCGATCTATTTCGATGACCGATAGGGAGAAGATTGAAAACGCCAGTGATATACTCAGGGGTGAGGCCCAGAATTAGTGGGTGAACGTTTTATACTAAGGAGCACCGATAACTTGGGAGGGATTCAAAGCGGAGTTTAATCACCGATTCTTTCCGAGGGCTGCTCTTAATGCAAAGAATAGAAAATTTAATAATCTTCAACAGGGGATATGACTGTCACATAGTACACTTCGAAATATAATGCACTGTTGAGATTTGGAAAGGTGTTGACCGAGGAAGACAGAGCAAGAAAGTATGAATGGGTTAAGAGAGAACATTCACCTGAGGGTGGAGACCTATGAACATTCGACTATTGCCGCGGTACAACAAACGACACTTGTAGCCGAAAGTAGGATGGAGAGATCAAGGCAAAATTAACAAGGCCAACAAGGGAAGAGGAACCACGAGGGTAATGACCGGAGCTATGGTGGATCTTTCAAGAGGCCATTTGCAAGGGGCTCTAATTGTAGTTTCAGTGGGTTCAGGAAGCCGGCAGGTAACAAACAATTGTGTCCACTTTGCAATCGAGCACACACAGGTCGATGTTTTATGACCAACTTTCAAAACAAACCCCAAGGGATGAACAGTGCAAGTGCTATACCTGATATGAGGGTAAAATGTTATGACTGTGGGATGTTTAGACATCAATCCAAGGAGTGCCCAAGGAAGCGTCCTCAGCAAGGAACTAGTTCTATGGCTTCTAGTGGTTCGAAGCCTAGACAAACCAACGATGGGGGACAGAGGACAAAGCAACGTCAAGGAAGGTCATTTCAGATAAACCCATAAGATATGGCTGCTTCGGAGACAGTGGTCTCAGGTATGGTGCATGTATGTTCATATCTAGTACGCATACTTGTTGACTCAGGATCTACGCATTCATTTGTATCGCATGATTTTGTTGAAAATTTGAATGTTAGATCGGCACCATTAGGATATGAATTATCTGTGGCTGTATCCCTTAGTAAGCCGAGAGTGACGTCTACGGTGTACAAGGACTGTGAGATCAAACTAGGTCAGAAGTTGATGACTGTAGATCTTATACCGATTATGATGAACCACTTTGACGTTATACTAGGATTGGATTGGTTATCCCTTAGCCTAGCTAAGATAAACTGTGAATGAAAAGAAGTTAATTTTTTATCACCGGTGCATGAGAACTTTTGTTTCCAAAGGAGTGGGGTTACACCGCCACCATATTTGATTTTAGCTATCCGAGCGGGTAAGTTGTTGAAGACGGGATGTCAGGGATATCTGTGTTCAGTAATTGACACTTTGGCGACTGAATTGAAAGTAGAAGACATTCCGATAGTGCGAGAATATCCAATTGTGTTTCCCGACGACCTACCAGATGTTCTTAACGAGAGGGAGATTGAGTTCATTATTGAGACAATTCTAAACTCAAGACCCGTATCAAAAGCACTATATAGAATGGCACCCATGGAATTGAAAGAGCTGAAAATCCAACTACAAGAATTACTTGACAAAGGTTTCATTCGACCTAGCATATTGTTTTAGGGAACCCCAGTGTTGTTTGTGAAGAAGAAAGACGGTTCAATGCGTATGAGTGTGGACTATCAAAAATTAAATAAGTTTACATTCAAGAACAAGTATCCGTTGCCGAGAATTGACAATCTATTTGATCAACTTCATGGGGAACAAGTATTTTCCAAGATCGACTTGAGATCAGGCTACCATTTGTTGAAAGCAAAGGCCGAAGGTGTTGAGAGAACAACTTTTAGAATATGCTATAGACACTACGAGTTCTTAGTTATGCCATTTGGAGTTACAAATGCACCAGCTGTGTTCATGGATCTATGAACCGAGTCTTCAAGGACTACTTGACGATCTTGTGATAGTGTTCATTGATGTTATTCTTAACTATGCACCGAGTGAGACAGAGCATAAGAATCATTTGAGATTAATACTTCTGAGATTGCGTGAGAAGTAACTATTCGGTAAATTGAAGAAGTGTGAATTCTAGTTGCCTAGCATTGCTTTTCTTGGTCACGTGATTGACGAGAATGAGGTTTCAGTTGATCCGTACAAGGTGGAAGCTGTATCTAATTGGCAGAGACCGGCGTCCGTATCTGAAATTCGAAGTTTCTTAGGATTAGCTGGGTCCTACCGCCGATTCATTGAGAATTTCTCGAAGATTTCATTATCTATGACAAAGTTGATGAGGAGAGGTGTTACTTTTGAGTGAAGTTCAGAATGTGAGGACAATTTTCAAGAGTTAAAGTCGCGTTTGACAAGAGCACCTATCTTGACGATACCATCTGGAACCGAGGGGTTTGTGATCTATAGTGATGCTTTGCATCAAGGTTTGGGATGTGTACTTATGCACGGTGGCAAAGTAATTGCTTATGCTTTAAGACACTTGAAGACACATAAGGATAATTATCTGACTCACGACTTGGAATTGGCTGTTGTAATCCATGCCTTAAAAATTTGGAGACACTATTTATACAGGGAGAAGTGCAAGATCTTCATGGATCATAAGAGTTTGAAGTACCTATTCACGCAGAGAGATTTGAACATGAGACTGAGGAGATGGTTAGAGTTAATGAATTATTACGATCTTTCGATTGAGTATCATCTGGGAAAGGCTAATATAGTAGCCGATGCTTTAAGCCAGGAGATGGCAAGGAACTTAGCCGATGAGCTAACACAATAAAATGATCTATTCAGAGAAATAGAACATTTAGAGTTGGATGTGATTCCAGAGACGAGTGGTGGCTTAATGATGGCGATCATAGCTTACCCAGACATTATAGATGAAATCAAGGCAGTGCAGTTTAACCATCTCTACTTGTGCAAGATGAGAGACGAAATATCTTTGGAAAAATGACCTGGATTTACATTGCAACAATGAGTATTGATGCTTGGGAACCGATTGTGTGTACCAAACGTAAAGGACTTGAAAGAATGACTTTTAGAGGAGGCTTATAGTACGAAATATTCCGTGCATCCATGAAGTAGCAAGATGTTCCAAAATTTACGAGAGAACTTTTGGTGGAGGGGCATGAAGCGAGAAGTTACCAAGTTTGTGTCCGAATGTTCATCGTGTCAACAAGTCAAGGTAGAAAGACAAGTACCCGCGGGACTACTACAACCATTACCATTGTCAGAGTGGAAATGAGATGAGATTATGATGGATTTTGTATCCGGATATTCACAATCGCCTAACAAGAATGACAAGATTTGGGTTATAGTTGACCGATTGACAAAGTTAGCTCATTTCTTACCGATCAAGACTACTAAGCCGTCTAGGTTAGCAGAGTTGTATGTGAAAGATTTAGTAAGACTACATGGAGTTCCAACAGTGATCTATCGGATCGTGATAGTAGTTTTACATCGAGGTTTTCGGAAAGTTTACAAAAGGCTATGGGTACCAAGTTGAGTTTCAGTACTGCCTTTCATCCTTAGACCAATGGACAATCAAAGCGCATGATTCAGACGTTAGAGGATATGCTTCGATTGTGTATTATAGATTTTGGGAGTGAATGGGAGAAACACTTTGCCGTTAATTGAATTTGCTTACAACAATGGATTTTAGTCAAGTATCGGAATGGCACCGTATGAAGCATTATATGGGCATAAGTGTCGATCGCCGATTTACTGGACTGAAGTCGGAGAAAGAAGGTTGATAGGACCAGAGATAATATAGTTGATTACTGAAAAGGTGAAGTTATTCCAGGAGCGACTTAGGGTGGCTCAAAGTCGTCATAAGAGTTATGCGAAGTCTAAGCGACGACCGATGATATTTGAAGTAGGAGACTTGGTATACTTGCGAGTATCTCCTTCGAAAGGCATTATCTGATTTGGGAAACGGGGAAAGCTTAACCCGAGATTCATAGGACCATTTGAGATCCTAGAAAGGGTAGGACCAATGGCTTACCGATTGGCTTTATCATCTGAGTTAGCGTTTGTGCACAATGTATTTCACTAAGTTAGCGTCGAGACGATGGATGACGGATACAAGTAAAATCATAGTACCTGAACCATTTCAAATCCAAGAAGGTTTGACTTACATAGAGCATCTTGTGGAGATTTCAGATCCGAAGGAGCAAGTGTTGAGAACGAAGACGATTCCAATGGTGAAAGTATTATGGTGTAGTCATTCAGTCGAGGAAGCTATGTGGGAGAATGATGAAGAGATGAGAAATGAGTATCCGCACCTTTTCGACTCATGAGGTATAAGTTTGGGGACAAACTTCCTTTTTAGAGGTAAGAGTTGTCACACCCGTTCTGGGAAAATCAAATGGTTTAACATGCATATGTGAATTTTGTGAATTATCAATGTTATTTGATAATTGTGAATGAGGTTGACTGGAGGTCAACGAGAAGTGTCAAATGAGGACACGGCAATCCGACAATCAACAAGGCATTCGTATGATTTAAATGACATTTATGTGATTAAATGTTATTTGAGATATCTGGTATATATGAATAGTAATTATACTCGTGTAGTATAATTTCTGGTAGTTTTGATTTGGTTTTAGATTATTTTAAATACTGTGGTAAGAACGTGAGTGATACGTTGCATAAAAGATAGATTATCTAGAGATTCCACGGAATTTAGTTTTGGATCCGTAAATACGGACCCAAACGGAACTTAAAACTTTTATAATTTTTAGTTTTCACTCGTGAAGTAATAACATGGACATGTACGACGTTTCATGAGATAATTAGAAGTTTTTAGAACTCGCAAGGAGGTAAACATAATTTCCAAGAGTTGTGCCTATATATAGTTGATGTTGAGATATTTTCCAAAATATCTTACAACCAAGAGAGAGAAAAGGGAGATTTTTGGCTTCGATCTTTACAACGCCAAACAACGAACTTCCGATCATCAGTTTTTCTTCAGATTTCATATTCGGACTCCTTAAGATAAGATCTAAGTTTTGATACATCTTAGTCCATGTTTGGCAAACTTTTACGAAAATTCTAATTCTAAGAATTTGGGAAAAACATAAAAGACTTGTAGGAATCGCTTAAGATCGGATATCTGACGTTTAATCGGGTTGCTAGTACTTCTCCTGAAATTATAGGACCGTAGCTCGAGGTATGAATTCCGAACCTATATAATTTAGACAATTTTGGATGTTTTGAATATTGTGTATGAAATTGTAATCCGGGCAAAATTCACGTATTAAATGAGGCCCATTAATTTTAGCGAGTACATATAGAAAAGCATGGTGATATGATTATGTGAGTATGCTAAATGATTATGTGGGTTAAATGGGAGTTTGGTATAACTTCATGCCGGGGTACGCCTCTCGGTGTTTGAGAGTTATAGTAGTGACAACTACTTGCTTGGTGTGGGAACTGGCCCAGTCAGAGCAGATGGATGCAGTGGTTGAGTGATCTTTGGCTAGCCACTGACATCGCGATTTAAGATTTAAGACTTGCCGATATACCAGATGAATTCGTATCTCTCTGCCTAGAGACTAAATTATGTGATTTAGATGTTTAAAACATGAATTGCCTTATATGCATTCGTTTAGAATTGTACACTCAGCATATAGCTGAGCGGTGGAGAGTTCTTCCATTGCAGGTGATAAGAGGAAGAACAAGAATAAGCGAGAGGAGTGAGACCGTGGGAGTACCGGGGAGCATATCTTGTATATGTTTTTGTTTTCCATTCTACATGTTGTAATAAGAATTTTGAGGAGTTAAAACCATGTTCTTAACTTGGAAATCTTGGGGTGGATTCGTAGTATTGTAATATGTGTTCAAACTCTTGCTTTATGTTTGGAATCGTTGAATCATGGTGGTGGATGTGTTGGATTTGAGTAGGTATAAGCACGATTTGAAATCTGTAGGAAGCTTAGTAAACTGATCTGAAACAGTCGACTGGATAGTGTTCAGTCAATTGGACCCTGGCCTATTTTGAAATGGCCATTACCCCGGAATATTGAAAAACAGTCAACTGGGTTCACAACGCAGTCGATTGGATTTTGGATTGGAATGTTGTTTCTGTTTCTGTGAAAGAAACAGTCGATTGGGTGGAAGACCACATCCGATTGGATTTTATTTTTAAAATGGAAAATATTGGTTCAATCGACCGGAAGGTTCCAGTCGATTGAGAAATTTACACTACAGTCGACTGGGTCCCCGACACAGTCGACTGGACGACTTCAGAGAGTTTCAAGCTCTCTGTATCTTGCATTTCCAGTCGACCTGACCTGAGATCAGTCAACTGGATTGTTAGTTTTCAAACAATGTTTTCTTTAAGTGTTTCAAAGGTGCAAGACTTTTTATAACTCTGATTTTAATGGATTTTACTTATGTTTCCATTGTTATTTACTTTAATGGAACTAGATAAGCCTTGGTGACATGCCACGTGTCCTATTCCGCGCGTTAGTGGGATGGGTCGTGATAGTTTATTATCCCCTCCTCTGCTGAAGACTTTCATCTTCTTAGAAAGGTTGACCAAGAGAAGCTGCATACGATTTTTATGCTTGATAGAAAGTAAAACTAGTATAATTCGAAGTACTTGTTCTTTATTTTTTCTTCCTCTTATTTATTTAATGTTTTAGCATCATAATTTTCAGTTAACAAAATCCGATTCATAATGTTTTAAATGCAGTGGAGAAGTTTACCACCCTAATGGTGGTGGTGTGGACTATGTGACGCTGAAGGATGTGGTTAACATAATCCTTGAATTAGTAACTATCTATGTTTTTAAGTGCGCTTTGTTTTTTGTTTGTTTCTTTTTATGAAATGTCCCTCAGTTATATTAGTGAAATTCTACTTAATATTTTTATCTTTTGTACTTCAGTGAACTGATTTGAATTAGAACTTTTGTAGGAGGAAAGTTGCTATAAGTAAGTGAAGATCTATGGTTTTAAGTGGACTTTGTTTTTTGGGTTGTTTCTTTTGTTGATGTCCTTCAGATATATAAAGTGAAATTTTACTTAATATTTTGATCTGTTTGCTTCAATTGTCTGATTTGAATTAGAAATTGTGTAGAAGTGTCTATAAGTAAGGATAAATGGTTTTAAGTAAAAAAAAAAAAAAAATTAGTTTGATCCTTTTGTTGAAATGTTCGTAAGATATATCAAGTGAAATTTCACTTAATATTTTTTTTTGTGTTTCTTCATTGAGTTTTAGTTAAGATTGATTGATTTGAATGTAGTGCGTTGTTAATAAGGATATTACTGCACTCAGTATTGTTAATGTTCTTTTGTTCTTAAATGTCCTTTGATATATATCATAGGTAATGGAGGCGTATTCCGATCTTCTAATGTTTGACTAAGCAAGCAGAGCTCGTGAGAAAGGTGAAGCGAGTATTAGTGAACAATGTTACTTATTCAAAAGCTTAATTTTGGTAAGAATGCAATGTATTCAATGTTCCTTATATACAGTATGTGTTAATTGGTTTGTTTATGATCGTGATAGGATGCGATATGGAAAAAGGATGAGGTTTATCTTGACAAGTATTTTTACCGGTTACTTTCGGAAGCATCATCTACAACACAATTTGGAGTGTTCCATTTACTTTGTAAGGGTAATGGGTTGATTGCAAATCAGTATTGGATCTTGGTAGTGATAGAGTGGGAGGAGAAGAAGTGGAGATACTACAATTCCTTGTCGGGGACCCAGTCGACTGTGTTTTCATAAAATTATGCAGTGAATTACTCAATAAAAGGTTCTAGTCGACTTTTTTCATAAACCAGTCGACTGGTAGTATGTAGCAACACATTTTATAGAGTTTTATAAGTTAAAAGTTTTCTGAATTCAACCAAGGATCAAACACACACTCTAAACTAATTCCCAAGCGATCCTAACTGGATTATAACATTACTAAAACATAATTACAAAAATATTACTAACTATTACAACATCTCGAATCCGTTTTACTATTCTAAATAACATAGATTAAAGTAAAAAAAATCCTATTACAACATGCTATTACAAACTACTGGATAACCGTACTCAGTCGCCTTTCAAATGAACTCCCAATACCCCGCGATCACTTTCCCGATTCCTCGCCGACATTAACATCTGAAATGGTTATTTGAATAACCACACATATTCGATTTGGTTAAGGTGACGTTTAGTAAATAAAGCAACAATGCACATGAATGATAAACATGCTCGCATTTACATCTCTACATTTCATACTAGTCTCCGGAGTCTCGCGTGTACGTTCCATACTCCTAATCCGCGACTCCTCTTTAATAAGTCCATGCGAAAAGATATGACCCACATTTCTTTTCTTCAAACGTCATAACATGAACTAAACAGTATATCTCTATGAACTAACACATACTTTACATATCAAACATGAATACATGTCAAGAAATCATTCCAAAACACATAGTTGAATCACTCACCTCCGAATAACGCTCTAATAATTCGATCTAAAGAAAACCCGAACACAAAGGTCGTGCAGAAGTCCGTCTAGTACAATTCTTATTGATCAAAAGTTCAATTATCAACTTTTTTCGAAAAATTCTAGAAAACAAGTTTTTCAGAAGACTAAGCCAAACAATCCCTAGTGGATATCAAAACGATGACTTTACCTTGAGGAGTTCGAATATCTAATAAAATATTTTGATCAACGGACGGATCGCCGAAAATGAGCGTCGCAAGCTCGAAGATCAAACCTCATTTTTCTCTCTCTCCTCTCTTATCCTTTTAGAAGTCAAATTGGATTTTGTTACAAAAAATATCTCCCACTTTGTATTTATAGCCATTAGTTTTCAAAATATGATTTAACTCCCCTCAAGGTCTTAAACCTTCGATTTAGCACCCCTAGTAGTAAATATCTAACTTCACTAGTTTTTTTTTTCCCTAAGTTTTGTTTGGTTGCTAAATCGCAGTCCCACATGATTTTACGAAATTACTAATATGCCTACCAATTATGTAGCATGTTAATTCGTCCTCACAAAGATACTAAAATTAACAACAGAAATATATTCTAAACCAGATAATAGTATAGATAGTGAAATACACAGGTAATATTTATTTTCAGATCAACATTTAGGGTATTCCACAATGACCGTCTCAATCTCGGAGAGACGTCACAACATCAAAACACTCATTTCACACAGTCTCAAAGGGTTCTCTTACACAGACACCCAAATCAACTCGTGAGTCATAACTCACTCACACATGCGCCACAAATGCACAACACCTCACATTATCATACATGTATTATTAGGAAAATGTTATACACATTTTTTTGACAAACTCTGCTTTAAACACATGTGCTTTGTACTATTAAAATTAAAAAAAAAATTTATACTTTTTTGTGCACCACTTACCCAGCACAAGATACATACATTTAAATATGAGTACCAAAAAGTGTGTGTAGCACTAGTCGTATTATTATTACGTCAAACGTGAAGGGAAAGTCAATTGTCATTTACCTAAAAAAGAAGAAGAAAGAAAGTAAAAAAGAAATAGAAATATTAGAAATGGTCCTTGAATAGGCAGTTATAGTAAGGTTGGTCCTATTAGTATCGTGTGTATGAAAATGCATCCCTGAATCAAAGGATGATTTTGAAATTGGTCCTTTCCCCAATATTATTGTACTGTTTATGACATAAATACCCTTGCATTTATAATCATTATCAATTAGGGGTTTCAAAATTGAAACCCAAATTATTGCACAATTTTCTCTCTCTTACATTATTTCACTATTTATGATTGTGCATCAATCACTATCTTTATCTTGACATCTCTCTCTCTCTCTCTCTCTCTCTCTCTCTCTCTCTCTCTCTCTCTCTCTCTCTCTCTCGGGGCGTTTCAGATTGAATCACGAAAAGGGAAATCATTTGTGGTATGAACCTAATATGACAATATTTTATGGATTCTTTTGTAGAGCCTTCGACTGCATTAATACATCACGCGGGACATAAGTTTCACGAGGTTTTTCAGCTGAAACAAGGATGCTATGCAGATCTTCCTACTGCAAAGATCTCAGAAAATGATGAAATCAAATAGTTTGGATGTAAGTTCTGTAACTGTTTATTTTAATTTTTATTTTTGCATCAATATCATTTGGAGCAAGTTTGAAATCTCTAGTTATATTGTTTATTTTTTTGGTATATGCTGATACGCCCAAAATTATGGGCAGTTTCCTATTCAAGCTAGAAGACTAATGGAAAGTGCATCTATTTTGCTAATCCAATTGGGAAACCCCCACAATTAATGTCAATCAATCCTAGTACAATTAGGAAACTTACTTGATTGGTGTCAATCATACCCTAATGGGATTATATTTCCTTATCCATGTACAAGTAGGTCTCTTACATCTATAAAAGAGACCTCTCACCCCTCATTAGGGGGGCCAACTCTTTAGTCTACACAGCACCTCTACAAAATTCATCATTATATGCATACACTCGGCCGGTATTACTGGTAGTGTCGCCCCTCTTTGTTGGCTCACCAGGCCCGCCGGTGATCTGCTAGTGAACGTGCTCAGACACACCCGTGGACGTAGGTACCTTCATTAACAGGGCCGAACCACATACAAAAAATAGTCTCTCTCTCTCCTAAATTGCTTTACTTTACTGCTACCAATTTTTGGCATCATCAGTTTGGCGCCGTTTGTGGGAAACGACAATTCTTCTCATCAACAAATTCTTGACTGATCAATATGCCACCAAAGAAGGGTAAGAAGGCTGCGCAGCAGTCCGACCGGGATGTTCCTTCAGCCCCGGCGTCGACTGCAGCAGTCCTGACATCTGAGCAAATCACTACAACCCTTACACAACTCTTGGAGGGTCAGCGTCAAATCCAGCAACAGATCGAAGCACTGCTAGCCCAGCAAAGCAATCCTCCAGTGGCCGGGAAACGACCCGGGAACATTGCGTATGGTCGAGAACCGATCTTGACCAGACAACGGACCTGAGCCAACCCGTCCCATGTTGAGGATGCCAGAGACATCAACAGTGGGCGTGCTGCCCGAGAGGAAAGGCAGGGGCATATGGCCCGGGAATCAGTCCAGGGTCACTCGGTCAAGAGCCAAGTTGTCCCTAGGCGAACGGTTACCCGGAGTCATAGCCGAGCCCGATCCCAGAGGACAACACCCTGCCATGAAGAAGCCTCTTCCACCAACCCGACCAGCTCCTCAGATACCGGTCGGGAAGGAGTGGAAGCCCGAATCAAGTACTTACAGAAGCAGATCGACGAAGTGGCCAAAGAGCTTGGTCAAAACCGTGTTCCGAATCAAGCCAATACCGAGACAGAGTCACCATTCTCCAGCCAGATCACGAGGTTCTCTATCCCGCGCGAATTTAAGCAGCCTGGGCTAGATTCATACAACGGCTCGGAAAGTCCGGTCGACCACGTTCGGACCTATAAGGCTCAAATGGCCCTAGCCACCAACTCCGATGAGCTACACTGCCTAGCCTTCCCCAGAACTTTGAAAGGCCCCGCCATGCAGTGGTTCTACTCCTTGGAGCCCCGATCAGTCTGCAGTTTCAAACAACTCAGTAAGCAGTTCATCAACCAGTTCGCCGGTATGCATGAGCGGCCAAAGCCAGACATGCAGCTACTGATAGTCAGACAACAGAGTAATGAGTCCCTCAAGGAGTTCACCGACCGGTTCAACCAACAGAAGCTTCAAATCCGCAATTTGAACGAGACAATCGCCATAATAGCCTTCTGCTCGGGAGTTCAACACACCAAGTGCGCCGCGTCGTTCCACAGAAACCGACCGGAAACTTTGGTTGAGCTCTCTGAGAGGGTTGGAAAATATATTGACACTGAAGAGTTTTTGAAGACCAAATACACCGGGCAAGAAAGCAACGAGTCTTCTAGAAGTAAGCGAAAGCGAGATCAGCCCGGGAGTTCTTACAGTTCTTCCAATTCACAGAGGTCTGAGTCCGGCAATCCCGACCCAACCACCGGTTCACAGCAGTCCGGGTCAGGCAGCCCCGACCGGATCTCCAGCTCACAATAGGCATGGTTCGACAGTCTCGACCCGACCTCCAGTTCACACCGATCAGGATCAAGCAGTTCCGGCTTTGCCTTCAGCACATAAAAATTAGGAGCCCGACGATCCTGATCCGACCCCCTGTCTCCATCATTCTAGATGAGCCCGACTATAACGATACTTGCCTGATCACTACGTGAGGCTCTACCGATTGTCAGAGAGCTCATCCAAAGACCTCGGGCCTAACCCCGAGGCATATAAAAAGACCTCGGGCCTAACCCCGAGGCATCCAAAGACCTCGGGCCTAACCCCGAGGCACTAAAAAGACCTCGAGCTCCGAACTCAGGCGCTAAAAGACCTCGGGCTCCGAACCCAGGCACCAAAGACCTCGGGGTCACGCCCGAGGCACCGGCTTCGCTTAGGTCCAACCGACGATGGAGGCAAACCTCCTAGGTGACTGATGATGGCAAGCTTCAAAAGACCCTGCAACCACCATGTTCCAGGTCGGTTACCTACAGATCATAGCCTCTGTAAGACCCTCGACTTAGCGAGAGCTTAGGGGGCAAGACGGCGCAGTGAACTAAACAGGTAATCACACCGGGTATCTACAGGCCTCGCGGATAACCAAGTCAAAATCTTGGACAACCCGAGCACCTACAGTACTCAGAGGCATTAACTCCACTTAGGCCCAGACCGACGATAGAGGTGACTAAAATCTCTTAGGTTGGCCGACGATAGAGGAGCAAAAGGACCCTAAAGCAACGTGATTTAGGTCGGCTCCACCAACATGGTCAAGCTCTTCTCCCAACAGTCTTGACGAAGGCTAACTGGGTGGAAGACAACCATCCTGGGGAGCTAACATAAAAAGGACCCTAAAGCAATACGCTTTAGGTCGGCTTTTCCAACATGGTCAAATTCTTCTCCCACAACCTTGACGAAGGTTCACGGGCAGAAGATAACCATCCTGGAGGCTAACTCAAGCAAAAAGACTCCGAAGTAGGCCGAGTCTCAACTCTCGGTCACTTCCCGAGCATTCAAAGACTCTGAATTAGGCCGGGTCTCAACTCCCGGTCAGTTCCCGAGCACCTAAAGGTCCCGAGCTAGGCAGGGTCTCAGCTCTCAGCCAGTTCCCGAGGACTCACCAGGCTCAAAAGCCCCGAGGCAGCTTCCTCAAGCACTCAGACAGTGGCAAGTGGCATCAACTAATTTCCAAACTTGCCCCGATATAGCATCTGGCCAATCTTGGAAATGGGGGGGCAGCTGATACGCCCAAAATTATGGGCAGTTTCCTATTCAAGCTAGAAGACTAATGGAAAGTGCATCTATTTGCTAATCCAATTGGGAAACCCCCCACAATTAATGTCAATCAATCCTAGTACAATTAGGAAACTTACTTGATTGGTGTCAATCATACCCTAATGGGATTATATTTCCTTATCCATGTACAAGTAGGTCTCTTACATCTATAAAAGAGACCTCTCACCCCTCATTAGGGGGCCCAACTCTTTAGTCTACACAGCACCTCTACAAAATTCATCATTATATGCATACACCCGGCCGATATTACTGGTAGTGTCGCCCCTCTTTGTTGGCTCACCAGGCCCGCCGGTGATCTGCTAGTGAACGTGCTCAGACACACCCGTGGACGTAGGTACCTTCATTAACAGGGCCGAACCACATACAAAAAATAGTCTCTCTCTCTCCTAAATTGCTTTACTTTACTGTTACCAATTTTTGGCATCATCATATGCTATGTTGTGCAGAATGCCCCTACTCAGTCTCTTCTGAGTGTTGTGAATGGAATTCTAGATGAAAGCGTTGAAAGGAAGAATGGAGAAATACCTCATGTATGGCAATAAGACGACATACGGGATGTTAATTAAGAACTGTGTGTGTGTGTATGAATTCGTATGTCTAAGGACATGCTCTAACAGTAGTGAATTTTGAGTATTTTGTATATTTTATTTGTATGGAGGTGTGGGAAATTTTTGTTTTTTTTTGGGTGAGAAATTTGTATTATTAAACTTCCATAAAAAATTCTAGATCTGAGAATTTCTCACCAATATTATATAGAATTTTTGTCAGTGATTCATTTAAAATGAGAAATTTCACACTATTGTTGGAAGTGAGAATTTCTCACAATATTAGATAGAATTTCGTATTATGTTATTATAGAGGAATTTCTCACTCTGTCATGTATTTTAGAATGAGCAAATTTTCACTTTTCTTTCTCTCTATCGCATAATATTTCTATGTTAATTCTCTCTTCTCTCTCGTTTATATATATACTAGTAATAACCCGTGCCCGTGGGCACAAAGCAAAAAAGAAGAAGAAGAAGAAGAAGAAGAAGAAGAAAAAGGGAAAAAAAAAACATGCAATACTTTAAAATTTTCAAATCTTTTGCGTAAAATTGTACAGGTCATTCAAACCCACATGCTATTTAGTACTATCCCGTGCCCAGGGAAAAAAAATTCAATACTTTAAAAGATCTAAGATATGGTTGAAATTTTAAGTGAAGAAGACATTGGTTCCAATATTAAATATATCATTAACTCAATTTAGTTAAATATATTTAGTCCAACATTGGATGAATTATAATTAGCCCATATTTGGGAAGCAGCATTACTCATTTCACTAATTAGTCCTATAGACTATACCAAACTGATAGAACTAATCAAATGACCTATAAAAATGGTGGAACTAATCAAACTGGTAGCAAAATTTACAACCATAGTGCTGGAAAAACCCATTTTCTAGATAGACAATAGAATATAATAAATACGCTTCCTAGATTTAAAAAAAAAGTGCAAGTGAGGATACATTTCTTGAGACTTGAATTATGAAATTCATTGTTAAAACCCACTTCCTAAACTTCAACTTTATGTGATTTTTCACTCATATTATATCAGTTTGATTAGTTTTATGAAAGTCATTTGATCAGAGTGGAAAAAAGAAAAACCTATAAAAAAATAAACTGTATGAATATATGTATGATATGGGAAGTTTATATTCTTATATTTCTATTTTGAAAAAATCAGTCCACTGATTTAGTTTATCTCCCAAAATTTGTGTTTTGTATTTACTATTAGATATGTATATATTCAAATTCAAATTAATTTAGCAAATACCTTTTTTGCTATAAAAAAAAAAAAAACTGTCTAATGATTTAGTTTTACCCAAGATTTGTGTTTTGTATTTACTGAAGTTGACAATTTGGATATTGACATGTATTTATTCAAATTCAAATTAATTTAGGGAATTACTTTTCAATTTAGAGTTTTAATAGGATACAATGCAATATTTAATGAGATTAACTATTTTTGGTGAACAATCACTCCGACGGTCTGAAATATCTAAACTTGTCTCAATGGTCAAGATTAAAAGTTACTAACTTGAAAGGAACCCACACCGCTCTATCTTATTATATAGATTATATGTGTTTTGACTTTCACAATTCAGATTTATTATATATATATATATAGAGAGAGAGAGAGAGAGAGAGAGAGAGAGAGAGAGAGAGAGAGTTATATGAGTTTTAAATTTAAAAACCGTTAATTGTTGAAGTGGGGGTATTTTGGTCCTCAAAATAAGCGAGAGACTGATTTCTAAGTTGACTTATACAATAAATCTATTTCTAGAAAATGACACATTAAAAGACTGAAATCTAAGGACCCAAAGAAAAGGAAAAAAACTTTTAACGTTGAAAAAAAAAAAAATGAATAGTGGTCCCTAAGTCACTTATTGGTGGTCTCTCTTCCAACCGCATGTTGCTCTCAAGCACTTCTCAGGATTAGTTATTTTTGAAACACTATTATAGTAATTGATTGATTTATTGAAAATGACGTTGGATTACTCATTTCATCAAAGGATGTCCAAACAAAACAAGGACAAGAGTAAATGAATAAAAAAAAAAAAAAAAAACGGGAGAATCCTGAAAATGAAGGAACAAAACTGAAAATGCATTTAAAAAAAAAGGGTAAATTACACAAATCTCCCTTGAGGTTTGCCTTAATTACACGGACCTCCCCTCTTGTTTCAAAAATTACACAGACCTCCCTCGAGGTTTGAATTAAGTAAACAAAACGCCCCCTCCCCTAATGGTCCGTTAGTTTTTTTACATTAGCCTCCCCTGAAAATTACAATTAGCCCCCCTAATATTATAAAATTGTCATACTAAAGCCCCCTTTCTCTTATATTTTTGTGCTAATTATAAAATCTCTCCTCCCTCCTATGTTTTTGGGTTAATTTTTTTAGCATTAATTTATATCATCTACACAAAATATACACAAAACATATATAAATAGGTCCAAATTTTTTTTCCCCCCAAACAAACCTCTATCAAGTTCCCCTGTATTAATTTTCTAGATCCGGCCCTGTCCCTATGCTTCAAAAGTGGACACTTAGCCCCCTGTGATTGTGGACTAAAATAGAACTGTTATGATTTCATTCAAAGAGCGTTAACCCCAAAATTAACATCAGTTTTGAGTGAAATCATAACAATTTCATTTTAGTCCACAATCACAGGGGGTTAAGTACGTGTCCACTTTTGAAGCATAGGGACACGGGCGGATCTAGAAAAATAATACATGGGGGGCTTGATAGATGTTTGTTTGGGGAAAAAAAAATTTGGACCTATTTATATGTATTTTGTGTAGATGATATAAATTAATGCTAAAAAATTAACCAAAAAACATGAGGGAGGAGGGATTTTATAATTAGAACAAAAATATAAGAGAAAGGGGGCTTAGTATGATAATTTTATAATATTAGAGGGGCTAATTGTAATTTTCAAGGGAGGCTAATGTAAAAAAAACTAACGGACCGTTAGGGGAGGAGGCGTTTTGTTACCTAATTCAAACCTCGAGGGAGGTCTGTGTAATTTTTGAAACAAGAGGAGAGGTCCGTGTAATTAAGGCAAACCTCAGGGGAGGTTTGTGTAATTTACCCTAAAAAAAAATGACGCTAGCAAAAAAGATTGAAAAGTTTGTGTGGTATGAATAGTGATTTTAATCAAATAGGAGGGGCACTCCTGGAATATGACTTTGTAACGAAACTAGAAAAGCGTCATATTAAGCAACAAGCGTCAAAGAATACCTATTACCTAACCAGTCCAGTTCATTTTCAACCCTTCACCACTAAAAATCAAAATAAAACTACTAATATTAATAATAGAGTAATATTTGGGACACAACTTTCATATAATTTTTATACAACCTCCCCAAAAGATGTGTCTATCTCTCTCTTGTGATGTCACTGGACCCTACAGTGACACAGGAAAGAGATAGACACATCTTTTAGAGAGGTTGTATGAAAATTATATGAAGGTTGTGTCCCAAGTATTACCCTTAATAATAATAAATATAATTTCAGAAAGCAACGTCCGTTGTGAACTAACTAGAAGGTCTAGAAGATTAGGATTAAGGAACGTTTTGTATTACTATTATATTTTTTCCAACCAGAGTTACAAAAAGGGCTTAAAAAAAAAAAAAAAAACATGAGCTCCTAGTAAAAGTACAGCACTACTACTGCTTCTATACAAACACCCACAAAATAATACCTACTAATAATGCTCCTCTCTACATACAGAGAGTACTACACTACACAACACAAACACAACACAACACACCGCACCGACGATGCCCCCACTGCAGCCTTTTCTCTCTCCACTTTCTCTCTCTCTCTCTCTCTGCTACAACCCGACGACAGACTACGTGCTGGCAAGATTCCCCTTCTGTCCTTCCCCCCTCTCTCTCTCTCTCTCTCCCTCTCCCTTTCACTTTCCTTATCTCTCTCTCTCTCTCATTCGAAACCCTAGATTCACGGCCATGGCTTCTTTGATCTATCAGTGAATTTCAATTGGATCAGTGAAAGAGAGAGTCTTTCAGTTTAATAACATATAGCTGGGGGGAAAAAAAAATGGGTTGTGCGACCTCTAAGATCGACGAACTACCGGCGGTGGCGCTCTGTCGCGAGCGGTGCGCCTTCCTCGACGAAGCGATTCACCAGCGCTACGCCTTCGCCGAAGCTCACGTAGCCTACATACACTCTCTCAAAGGTGTGGGACTCTCCCTCCATCGTTTCTTCGACCGAGATCTCGATAATTCCGCCGCCGGTCCTCCTTCGCCGCTTCTCAATCTCCCCAAACAGAGGAAAGGCGATCCCGAGCCCTCCGGTGCTGCTGCGGCGGCTGCTATTCGTCACTCTCACTCTAATTCAGGTTCGCATCTTCACTTTCACACCGATGATGATGATGATGATGATGATGATTCCGGTGGGTCTTTGCATCACCATTCTGAGAACACCTCGCCGGGTCATCATTATGGTGGTAATACAGATTATACGGATCGAGAATTTCAAGGTTCGTATCCTATTCAAGGTGAATTTCAAGGTTCGTATCCTATTCAACAAGGTGGTTTTATGAACATAAATTATATGAAAAATAAAGCGACGCCGTCGGTTTCGTACGAACAACGGCCGATGAGTTCTGAGACTGTAAAAATGGGTCAATCTACCTCATACCATCCTAATCCTTATGCAAATCAAAACCCTAGCTCTGATTCGTATTATGGCTATTCCAATTATGGCGGTGGTGGGGTGAATGGGTTCTTTGGGACTCAGCAGCAGCCTTATGGCTACTCGTCTCCTCAAATTCCGGTTGGGGCCGATGCCTCATCGTCGGCTTCGTCTTCAAAACCGCCTCCACCGCCGCCATCGCCACCACAAGGCTCAGCCTGGGATTTTTTGTACCCTTTTGAAAGTCATGAGAAGTTTTATCCTCCGTATGGGTATACTCCGAGTCGGGACTTGAAGGAGTTGAGGGAGGAAGAGGGGATTCCTGACTTGGAAGATGAGTATTTCCAGCACGAAGTTGTTAAGGAAGTAGACGGAGATCAGAAGTTCGTCGACGGTGGCGGCGGAGGTGGTATAAATTATTCGAAGGCAGTCGCCGCCGATGAGGGCGGGAAGGCGAACGATTCGGAGGTACTTTACCAGACGAGGCCCAGTGTATCCATTGAGAATGATGGTATGGAGTATGAGGTTCACATGATGGACAAGAAAGTTGTTGATAAGGAAGAGAAATCTAGGGATGGAGTAAATGTGGCTGCTTTTAAGGCTCGTGGTGGTGTTCAGGGTGACTCTGATGTTTTAAGGGAGATTAAGGTTCAGTTTGAAAGAGCTTCAGAATTGGGGGAGGAGCTCGCTAAGATGCTCGAGGCTGGGAAGCTTCCACATAACCGCAAAAATGCTGCTTACCAAGGTAAGGAATTGTATTCCTCTGTAATTAGTTAGTTGGAATTTCCTAAAGCTATTTGGTAAGTTTTTGTTTTTTCAGCACTTTTTCTTTTCTTTTTCTTTTTTTATGTCAATTGATAGCGTCCGTGGTTGACTCTGCTTCTTTGATCTATAATAAATTAGTTGGCTTATACCTGTTTTGATCTGTTGATTTGATCTCCTATACTAGAACTTGGAAACTTAGATTCACAAACTTCTTGTAATCTTCCAATAGTATACACATCAAATGTGTATGTAGTTGAATTGGACAATTTTCATTAACAATCAATTTTGGAATTTGTATGGACCAGTTTCTTCCAAGATGTTGCATGTAATCACTCCTTCATTATCAGTAGTATCCTCTCAGCCTTCCACATCTAAAAGGGCCGAGTCTTCATCCTCTATTCAGAATGCTGGTCCTGCTCACTTGGATATTGATGACGAGGTGGGGGTGACGTCGAGAACGCTTTCATCTACCTTACACAAGCTCTACATATGGGAAAAGAAACTATACGAGGAAGTGAAGGTATGTTGTTGATTTTCCGTATTTTTCTACAATTTTGCTTAGTTCTTTTCTAGACAAATGTTTAATGCCCACGGACACATCCGTCTTGGACTTGGCAAAGATTTTGAACAATCACAACTTTTGAAACTTGTGAACATATCAAGTTATTCGGGTGATATGTTTCTCTTCCAAATTTATAATCTGGATATGCCTACCATTTATATTTTGGTTTTTTGATCCACTCCAGTTTCTATCTTGCTAACTTGATTTTCCATCATCCATGGCCTTGATTGTCTCACTTATACAGTGATGTACTTTATATGTGCTTGTGTGTAGAATCAACTTCTTCCGCGAAGCCCTGTTGAATGTTTCTGGACCATTTGGGAATTGGGCACTTAGCTTTCATTCCGTTTTTATCTGGGGTTTCTGCACTTGGTTATATGACACTATTGATATATAAGAAAAGACACGGTTCTTGTTGCCACTGATCATCTTGTAACTACAATCTCAAGTTTTCTTGCATGCCCGTTGGTAATTTTGGATTTAAGTTTGTGTTAAATTGGGAAAAGCTTGCTTGGTTGTAAACTGGCTTCTACAACTTCTATTGGTGGAGTTCTATGTTTCTACTCTTGCTGTCCCTTTTTTGTGCTCCTTCAATAAAATCTTCTTGGTAATGTGTTTGCAGGTTGAGGAAAAGATGAGGGTGCTCCATGAGAGGAAGTGCCGGAAGCTGAAACATTTAGACGAAAGGGGTGCTGAGGCACACAAAGTTGACTTAACAAGATCATTGGTTAGGAGTCTCTCCACGAAAATAAGAATTGCAATTCAGGTGGTTGATAAGATTTCCGTGAAGATAAATACGTTGAGGGATGAAGAGTTGTGGCCACAATTAAATGAATTCATTCAAGGGTACGTAATTCTTATAGTTTGCATCAACTTCTTTGTTCCTTTTTTTTGGTTAGCCATGGTTAGTAACCATGACAAATGGTAGTCCTTGTTATATCGTCCCTACATTCAATTAGTCTTCTAAGAAAACCAAACTCCAAGCTGAAAGCATCTTTTAATTGGGTTTCCTATTTTACCAAAATATTTAGCCACTTTATTTCCTTTTTCTTGAAGTGTGGATAGTGTTGATAGCCAATGTATTATCCCTTTTTATATTGTTAGAATCATGCATAATGTAAGTTATAGTTCATGGAATACTGTAGTAGCCCAATAAACCCATGATAACCAATTTAGCATCTTCCTTTGTATCACTGTATGGACCTTTTAAATTTCCCTGGCAGAGATTGCTATTGAGTATTAAGTCTAGTCTCAAATCTTTTGTCTCAATCGTAAAACAGTAAATTCACATTCAGGCCACTTAGAATAACCAAAGCTTGGGACTCCGTGATAGTCGCTGAAACTGATATCCCTACTCTTCTTATGACCGTCATATTTCAACTTAATCCAATCACAATATAAAGCCTGGCAAATCTCGAACTTTTCTCTAATACAACAAATGAGAAGATGACATAATTTTATCCTTATCATACAATAATCTCACATCCTAGTAGCTTTTTAAATATTACTATGAAGATTAGGATTCGTATCAGCGCATACACATCGTTGTAGTGGCACCAAATTGGCCATAAATTCTCACAAATTTTGCCATAAATTATCACAAACATTTGCCCTATTAGCTCCATTGAAGCCTTCTCATTTCCTCTCCGCTTATGGTGGTGTTGTGGAAGAAATAATCACTTCTTAAGCCCTTGGGCTTTCTAGTATATGTTTCGTCTATTAGTTCTATTTTTATATATATGACCATCATTCCGTATATGTTAGTAGAATTGGTCTTATTGTTATTTTTCGTCCTTGTTGTGAATACTGATCTACGCTTGAAAACCTAAAATGGACAAGTATCTTGCAAAAGTCTAACTATAAGCCATACGCTCTTCAGGAACCAAATTCAGGAATTTCTTTTGTAAGGAATTGGTTCTAGAAAGTTGAAGTCCTCAACACACCATAATGATGTTCTTCATTGACAATATCATTATCGCCTTTTGTTTCTTGTGATGTCGTCTTGTTCAAAAATAAACTTGAGCAAAGTAGTTACGTCCCATTATACGGTTTACAAATGTCCCAATATTAATATACGACTTTTTACATATACGGTAACCTTTTAACACTCCTCAAACCGGAGCATAGTCCGCATACGTATCATATGCACCCATCATGTCACAGATATACTTCAACTCGCATCTAACCCAATTCCTTTAACTGACCGGACTTCAGATTCACAGTATAGATCACATTTTGCAAAAGTTTTCTCAAACAAAGTGACAGTAAACTTCAATATACTTCGTCCTTTCATGGAACACATAAATAGAAGCGTGTGAACAAACTTGATTATCACATAACAAAATTCATTGGAGGGGACTGAGTGAATACAGTTCTTCTTACAAATAATTCATCCACACTGGCTCACAAGGGGTGTGTCATAGCCCTGTACTTTGATTCTGCACTAGACCAGGCAACCACTTTCTGCTTCTTGCTCTACCATGACACAAACGGTTTCCAACCATAACATAGTAGCCAGTTGTAGAACTCCTATCACCAGAAGAACCTGCCCAATCCACATCATTGTAACCCTTAACTCGTATGTAACCGTGATCCTTATGCAACAAATCGTGTCCTGGAGCTCCTTTGAGATATCTCAATATACGAAATCAACATCCTAATGGGTGGTCCGAGGACAGTCCACAAACTGGCTGATAACACTAACTGCAAATGGTTCATGTCTAGTCACCGTTATGTAATTAAGCTTCTCCACAAGACGTCTGTACTGCCCCGGAGTATCAAGTAACTCTCTTTGATCTGGTAATAATTTGGTGCTATGATCCATACAAGTATTCAAGGGTTTAGACCTCAATATACCTGTCGTAGATACAAGATCAAGGACATACTTCGCTGTGAGATAAATTGCTTCACTAGATCTGGCCTCTTCAATACCTGAAAATATTTGAGCTGCCCAGATTCTTGGTCTAAAACTTATTTTGCCAAATGAATTTCAACTCTTGAATGCCCATGGAGTCATCACCAATTATAATTGTCATGAACATAGACAGACAATGAGTAGAATTCTACCTGTCAGAGAGTATGTCTGTAAAAGACCGAGTGGTCAACACCAGCAACCTCATAATTGAAACGACCAAATCCGGTAGAAGGGGACTGTTTCAACCTGTATAGAGAGTTTTCTTCACATGACATACCATAGAAGACTCCCTTTGAATAACAAACCAGGAGGTTGCTCTATATATTCCCCGTCGAGTAAAGTGCCATTGAAGAACACATTCTTGACTTCGAATTGATTTGAAGGCTAGGTGAATGTGGCAGCTAAAGAGATAAAGAGACGAACAAAAGCAGTCTGACCACATGTGAAAAAGTGTCGGAGTAGTTAAGGCCATAGCATTGAGTATATATATACCCCTTGGCTACAAGAAGAGCTTTCAATCGATCTAACTTACCTTGGGATTCATCTTTAACATTGTAAACCCATATGAAACCAAAAATAGACTCACCCTGTGTCAGGGGACCCAACTCCCAAGTACCAGTCCCATGAAAAGCAAGCATCTCATCCTGCATGGTCTGTCTTCAACCCGGATTGGAGAGAGCCTCCGTAATAGATTGAGGAACAAATATACTGGATTGGGAGGCAGCAAAGGAGGAAAAAGTAGGAGACGAATGATCAGAAGAAATGAAGTTAGCAGTAGGATGAATGGTACACGAGCGCATACGCTTACGGAGAGCGATGAAGAGCTATGATATTGTGAGAAATAAAAGAGTCGACATATATGGTATACCGAAGGCGAACTAGACACTGGGGACTAGGGAGAGAGGTTGGGATAAAGGTAGCATAAAGTTTGTCTGTATGGAGTAATACTGCATAGATTCAAAAAAGGTGACATCGACGAAGACAGAGAAGCGATGGAGGGAAGGACTATAACATCGATAGCCCTTATGAGTCTTGGGGTACCCTAAGAAGATGCACTTAAGAGCCTGGGCCAAGTTGGTGGACAAAACAGGCACAACCAAAGACATGAGGAACCCAAGGAAACGGAGGCTCTGCTCACTAGGAAATTGAGTGGAATGTGGTGTGCGTCCACGATGAAGTCCATGGAGGACATACGGTTAATAAGGTAATAGACTGTAAGAACAACATCGTTCCAAAAATGTTTTGGGACATTCATCCAAATGGTTAGGTGCGGGTGACCTCTAACCGCTGTATTTTTTCTTTCGGCAACACCATTCTGATGTGGTATATGAACACATGAAGATTTATGTATCATTCCAGATTGTCATAAATGAGCTAAAGGGATGAGAAACATATTCTCAATTTCACGCGAATTATCACTACTGAGAATACAAATTGAAACGTTGAATTGATTTTTAATTTCAGCATAGAAAGCACAAAAATAGAGAAGTTTTCGAGCGATCTTTCATTAAATATAACAAAGCTACTTTTGGGAAAATCATCGACAAATGTAATAAAATACATAAATCCGTTTTGAGAGGTGAAGCGGTGAGGACTGCAAACATTAGTATGGGACTAACATAAAAGGACTTGACTCACGATTATTGTCGAAAGACAAAAGTAACACGATTGTGCTTTTCCAGTTGACATGACACATTTTAAAGTAGACAATGACTGAAAATAGGAGCCAAAATCTTCAAATTGGGCAAATATAGATGACTAGGATGACAGTGGACCTGATGGGGAGAGACAGAGGCATACCATGTAGGTAGGAGAGACAGTAGGTGTACTTGGTCGATCAAAGTAATAGAGACTGTTTAGCTCACACCCTTCGCCAGTTGTCCTTCAAGTTATCAAAATTTTGGATAAGAATAGAGTTGAGGGAAAAATACAGGGAACAATTAAGAGCTTTAGTTAACTTACTCATAGACATCAAATCGAAAGGAGATCCGGGAATACAAATGACATAAGAGAAAAGAAAATGGGAAGAGGGTTCTATACCTTCAACAGATGTTGATTCATCTACTAAAGTTATAAGTGGCAGGAAAGACGAGTATTGAAGAGAGAGAAAGAGATTAGATATACCTGTGAATATAATCTATAACCTAAGGGGTGGTGCTTGTGGTGAGACGAGCAGTGTCAGTGTGAGAACCTTTTGGAGGCAAGAAGCGAACGAAGGAGATGCCTGGTACTAACAGATGGAGAGTACGCTTCACGGGGTACAGAAGCTGTCTCATCTATAGCAGGTGTAGGATGGCCAAGATCAAAAACAACATTTGGAAATCGTGCTGGGCAACCAACCAAATCCCAACACGTCTCCATGGTATGCTCATTTTCCTGCAATGTGAGCACCAACATGGATGGTCTCTACCACGACCTCCATGATCACCACGAAAACTACTACCATGGCCACTGCGTAGCTACCACCACTCCTTCCACTAGTGGATGATACTGTCTGAGTGACTTTGAGTCAATTGATCTAAAGATGTAGTATTCTAAGGTGGTTTTCGAGTGGTACTCCTAAAAACGTACTGATTAGCTTCTGTAAGAGATGGAAGAGTAGCTCTGCCTAAGATTTGGGACCTCAATGGTTCGAACTCTGCCTTCATTCTTGCAAGAAATTTCATGAAAACCATATGTTCATGTTGTTTCTATTGTTCCAGAACATTGGTTGTGATAGGCATGATATTGTGCAACTCTTCATGCAAGTGTTATAAACGATGCAAAGTATTTCGTGATTGAGGACTCAATTTTGCAAAAAAATGAAAATATTTCAAGGACCTATCGAACTCACGGTTCAGATCTCTGGAGTAGAGGAGAGAGACATACTTCTAAATCTCTTTACTCGAGCTTAGGTGAGTACACATATTAGCGACTTGATGCCCCGCAAAATTCCATAATGAAGAAACAATCTGGGCATTCGTCCGTTTTCATTCCTCAATTATTCTCATCAGCAGTTAGTGCAAGCTTAGTGTGATGGTCATCCTTGTCTAAACTTCTTAAAGTAATTGTCACGACTTTAGACTGTGTAGAAAATTGGTTCCATTTAATTTACGGGTAGTGAGTTGTGGGAGTTTTACCGGAGATGGGCTTAGAATCCATGAGAAACACAAAAGGACGAGGTTAGCAGCCAAACAGTCGTCAAAAGAACTCATCCAAACAACCGAACTGGCCAAACAACCAAACAACCCTTGACACCACCAAACAAGTCATAAGGGTAGAGAACAACTTATCGAAGAAGGGAACTTGTTTGGGTTGGGTCTCAACTACCAACCCTGGGTCGCAATGGTAGAACGAAGAGGGAGATGAGTCGTGAGGGCAGTTCGAACAAAGGGTTAGGTTGTTCGAATTAAGGGTTTGTGAGCGTGAGGGAACTAGTTGGGGCTTGTGATGGACTTGAGGGTTTGTGATTTGATTGATTTGAAACAGAGGATTTGGTATGACAGCGGTTTGCAATTTGAGGAGTTCTTGAAGCTCACGAAGGATTTCGACAATGGATGGGGTTTCTTGAACCTCACAGGAGTCTGACAATCGAGAATTACACTTTCAACCCAAATGGATGGGTCGACACTCGAAAAGTCAAGGAGACAAGAAGTCCCAAGTATGGCTGCTCTGATACCATGTAAAGAATTATTTTTGTATGTCAAGATAATAATATACGAAGACAATGGAGTCTTTTTATAGGGTTAGCTTAACGTAGATAACTATACATCTTTTCCGTGTGGGACACACACTACTAAATGTTAATTATATGACATATAGTTACATGTATACCCTTGTAACAACTCTATACTCACCGAATAGCCTCTCCACCTCTAATAAACATGCCATGAAATGGAGGCCTACAAGCAAATGAAGTTTCTAGGATACCTATTCGAAGTTGAGTTCAAATTGGTCAATCTTCAATTAACAAGAGAGATTAGAAAATGCTCTACACCAGCCATATATACACACACACACAGAGAGAGAGAGAGAGAGAGAGAGAGAGAGAGAGAGAGAGAGAGAGAGAGAGAGAGAGAGAGAGAGAGAGGTAATTTACAAAAGTAACTTAAGGCTTGTTTGGTAATTCAAAGATTCCTTAAAAGATGCCATAAGGCTCAAACAAGCCTTAATTTACAAAGATAACTTAAGGTAGGTTTGGTAATTCAAAGATTCCGTGGAAGATGCCTTAAGGCTCAAACAAGACTTGCCAATCAAGCGTTAAGTTACTTTTGAATAGTAACTTGATGTAGATAGATGTGATGTGAAATTACCAACCAAATTAGAAATAAAAAATTTGGAATCTTTGAAAATTTCTTTAAAAATGCCTTAGCGGCTCTTTTAATATAAATGTATAGATATAGAGAGAGACAACAATATGTATATGGAGAAAAAATGACACGGAGGGGGAGACGCTTCTTGGAAAAGAAAGAGACCATGCATGTGCATATATCTATACGACTATACCTTTATAATAAAAGAGCCTTAAGACATATCTAAAGGAATCTTTTAAAGATTCCAAATCAATTTGGCCTCTTTGGTCATTTTTTTTTATTTTTAATTGGTTATTTGGTAATTTCACATCTATCTACATCAAGTTACTATTCAACCATTAATACGTAGCAACTTGGGGCTTGTTTGGCATTACTTCTTCATCCTCTCTTTTTGTCCTCCCATTTATACCGTAAGGCTTGTTTGGTATTAGTTATTCATCCTCTCCCATTTATATACCTTCGGGCTTGTTTGGCATTAATACCTTGAGGCTTGTTTGACATTAATTATTCATTCGAATATGAAGTGGGGAAAATGGGGGAAAAAAAGGGAGGGAAAGGCTAAAACAAATAGAAGTGAAAACACCAAGGAAAGATGAGGAAACAAAGAAAAAGAAAAAAAGAATAGGAAAAGAAAATAAAATGAAGAAGAAAAGAAAAATGATTTTTAAAGCCTGTAATGCAAAGTGATCTCTCTTACATTAGTCATGTTAAAGTGATTATGATTAGTTTTTTCAATGTATGATGTGTTATGATGCTAAATATAAGTTGTTACTTTTAACCAATATTCTCAACTTTATTGTATAGTTTATTGTAAAAAGCGTATATGTAGTTGCATTATATTGTGCATAGAAAAAAAGAAAAAGAAAAAGGAGAGGCTAAAACAAATAGAAGTGAAAATAGAAGGAAATATCAGGAAAGCAAAAAAAAGAAAAGAATAAGGAAAAGAAGAAAAGAAAAGAAAATAAAATACCAAGAAAAGAAAAATGATTATTAAAGTTAGTAATGCGAAGTGATTTCACTTTACATTAGTCATGTTAAAGTGATTATAATTAGTTTTTTCAATATATGTAGTTGCATTATAAATTGTGGCCATCACCAATTTAGCACTTTTGCATTCAATCATTTCCCGTTTACGTTTGTTATTTAAAAAAAAAATCCGAATATGAAGTGTGGGCGGGGAGAAGAAAAATGATTACCATCCACGGGTCGGGTTTGACCCCCACCAGTTCACCATCGGGTTGCAAGTCTTAGGGCTTCACGGGTTTAATATTGCAACAACCGACATCTGAACCGATAGACATCGGGGGTGTGTAGCGAAACCCGTCAAATCTGACTCACATCGGGTGTATGCATGTATATATGGTATTTTTGTCTTTTATCAGATTAGGTCTAGGTTATTTTAGACATTTTAGCACATGGAAGGAAATTTTGACATTCCTTTATGTTGTTTTGTGACGTTGCCAATGCTCCGTTAGATTGCATAATGGCTACTTAATGAGAGGGGTAATCTGTTACTGAAATTCAAAATGGAGGAGGTCAGTGCTATTCCTGAAATGTGAGGGGTGGCAAGTGCATTAGAACAAACCTCAGGGGAGGCATGGTATATTTACCCTAGATATCATGTAGAAAGTGTGATGAAATGGGTCCACCTAAAGATATAGTTGGCAGTTCTCTTCATAAAAAACTAGTGCACATGTTGTGTAATTATTTTAGTTATTGACTTGACCATGGTAAAGACTAGTGTGGATTTAAAAGACCATAGAATTAGCATTTCTCTTGAGAGAAATACATTGTGAGTGCTGGATTTAGGGACAAAATTGGTTGCAAATGCTTGAGCTATTTTAGTTAAACCATGTTTCCAAGATGCGGTTGAGAAGGTTACTGAAATTGATATGCGTTGAGCAAAAGCCTGAGGAGTATGTGATCACTTGCCTAAATAACAGATAACGTGATGTACAAGTAATATTTGGTGGCATTCACAAGTTACGGCCGTTTTTGTTGTTTAATTATTGATTATCTGTTCGGGGAGGCTAAAGAAGATGATATTCAATACCAAGGTGATGAGGGGATAAAATTCTTGTGGTTCTGGTGTGTACTAGTCTTTGTAGGTTATGGAGGTTTGGGACAAAAAAAAAAGACAAAACAGAAATGGATATAACTTCCCAGTGCCCACCTTCGGAGAGAGATTGAGAGCGACCATCACAATCATAAGTTCGGTTTTATTTATGTGAATGTAATTAACCATTCATGTCACTATGTTGAGGAGTCAGCCACCTCATTTTTGGGAAAAGGAGGAAGCGAGGGTGAGCAAGGTGACTAGGTGAAGTACTGGCCAGTCACTCTGGTTGTGGAAATAAGATAAAATGCAATATTCTGTTGGGACCTTTTTCTGTTTGTTTTGTTTTGTACTTGGTGCACTGATTCGTGGATTACAATACTGTGTTATCCTTTCTGCATAGATATTTCGTGTTGATGGTTATGCTTGAATTGTTATGATGGTGGCTAATCTGCATTTTTTTTTTCCTTCTACCACATTCCAGGTTAACTAGAATGTGGAAATCAATGCTTGAATGTCATCGTAGTCAGTGCCAAGCTATTGGAGAAGCGAGAAGATTAGATTCCATTGCATCCCATAAACACTTCAGCGATGTTCATCTTGAAGCCACATTGCAGCTTGAACATGAGCTTCTAAGCTGGACTTTAAGGTTCTCTTGTTGGGTGGGTGCCATGAAGGGTTATGTCAGAGCATTAAATAACTGGCTTCTAAAATGTCTTTTATACGTGCCTGAAGAAACAGCCGATGGAATAGTTCCCTTTTCTCCTGGTAGGATAGGGGCACCCCCTGTGTTTATAATCTGTAATCAGTGGTCACAAGCACTGGAGGGAATTTCTGATAAAGAAGTGGTTGATTCTATGCGAGATTTTGCAATGAGTGTACTTAAGCTGTGGGACCGGGATAAGTCAGAAATGCGCAAGAGAATGATGGCGAATAAGGATATGGAAAGGAAAGTCAAGAACCTTGAGAGAGAGGACCAGAAGATACATAAGGCGATTCAGGCGTTAGACAAATGGATGGTTCTAGTTTCTAGGGATGACAATGGTCATGAAATAGCCGGACATGTGTATCAGAGTGATACGAGCAGAAGTGGTAGTTTACAGGTGAGTCTGATACGTATTTTTGAGGCTATGGAGAGGTTTTCTGCTGTTTCATTGAAGGCTTATGAAGAGCTGCTGCAACGTATCGAAGAGGATAGACTTGCTGAAGAGAACGATTAAGTTTCATAGGGACCTATGAACTGCTTCGAGTGGGTGTTATGGTTCATAAAATGCGGCTTGGTATGTTGAAAGATTAAGCTTAAGACTCTCTAATGGGTAATGAAGGGCGGCTCACAAGCACGGGGATTCTGAAGCTTAAGATGGGTGGGCCAAATCGGATTTGGTGACGTGGTCTGTTGTATTTGTGTACATTGATGAAGTCTTGTGATGCACTGCTGTTGCTGTGTGGAACAGCCGGTCGATATGGGAGTCTCGACAGAACTGCTTTCAACCTTCCGATCGCGGTGGCAGTATGACCCTCTGATCGCGGTGGCACCATGCCCGGGTTGGCGGGAAGTGTTTTTTCAGTGTGGGACTCCATGATTGAAGGTTGGTACATATGATGAATAAGCCTCCAAACTGCAATTTTGTATTAGGAAACTAGACTACTGGAAGTTCAGGGTTGTAGGATGTGTAGTGACGCAAGTCATAGAAAAGGCCAAATACCAGGTCTTGTAAAATAGGATAGAGTAGGGGTGTAATAGATTAGTAATCAATTTAATTTAAGTGATTGTATAGTAACAATTATTACTGAAGTATATTGTGGATGATGCAAGAATTTTGATGGACACTCAAGGGCGGTCACAAGCATTGAAAGATATTAGGAGCTAGCTATGGCCATGGATTATGGTATGGGGACTATAGATTTTCAGTAAGGCCTTGGGCTTTTCTGCTGGTACAATGATTTTAAATTGCACTATATATGTGGTCTTGCTGGCTGGCTGGCTGTCAGTGCTGTAATAACTTGTGAAAATGCAGGGGTAAAACTGGTAAAGAGGAGTGGTGACCAACTAGCAAGTCGTCTTTAGTGAAAGTTTGGTGAAGAGAGAATTGTAATTCAATTACCATGATTGACACATGCTACATGTCAATTTTCTAATCCTTTTTTTTTTTTTTTTTTTTTTTTTAAGTAGTTAAATTCATTGTTTATTACATTTATAACATCATTAGCTTAGCTTATCTTGTCAAGAAAAAACAAAGAAGAGGTGTTCGAGGTGGTTTTCAATTTTCATACACGTCTTGATTTTACGGCTATTACGTAGTCTAACTAACATCCATTCTAAGTATCTATCACAGAAATATACAATACACGTGTGTATATATGTTGTATATTAGTGGCACACACGTATTAGCCTTTGTTTCAATTTGAGAAGAGCCCATAACTTCTTTCAAAAAACAACAGGGAAAATTGTTTTCTTTTTCCTTCATTTGAATTTTGTAAGGCCCAAAATTTGAACTAAATTGGTTTGATTGTCACGCTGCTCAAAAAAAACTTGCTCGCTTTACAATTAAAGAGTTTTTTTGAGATCCCAAACGTGATTTGAACCATCAAAAGCCAAACGGCTTGTGATTAGGATGCAATCACAAAACTTAGTTCTTGGACAGAAGCCGTCAAGTCAATCACTCTTTTAAGCGATTGTGATAATAATCACCACCAAATCGTTTAGTATTGCCAAACGTAGCCTAAATCTATTGGGTGGTAAGCTCGTAAATTTGTTCACCAAAGGTACACCTAGCTTCCTGTCAGGAAAGTTTTGGCTAGAGATCTTTGATAAATCTTATTGAAATGACTTAGCCTTTTAACAAATTTTGTAGGTTGGTTTGGGGTAGTTTTTATTTATTTATTTATATTTATATTTTTATTTTTGTAGGAGTTTGGAGTACTTATAATATAGTGATTTTGTGCAAGAAATTTTATTTCGTAATAAGAAATATTCGTTTAGGGTGGTTTTGATGAAAAATAATATTTTTTTATTCAAAATAAATAAATATATATATGTATATATATATTTTTTAATTACCAAAATCACTAAATTGTAGATAAGTCCAACACTACGATTTTTCTAATTTTGTAAGGCATGTTATGATTGGTGCTGGAAAGCCAAATAGGGTAGATATACAAAGAATATATATTTCTTTGTATATTGTTCATGCAAAGATGCCGACAATATTGTTCGTAGAGTAATATTTAAGGCACAAATATTTTACACAAATACTAATAAACACACTCATCTCTCTCTTGGATGACATTATGGGGTTCACTGAAATTATCTGGACCCCACAATGCCACCAAAAAATATATATATATATTTATAAATATTTGTGTAAAATATTTGTACCGGTAGCATTATTGTTATTCATATTGTTCGTGCAAAGATGCCTACAATATAACACAGACTGTCAACAATTCATTTGACACACATTTGGGTATCCACTACCCAATCAATATGATACTATGCATTTACACATAAAACGGGTTTTCAATAATTCCTTCAACACAAAGTCATCCTCATCCCCAAACTCTTCACGCAAGAGTCTGGCGTTAGCATCTCCTATAGGTCAAGCCCACAAAATCTTGAACCTACCAAACTGTGCCACGTGTTGGATTCTGATAAGAGCTGGATATATTTAGTATAAGGAACACATGTTCTATTCTTTTAGCCATATTATTATCGCAACAGCGTTAAGAGTAATGCTATGCTTGGTAAGTTTTTTTTCTTTCTAAATATGATTCTTAACACATGTCATAATTGATCTATTTGATTTTGATTAGAGAATGTTGAAGTAGTCGCATTATTATTAAAAGTGATCCCACCATCACATATATCGGAAAACATATTTAAAATACAAAATTTATCCTAACATTTCTATACTTACCAAAAACCACTAAACAAAGTCGAAGAGAGAGCCTTGGAATTATATGTATTTGATGACAACATTAGTCCTGTTCCAATCAATGAGAGAGAGCTTTTTGGGTGGAATCTGCTCCCCTATATGTAGGGGGTTCATTTTTGGGTGTTGGTTTCATCCAAGAGGCTATCTTCCATTGGTTAAAGTCTTTTGTCTCCTTCATTGATGTAATTTCGCGTTATAACGAATATTTTTTTTGTTTTGTCTTTTCTCGTATCGGATTGCCCAAAATTTAGCAATCAAATAAAAGAAAGCTATGATAGAAGAAATGGAGGCTCTAAGTACAAAATGCTTTTTCAGGATTGATATTTATCTTGTTTGAAGCCATTCCGTATCCGGCGGATTTAGCCGATGATTCAAAGGCGGATCACTCATTCGCGGATGCCTAAATTCCTAGACTAAAGACTTTCCACTCAATTCATTCTTTTTTCGAACGAGTTAAGCTCGCCTCTTCATCCCACAATGAGGCCTTTTCGGAATGCCATGAATCAGACCTGCTTTAGCCTTTTGGCTTTCTCCTTTCTGGGCCCGGGCTAATTCTTTGTCAAGCACCAATTCTTCCTTTAGTCGATCAATTCCTTTTAAGGGGAAAGCATTTGAATATCTACAGTAGTGTGTTTGTGTAGAGTAAATTAGCTTACTTATCCTACTGTATAACTGTCCCACAGTGGTGTTTGTTAAACGGTAACCTAGTATAGCGTATAATAAGTGAACTTATGTTTATCTTTCACTAATTTCGCTTACTATACAGTCAAACGACAAAAGAATGTCATCTCTCAAAAGCAAACGACGGAGACACTGTCGGCCCACCCCCAATGGTAATCTCACTGCCATTTTGGTCTTTAGTTTAGTTTCATTTTTTTTGTTTTTAAATAATATTGGATCAAAGAAAAAGAAAGAAAAAAAAAGAGTAAATGAATGGAAGAGCCCACAAAGACAATGTCGTCGGAAGGGAGCCGACAAAATGAATGCCGTTTGGGTTTATTTCTCCATTTTAGTATATGAACTTAGCTTAAATTTATCCTACTCAAAAATCTGCATTTAATCACGTGGAAAACGTGGATTTTCAGCGTTCGCGATTCAAATTTATCGCACCAAACAAGGGGTGTAGGGAAAACGTGGATTAATCGCGTGGAATGCCACATTATTTTCAGCAAAAAATGACCCCATGTGCAGGGGCAGACCTAGGAGTGTAGTTTAGTGGGAGCAGAAGCTTATTCATGGGTTCTAGAGAATATCATTTTATTTATTTATTTTTTATGGATAGAAATAACATAATTCTATGTGGTTTTTTTTTTTTTTTTGTTTGTTTGTGCAAACTAATCTATCCCATAAATAACTTATAATCTTTTAAACAATTTGATACACGTAAAATTTATAATATGATCATATCTTATAGTCTATTAAACCATATGATAATATCTTATAATCTTTTCAACAATATAATAAATTTCAAACTAGACACGCACTGCCACACAAATATCAAAGTGATAAATATAAATAACTAATTAAGTTTATAATACAAAAATTTTGTGAAAGAATTATGGAATAGATTAGTTTGTACAAAAAAAACCTCATAGAATTATACTATTTCTACAAAAAAAAATAAAAAAAATAAATAAAGGGGGTCAGGGTGCTGCTCCCAAACCCCCATATAAGCTCTTGCTCTCACTGAACTACACTCTTAGGTCTGCCCCTGCATATGTGGTCATTTTTGGCTGGAAATAATGTGACATTCCCATTGTGCACTTGCTTTTTTTTTGTAATTGGGTAAATTTTGCACAAATTTTAAACTATAGAATATAAATTGCTAAAATTAAAACTTTAAAGAACAAATTATCACAACCCTCAAACTATAGAAATGTACTAATTTATAATTTACCTTAGTTAGAGATTAACACTTAGAAATACCAAGTGTAACCTCAAGATATATACCAAAAGTTTCTCCTTATCACGTTTTATAAAACACTAAACCCAACGGCCTCGGTAGTAAAGATTACAACACATTTGCACTGTTTTCTACTGTAAAACTTTTTTAAGGGGGGGAAACACACACACACACACAGTGAAGGAAAGAACTGAACAGCAACAAAAGAAAGATCCCCATTTCTCTTCTCTTCTCTCTCTCTCTCTAAGGTAGCTCTTGGCTTGAGGGAAGGAAAGTAAGGACAAGTCTGAGACAGCGACAGTGACCGAGCATGGGATGGTTGTGTGGACTCTTTCAAGCAAAGAAGAAACCCCCAGAAAAAGAGCCCCAAGGCCCCCAACAACTACAGCAGCAGCAAATCCCAAAGGTCCAAAGCCAACAACAGCTTTCCGGCAAGCCCGACACACCGCCTACCGCTACTAAGATCCCGTCTGGTGGGGTCCCATCTTTCTCGGTGTTCTCGTTCTCAGACCTCAAAGCCGCCACCAACAACTTCAGCTCTGACTTCATTGTATCCGAGAGCGGTGAAAAGGCCCCCAATCTTGTCTACAGGGGCCTCCTCCAGAATCGCCGTTCGATTGCCGTCAAGAAATTCACTAAATTGGCCTGGCCTGACCCAAAGCAGTTTGCGGTAAATTATAAATACATAACAGCTTTTTTATTCCTTTTCGTTCGGATCAAGACTCTTATATATATATATATATATATATATATATACCCTATCTATATTATATACTTCATCTTCATGGATGGGGTGTCTTATTTTTAAATCTGTATGTATGTATGTATGTATGTATGTATGTATGCATAAGTGTATAATTAATTTTGCATTTAAGAGTATGTAATTCAAATGGGTGTCTTATTTTTTTAGGAGGAGGCATGGGGTGTTGGCAAGTTGCGGCATGAAAGACTTGCAAATTTGATTGGGTATTGCTGTGATGGTGATCAGAGGTTGCTTGTTGCAGAGTACATGCCTAATGACACTCTTGCTAAGCATTTATTTCACTGTATGTATATTTTCCATTGAATCGGGCATTCACTTTCTTTTAGCTTCGTCGTCTAGTGTACGTTGCATTGTAAGAATTTCTTCTTCTGATCAGTATATAATAATATTTTTCAACTAGAGGCCCCCAGAGCGTGCACAACAGGTGTGATTTTTAAGATCTTTAAGCTAGCTTCTTGTGGTTCACTTCTAAACTCACTAATTGACTAGTTTTTCTGATTCTCCGAAAGACATGTACAAGGATTGAATTGAACCCAATTTGTCTATGAGATGAGCTTTCATCATGCTGTCTCTGCCTTGTTTTGCGTTTCTTTTGTAAGGAGGTAGATTGTGGTCCGATAGGGAGAGGGCAAAGACATACTCTATAGCCTCTTCAACTTGTAAATGCAGTTCCAGGGGATTGTGCTCAGATTAGGTTTCTGGTTATTGTCTTCAGTGGATTGTTGTTTCTTAACTACATGATTTTGTTTGAGTAATGTTTGGGCCACACCCATCCACACCCAAAAAGCATCCACACCCTGAGGTGAACCAATGAGAAGAGAGAAAAAGATTCCTGGATCCACTGTCAGTCTCTTCTCATTGGTCCACCTCAGGGTGTGAATGCTTTTTGGGTATGAATGGGTGTGGCCCTAGCATTGTTGATTTTGTTTAGATTAGGTTCCGTTTATGTCTTACATAGTGATACATCCAAAACAGTCGGAGTAGTCATTACTCCCGAACGATCACTCCGCCCCGACCTCAAGGTCGGGATGCAGCGCTCGGTTAGACTCCTCCTTTGTAGAACAGTTCTAGTCCAGCTCTGCAACGAGTCTCACATGGCACAGACTCAGCGACTCCTAGATAAACTGCCAACAAAAGGCAACCAAATCTAGGACAGCTAGAATAAGGAGACAATCACCCAATCACTCTCCTAAATGGACTAGGCCTCCCTATTTGTATTAGGCAGTAAGGAAACCCTTTGTACTATAAAAATGGTTCTCCTCCTCTCCCAAAGGGACCAAAAATCACATCCCTAACCCTAGAACCTCACAGCCGGTTTCCGACCTCTCCTTGCGAGATAAGGAAACCCTAGTCAGCCAAAGTTTCCCTTAAAATACTAGAAGCACTCATGTAAGGCAGCCCCTTGATAGTTCCAGTTTCATTGTTGAATTATCTAGGTACCTAGAGGAAACACTGACACGCAAGCACACGTGGACGTAGGCTGTTTCGTGAACAGCGCCGAATCACATACAATTCCTGTCTCGTTCTCTTTATGCATTTATTTCACTCTAAACACCACATCCGACCTGTTTACAAAATCCGGCATCATCACATAGTGTATTCTTAATCATAACCCTGTGGTTTGTAATGATTTGGATGAATCTAGTAAATGCATAGACAGATCAGTCGATTTGGCGGAAAATTCCCCTTTAATTTTGAAGGCACTATCTATATAGTTTGTATTGCCTTTCACTTTACTAATGATATTGCAAATGTATTATTTTGTTTCTTTTTACCCTTTATTTTGGTTGAATTTTTTGATACAACTTAATTATTTCTCCATTTTCTCCCACTTTTATATGCTTATTCCTCAAAAACTTGGAATAGGTGGACTCCTATTGTGGTTGGATTAATGCTGGGCTATTGTTTCTTTTTGACAGGGGAAAAGCAGACCATTGAGTGGGCCATGCGTTTGAGAGTAGCGCATTATATAGCTGAAGCATTAGACTATTGTAGCACTGAAGGACATCCCTTATACCATGACCTGAATGCCTATAGAGTCCTCTTTGATGAGGTGTTCTAAATCATCTTTGTCTTTAGTTTTGATTTTGATTTTTTTTTTTGGGGTCACTTTTGTTTGTTTGCTATACTTCTTAGAATTTCACTGCCGTATGGGATGATATCTTGTGCTTGAATGGACATTTGTAGGATGGTGATCCACGTCTATCATGTTTTGGGTTGGTGAAGAATAGTAGGGATGGGAAAAGTTATAGCACAAATTTAGCCTATTCTCCTCCAGAGTATCTAAGAAACGGTAATTTCTTAGCTTGAATACTTTGTGTTTATTCTATTACTTTTCATTATTAGCCTTCTAGTGCTGCATATGCAAAAATTCACATTCAGTGACCAATTTGTTGAACATGCTGCCGAGTCTGACCTTTCTGACTCTTATACTATGATTTCTATGGCGCTTAACTTTCATGACCTTTTACTCCAAAGTCTAAATCCATTAATTTGGAACATGAATTGTCAAATTCAGGTCTTGATTGGTGATTTGCCAGACCATGTTTTGAAATGGATGTAACATGTTACTGCCTCTTCTTATATTCTGTATAAATGGGTAATTTGAGCTTTCACCAAATGGCACGTAATTTTCCTTTTGTATAACAATTGAAGAGCTTTATGGGATTTCCCTACTGCAATGGTCTGAAAATATTGGCTAGGATAAAATGAAAGTGAATACTAGTCATTTTGATCATAGCCTACAAAATTCATTGCCCTATTCTTAAACCTTATGCACTGGTCATAGCTGAAATTATTGGTCATCATATTTGAGGAGGAATTATCAAGTCTATCTTGCATTGTAGGGGAAACTAAATGAAAAACCAGAGAATGGCTGGATGATTACCTTAAAAATACTGATTCTAGATCAGTGAGACTTGGGTTTGAACTTCATTGAAGTTTCAAAATTTTCACTTTATATGCTTTTTTCGTGAAAGCATATGGGAGAAGCAGTGGATATCTGTGGATCCTTGGACTGCTTAGTGAACTGGTAAATAAAAATAAATGTTCTGCTTAACCTGGCTTGTAAATTTTAGTCCTTATTTCCATATAGATGACATGTCTTTATGAAGAAAGTATGTCTCTGACATTTCATTGCATATATATTCAGCTAGACAATTATTTCTTGTTTTGAATAGCCTGGCAAGTCTTTATTTTGTAATTTTGACTTATGCTTATTTCATACCATCTCTGAATATTGTAGGAAGGGTCACCCCTGAAAGTGTTATATACAGCTTTGGCACTGTCCTATTGGATCTGCTAAGTGGAAAGCACATCCCTCCAAGTCATGTAAACTGCTTTTATCTCTAACTCCTATATGTATGCAATAGTTGTAAATGTCTTTTTATCTGCCGGGTGAGTTGGGACCACGACTGACTTGGTTATGATGGAGTACATCTTCCCTGTGGAATACCTAAGATGATGTATAACTAATTTGTACAGGCTAATCAAGAAATCACTTAACTAGGAGAAGAGGAGATATATCGTCAATACAAGAAAGTACACGTTCAATTGATTAAGCAATATGAAATTTCTCACAAACAATGTGAATAGTGTTCTTGGAAATTTCTCACTTGAGGACAAGATCACTCATTTGCTAGAAGGGAATCACTTGACTCTTTCACAGAGTCCCTCTGCAGTTACAAGCTATAACATCCACCTTATATGAAGAACCTGTCCTTGGGATTGGTTTTGCAGTATTAACCATCTTTTCACGACTCTCTTTAATCCGTGTATTTTTCACGGTGACACCTGATAAATATCTGCCTATGCTAACACAAGACAGAAGTTTCAGTATTAATTAGATTAATCTGTGTGTGTGCAGGCGCTTGATATGATACGCAGCAATAACATCAATCTTTTAATGGATTCACATTTGGAGGGAAATTTTTCCACAGAAGAAGCCACAGTTGTTGTTGGTCTTGCCTCGAAATGTTTGCAATATGAACCTAGGGAGAGGCCTAGTACTAAAGACCTCGTTCAGACACTTGCTCCACTAGACACCAAATCTGATGTAAGGAACTTTGCTCTTTCTGAACTGCGATCTCTCCTCGTGTTTATTGTTGTTTGGGTCATGTGGTATTCTCATGACTGCTCACTGTTACTCAGACTGCTCAATGGCTATATGATCTTTCCCAAAAGTATTTGACAATGATGTAGTTCCAACCTATGTTACCCGGACTCGGGAAACGGGTGTCGGGTACGGACTTGGGTACGGTGTCGGGGTTCGTTCAGTTTTCAAAGATTTTACACTATTTTGAAGGGTCGGAGAGAGAAGTATCCTTGTCTGGGTGTTGTGTCGGACACGGTTACTCCATGCAATCATGCATTATGAAGGGTCCGGGTAACATAGGTCACAACTCAAGTCAACAAAGACCTGGTTGACATTCCACATGTTGGGGTGATGTCCCGTCTATTCCCCTACCCTTCGGTAACCTGTTTGACTTTATAGTTTATAACTATTGAGGAAGATTTTGTATAGACTAAGGGGCGTTGTTTGGTATAATGATAAAAGTTTGAGTTTTAGTAGCCACTTTGTACACAAAAGCCGTATGCCAGGTCCATCTCCAGGCTACCCTTCCAGCTTTGTACATAATGCTTGCTAATTAGTTAGAAAACGGCAAGATGAATATGTTTATAAGATGAAATAGACTACGCACCACCAAAACAAACACTTCGAGGAGTGCGAAAAAGGAGGCAAAGAACGCAAAACTTGGGTGCATGCCTAGGTTGACTTATTCACTTGGTCATTGTGTATTATTTGTTTGATATGGAAGAAAAATGGCATAAGAAGATAATTGTTCTTTTGTAGATTTTTTTGATAAAACGTGGGAAACAATGTTTCTCTAAGAACTGGCACCGAGGAAGGTGGAAAAGGGGACAAGGAAGGCAAAGTGACAAGAGGTGTTAGTGCTAACATATTATAACTAGGGGTGGCCAACGGCCCGATGGCCCGCTCGGTCCGCCCAGCCCAACCCTACTTTTTCTGGGCTTGGGCAAAGAAGTTGGCCGCACAAGTGGGCTTGGCTCTAATGTTTTAGGCCCGGGCTTGGACATAGTAAATGAGGCTTGATTTGGCCGGCCCGACCTGAGCATTAGTATTATATATATATTTTTTTGTATTTTATATTAAATAATATATAGATTAATATAATTATACATAAGATATTCAATATATATCTATTTTTATAAAAGTTTTTATTGAATGTTTTGTTAATAATATTGTGTTAAACAATATTTCTAAACCTTATTTATGATAAAGTTTTTTTTTTAGATTAAGTCCTTTAAAAAAATATAAAATAAAATAAAAATAATAGCAATGGGCCGGGCTTGGGATTTGAGATGTTATTTAGGGACGGGCTTGGGCAATCTTCTTTAGGCCCGCCATAGGGCCGGGCTTGGGCAAGGGTAAGTACACTTAGTATCTAGTGAAGGCCCGATCCATGGCCACCCCTAAATATACCTGGAAGCGTTGACCAGTTGAGTAAAATAATTCGAGAACTTGAGTAAAAAACTAGTTATAATTCATGGGTGTTTTTGTAAATTACTGTTTTTTTGTGGTAAAATTTGAAAGTTCGAGCCAAAATAACTGGCTATGATGAAGAAATTCTGAGGTATCTTACAGTATCAATAGGGATGGATCTAGGAATTTGGAGTTGGGGGGCTTGATTTGGTGAAAGGGGTAGTGAGTTTATGGGTTCAGGGACAGCTCCCCCGAGGCGATTTTTTGTAGGTCTATTTACACATTTTGGTCGGATGAAGGAATTAGAAAAGTTAATACTAATTGGCTCCAAAGGTACACTAAAATGACACATTGTCACTACAAATTGAGACCAAGAAGTTGAGTTTTTCATATTTGGGAGTGGGCTTAAGTGTAAAATAGGAAACTTTTGAATTTGGAAGGGGCAGTGGCGGATACAGGGGGGCAATGGCCACCCCTAGATTTTTTAAAAATTGTACTTTTATACACATAATTTATGAAAATTTCAAATTTTATTAAGATTCTAAATATTTAGACCAATCATCTTTCATTTCACTTACCATTTGAATTTAACCCAAATTGTTTTGCCATAAGTGTAAATTTGACTTATTACAATCAGTAACCGGTACTTAACTTCGGAAAGAGTGATAAGATGTATCCAATGACAGAATTATAAAATAGACCCAAAAAAATTCGCCTCGGGGGCAAACCCCCGTGTAATTCTAAGCACAGCTCCTCTAGCTGAGATTCCTGGATCCGCCAGTGAGGAGGTGGGCTTAAATAAAAAAAAAGAAAGTATTTTTAGGGTATATATGAAAATTTTCTAAAATCAAGGGGAGGGGGGGATTGGGCTTGAGTCCCCCTTTGCCCTACATTAGATCCGTCCCTAGTACTCAAGATATATGAAATAAAGTTTTCGATGATTGCTCGTACATAACAACATTGGAAGATTTTGTTCGACGACTAATGTTTCTGGTGTTAGGAACAATGAGGAAAGGCATAATTTATGTATAGTGAGTACGTGTAGGAAACTGAAGCACGCTTACAATGAACCTGTTTTGTCAGCAAGGCCCTTCTTCCCAAATATAATATATCTGCTTTTGAAAATCAGACATACGGTCTGCTTTTGTGTCCTCACCTGCTTATTTAATTAGTGTAGGAACCATGGATGAAAGTGAAGTTAAAAACAGACTCTACTTTACCAGGGGAACAATTTTATTTAACCACTTCTGTACACTATAATGCAGGATTGTCATATTCTGAACTCATTATAGTTATAATAATTACAGATGAATTTCAGAAAATTTATTGTGACACTAACCTCTTCACCTCTCTGCTTGTTGGCTGTCCTTGCTCACTGAAGGAGTTTGGCCGAACGAAATAGAACCGCGAAAACACCCTTTGATTTGTCAACTATATCGATGTACATATACAAAAATTTCTGCAGCAACACTTTGTTTATATTGCTCTGTTTTAAGATGGGAGAAGAAGAAAAGTTGCAGAGAATTTTTGTCTCAAGAATACAATTGCTCAAAAGTTGTTTTTAATGTTGTTTTGATTCATCTATTTATGGATAATCACGTGTCTATTGGTTAGGGATGGCAACGGGACGGGTATAGGACAGGGTGGCCTTTTCCCGACCCCGCCCCGCCACAAAGATACCCTCCCCCGCCCCGTCCCGCCTCGCTGCTCATCCCATGCCCGACTCCGCCTATACCAGTTCAACTAGTCCTTGCCCTGAACCCCTGGTGCAAAAAGTTTATATATTGAATAGATGTTAAATGCCAACAAAACTATTCAACTTGACATGAATGTGGTTAGTTTTGAACCACGTGTTAAAGGATTTACATTACCAATGCAAAAGCATCTTGTGTCAGGTATTTCAACTCCCTATGACCAATTGTCATCCCACTGAAGAGAAGGATACCACGCAAATGGTTTTTATAAAGCAAAAGAATGCCCAGCTAAGTCTTTTGGCACCAATGTGGGACAACGTTGCAATTAAATGCAACATAATCGGGTCTATCGGTGTGTCTTCCACTAATACCAAACCCGCCCCTAACCCGAGCCGGGTTCAAATATGACATTCCATACCCGCCCCTAACCCTTTTAAGGGCTTCCCAAACCTGTCCCATTAGGGGCGGGGTGGGGTGGGGTGGGGTGGGGTGGCGACCCGTGATTTTCGGGTTAATTGCCATCCCTACTATTGGTACTAGACACAACTCTTAGTATTAAGATTTAAGAGTTTGAATTCAATTATATATATATACGTCAGAATTCACCCTAAAAGTCACCTATTTCAAATAGGTGTCCGTAGAGATTTATTGCCATTAAAGCACAGTTTTCTGCAAAGGATCAGTAGACTGGTCTATCAGGACAGTTTGACTGTAAATTACCGAGACCAAGAAAAAATTTCTCGCACTCAAATCAGTTGACAGGATCAGTCCCATGATCTACTATTTTGGAATTTTCCAACACTTCTGTGCAGAGCCGGCCCTTGGGCCAAGTGGCCCAAGCGGCTGCTTGGGGCCTCAAAAAATAAGGGTTCGTTTGGATTTGGAATAAGGCCTTGTTTAGCCCAAAATTCGTGTATTATAGGGCCAAAATAGGGTCAAAATAGGGTCTTATATATACATGCAATGTATATAAAAATAGGACCAAAAAAGGGCCTATAAATTTTTCTTGGCCTTGGAATAAGGCCTTGTTTGGCCAAAATACATGTATTATATATAAAAATAAGGCCAAAATAGGGCCTAAAAAAAATAGGGCACTATATATACATGTATGATATATATAAATAGGACCAAAAAAGGGCCTAAAAAAAATTTATTCTCATGTTCACTTAGGGCCTCATGTGAATTTCACAATTTCAGGGCCGGCCCTGCTTCTGTGATACTTCATATCCTCGTGAGCGCATTAAGTTCACATGCTGTGGTTACTTTATATGCTTTGGTATCACTCCTAGTAAATCTGATGTGGTTGCAATTAGAGGAAAGGGTCCCTGCATTAAGCTTTAAGGAATTGACCACTGCAATTCTGATTTCAGGTCCCATCTTCTGTCATGCTTGGGATCCCAACGCACGAGGAAGCCCCATCACCGCGCCCTCTATCACCAACCCCACCACGCCATCTATCACCAATGGGTGAGGCATGTTCACGCATGGACCTCACAGCAATCCATCAGATTTTGGTTGTGGCGCACTACCGGGATGATGAAGGAACAAATGAGGTAATTTTGTACGATAGTGCCTTCTCACACGTTCATTTTCTGGAGCTCTATGCGAAGAGTTTTATGTGGATGCACCTTTCTTGCAGTTGTCTTTCCAAGAGTGGACTCAACTGATGAGAGATATGCTGGACGCAAGGAAGCGTGGGGATTTAGCATTTCGTGACAAAGAATTTAAAACTGCCATCGAGTGTTATTCTCAGGTGTGTTTGGTTTTGCATTTTTTTGGTTGGAAAACATTATGTTGTTGGACCAAAAGTGTGTTGTGTTACTATGTGCTGATAAGGGACTTGACTTCATAATCTAGTCCTGCTGGTGAGTTATTCCCCAGATGATATATTGCCAAAAAGGTTAAAACTAGAATTCTTAGCTCCTAATTGCTAACCTAGTATTCTGTCCTCTCTAGTGTTCTTTTAGGTTTTGTTTGGTTCATTGATTTAGAAAGGGAAAAGAAAATAAAACAATGAGGAAAACACTTCTATTTGTTTTTTAGGCTCCGTTAGGTCTCGGATTTGGTGTAAAGAAGGAAAAGAAATCCTTGGGGAAAACACTTCTCTTTGTTTGGTTAATGAGGAAAACAGTGAAGAAAATTAGAAGGAAAAGAATATAGAGCAAGATACGACTTATTTGAAATTAGCTAAATGAACAATTCATAGAAAGAAATCTTTCTTTGAATTTTGTGAGTAACTTCCCTTCCTATTTTCTTGAGTTTCTATCAAATTGAAAATTTTTAATTTCTAATGTTATTTAAAGCACGGATGAAAAAAAAAAAAAAAAACGAAAGAGAAAAACACTAGGGTAATAGCTATCCTTATTGTTTTCTTTTCCATCTCTAAATCGACAAACCAAACAGAGCCTTAATAGGAAATAAAATAAAATAGGGTAAGAAATAATTAAATTTTCTGAATTTTGTGAGTCATTTCCCATCCTCTTTTTCTCTAGTTCCTATAATATAGTGAAATGTTTTAAATTTCTGTCCGTAGTTTTAACACACTTTTGGGATATCAGTAGGGAAACAATTTCCTTCTGCACAATAAACAAAGCCTTATGGTATTGAAGTTTCTCTTTTTGGATTTGTTTTGTGCATATGCAGTTTATAGATGGAGGAACAATGGTCTCCCCAACAGTATATGCACGTCGGAGTCTATGTTATCTACTATGTGATCAACCCGATGCTGCTCTTAGAGACGCAATGCAAGCGCAATGTGTGTATCCAGACTGGCCAACGGCCTTCTACATGCAGTCTGTTGCACTTGCAAAGCTTGACATGCACCAGGACGCTGCTGACATGTTGAACGAGGCTTCAGGACTTGAAGTGAAAAGGCAAAAAGGCGGGAAGGGATCGTGAAAATTGAATACGTATAGTCATGAATAAATGTACCCCACCACCTGTTGTTGTGTTGAAATTTACCCCGAGTTTGTAAAATTGGATTAGAGAATTTAAATTTGTCTTCTTGATTGCAAATGTAATATAGAGAAACCCTTGTTCTTGCATTAATACAAGGGTGTTATTCCACCACTTGATGAGAACTCAGCTTACATAAAAATACTACCAAAATTGATTGGGTTTGGTAGATCTGTTACTATCTCAAAAAGTATTTGTGTAGAAAACATGAAGATGCAGATGGAGTTGGCTTTTTCTTTTTTGAGGAGACATGGTGATAATGCCACTCGTGCATTTTTATTTTTTTATTTTTTTATTTTTTTATTTATTATTTATTTAATATTTTTTTTTAATATGTTCATGACTCAGTTTTGTAAAATATTGTGGTACCGTGTCATATGAAGATAGGAATGTGATTTTCCAATTAAATATCGTTTGGTGGCAAATTGGACCGCCTGGTGGGAGGGAGACATTGCATAAACATCGACAAAATGACATTTAAATTGAAGTCATGTTGACATTAATCAATAGTTGGACAGGTGAAGATATTTCTTGTGTCTCTTTCGTCGGATGATATGTATGTATATACTAGTATATACACAACACCTACGTTGCACGTGATTGGTTCTCATATTGTTAAAATAATTATCAAAGATATTTTCCCTTTTTGGAATTGCAACTATACTATATGTATCTTTAGTCTTGAAAATATTTTGTGTTAAGATCATCACAACCTAATAAATTTATGATCTTAGTTATTATAAGCTTAGATAATTGATGAATAAATAATTGTAAGCAAGAAGTGAAAAATATTTTGTCCTCATAAAAGAAATAAATATATTTTCACCATCATTGTACGCAACATGGACTGGAACTCTATCATGTCCATTGTAGATGTACTTTAAAGGTATTTAACTATTTTTAGACTAGGCCTTACTTCAATATTGATATGACAATTACATCTTCTAAGGAGATAGGGATTATAAGGGACGACCCATTGATTATTGAGCTCCTTATTGCGTACCGTCACTTTTTACTTTTGCCATTTCTTCTTCTGTAAATTGGATATCCGTCTTTGGCACATGTTGTCTTAGAACATAAGGGTCGAGGGTTATGATTCTTACACTCTCCATTCACTATACATGGATTGTCTCTATTCGATTCCCTACAAGGACCGTGTATCATGTGTTTTTACGACCAACTGATATTACTTGGATACTTTTCTTTATCTGGAATTTCTACAAACAAGAATTTGTCGTATTGGTTTGGGCTTATGATTTTGAGTTCTGGCTTTAATATAATCAATATGTAGTAGGGGTGTCATTTGGAACGGAAATTCCGATTCTGACCGATTCTGATCCGAAAAATTCCGATTTTGGCAACTAAATATGCATTCCGAATTCCGAATTTCCGAATTCCGAGAATTCCGAAAAAAATCGGATCGGAATCGGAATCGTTTTTAGAATTCCGAAAATTCCGAAAATTCCGAAAAATTTTCGAAAATATTCCGAAATTGTATTTTCCGAAACTTTTCCGAAAATATTCCGAAATATTCCGAATATATTCCGAAATTGTATTTTCCGAAACTTTTCCGAAAATATTCCGAAATATTCCGAAAATTGTGTTCATCCCACATCGAAAAAACACAAAAAATGGGATGTAATGTGCTTCTATAAAAGGCCTACAAGTCTCAAGTGAAATCCCATTAAGCTTGAATTCCGAATATTCCGAATATTCCGAAAAATTCCGAAAACATTCCGAATATTCCGAAAAATTCCGAATCTGATGAAATTCCAAAAATTCCGAAATTTCCGAATCAGAAATAATTTTGGAATTTCCTAAATTTCGGAACGGAATTCGGAATGCATTTTTGGCTTCCGAAAATTTTGGAATTTTTTCCGAAAGGGATGTTTCCGATCCGTTCCGGCCGAAACACACCCCTAATATGTAGGCATGTAGTAAACCCCTTTTTGGGAATTCAATGACATGAACATTTACTGCTGCTCTCAAACATTTCTTTCTTAAACAATGGTCTTTCAGATCTTGCAACTTAGCATGAACTACTCTTGAAACCAAATTTGGTGTGTCTTGTGGACGTTGGCATTCTTTTAGTTCATCAAGTATCTCTTTCCACTGTGCAGTACATGTCATTGTAATGGATAGATCCAGTTTTTGAACCAATACTATCGCATCAAGATATTTACGATGCATGTCTCTCAGGCCACCACCAAAAGAGGCAGGAAGTACTATCCTTCGATCTACTTGGTTGCCTCTAGTTTCTCCAGCCGTTCCAACATCCACAATCCCTTGATAAAGTTCAGATCTAATATGTGACTATCTCCTCCTGTAATAATCCAACCTAGCTATTTCAAGCTTTATGTACCCATCGATAGCAAATTGTTGCAATAACCTTCTAGCTAGGAGAAAATGGGGTTTTTCAGAATCCCTCATTTGCACGTTGTAGCAGTAGTATTGCCGACATGATACCTTGCATTATTTTATTCACCGATTTCTACGCAAGAATTTTAATGAGAAATATTTCATACACCAACGTTTGTTTAAGTTTAAAGTGAAGTGTATCTTACATAATTCGATTATTTACCTTATTGCTCTAGATTAAAAATTTCATCCACATATATGAAATTTTGGTATATTGGATCCGTTCTCCACAAATACGTAGGCATCACTATATTAGAAGTTTGTTTCTCAATATTTGGGTGCCATCAAATTTCTCCTTTCGAAAACAGAAGAGAATACTGTAAGGGATCATAACAACTGCAATAATGTTTCACTATAAGTCTGTGACCTGAATGAGCTTGGACTACAATATTCACTATGAGTTGTGCATATGGATCGATCATTGCCTTCAATCCATATTGCAGCAACTTAATAAGCTATTGGTACGTTAGAAACTCGTTGATCCAATCGAACATCGTTTTTAATACAACTTTAGAAATATTATTTATTTGTATTAACGGCGATAACTTTCTCAATTGTTGGGATTATTGTGTGATTTTTTTTAGTTCCTGTACTTTTTCAAGATCTATGCACTTACGGTGACAATTTTTCGAAATAAAAATATTTGTATTATATTAATGTGAAAAACACTATTTTCTATAGTTGTTTTATTTCTAGTTTTTTTTCTCAGTATTTCATAGTCAGTATTGATCTCGTTTGATAGATCTCATTTTGCTGATTCCAAAATTAAATTTTACGAAAAACTGACTTGTAGAACAGAAGTTATAGCAATTTGAAGTTTTTTAGGCATAAAAAGGACCTAATGAGTTAAAGAAAGTAGCATGAGTTTTAGCTTGAAGGATGTAGCCGAAGCTCTCAAAAATATTAGCCTAGGATGAATTCAATGAAGCCGAGTCTAGGTAAAAATGTCACGCTATTTGAATTTCCAAAATAACATATTGGCTACTCTAAATTATTATCTTTATAAAAGATGAATTCCAATGAAGGTAAGCCTATGAGAAAATGTCACGCTACTTGAATTTTCAACGTGACATATTGGCTGCTCTAAATTATCAACTTTATAAAATGATTCGTATAAATATTATATTACAATTAAAATTACAGAGGACTCAAATAGTAATTAAAACCTATACAAATTTGAGTGATAAAAGAAAAAGTAAAAGGTACATTTGCCTAGCGGATGGAAGAATTTACCATGAATTAAGCTATTAGTGAGGGTGAAGATTCATTTAAAGCCAAGAGCAGGGCCGACCCAAGTGGGGTGGGGGCAACTACCCTGGGCCATTTGGTTCATTAAATTTTGAGGGCCCCTATGAAATTTTTATAATTATATTTTACCTTGAGATTTTTTAGTATTTTACATTTATGCCCCTCTCAATTATGTTTAGGCTCCTCCTCAACTTATGTCTAGACTCATACTATAAGTAGACCCCCCAAAAAATCGCTAATTATATATAAATAGACCCCAAAAAATTTGTCAATTGTGTATAAGTAGACCCCAAAAAAATTGACAATTTACCCTATATATAATGTATAAATGTAGATATGTACATAGATAGATGTACTATCACGTTAAGTCTTGTATTGACATATTGAATATTATTGAAGATATTTTTTTTTGCCTCAATATTTTTCTTAAGCATTCCCCCCCCCCCCCCCCCCCCCCCTCACTAAATCTATAAATCAAACATATCCTTCACAAAAAATATTGTAATTCGGTGAGAAAACATGATGATTTATCAACGGATGTTTGAGATCCCAACACACTTTTATCAAGAAGAGTAATACAAAAAATGTGAATAGAACCAAAGGGAAGCATACCTTGTACTTTCAATGGCATATGATGACTAAAAATCTGAAGAACATGCTCGCAGCAAACAAAAAAATTAAAAAGAAAGCATTTGAGTAAGAAGTTTTGTAGTGGTGGCGTTGGATGCTTTGCTTATGCATATTAGTTGGCCAAGCAAAGTTCTTGTCGAGGGTACCAAGGTGAGAGTTATAATATCTTTGAAAAGCAAACTACTAAAGATTTTAACATACAAAAAGAGATATATATTTAAAACTCACTTTATAGTTTATGTCCGAGTGGTGATTTTTTATTTATTTATTTGATGAAGTTGAGCTATTTTTAAATGGGGCCGTCAGCTATAGCCCCCTCAAATAAAGCATGTCCAAGTTAAAACCCAAGCTACTTTTCTTTAACTCATTAGTCCTTTTTGTTCGTTTTGGTCAAGAATGCCCTTTTATACCTAAGAAACTTCAAATTCGATCCTATAACGATCACAGAAACATATTTCTTTTGTAAAATTTGTACCATAGGTGCATAGATCTCAAAAAAATACATGAGATTAAAAAAAAAAAAAACACACACATACACACACATACACACAAAAAGTCCAAAAAATGATAATTTTATCTATTTACAAATAGATAAAAGCCCAAAATGAGGCTGCAAATTACCTGTTTTTGTAATCTTTTCAACTCTAATGCATAGATCTCAAAAAATAAAAAATAAAACAAAAAAAATCACCCACAAAGCCCAAGAATTGGGAAAGTTAATTATCGTCGTTAATACAAACTTCGTATTACTTGTTGAAGACAGATACTCAAAATCAGACCACAACTTATCTTTTTTTGTAAAATTTCCAAGTCCAATGCGTCGATCTCGAGGAAATACATGAAATACAAAGAAAAAAAAATTCTTCCAAAATGCCAAAAAATGAGGAGATTATGTTTATTTTAGTCAATATTATCTGTCAGTCAACATGCAATATTGTCTTTTTTGACAAATAAAATCAATAAATGAGTTTCCAAATTATTTTTTTTGGGTACAATTTTCAAGTTCAATGCGCAGATCTCAACCAAATACATGAAATCCAAAAAAAAAAACACAAAAACAAAAAAGGCACAAAAAAAATTGAGCAAGTTATGGTGGCTGTAGACCTCCTAAAAAAAGACGTGTGTAGAAATAAACATTGAAGAAATTTCAAGAGAAATAAATGATTCAATGATCTGATCAAATAATATTACTATGGTTCGAGATAAAGTAACAGTATCTACTCGGACACTACAGTGGAAGGTTTAAAGTTGGCAGATATATTTTGTGTTAGGCATATTTTGCTTATATAAAAAATGGCCAAATTGTGTGGATTTTTGGCTAATACACCTAATATTGAGGATCTAGCTATCATCTAATATCCCTTTTTCAATACAATTAAAGTCTATATCTCTTAGGAATCATTATTTCATCAAAATTGACTCATGAAGATTGCCAATGGATGGGCTTCTCCCAATAAAAAGGGAAAAAAAAAGAAAATACTTTTGCTCACCCAAAATTTGGTACATCAATGCTCACACAAGCATCCCATTGGCCAATGCAGTGGGGCCCAGGATTAAACAATATTATTTAATCCTGGGCTCCACTGCATTGGCCAATGGGATGCTTGGGTGAGCATTGGTGTACCAAATTTTGGGTGAGCAAAAATGCTCTAAAAAAAAAATTAGGCAACAGAGGCATGCAAGGTTATTATCAATTTTGGAGTCCTAGTACAATCATAATACACATTGTATCTAACAAAAAAGGCTACAATTGAACACACTACAAATAAAAAAGTGGTATACTAAACTTTTAAAACTCTAAAAAATATAGTTAAGTAAAAGTACACCGATTGATAAAAGTATAAAACACTTATACCCATTGGTACATTTATATATATATATATATATTATATTATAGATAGATTATATATATATATATATACTAGTCTTACATCACGTGCTTTGCACGTGGTTGATGCACAAGAAGGTAGATAGAAGGATTAAATTGGCTAAGCTTTTTGAGAAGAATTAAAATCTAGAAAAAAATCACCGTCTAATATTAAATTGTTTAGATTATAAATGTGGTGTTTGACGTAACTTCTCTTATAGAAGTTCATTCATGGAATGGACTATTTAAAATAGACTTTTTTTTTTTAGAGAAGTGTTTGTTTAGTGAATGAGTGTTTATTAAATAAAAAGTGCATGTAAATATGCAATACGTTTAGTGGGAACATCTTTAAAAGTACAAACTTATACATTACTTACCAATATTACCCTTAAGCATGAATTTAAAACTTTTGTTTTATTACATGGCAAAGGGGAATGTTTGAACATAGAATTTGGATACACAGGTGGGCACTAAGTGCCAGCCCTTTGCCACTTGAGCAAGGAAAAATTGAAAATAAGTCCCACGTGAAGAACTCGTGGTAATCTTTTCAGTGTTAGTTTTTTTTGAAAATTTTTCATTTGGTGACAGATTATTAGAGAAAAAAAGTGATAGATTATTAAAGAAAAAAAAAATAACAATACATTAATGTTGAAAATATTGGTTTAATATTCCTTTTGTTTGAACAGGAGAAATGATTTATTAGTAAAGAAGAGCATAATTCATCGACAGTAGAGACAAAACCTCAGGAAAGAAACCCAAATAAGTCCTAAATCGACTAAAAATTGATAAGCAATATTCTTATAGGAGTTGTAAACCAACATACAGGTAGGGTATGTAACTTATATAGGTATGTGATTTGGATATATATGGTATTAATTATAAAATAAGGGATAAAAAAGTAATTGTAAGTAGAAAGTGTAATTCTCAAAATAGGCATTCTAGAGATGCACTTGTATAAATGGACTTCTCCCTTCAGAAGCCCATTCCCAAAGCTTTCCAAACACCCACCAAACTCTTAACTTCCAACATGAATACTTATTTATTTAATCTCACGGAACTTTTATAAATTCGGTTGTGGACGTACAAAATTGGAAAATGACCAAAATACCCTTGTGATCTATTTTCACTTAAATCGACTGAAATCAAGATATTTTCTTAACGGGGATCGAAAACTCTTAACTTACAACATGAATACTTATTTATTTGATCTCACGTAACTTTTATGTTTTCGGATCCTGACTTATAAACTGGAAAATGACCAAAATACCCCATGTGCCCTATTTTTACTAGAATCATACACGATGTCTAATATTTCATTCTAGTTCTGGTTTGAATGTTGCTATGTGTAAAACCCTGTATTTGCCTTGTTTTTTTTTTTATATCCTTTTGATATATGTTGAGATAATAATGAGATTGAAAAGCCGACGTGCATAGTAGTGGGTCTGTCGACCACAATGGTCGATACTATTTATGATTGGTACGTATAAATGCGGTCACGAAGACCGTAACATATGGGGCGAGTGGGCCAGAGTAACATATGGGGCGAGTGGGCCAGAGTAACATATTGGGCGAGTTGGCCAGAGTAACATATGGGCTGAGTTGGCCAGAGTAACATATGGGGCGAGTGGGCCAGAGTAACATATGGGGCGAGTGGACCAGAGTAACATATGGGGCGAGTGGGCCAGAGTAACATATTGGGCGAGTTGGCCAGAGTAAAGTATTGGGCGTGTTGGCCAGGATGTATCAGGGGCGTGTTGGCCAAAGTATATCAGGGCGTTTGGCTAGATTATATGGGACTGCGTGTCAAGAGTGAACAGACCGTAGGTATGGGACTACGTGTCTGATTAATGTGGACCCAAGAGTCTATGTTATGTATTGGGAGATTTGGGACGATGTCCGTTGTTAGATATTGGGTTGGTGCATACATGCACACGAACGATGAGATGATCCTTTTTATTGATGTTGTTATATGCTACATATCTGTAGATACTCTGTTAGTATTTGCATTCACTCGGATTTCATAGCTGACGGCGTTTTATGCCGCTGGATATTCGACGTCCAGCTGGCCAGGGTTATGAGTATCTAGGTGATGCATACATGGACAAGGGCCACGAGGATGGAGCCTACGATGATGGAGACTATGCCGGTGCTGAATACTACGCAAGCTGAAGGCTGGAAGTTGTGCCGTAGTTAGCTCGTGTTTATGTTTAGAGACTTCTGAAATAGTTACGTTTATTATCGGCGTATGTTGCCGTAATACTTTATTTATACTTCTGCAATACTTATGGGTTGTAATAGTTAGTATTTAACTTTGGTTTTATATATCGAACTTAGAACTTCCAAATGCGTGGTTTGAATCATTTCTCTGATGGTTCGACTTTGGTCGTGGACAATGTGGTGACTTTCAACTGTCATGGCCTACGGGTCCAAAAAAGGAATTTATTTTCTCTATTTTTGCTACTGCGGGGCGTGACAGATATGGCTAAATATTTTATTTTCAAAACTTATGACATGAAACATAAAAATTCAAATCTTTGGTGTTAATATCAGTAATGAACGTATTAGTGTTATTATGTCTTTATGCATATGTATAATAACAATAATAATTCATAAGAATTGTATTATAAAAAAAAAATAGGGAATTGCTATGTACACCCGTGTATTTGCTATATACACCCAAATTCTTTTATTCTAATAACTTTTCTTCTAAAAATTATCACTTTTGTGAAGGTGAGCGGGGTACATAACAAAATTAGCGGTGTACATAGCAATTCCCAAAAAATATGAATCCACAGACATGTGGTGTTTTTCTTTCACTTTTTTAATATGATAATGCATATCACATAAATACAACACAAGTAAGAATAGTACGAGTGATAGAAACTAATGCCTCGTTTAATAAAATTTTAGAAACCAAGTTCTTCTAAAATTATATGAAAATTTTTTTTCATCAATACGAAGAACTAATTTTTTTTTTTTTTTTTTTTTTTTTTTTTTTTTTTTTTTTTTTGTGTATACCATGGAACTAATGTGACAATATTTTAACGTTGAAATAATTTAGGATTAAATTGTTTATTACAATTTGATATGATTGTTTACTGTATATTTATTATGTAGTTTGGTATGATTCTATTTGATTAAAAAAATCATATTTCTTTGAACATTTTGCTTATTTTATTTATGTTATTTCTAAAAACTAATTTTGTTTAAAGGAAACGAAGAATTCTTCTTAGAGATTCTGAATAATGTTTGTTCTCTGCATTATATTTATAGTTTAATAGAATATGAATGCCTAATATTGTGTATAAAATTAATAATTTATAACATTTAATTATTATATATTCAACTGACAAAGTAAACTATAAAAATGATTACAAATATATAGTTAAAAGGGTTAATTACACAAACCTCTCCCGAGGTTGCCTTAATTACACGAACGCATCTTAATTGTTAATCCATAAAGAGTAATGAATGTTGCTGGAATTTTTTTTGGAGAAAATTATAGAGAGTAAGACGTTTTTTTGAGTCAATGGTGGGTGGTGTTGATAATAGGCTTAACTTAGTAGAAGTACAATTTAACTTAAAGTTTAGATTTTTTAGGGTTAATTACACTTTACCCCGTGGTTATGTCTGTTTTCAATTTACACCTTGTGGTTTAAAAGTGGACACTCAACCCTTGGTGGTTGTGGACTAATTAAAATTGTTGAGATTTCTGTAAAAATTGACAAAAAAATTTAAAATTTATCAAAATATTAACGCTTAATTTCACACTTAACACTTGGTAATCAAAATTTTGCCACCACACACAAATTTGAAATTTCTGTCAAAATTGATGAAAATTTTTACCAATTTCACTTTAATCCACAACTATAGGGGATAACTGTCCTCATTTGAGCCACACGAGTAAAGTGAAAAGTGAAAACTGGCCTAATAACTATATAGGGGGTGTGGAATGTAATTAGCCTTTTTTATTTCAAGGAACTAAAAGTCTACATTCAATTGAATATTGTATTAATAGTAGGAGTCCATATATTGATATAACCTTTTGCTAAACTTATATTTCAACTATATATATAACATATTAGAACCCTTCTTATGAGGGATCCCTCACTTTGTTAAAGTGAGGACTTCTTTTTACAATCGTTGGATTCAGATTTCATTAAGGGTATTGAAGTAATTTTATAGACTAAAAACTGGATCCAACGACTGTAAAAAGAAGTCCTCACTTTATTAAAGTGAGGTATCCCTCATAAGAAGGGTTCTGCATAACATATATAAGCACCATATATCCGGAAAGAACCAAAAAAGAAAAGAAAGTAAAAGTGGTGTTACAAGAGAATGTGAAATTGGTGTCAGAGAGTTAAAAACCAAACCAAACAGTTAATACTCGATCCAGCCATGGTGGACTTAATCCAATATTAATAAAAGTTGTATACAATAGGAATGTGTGGTAGTATTTGTAAAGTGTAATTCATTGGGAGTCTCAATTCAACCGTGTAGATATATTACATATTAACATGGTATATTTGAAAATACAAAAAAGGTAAGACTTTTACGGACGGACCAAAAAAAAAAAAGTGGACATACCAAACTTATTAAAACTCTACGAAAAATTAGTTAAGTAAAAGTGTACCGATTGATAAAAGTGCAAAACACTTATGGACATCGGTGCACTTATATATATTATAGATATAGATATAGATATAGATTATAGATAGATTATAGATTATAGATATATATATATATATATAGAGAGAGAGAGAGAGAGAGAGAGAGAGAGAGAGAGAGAGAGAGAGAGAGAGAGGAGGCATATGCCAAATGAAGAACTCAACTTCCAAATTGAATTGCACATTTTTCTGTGGTAAAAAGCATAAGAAAGAAAAATGCATGGCTTCCTCTCCTTTGAAATAAAAAACAAGTCTACGTGTTCGCTCAGTCAGCTTACCTTTTAAATCTAATCCCCGCTAGCTCATTCCTCAATTCAACGAGCATTTGAGCAGAGTGAGGGCCTCTGAAGCTACTTCATCAATAAACAAAATAAACTAAGTGATCTTGAAGATTTGTACGGTTGTGTGGATGATTTGGTGCTATTGCCACACACCCAAGAAGTATTTTAATTTCCCAAGAATTAACGCCATGAAAAATGGGTCGATGAGGCATTAATGGATATGGATGTCTCAGGCTCTTAATTGGTCTTGGATGTGTGTGAAACTACTACTAAAGAAGTGTTTTTCGCAGATCGACCAAGCAAGATTTACAAGAACAATTACTTTCAATCTTTTGCGCAGATAAAAGGGACTCAAAACATACGGTTTTGAGGGATTCACGTCCTCAAGAAAGAAGGCGAGGAAGGTGGTCCAAAACTAAAAGTCCCTCAATTAAGGATTTGAAGAATATCAAAAATAAGAAACGTACACCTTCCCAGCCTTGGACAAAGACCATGAATGCATGCATCCTTAATTCGCCATTAATTTCTACATGTTCAAATGAAGTTGATCGAAAGCGGTCACTCTTGCCGTGTTTGAGTCCTTGTTGTCCAATATTAATTTGGGCTCAAAGGTCCAAACAAGGTCCAGTGGGTGGTCTTTGATTTCCAAACTGATCGATGCGTCACAAAAGTGGAGGAGCATGTCAAGATATGAAGATCAACAGAGAAATTTATGTGTGAGAAAAAATTGATGCTACATTGCAATCACTTATCAGTCAAAAGACAAGAAAATATGATCATGAGATTGTTCAAAACCAGAGCTAGTTATTTCCACGAAAATAGCATTTTAATGACTTATTTATTAAATAAGAGTCTATTGAAACATTAAGACAGTTCACAGCTAGTAAATTGTTTTTACCAACACCGATTCTACAAAAATCAAGTGTGTGTGTATATATATATATATATATATAAAATCGGTTTTACTAAAACCAAGTTTCATGTTGAATTTCACCGAAAATATTATTTTTGAAAAATGAATTTTTGTTGAACTAAAAAAGAATTAATACAAAAAAGTAGGTATTATTAAAACCGACTCTATATTGTCATGTTTACTAAAAACTACTTTAAATAAAGTCGATTTTGCCAAATAAGACTTTAGAGTTTAGAGTGGTTTTTTTTTTTTATACTACAAACGACTAGTAAAGTGGTATTTTGAAGTGAGTAAACATGTGTAGTGTTGCCTTAGGTGTGTAAAGATCTCATGCCTTAGGTGTTGCCACTGGTACGGATTTCTGGATCAACTGCCACAATTATTATCAAATTCTCTTCTCAGTGCTACAAGTGATGTCACAGCCACGAGAACGCTGTGCTGGTATTTTAACTTTATCTAGAAAATGGTATTGCTCACTGACAGTTGACACTGTTCACTAAAGACTCAAAACACTACACAATCTTTTCTAAAACGATTTCACCTATAGTATTTTGTAGTAAAAACAACTCTAAAGTATAGTCATTTTTGACAAAATCGATTTTATTTAAAGTCATTTTTAATAAACATGACTATATAAAGGCGGTTTTACTAAAATTGATTTTTTTTGTATTTATTCTTGTTTTCTTCAACAAATTTTTTTTTTCAAAAAAAATATTTTTCCAGTGAAATTCAATATTAAACTCGGATTTAGTAAAACCGAATTTATATATATACTATGTTTTAGTAAAAACGACACTATAAAATCGGTTTTGGTAAAAACGATTTACTCTGGAACTGTATTTAAATTTCAATACACTTTTGTTTAATAATTAAGTTATTAAAATACTATTTTCATAGAAACAACTCTTCAATACCAGCTAGGACAATTGGAGTCAAGCATTCAAGACCTTGAAGGAAAACTTGAGTTGAGTGCATGTTCAGACGTTTAATCAAAACAAGAGCTTCGACTCCTCAACATTCTTAACCACTAGCCAAGAAAATCATGATCCGTTGATATTGCACCAAAAATTTGTTATACAGAAGAAGAAAAAAAAATCATAGTTGTGAATGAGAATTGAGAAATGTACTTGTAGTTTTGAACATTGGTTATGTTGGAATGTATTTTTTATGAAATGCTATTTTATAAAATATTAGTGCTCTTAAAGAATGTAGTTATAGAAAAATGGACATGACTTTCGCATGTGGGTTATTATTTTAATTCTACTAAAAAAAAAAAAATGGAGGTAAACAAAGTTCTTTATACATTTTTAAAGCTTTGTAGCTGTTAGGACCACACAAATGGTCATACAACTTTTTGTTTTCACATTTACTGTGCATTGGAGTTAGAGAATTTAAGGTGCCTTATTGACATGTTTTTCCAATGGATAAACATTCATCTTAGTGGATTGGCTGGTTGTCCAACGGTCAAAAACTTACGGGTTGTACAGAATTTATGTCTTTTGGTTTTAATGCCTTCAAACATTGAGTTCAATGCTTTTAATCAAAGGTTTTAATGATCTAGAAAATCAATCACGGGGGGTTTGATGTACGGGGGTTCGGGGGCAGTGCCCTTGAAATTTTTTTTTGGACTTATTTATACATATTTTGGATTTTTTTTAATGCATATTTTAGACATATTTATATATTTTTTGTGTACATTTTGGACCTTTCTATACAAATTTTATAATTAATAAAAAAACTTAAGAGAGAGGGGGCTTAGTATGATAATTTTATAATATCGGGGGGCTTAGAAGGTAATTTTCATAACTAGAAGGGGGCTTGAATGGAATTTCAGGGAGGACTTGAATATAAAATATTTTTTGGCTCATTAGGTAATATTAGTAATTTTTCCGCCCCTGGTTTTAGTATTTGGTTCCTAAGTTATACACAATAGCCACTGGCCGGTTTGAGTTATTATCCAATGAATTACTCTTTAAAAGTTCTGAAACCCAGCAATTACACATGCATCACTCATTCTCGTGGCTCCACCATCTAACATATACGCTAGTTAAATTAAGGCTTTTAAAATCTCCTACTGTTACATTGCTAATTGGTGGAAGGATATATTCAATGTAAGTCAATACTGGAAAAAGCCTCAAATGTCTGTTGAATATTAATGTATTAAAAAGAAAGAAAACGGATTGTAGTAGTATAACGTTGGGCAAACATTAGTAGTATAACGTTCTATTTGGCAATTGGCTCTTTCTTCCCTATGTATATTTTGGCTTAGGGGCCATAGTCCATGCATGAGAATTAGATCAATTTTTCCTCCCACTTTGATTTTTCTTCAAAGAAAATAATTATAAAGAGATTCTCACTTTCCCGTTTCTGAGCAATTATTTAGAATTGGTGTTTAGTATACCATTTATTGTTGGTGTAAAAAAAAAAAATATGAGACAGAGGAGATTTTGTGATGTTTTATCCTAGGGACGACGTGGCAAGTACAAACTGCTTGCACATTTTGGGCAGAGTCGCGAATGTCTTAAAGAGAGCGAGATCCGCGACACGGCCCATGATTTATCAAGAAACTACTGATCAGGTGATTTTGTTCCTATTCGGTTTACTGTTCCCACAGGTTATAATTTAATATACTTGGACACATTTACTGCTGTTATATATATATATATATATATATAGCCTCTTTCCTCTTCTTGTAGTTGTAGCACTTGTTGGATTGCGCAACAGAAATGCATATTTTCTTTATTCGTGTAGCTATTAGCTCCCTAATCTTTTGTCTAATACATGAATTATTAATTTTTTTTTCTTTTTTTTTCCCCTGAGCTAATACATGGAATTCATTATGCACAACATCAGGGGAAGAGAAATATGTATCCATGTTGAATGTCAAATTAAGGTGAAAAAATTGGGGTTAGTAATGTGAATCAAAGTTGAATTCCTCCATATATATTCACCTTTCCCAATAACCACCATGAAAAACGAAAATAGGAAAAAGAAAATAATCGTATGGTGTAACCATATTATTTGATTAAGGTCACACAAAGATCTCAGTTAATTTAATGATATCAAAGCTGTCCAGATTCCACTTGTCTCATGGGTGATTAGTAAACATTGGCAACTGATTAATAGTACTCCTAGTCACATGTTAGATTAGAATCTCACTGGCTTTCTGCATTTTGTTTTTGGGTTGTCTTGTCTGGACTCTGGACTAGGAAAAAACCACATGAAGCTTTATATATATATATATATATATATATATATATTTTTTTTTTTTTTTTGGGGTGGGGGGTAAGTGGGTAACAGCCACTATGTATTATTATCAAACAGAGAAGAGGTATCAAAATTTACTCTCCACTTTTAGCACCATTACTGTTACTGTTGTGTCTTAAAAGTATTCTTTTGCACCTTGCTGATCTATGTTACTATTAGTATTACTTTATAGAAAGATTATGAGACTCTTGAGGAGGTTTACCAGATGATAAGCATGCTCACGGCCGGATTGTAACGCGCGTATTGGAAAGGTTGTATATAATATACTGTATGTACCATCCGTCCGTAGTTAATATATTAATTAGTATATACACACACAGCTATAAAAATGGCAAGGATTAGGCATGTGCACGAGTGACGCAGAGTCCTTTAGCCTCTGAAAAGGCAGCCCCCAGCGAGAAGGCAAATTTTTGACATGATGGTAATTAATCAAGCAATAATATATATAAATTTGTCCTCTTTAATTTCTAGATCTGTGACTATTATATAGAATGCACTGAGAAAGTGTAAATTAAAGTACAGACAAGACAACATGCACGTATTAACAATAAGAAAAACAGAAAAGAAAGAACAGTGCTGGCATTTTCTTGTTAGAAGAGACTAGAAGTTTGTGCATATAATTTTCAGATATTCATGTGATTTTCTTAATTTTAAAAAATTGAATGATGAGTTTAGAACCTAATAAGGGGAGACAATTAATATAATGCGCGTATAAACATCGCCAGATCGCCTACAGAGTAGTTAGATCCAAATCATGTCACATTGGCACTCATTGATGGTTGATGAGGAATGAGATTCCTTAATTATGTCTCCTTCATCCCATTATTGTTATATATATATATATATATATATATACTGAGCTTATGTCAAAGAAAGGAACACAACTTGCAAAATTGAATTGCACATTCCAGATTTAAGCCCGAGAAAGGCAGGGGAAAAAAAAAAATAAAATGGATTCCTCTCCTTTCAGATCAAAAAAAGCTTTTCATGTCCGTTCAGTGAGCTTGCCTTCAAGATCTCATCTGTTCATTCCCCAATTCAACGAGCATTTGTGTAGAGTGAAGGATTCAGAAACCACTTCATCAATCATCTCCAAACTAAGTGGCGCCCTTGAAGATTTGTTTGATTGTGTGGATGATTAATTTACTCTTATTGAGCGCCACACACTCAACAAGTCATTGCACTAGAGCGTCAAGAGAGATGGGTTGATGATGTGGCATGCAGACGGATATCTCAAAACTCTTGGATCTCTATGTGGCACGGCTGAAGAGATCTTTTCCGGCCAATCCAAGCAAGACATACACGAACTTCTTTCAATGCTTCGAAGAAGAGGTGGAAATGACTTTGGAGGTTACTTAAACCTCTAGAAAGAAGGCAAAGAAGGTGATCCAAAAGTCCCTAAAGGATTTGAAGAATAAGTAAAACAAACATGTACACTTTGGTGGCCTCCGATAAAAATCAGGAAACTGTGGCTATTATTAGTATGTTAAGTGAGGTTGAAGCAGTGACTCTAGATATTTTGATCAATCGAGTCCTTGTTATATATGTTATATTGCGGGCACAAATGAACAAACAAGGGCAAGTGGTTGGTACTCTTTGGTTTCCAAATTGATGAACCACGTACAAAAGTGTAACATGTCAAGGTGAAGAGAAGGAAAGAAATGAGTTTAAAAAGGTCGATGCATGCTACATGTCACTCACTTTTCGGTCAGAAGACAACCAAATCTCAGACTGAGAATTTCCAAAACCAGCTGGAAATGTTGGAGTCAAGCATTCAAGACTTTGAAGGAAAAGTTGAGCGCTTGTTTAGGCGTTTAATCAAAATTAACAAGAGTTTCCCTCCTCAACATTCTCAACCACTAACAAAGAAAATCAGTGATGCATTATCACGGGCATCCAAAATTTTGTTATACGAAACAAAAAGATCATACTTGTAAATGAGAAATACACTTGTATACTCTTCATAGATTAATATACTTGGGACACAATTGCTGCTACTATATTGCCTCTTTTCTCTTTTTGTTTCATTTTCTGGATTGTGCAAATGAAACTCATATTTCTTTCTTGTTTAGCTCCCTTTTGTCTAATACATGGGGTTGCTTATGCACAACATCAATAAATATATATATCTATGTTGAATTATGTTAATGTCCATTCCATCACTTCTGTCGAAGAGAAAGAAAAAAAAAAAATCCGGCGTTTGTGATATGAATCGAAATTTAGTTCTTACATGTCTGCCCCCCCTTACCACCGCAAAGAAAAAAAAAAAAAAAAGAAAAAAAGAAGAAAAAGAACATATGGTGAAATTATATAATTTGTTTATGGTCACACAATGATTTCATGTGGTTTAATGATATTATAGCTGTCTAGATTCCACTTTTCTCATGGATTAGTACTACACATTGACAACAAAATAATAAGTCACATGGCAGATTAATTTTGAATCTCACTCTCTGTCATCAAATGCATAAATGTGCTGGTGATCCTATAATAGAGTCAATCTGATTCATTGACAATAATGGAAAGACATGGAGCTACTACGTACTTCTACCAGTTAATTACCAAGGAAAAAAAAATTTATAGCACATAACAACGTTTTAAATATACAACTTCGTGTCTCAATATTCATGTAACCACCTATGTGAGCTTTGAAACAAAATCACAAAAGCTTTCTGTATGATTATATAATAACAAATAAAAAATGACTGAATTTGATATATTTCATATTTGGGATTTTGATTTTGGGTTTTCCTGGACTGGGATTAAACACCAGATGGAACACCCAAAATTTTTGTAGAAATCGCGGTGCTGACACTTTGAATTATTAACCAAAAGAAGAGGTATATATCACAATTTACTTTCCGCTTTCACACCCATTACTTATGTCTTGAAGCACTGTTGGTATCTTGCACTCTCCTGACCTATGTTATCATTACTCCACATAAAGATAATCTATGAAACTCTGATAAAGTTTACTGGATGGTGAGCATGACCACGTAATTGAAAAGGTTACTTTCGTATTTTACAGCAATAAAAAAAAAATAATAATAATATATATATAATCATGAGCTTGATATGCATGTATGCATGTGCAGAAGTACTGATGACACAACTCTTTTGCCTCCAAAGAGGCAGGCCCCAGCGAAAAGGTGAATTCCCATATGCTGTTAATTTATCAAGGAATGATAACGCTTGTCCTCAAATTTAGATCTGTGACTAGTATATATATATAGAATACACAAAGAAAATGTAAAATTATACACAGACAACACGCATGAATGCACTTATTAGCAATTATAAGAAAACAGAAAAGGCAGTGCTGGCATTTTCTTGTTAGAAGAGCCAAGAAGTTAGTGCCACTCGTGCAGTGCATATTTTTTTTTTTTAGATATGCATGTGATTTTCTTGATTTTAAACAATTGAATGATGAGTTTAGAACCTAATAGGAGGAGACAATGCGTAAACATCGCCAAAAGAGCAGTTAGATCCAAATCATGTCACATTGGCACTCATTGATGGTTTTTGAGGAATGAGATTCCTTATGTCTCCTTCACCCCCCCATGATATATATATATATATATATATATATATTGAGCACATGTCAAAGAAAGGAACACAACTTGCAAAATTGAATAGCACATTCCAGTTTTGAGCATTAGAAAGAAAAAAAAAATGGCTTACTCTCCTTTTAGATCAAAAGCTACTTTTCATCATGTTCGCTCAATCAGTTTGCCTTCAAGTTCTCATCCTCTCATTTCTCAATTCAATGAGCATTTGTGTAGAGTGAAGGCTTCTGAAGCGACTTCATCAATCATCGCCAAACTAAGTGGCCTTGAAGATTTGTTTGATTGTGTGGATGATTTACTTTTATTGCCACACACTCAGCAAGTCTTTGAACAACAGCGCCAAGAGAGATGGGTGGATGAGGTGGCAGACGGATATCTCAAGCTATTGGATCTATGTGGCACGGCTAAAGAGGTCTTTTCCCAAACAAAGCAAGACATACAAGAACTCCTTTCAATGCTTCGAAGAAGAAGGGATGGAAATGACTTTGGAGGGTTCTTAGCCTCTAGAAAAAAGGCAAAGAAGCTGGTGATCCAAAAGTCCTTCAAGGATTTGAAGAGTATGAAAAACAAACGCAGTTTTACAGCTTTGGACAAAGATCAACAAACTGTGGCGATTATTAGTATGTTAAGTGAGGTTGAAGCAGTGACTCTAGATGTTTTGGAGTCCTTGTCATGTTATATTGTGGGCACAAAGGAACAACCAAGGCCAAATGGTTGGAGTTTGGTTTCCAAATTGATGTACCACACAAGTGTAACATGTCAAGATGAAGAAAAGGAAAGAAATGAGTTTGAAAAGCTTGATGCTGTACTTCATTCACTTGTCAGTCATAAGATGAGCAAATCTGAGACTGAGAATTTCCAAAACCAGTTGGGAAAGTTGGAGTCAAGCATTCAAGATGTTGAAGGAAAAGTTGAGTCCTTGTTTAGGCACTTAATTCGAACAAGAGTTTCACTCCTCAACATTCTCAACCACTAGCAAAGAAAATCGGTGATGCATTATCATGGGCATCTAAAATTTTGTTATATGAAACAAAAAGATCATACTTGTAAATGAGAAATACACTTGTAGTTTGTAAACTGGTTGGAAATTAATATACTTGGACACAATCGCTGCTACTATATTGCCTCTTTTCTCTTTTTGTTGCATTTTCTGCATTGTGCAGATGAAACTCATATTTCTTTCATTGGGTAGATTCTGGCTCCTCCACTTTACTAATATTTTATCAAGTAAAGGGGTTGCCTACCTCTCATTCGCCATCCATCCCTCCCTCATCTTTTGTCTAGTACATGGAGTTGCTTATCCACAACATCAATGGAGGAGAACTATATATCCATGTTGAATTATATTCTATGTTACCCAGACTCGGGTATGGGTGTCGGGTGCGGGTGTGTATCATGGTGTCGGACCTCCTCTAAATCCAAATCTAAGGATCTGGAGATATGCGTCTAAACATTGGATACGGGTATGCGGACACCTTCTGAACATACAAACATACTATGTTTCTTAATATCAATTGTTAGAAATCTCTTTGCCCACAATTTTGAGCTTCTTCTTACCTTTTCAACATCACCTGTGGAGGATCCGAGTGGAGGATTCGAGTGTTCGAATTGGGTACGGGGGTCGAACACGGAGATCGGGTACTTGGCGATAGTAGGAGAGTTCAGGTAACATAGATTATATTAATGTCCATTCCATCACTTCTGTCAAAGGTTAAAAAATTGGAGTTAGTAATATGAATCAAAATTGAATTCTTACATGTTTGCTTCCCCCCACCACCTAAGAAGAAGTGAAGGGACAGAAGTAGGTCATATTTGGGTTGGTTGGCTCTCTTTGAATGAAAAAAATAAAAACAATAAGAAAGAAGATAAAGAACATGTGGTGTAATAATATAATTTGATTAAGGTAATACAATGATTTTCATGTATTTAATTATATCATAGCTGTCAAGATTCCACTTGTCTCATGGATGACTACTACACATTGACAGCAAATTAATAGGCCACATGGTAGATTAGAATCTATCTGTCATCAGATGCACAAATGTGCTGGTTGTCCTTCTATAAGAGAGAGAATCTGATTCATCGACTTGGAAAGACATGGAGCTACTATTTCTACCATAATTACCTAGAAAAAAAATGTTTTTTTTTTATAGCACATACTATCCTTTTAAATGTCCAACTTTGTGTCTCATTTGTGGAACAACCCATATGAGCTTTGAAGCAAAATTAATAATTTTTTTATATGATTATATACAGTAGAAAAAAAATGTATGAGTTCGAAATATTTTATATTTGGGATTTTGATTTTGGGTTTTCTGGACCGGGAAAAAACACCAGCTCACCCAAAAGTTTTATGGATATCGTGGTGCAGACACTATGTGATGATGTCGAAAATTGGTAAGAGAGATATTGTGACACAAGCAATTGTATGTGGTTCGGCCCCGTTAATAAGGTGACCTACGTCCACGGGTGCGTCAGTGCGCTTCACTAACAGATCACCGGCGGGCCTGGTGAGACAACAATTGGGTGGCACTACCAGTAATACCGGCCGGGTGTATGCGTATGAAATCAGTGTGTATAGCTATTCTCTAGGTAAAGAATGCGATCCCCCTTAATGGGGGTGGGTGACCCCTTTTATAGGTGCAAGAGACCACCCGCATAAGGCAACTGATTAGATAAGGAAGTTCTATCTAATTACAATTTGATGAGCATAAATCATGGGAGGTTTCCTAAGTGGCTTAGGAAACTATTTGCACTTTCCATTAGTCTTCTGATTGATTTAGGAAACTGCTGAGCGGCTTGGTTGTCAGACTGAGCCTCGTGAAGAGCTGCTGCGCCGCATGCCCGGGCTGTGCGGGCATCCCAAGTGGTTACAATCGAAAGACCTCGGGACTGGTGGGCCACAAGCTCCCATTCCAGATAGTCCGTGTCCTGCGCTGCTGACGTAGAGGTTTGACTGTAGCATAATATTTCTAGGCGTATCAGCTGCCCCCCATTTTCGAAGTTGATGTGATGTCCCATCAGATGAAGTTTAAAAATTAAGACTGTTTCTGAGGAACCGTCCGGTAGTAGGTCGGGACTCTACTCGGGGCGGGACCGGTCGTAGTGGTCAGTCGGGGTATGGACCGAGCGGTGGCCCTGTGGGCCCGGGTCCTACCTCTGCCATGTGTCAGCTTGTGACTAGCCTAGTCAGGATCAAACGATGCCAACGTGGATGTAACCGGGCTGTTCTCGTGATAACCGAACCGTCTCGTCAGACATTTCATGCGCGCGCCTTTTGAGGCTACGCTTCGCGTGCCTGAGGTGACAACTGTCAGCCACTTTGGGCAGGAAAGCATATGAGCCGTTGGATTTGTTTTGATCTGAGCCGTCCGCGGTTCCTATATAAAGGATACTTGTTCATTTCTTCAACTCTTTGCTGCAAAGACATATATTTCCGAGCGATTTTGAGAGCGAGCAAGATCCCGAGCAAGATTCCCGATCCCTTTTCTGCGCTAAAATTTGTAAGTCTTTCCTTTCTAACTTCAGTTCTTCACTCTTTTTCTTCTCTTTCCCTTTTTCTCTTCCTTTTTTGAGCGAGGCTAGAGAGAGCAAACCCACTTAGGTTAGAACAGGAGTGGGATTGTTTCTTCCTTAGGTTCTGTTCTTTCTTCAAGTTAGGAGGCACCTTAGGGCAGTTGAACCGAGCGGGAGTTTCCGAGGTAGTCTTGAGAGAGTGTCATCTTACGTTAAGTACCATTCACTCTTTGCCTTTTAGGTAAGTGACCTTGTCCCCTTTGTATACCAGACTCGGGGTTCCTGATCCATACTTAGGCCATAACTTGCTTCCCCATCCTACCATAAGAGTACCAGAAATGGAACATTCCAGCTTCGATTCTGCTTCCCGGTCAGAGGATGAGATGTACCGATCGGGAAGTCCTGACACTAGCCTTTGGCGCTCGGGGCGTAGTTCGGTAGGCCCACAAGAGGGTTGGCAGTTCTTCAGCTCACAGTCCTTTGGCGCTTTCAAGTCTTGTTTTGATCGACTGCAAGATTGTCCGGTTTGTCACCTCGGCTTGACCATTGGCTTGAGGGTGCTCGGGGGAGGAGTAGTGATTAAGTATCCCATAGCCCGAGCAGAACTGCCTAAACAATGGGGTGTCAAATTGCCTGCCGTTGTCGCTGACCAAAACCCGGGGAATGCTGAACCTACTGAGGATATTCTTTTCCATGAAGCTTTCCATTTTTCGCTCGGTTATTGTTGCCAAGGGCTCGGCCTCCGCCCACTTGTAGTCAACGGCGATGACTGCGAATTTGACCTGTCCTTTTCCCGTCGGTAGGGGTCCGACAATGTCGATACCCCACTGGGCAAAGGGCCAGGGGCTTTGGATTGGTGTTTGAGGCTCCCCCGGTCGGTTGATCATGGGAGAGTACCTCTGACATTTATCGCATCTTTTGACATACTCCTGAGAATCTCGGGCCATTGTCGGCTAGTAGTATCCTTTAAGTAGGGCCTTCCTAGAGAGTGCCCAGCCTCCGATGTGATTCCCGCACACTCCTTCATGGATTTCATACAACACTGTTTGGACCTATGCGGGATGGACGTAGCAAAGGTATGGTACAGAAAATCCCCTTTTGTAGAGGATGCCGTCTACAAGATGATATCGGGCCGCCCGGTACCTGACCCGGCGGGCCTCCTCTTTCTTGTTTAGTAACACGCACGTTGTCAGGAATGCCACGATCGGGTTCATCCATCTTGGTCCTAAGGCGTCTGGTTCCACTTCCATGCATTCTGAGTTGATCACACTTGGCTCGGGTAGGTATTCTATCCTTATCCCAGGCAAGTCTGACGCAGAAGACGAAGCGAGGCGGGCTAATCGGTCGGCCTTGGTATTTTCCTCTCTGGGTATCTGCGTGATGGAAAGACCCTGAAGCTTCTTCGAAACCACTCAGACAAGGGCTAGATAGGCTACCATGTTGTCTCCCCAGGCTTCGTACTCTTGGTTGACTTGGTTGACCACGAGTTGAGAGTAGCTATAACCTTGAACCTGTTGTGCACCCATGGAAGTGGCCAACTGCAATCCGACCAATAGGGCTTCATACTCAGCCTCATTGTTGGAGGCACGAAACCTAAACCTTAGGGCATACTCGAGCTGGATGCCATCAGGAGTAGTCAGGATGATTCCTGCCCCACTGTCTTGCTGGTTTGAGGAACCGTCCACATACAGCACCAGGTGGGGATGTCAGCCTATAACCCGGGCGGTAGGATCGGTGGGTCGGGCTCTTCATCCGAGTCTTCTGGATATGTGAACTTAACCAGAAAGTCTGCTACTGCTTGCCCTTTGATTGCCGTCCGGGGACGGTAGGCTACTTCAAATTCCTCTAACTCCATAGCCCACTTGACGAGCCCCTCGGACGTGTCGGGCCTGCTTAAGATCCCGTGGAGAGGTTGGTCAGTAAGGACCATAATGACATGGGCCTGAAAGTACGGACGGAGTCTATGGGCGGAGGTGATAAGAGCGAATGCAGGTTTTTCGATGCAGGAGTATCTGCTCTCCGCGCCTTGGAGCGCCCGGCTGGTATAGTACACTGAACTGTATCCCGTGCTCTTCCCTAACGAGTGCCGAGCTGATTGTTGAGGGTGATACTGCCAGGTATAGGAACAATTCTTCCCCCGGTACGGGTGTTGAGAGTAGAGGGGGAGATGCCAAGTACTTCTTGAGTTCCTGGAATGCCTCCTCACACTCCTCTGACCATTGAAATGCCTTACGGAGGATATTGAAGAACGGCAGGCACCGGTCGGTAGCTCTAGAGACAAATCTGTTCAGTGCGACAACCCGTCCGGCCAGACTCTGTACTTCTTTGGTCGACCGCATATTAATGACGACCTGGATTTTCTCGGGATTTGCTTCGATTCCCTGCCTGCTGACCTGGTGCCCCAAGAACTTTCTGGATGAGACGCCAAATGTGCACTTGGTCGGGTTCAACCTCATCCCGAACTTCTTCAAAATGCTGAAGGCCCAGGCCAAATGTTCCAAATGGTCAAACTCGTCCCGGCTTTTGACCAGCAGATCGTCAACATATACCTCCATTGATTTCCCGATCAAGTCTTTGAACATGTGAATAACCAGGTGTTGATAAGTAGCCCCGACGTTTTTGAGGCCGAATGGCATGACTTTGTAGTAGTAGGTCCCCTAATCCGTGATGAACGAGGTCTTTTCTTCGTCCCCGGGGTACATGGTGATTTGATTGTACCCGGAGTAGGCATCCATAAACGAGATGAGCGAATGGCCGACCGTGGAATCCACAAGGAGGTCTATCCTGGGCAGCGGATAGCAGTCCTTGGGGCAGGCTTTGTTCAGGTCGGTAAAGTCCACGCACATCGTCCACTTCCCGTTGCTTTTCTTGACAAGTACCACATTGTCTAGTCAGTCGGGATAGTGGACATCTCGTATGGATTGGGCTTTGAGGAGCTTCTCGACCTCCTTACACACTACTTTTTGTCTCTCGGGGGTCATGCCCTGTCTCTTCTGCTTCACCGACCTGGGTCGACGTTGAGCTGATGAGACATTACCTGGGGATCAATCCCGGGCATATCTTCATGGCACCAGGCGAACACATCTTGACTCTGTTGCAGAAATTGAATCAGGTTTTCCCTGAGGCGGGGCTCCAGCAGGGTGCCGATGCTGACCGCTCGGTCTGGGAGTTGTGGGTCCAACGTCACTTGCTATCTTCGATCGGGCCCACTCTATCATTCTGGTCCCTCGGGTCCATCTCTTGGACGTTCAATGTCTCTGTGATGACTCCCCGGTGAAGGAAACTGACATAACAACTCTGAGCGGTCGCCTGATCTCCACGCAGGCTCCCAGGTCCCTGAGGGGTCGGGAACTTGACTGTCAAACTATGAGTTTAGATGGCGGCCCTGGCCTTATTGAGCGTAGGCCTCCCGAGAATGACATTGTAGGCAGATGGGGCCTCCACGATTACAAAGTTTGCCAGCAGGGAGATCTGCTGAGGGTAAGTTCCCATAAGCACGGGGAGTTCCATGGTACCGAGCGGTTGGGTGCTTGATCCGTTAAAACCCACCAGGGGAGTAACAACCGGGCGGATCCGATCCCTGGACATCTCGAGCTGATCGAACGCTGACACGAACATAATGTCGGTCGAGTTGCTTGTGTCTACCAACACCCTTTTGACCACGTAATTGGCTATAGAGAGCGTCACAATCAATGGGTCATCATGGGGGCAGTGGACGCCCTATAAATCGTCGGAGGTGAATGTCAATACATTAGTTTGCGGGGAGCCGGTAGATTGGACCTACCAGACATCCGCCCGGGATGCTCGAGCATGCCTTTTCCTTGTCGACTGTGAGTCCCCGTCGCCCGACGTTCCTCCGGAGATCACGTTAATTTGACCAAGAGGCTGTATTTGACTGGGAGCTTGGGCTCCTTGCGTAGGCCGTCCATCTGTCACGATGTATTCTGCAAGATGACCCTGCTCAATCAGTTTTTCTATGGCTATCTTTAACTTGAAGCAATCCTCTGTGTTGTGACCGTGGTCTCTATGGAAGTGGCAAAACTTATCCCGATTCCTTTTTCTGGGCGGGGCTTTGAGTTTTGCCGATTGTTGAAGCAACCTCTGTGCCTCGGCGGCGGCCATGACTTCGTGGATTGGTTGAGACAGAGGCGTGAAAGCGATCTGGGGCTGATCCCGACCTCTTTTCTGCTGGTCTTGCCTGGTCTTTTTTACCGAGCCCTTCTCAGAGCCCTCACGCCGCCGTTTAGCTTTCGGGGACTCATCTCCCGTGAAGCTGGCGCGTTTGGACTTCAGAAATTCTTCTGTGTCTATGTACTTTCCAACCCTCTTCGAGAGTTCCACTAGGGTTGCCGGTCGGTCTCGATGGAACGACGTAGCAACCTTGGTGTGTTGAACTCCCGAGCAGAAGGCCATGATGGCTGCTGTTTCGTTCAAATTACGGATCTGGAGCCTCTGCTGTTTGAAGCGGTCCACATACTCCCTTAGGGATTTGCCCTTGCGCTGCTTGATAGTCAATAGCTGAGTATCCGGTTGCGACCGGTCGAGCATCCCTACGAACTGGCTAATGAACAACTTGCTCAGCATCTTGAAGTCATCAACCGTTCGGGGCTTGAGGGCGTGGAACCATTGCACGGCTGGCCCCTTGAGAGTGCTAGAGAAGGCCAGGCACAACAATTCTTTGACAGTGGTAACCAACGCCATCTGGGCCCTGTAGGTGCAAATGTGATCCACTGGGCTCCCTATCCCGTCATAAGAACTGAGATGCAGTGGCTTAAACTTCCGCGGGATGGGGAATCCAGTGATCCAAGCGGCATAGGGCGATGGTATGGTCAGGACACTGCTTGCGGCTCAACTGCTCGATCTCTTTCTGCAAGCCTTGGATTTGCGCATTCACATCCTCTTGCTCGGTCTTCCTTTCAATGTCCGAGCGGTAAGTCGGATCAGATGACGAGGCTTCTTCTTCGAAGTGGTTGACCTCGGGGATAGAATTCGACTCTGGCTCTGGGTAATCGTATGCCTATGATCTCCCTGGCTCTGGGCCGGAGGGTCTTTGGCTGATTCCCGGGGCTTTGGCCCTAATCCCTCCCCCTTGGTGGTGCGTCGCCTGTTGATGATGTCTCCGGCGTCTTCCACCCAACGAGGATTGGTCCGAGCTCGCCGCCTGGTGCGACTGGGGGCTCTGCTATGGTCACCATCCCGAGCGTGTTCCCAATCCGACGGGGATACCGGCGCAGAGAGGCTATGGTTCCGGACTCTTCCGGGCTCCCGATTGGGGGCACTCTTCCCGGTTGGGTTCTCTGATTGAGGGCGCTTCTCCTGCAAGGCCAATAACGCTTCAATTTGCTGCTAGGTTTGCTGTTGGCCTTCCATAAGTTGTGCGAGCGCCGCTGTCACCTACTCGAAGGTCATGGAGGTGGCCTGCTGCTCGAGCTGTAAGTTCTCCTGACCGACTGGAGTAGTATTTTTCTTACCCGTCTTCGGTGGTATGTTAATCAATCAAGAAATTTGTTGATGAGGAATTTATCGTTCCCACAGACGGCACCAAACTGATAATGCAAAAAATTGGTAAATGAGATGAAGAGAGAGATATTGTGACACAAGCAATTGTATGTGGTTCGGCCCCGTTAATAAGGTGACCTACGTCCACGGGTGCGTCAGTGCGCTTCACTAGCAGATCACCGGCGGGCATGGTGAGCCAACAATTGGGTGGCACTATCAATAATACTGGCCGGGTGTATGCGTATAAAATCAGTGTGTATAGCTATTCTCTAGGTAAAGAATGCGATCCCCCTTAATGGGGGTGGGTGGCCCCTTTTATAGGTACAAGAGACCACCCGCATAAGGCAACTGATTAGATAAGGAAGTTCTATCTAATTACAATTTGATGAGCATAAATCATGGGAGGTTTCCTAAGTAGCTTCAGAAACTATTTGCACTTTCCATTAGTCTTCTGATTGATTTAGGAAACTGCTGAGCAGCTTGGTTGTCAGACTGAGCCTCGTGAAGAGCTGCTGCGCCGCATGCCCGGGCTGTGCGGGCATCCCGAGCGGTTCAATCGAAAGACCTTGGGACTGGTGGGCCACAAGCTCCCATTCCAGATAGTCTGGGTCCTGCGCTGTTGACGTGGAGGTTTGACTGTAGCATAATATTTCTGGGCGTATCACTATGCATTATTACCCAAAAGAAGAGGTATCAAGCTTTACTTTCAACTTTCAGCACCATAGCACTGTATATATTGCAGTATTGTTATGTTGCAGTGTCCTGACTTATGTTAATTTTACACTCAATTGAAGTTTTACCGGACGATGAGCATGACCACATAATTGAAAAGGTTAAATATGTATCTACAACAAAATAAATACTGTTGGAATTAGGGGATTTTATCCCGGATTTTATCTTGTAATTTATGGCCATGTTGATCACATTTAAGTAGTTTTATTTCTTTCCTTTTTTCTTATTTATTTCCTTTCCTTCTTTATTCACCTTGTAACATTATATATACTTTGGGACGCACAGTAATAAAAATTATCTTTTCTCAATTCTATTTGGTATCAGAGCCTAAACTACCAAACCCTAGACCACCCAACCCAGCTGACTACCACCACACTTGCGGCAGCCCCTGCTGACCACCACCTGCCTGCTCCAGCCCTAGCCGACCACCACCTTCCCTATTCCAGCACTTACCGAAGCCTCCCTCAGCCTTTGCGCCTCCAGCAAGCCTCTCGACTTGGTCAGGCAGCTGTCTAGCTGCCTTTTTCTGCCACTGTTGGGCACTTTTGTGATGTATTAGAGCATGTCGTGTGCTCTTAACCGTCAGTCTGGGTAACCGAGTTTCTGGTTGCCCCCGTCCGCCGAGTTTCCAGCTGTGATTGTCTATATTGCTTGGATAATTGAGTTTTCGGTTGTCCCCGTCTGCCGAGTTTCCGGCTGTGATTGTCTTATTGCCTATATTTGGTGATTTCTTTTTCGGCAAGTCTTCATCTATCCTCTGGTCATTCTTCACAACATCATGACTGATATTGGTAAGAACGTTGGTCCTGGTCGCGGCCAGGGTGCTCGTACAGGAGCAGTTGTTGAGATGCTTCCTCCTCCACCCGATTATGGTCAGCTTCAGTCTCAGATTGCTCAGCTTCAGTCACATATAGGTTTGGGAGATCCTCCCTCGTCCATTGGCCCCACGGTCCCCATTGCTGCAGGTACTCCTACTGCTTTTCATGGTAAGTCATGCCACCCCACTTGGATTCTCGATTCTGGTGCAAATAATCATATGACCGGTGAGCTTTCTATTTTTACTTCATCTTTTACCTCCATTAAATAGTCTGTACGTATCACAAATGGATCTTTCATTCCCATTTGTAGTCAGGGAGATGCCCGATTATCCCTAGACATCACCCTCTCATCTGTGTACTATGTTCCCAATTTTGCTTTTAACTTGCTCTCTGTTAATCACCTTGTCAAAGATCATAATTGTGCTGTAGTATTCTTACCACATTCCTGTTATTCATAGGACCTGACTATGAAGAAGATTTTTGGCAGAGGGTTTGAGCGTGACGGCCTCTACTACTTCGGTGATCCTTTGGTGTCAAGGACGTCCTCTAGCCTTCAAGCTTCCGTGTTACCCGTTTTAAATAATTATGTTTTGCCCGACTCAAATAATTATGTGTTTTCACTTCAAACTTTAGATTTGTGGCATGCCCGTCTAGGCCATATCAATTTTCAATATTTATGTTGGTTATTATTCCCTCCATTAAAAAAAGCTTGTAAGGATTTCTATTTTAAATGCGTGGTTTGTGAATTGTCAAAACACACTCGTACGTACCTCTTATATTCCTTGCATGTATAGGGCACCTAGTGCCTTTGATCTTATTCACTCTGATGTGTGGGGTCCTTCACCTATCACATCCAAGTCACAACACCGATATTATGTTACATTTATTGATGATTTTACTCGTTGTACTTGGGTTTATCTTATGAAGAAAAAATCTGAAGTTTTCTTTCATTTTAGAAATTTTCTTCAAATGATTAAAACTCAATTTCATACCATTGTGCGTAATATTCAGCCTGATAATGGTAGGGAATACTTAACAGATGAGTTTCGGGCCGAACTTAATAAAGGGGGAATTCTTCAACAACTCACTTGTCCTTATACCCCCGAACAAAATGGGGTTGCCGAACGTAAAAATTGTCATCTTATGGCTATGGTTCGCTGTCTCTTACGTGGTATGGATGTTCCTAAATATTTTTGGCATTGTGCTGTCCTTAGTGCTACTTACCTTATTAATCGTACTCTTAGCCGTGTTCTACAAGGCTAGGCCCCGATTCATGCCCTTAAGCTTGGTAGTAGACTTTTTCCCATTGTCCCCCGGGTTTTTGGGTGCACTTGTTTTGTCCAAAATCGTAGCCCTACACGTACTAAACTTGATGATAAGGTTGTACGATGTGTTTTTCTAGGGTATTCATCCATGTCCAAAGGACATCGTTGCTATGATCCTGTCACTTATCACTTTTATCACTCTTTGGATGCTACTTTTTTGGAAATGGTTCCTTTTTTTACAGGTGTTTCTTCCTCTCTGGAAACTCCACTAGAGCATGTTGTGGATGATATCTCAGTCCTTCCTCGCCCTGTGACTATTCTTGATACACCCACTGACATACCCAGTGATTCTTTGCCTCCGGTCATTACAACTGACCCATTACAGGTGTACTCTCGTCGTCCTCGCGCTCCGGACCCCATGCCATCATCTTCTCCGGAATCAGGTATCTCATCTCCTCCTTTAGTCTCTGATGTTGCTCCTCCTCGTTATCCTACCCGTATTCGTCGTCCTCCTTCACGTTATATTCTTTCTAGTAGTACTATCCATCCAAATTCTAAGTATATCTCTTATCAGGATCTGTCAAAACCATTTAGCTCTTTTGTTAGTGCAGTTGATTCTGTCTCCATTCCTCGCTTTGTTCATGAAGCTCTCCAGAATCCATAGTGGGTAGCTACTATGAAAACAGAAATGAGTGCCCTTAAGGATAATCAGACTTGGGATCTTGTCTCTCTCCTGAATGGTGAACGTACAGTTGGATGTAAATGGGTTTTCAGTGTTAAGTATTTGGCAGACGGCACCATTGACCGATATAAGGCCCGTCTTGTGGCTAAGGGCTTCACCCAAGTTCCAGGTAAGGATTTTGGGGCCACTTTTGCACCGGTTGCTATACTGACCACAGTCCGGCTTCTTGTTTCTCTTGCTGCTTCCTATTCTTGGCCTCTTCATCAGCTTGATGTCAAGAACGCGTTTGTTAATGGTGATTTGTCTGAAGTTATCTATATGGATCCCCCTCCTGGTTTTCGGGCTCAGGGGGAGTATTCGGGAAAAGTTTGTCGCCTCCGAAAATCTCTCTATGGATTGAAGCAGTCTCCTCGTGCATGGTTCATCTGGTTTAGTGATGTGGTGCTTATTATGGGATTTATTCGCTGCCATTCAGACCATATATGTTTTATTCATCGTAATTCCAAAGGGCAATGCATCATTATCTCTGTTTATGTTGACGATATTATTATTACAGGAGATGATGCGTTTGGTATTGTACAAGTGAAGCGTTCTCTTGGAATATCGTTCGATATTAAGGATTTGGGTTCTCTGAGGTATTTTCTTGGCATTGAGGTGGCCCGGTCCCACCAAGGTATTTCATTATCCCAACGGAAGTATGCTCTTGATCTCCTCCAAGATATGGGAATTCTTAGGTGTAGACCCGCTTCTTCTCCTATGGATCCAAATCATAAGTTGACTGCTGAATTGGGAGAGACATTACCACATCCCTTTGTTTATCAGCCTCTTGTGGGTCGTATCATCTATTTGACGAACACAAGACCGGATCTGACTTTTGCTGTTAGTGTTGTAAGCTAATTTACGCACTCACCACGTACTTCACATCTTGATGCTGTTTATCATATTCTCCGATATCTCAAGACATATTGTGGTCTTAGTCTTTTCTTTAAGACAGGAGCTCAATCAGGTCTCTCTTGTTTTACTGAAGCAGATTATGCAGGCTCAAAGGGTGATAGGTACTCTACTTCTGGTTTTTATACTTTTCGAGGTTGTCATCTTATCTCCTGGAAAAGTAAAAAGCAAGTTGTTGTCTCATGGTCTTTTGTTGAGGCCGAATACCGTGCGATGGCTCAGGGTTCATGTGAACTCATATGGCTTCGTTCTCTTCTTGATGAGTTAGCTTCCTAGTGGTGGATGCATCTACATTATTTTGCGATAACAAGTCTGCAATTATGTTATCGTCTGATTCAGTTCTTCATGAGAGAACTAAACATATAGAGGTTGACATCCATTTCATTCGGGAAAAAGTTCGGTCAAGAGTCATCACACTGCCCTTTATTCCTTCATCGGATCAGACCGCTGATATGTTCACTAAGTCCGTTGGTCCAGCACTTCTACAATGTCTCTTGGCAAGCTTGGTCTCGTCAACATCTTCACCACAGCTTGAGGGGGAGTGTTGGAATTTGGGGATTTTATCCCGGATTTTATCTTGTTATTTATGGCCATGTTGACCACATTTAAGTAGTTTTATTTCTTTCCTCTTTTCTTATTTATTTCCTTTCCTTCTTTATTCACCTTGTAACATTATATTTACTTTGGGACGTACAGTAATAAAAATTATCTTTTCCCAATTCTATTAATACGTGAGGACGAAATACATGTAGATGGACATCTTAATAGATGATGAGCATGCTCAATTGCTTTTAACTAATTGAAAAGGTTAATAAAAAATGGCAATCAAAGTACATATGAAGGTATGTGCACGAGTGACTCAGTTCTTTAGCCTCCGAAAAGGCAGACCCCAGCTAAAAGGCAATTTTTGATAAGTGGTAAAGCAATGATGTAAATTTGTCCTCTTTTCTAGATTTGTGACTGTTATATAGAATACATAGAGGAAGTATAAAATTATGTACAGACAGCACGCATGAATGCACGTATTAACAATAAGAAAACAGAAAAGAAGGACTAGTGCTGGCATTTTCTTGTTAGAAGAGACAAGAAAGTTAGTGACTGCATATTATTTTTAGATATGCATGTGATTTTAATTGATTTACAAACAATACAATGATGAGTTTAGGACCTAATAGGGGGAGACAATGCGAAAACATTGCTTAGAGAGCAGTTAGATCCAAATCGTATCTCATTGGCACTCATTGATGGTTGATGATCATGAAGAATGAGATTCCTTATGTCTCCTTCATCCCAATTGATATATATATATATATATTGAGCATATGTCAGAGAAAGGAACACAACTTGCAAAATTGAATAGCATATTCCAGTTTTGAGCATTAGAAATAAAACATGGCTTCTTCTCCTTTTAGATCAAAAACCACTTTTCATCATGTTCGCTCAATCAGTTTGCCTTCAAGTTCTCATCCTCTCATTTCTCAATTCAATGAGCATTTGTGTAGAGTGAAGGCTTCTGAAGCGACTTCATCAATCATCGCCTAACTAAGTGGCCTTGAAGATTTGTTTGATTGTGTGGATGATTTACTTTTATTGCCACACACTCAGCAAGTCTTTGAACAACAGCGCCAAGAGAGATGGGTGGATGAGGTGGCAGACGGATATCTCAAGCTATTGGATCTATGTGGCACGGCTAAAGAGGTCTTTTCCCAAACAAAGCAAGACATACAAGAACTCCTTTCAATGCTTTGAAGAAGAAGGGATGGAAATGACTTTGGAGGGTTCTTAGCCTCTAGAACAAAGGCAAAGAAGGTGATCCAAAAGTCCTTCAAGGATTTGAAGAGTATGAAAAACAAACGCAGTTTTACAGCTTTGGACAAAGATCAAGAAACTGTGGTCATTATTAGGATGTTAAATGAGGTTGAAGCAGTGACTCCAGATGTTTTTGACTCCTTTTTGTGTTATATTGCGGGCACAAAGGTGCAACCAAGGCCAAGTGGTTGGTTGTTGGTTTCCAAATTGATGAACCACAAAAGTGGTACATGTAAAAATGAAGAAAATGAGAGAAGTGAGTTTGTGCAGTCACTCATTAGTCTCAATGCAATCATATCGGATAACAATAGAGAACTTGACAATGCGCAAAAGCATCTAGGGAAGCCGGAGTCAAGAATTGGAGATATTGAAGAAGGATCAGAGTGCTTATTCAGGCGTTTAATTAAAACCAGAGTTTCGCTCCTCAATATTCTCAACCAGTAGTTCAGAAAATCATGATGCAATCTTATGGGGCATCCAAAATTTTGTAACTCAAGAAAGAAAAAAAGATCTTTCTGATTAGCTGTTCATACTTGTACATGAGAAATATACTTGTATTTTGTGTTTTGATTATAAGTTAATACACTCCGCAAAATTATTGCTGCTACATCACTGTTTTCATCTTTCTACCATGCAACATATTTCAAACTCCAATTTTTAATCTAATACATGGCAGAGTTGCTTATAGTGAAGAAAAGAAATAAACTTTAGGAGATTAAAAAAGTGAAAAAGGATATTGGCATCCATGTTTCATGATCTTAGTTAAAACCAATTCCAAAGTAAGGTGAAAAAATTGGGGCTGGAAATACAAATCCCACTCTTTTTATTTGGCTGCTCATATTGCTAGAGCAATTTTCTTTAATGCCAGAGCAACCCACAATTTTTCTAACGGATTTTTAGCATTACTAACGGATTTTTCCGTTACAAATAAAAAAGTGTTAGAATTTGCTCTGGCATTAAAGAAAACTGCTCTGGCATTATGATTTCCCTTTTATTTTTTGATTTATTGGAAATAATGCGTAGCCTTAGAAGTTGAAACCTACTTATGACTTTTGCATACACAACTTTTTGTTCTCACACGTGCAACGATAATATTTTCATGTTTGACTGGGACCATGGCAGCTTAACAAGTGACCATTTGAACAGAAAGATTACTTTTTATATGTCCATTCTTTCCTAGTAAAGAAAGACTTCTTTTCTATAGCTTGCAGAGTTTTAGGTATCTAGCGTACAAGTTTTGGATTGAGCTCCGTCTATAATTTTAGTAGATGACTGATGACACCAAACTTCTCAGGTGACTTTAATCAGTTAGTATGGAACCGTTTTATCTAATGTTATTGAGCACTGCCATTACCATAAGCAGGGGAAAAGAAGGCAAATCAAAAGGATCAAAGTTTCATGTTCCAGTGTTACAGAGTTGAAATTCCAAGTTTGAATGCAAGAATAGAAGAAAAGACCTCAAAACCACATACAGGGGAAGAAAGTGAAATATACATTTGAAATTGAAATTTCAACACAGAGACAAGCTCAAATTATACAAACTTCGGCCTTTTGGGTTTTTTCTTTCACTTCTATTTTTTTTTTAAAAGGGGGAGTTGGAATTTATCGTTTTTTTAATCATTTTCAGCATAGGATAGCATATGTTAAAATGATAGGCCTGATCACCTCATTGTAGTTCATGTGTAATTTTATTGTACATATGCAAAAGATGCGTGCACAAGTGACTTTGGCCTTGTCTCCACAAGTTTGGTCAGACCCCAACAAGATTGAAGACCTTCAGATAAAAAATGTAAAGGTGTGGTTGTTTGAGCATCAATATTCAATTAAAATATTTATTAGTCTAGCAATAAGATTAATCCCAACTGGCAGATGTGGTACACTATTATTGCAAAGGAGAGGAAATTGAATAGCTTTGTTTTTAGTTTTTAGAAGAGTAAAAGGTGTGTGATGTTCTTGTTTAGTGTAGGTGGTAACAGGAAGTCAATGCCACTCGTGCATCGTGTTTAAAACTTTAGAGTGCCACAATGTTTATGCTTACGATAAAATTTTGATTTTCAGCAAAAAATAATTGGTAATGAGCTGGGGACATGGTGGGAGGGAGACAGTGCATATGCATAGCTGATATATATATATACTAGGTATTGCCCGTGCCCGATGGCACTACCCGAAAAAAAAATATCATAACAAAAAATTAATTCTAAAGTCTGAAATGATCAATAAAAAACTGGTTTTAACTCTAAAACTGCAAAATGTGTCCAAAAACTATTGTAAAAATAAAAAATAACACTGAGAATCTACTTTGTTCGGCCAATAACTAATTCACGTGCCTTCGGCACTTGAGACAATTACACAAGACCACAAATGAAAAATGCAATATAAAAGCTCAAAGGCCAAACAGAATAAAAATGCTTACATGCAAAGCATCATAATCAAGGGTCATGGAAATAATACAACTCAAAAATCTTTACAACAAAATAATAGTAAACAGTATTGACAATGAAAAAAGGAAAAAAAAGATAGAAAATGATAACTTTGCACATAATCATATTCTAAATTAGCTGTTTCTTTTTTTCTCCTCATCCTTCCAATGATAAGCCAAGGGTTTGCATAAGCCAGAATCAAAGAAATGATAAAATCTGAGGGCTTGCATGTGCACGAATGTGATTAAATCAAAATATCATTTCGCATATAACTCAAGCAACTAATTTTGAAGCAAAACCTCCACTGCCGAAGACCTTCATAAACAAAATGACACTTAACCCCACACGGGCGTTCTTGACCATTACAAAACCTCCAGCAGAGTCTCGTGTATGCTTTGCTTGTTTGCTGAGAATTTGAAAGAAATACAATGAAAAAGGGAAAAAGAAAACACACACCCACAATATAATTCCAAGAACTTATCAGCTCAACTAACTCGACTAACATGCATATTTCCTTCCCTTCTCTTTAATTTCCTTCAATAAATCCACAACCCAAACAAAGCCTAGATAAAATGCATTTTTTAAAAAAGGCAAATTATGAAAACTGACCCAAACAACCAGTCTCATTCCATGATTTACCTGTTGTTCTTTCTATTTCGGCAAAAGGAAAAATAGAAATTCGAATGACATTTTTGACCAATTTAAAACCAAACCAAACAACTCCTGTGATCTGACCTACTTTTAAATTCACAGAATGATACCCTAAGCATGACAGCGAGGCCCAACATTCTTTTCCCTGTCTCCATTTCAAGGGTTGAGCACTTGTATTATAGTTTGTAGCAATAATTAAGGCTTCAAGCATGACTGGAAAAAAGAGAGTAGCATTTTTTATTTTCAATCTCACCCATAGCAAAAAATTAATTATAGAATTCAACTAAGTTTCTAATATATCGCCATGTTGGACACTGAAATTTATGTCTAAAAAACAATCTGTTTATCTGTTTCCGTAATCAGAAAGTACTCAATAAGCTATGTTGTAGCCAACCCCAAATGATTGAATTGAATTGAGTACTCAATAAGCTATGTTAATTTGAAAAGAAGTAAATCAGAAGCTAGAATCAATTAATTTAAGAAGTAAAATGGGAAAAATTAACTTACTTGCGTGATTCCAACTTCTTAGTTTTGAGCTTCCATCGAGTAGAGATAATCCTAGTTTCATCTCTTATACGATCCTGTTTGGGGACTGTTTAGCAGCTGATTGGGGGCTGTTTAGGAAAAACTTACACACACACACACACACACACACACACACACACACACACACACACACAAAGAATCAGAGAACACGCACAGAGTTCAACCAAGAAGAAATACCACAATTAAAAATCTCATAAGCCCAAGAAATACCCAAATTCATACGTTTGTCGTTGATTTGGGGCTCACCAGTTATTTTGAGAAAATCCATACATATATTATTAAAAAAAAAAGGCACAAAAACTTCGTACATTTAAGGTGAAAGTGGAATTTTTATCGAGAGATCATACCTCATCCCCTACACAACTAAATGGTTCTCAAATTTTACACTCTGTATTGAGATCAATATCATTCCCTGCAATACAATGAAACAACACTATAGCATTGCTCTTTCGAATGTGGTACAATTGTCAAATTATTTGAAAAATAAATTTGGGATTCAAATTCAGAAATTACACCAATTATCACTTCAATGGAGATTTCTTTTGAAAACCAAAATAAAACATGAGAGAGAGAGAGAGAGAGAGAGTTTCCTAATTTATTAGATAGATTTTTCAATTTATTACCTGATCCGTTAATTGTCCATCTATGCAATTAACCACACACATAAAACACCTAATTATGTCCTAATCAGTACATAGCTGATCAAATTTATAATAGGAAAGCATAATTTAGGGACAGAGATTTTGTTTGAGGAGAGCTATTTTTGCTAGGAACATAGATTTTAGGAACGGAGATTTTGATAATTTTGATAGGAGAGATAATTTTGATAGCGAAAGATTTGGTTATAATTGATTGTGATTGAGTAAATAATTCTATATTATATTTCAGGAAATAAACAAAAAAAGTTTCAGAACGCAAACATTTTAGCAACCGAGATTTTCAAAGGAAAGAAACATAAAATGTGGGTGGAGATTTTGGAAAGAATATAGCAAAATGGAAACATTGATTCGCAGATTTCTGATTTCCATAGAAAAAAAAATGGAAAGATGTGCAATCAATACCAATCACATGCAATCAAATACCAATCACATGCAAAATCTATAGAATTGAAGACATAATCAATGAAAGAAAAAAGAAAAATAAAAAGAAAGGAAACTAAAAAGAAAAGAAAATGAAAAGGGGGAAAAAAAAAATAAACCAAAAGACATAATCAAGCAAGAAAGGAAAAAAGAAAATTAAACTGTTTATCTATTTGCCCATGTCAAGCTCTGTTATCTTACAGACCTGTAATTTTTAATTTTCTTGATCTTGTATGAGAATTACTAAGGAAAAAAAAAATCGGAAAATTTTAACAGTATGCAATCAAATACCAATCACATGCAAAATCTGTAGAATTGCAGACAAAATCAATGAAAGACAAAAGAAAAATAAAAAGAAAGGAAACTAAAAAGAAAAGAAAATGAAAAGGGGGAAAAATAAAAATAAACCAAAAGACATAATCAAGCAAGAAAGGAAAAACGAAAATCAAACTGTTTATCTCTTGATTTGGTTTGAGAATTACTAAGAAAAAAAAAAAGAAAAAAAAAAGGAAAAATTTAAGTGTATAATGCAACAGATCCCAAACCAAAATGGGTTTACTAAGAAAAAAAAAAAAAAAAAAAAAAGGAAAAATATCCCAAACCAAAATGGGTTTCGAAACCCTTTGTTGTTGACCGGAGCTTGACCGGAGCTTGAAACCTCGGAAATTTTTTCTTGACCGGAGATTGAAGCCACTGCCGATCGAGATTGTAGCCACTACCGATCGAGATTGAAGCCACTACCGATCGAAACAAAGGGTGTCCAGCTTTTGGGTGAGAAATCCAACAGATCTCTGGGTGATTCTGGGCGGTGGTGTGATTCTGGGTGAGGGGGTTGTGAGGGGGAGAGAGAGGGGTTGTGAGGTGCGGTGGTTGTGTGGTTCTGGGTGAGGGATTTGGACAGGTTTGGCGGTGGTGTGGTGGTGGGCGTGGTAGGTTATGTGAGGGGGTTGCGAGGTAGAGAGAGAGAGAGAGAGAGAGAGAGAGAGGGCAGTGAGGTGAGGTGGTGATGTGGTTCTGGGTGAGGGATGTTGTGTGGTGCCGTGGTGGTGTGGTGATGTGGTTCTGAGAGAGAGAGACAGAGGGTTGTGAGGTAGGTTGTGAGGGGTTGTGAGGTAGAGAGAGAGAGACATAGGAATAGTGAGAGAGGGTTTTCAGGGGTCCAAAATGCTGAAAATAGCACAATCCAACTCAGCAATCTATGTCATATTGTTGTATCCTAATCACTTGTCCTAGTAGGACAAAGTTATCATTTATAATATAGATATATATATATATTTTTAAATACTAGTCGAGGTTAAGTTTGCAATGAGATAAAAATGATGACCAACTGTAACTAAATCTAAAATAATTATTACATGGAAGTTGCTGATCAGTCCTGTTTATGAATCTGAAAATTGTTCAGTATAATTTGTATACGTGCACGAGTGATATTGCCCTATTGTCATTCATATGCATTGACAAACAGAAACCAAAAATTGTGTTGGTGTTTTTTGTTGGAAGGAGATAGGGTGTTAGTTCCACTTGTGCATTTCATGTTATTGAGTCATTTTCTATAATAGTTAGTCATTAGTTAGTAACATATCATTGCATGAGATACTTGGAATTTATATATATATATATAAGGGGTTAATTTGAACTTTGGTGGGAGGGAGACATAACGTAAACATTGCCAGGGTAGCATTTACATCCAAATCACGATCGCATTGTCACAAATTGATAGCCCAGGACGCAGAGATTCCCTATGTCTCCTCCCCCAATGTTATATCTATATAGATGCATATACTTATAGCATATGCTAGAGGAACAACTTTTTCATAATTAAATTGTACCAGAAATTTATATGCATGTGTGCACACAGCCATGTTGCCTCCCTGAGAGGCAGACTCCAGCATGACCTAAGGTAGAATCTTAGTGCTAATTTTTTAAAACTTAATATATTTAGTGAAGGAGAATAATGATACAAGTTGGCAATGGGTTATAGATGTGTCATTATTTCACCATTATCATGATGAAATTTGAAAAAATGACAATATAGAAACTACACACGCGCACACTTGTATGGAGACTGACAAAAAGAATGCAGGATTTAAAGAATAATGCTGGCATTTTCTGGACATAAGAGACACGGTGCTGGTGCAATTTGTGGGTTACGTTCTTTATGAATCATTTTGAAGAAGAGTAATGATTGGTGCACATAAAATGTGCACATAAAGTGTACACATAAAGATCTAGGCCATTCATTTCGGTGGGTCCCATGTATGCAGGCACATGCTCCATCGAAATGAATGGCCCAGATCTTTATGTGCACACTTTATGTGCACATAGCATTACCCTTTGAAGAATATATTCAGTAACATGTATGTATCATTTATGATATGCATGTGATTTTGTTATAAAAAAGAAATTAGGGGACAAGTTTGGAACCTGATGGTGGGAGACAATTTGCATGAACATTGGTGAGATAGCATTCACATCCAGATCACATTCATTGGTAACTGTAGAGGTTGAGATTCCTAATGTCTCTGTAACTCAATGCTATATATATTGAGCATTTGCTAGAAGGAGACACCACTTGCAGTTTGCAAAATTGAATTGCACATTCCATTCTTAAGCCTAACACCAAAAAAGAAAAAGAAAAAGAAAAATGGCTTCCTCTCCTTTGAGATCAAAATCCCATTTCCATGCTCGCTCAATTAGCTTGCCCTCTACATCTCATCCACTCATTCCTCAAATCAACCAACAGTTGTGTAAACTGAGCGGTTCTGAAGCTACCTCATCAATAAGCAATAGGCTAACTGGACTTGAAAGTTTATTTGATTGTGTTGATGATACTCTTCAATTGTCACACACTCAATAAGTCTTCGACCAAGAATCCCACCAGAAATCAGTCGATGATGTCTTGGATGGATTTGTAAGGCTCTTGGACTTGTGTTCCACATCTAAAGATGTCATTTCACAAACAAAGCAAGATGTACAAGAACTTCTTTCAATCATTTGGAGAAAAAGGGATATAAGTGGCTTTGAAGGGTACTTGGCCTCTAGAAAGAAGGCGACCAAGGTGATCAAAAGGTCCCCAAAGGATTTGAAAAGTATGAAAAAAAAACACCCTTATAGCCTCAGAGAATGACAATGAAAGTTTGACCACTTTTAGGGTATTGAATGATGTTGCATCGGTCACTCTCATCGTATTTGAGTCACTGATGTCCTATATTTCTGGGACAAAAGCACAATCTAGGCCTAGTGGTTGGCCACTGGTTTCTAAGTTGGTGCACCCCAAAAATATAGCATGTAATCGGATAGAAATGAGTTTGAGAAGGTCGATGCTGCATTGTGCTCGCTTACTGGTCACAAGACTAACAGATCTGAGATCAATTGTCAGCTTGAGAATTTGCAAAATGAGCTTGGAAAGTTGGATTTGATCATTCAAGACTTCGAAGAAAGACTAGAGTGCTTGTTTAGGCGTTTAATCAAAACTAGAGTTTCCCTCCTGAACATCCTCAACTAGCCAAGAATGCTGATTATTCATTGATGTCACTGGCTGGCATTCAAAATTTTGTAGCTCAGAAAGCCTTTTAATTGGCTTTTCATACTTGTACATGAGAAACACAGACTTGTACTTAATTCTTTTGATTACAATGATATCAGTATACAGTATAAAACTATTGCTGATACAATACAGATTTAGTCTTCCAAGATATTTGTTGAATCACACAAATAAAACTCCTCACCTACCGTGTCCAGTTTATCAGAAATACCCAAATTTCGTTTCATAAGAAGAATTCTGAAAAAAAATTGAACACAAAATTATTAAGTTAGTAAGTGAAATCTCTAATTGACAGTATTCTCGAAATAGTCTAATCCTTATAATACTGTCAATGGTGAAATTTTGTGGCTCAGCTGGATTTGGTTTCATGATGTTTTTTTAGAGTAGTGTGTCACTTGTACAAAATTATCAAACAACTTAAACAATAAATTTCATAAGCTACTTTTAAAAAAGCCACGTAGGGGCCAAACTAAGCTTAAGAAAATGCAAAAAAAAAAAAAAGAAAAAAAGAAAAAAGAAAAAAGAAAAAAGAAAAAGAAAAAAAGGAAAAAAATGGCAATGGTGCACAACCATGGAGAAAATGTTAGGAGGACTCGCTGACTGTTGGCCTTGTATCTGCAGCTAGAAAAGCCGGAAAAGGCGTATTAAGAGATATGGTGAATGCAACTAAAATAAAACATTTTCAGCTTTTAATTTAGAATATCATGGTTTGGCAGGACTAACAAAACAATATGTTGGAATATTTCATGATATTCCCTCCATGATTTGTCAAGATTATTTAGGATAGTTTGTAGTTTATTTCTTCCTGTAATCTTTTCTTTCCTTTTTTTTTTTCACTATTTCCTTTTTATTCCTTCTTGCTCTTGTATATAGTATCTAACATATTGGGTTATTCAATAAGAATATTGATTTACCTTCAACTTCTTCTTGGTATCAGAGCTAAGGAAACCTAACCCTAGCCCACCATCCCTAGCCGCAGCTCCACCCCCTTCAGTCCCACACCTTCGGCGACCCACTTGCCGTCTCACACCTTTTCTGCGCAGCCTCTATGCTGAGCCTTCTTCCTGCACAGCTTGTGTTGTTGCGTCTTGCCCTACGGGTCTCTCTGTGATGTGTTAGAGCCTATTTGTTGGCTCCCTTGATTTCTTTTGGCTACCCGTTGATTGTTGGTAGCCCTTTGCTTCCTTGTCCTTTCGGTTGGATCTTCTTCAAGGTCTCTCTCTCTTTTCCATTTGTCAACCATAACTGACAAGGATGTTGTTACCTCCGGTTCTCAACCCCGTATGGATCTTTCTGTATCGCAGCATTCTCCAGCCCAACGAGTTACCAGTGTCCAGTTGAATGGACAAAATTTTGCTGCTTGGTCTAGTTCTCTTCGCCTTTTTCTTGGTGGAAAAGGCAAGCTTGGTTGGATTTTTGAGAAGGAAGCTCAACCTGCTTGTCACGACCCATCCCACTACGCGTGGAAATAGGACACGTGGCACGCCACCAAGGCTCATCCAAACACCATCTAACAATACGCAGCGGAAATAACTTCTATAAAACAACCCTGGTAATTTAAAACTTAGGAAACGTTCCCCTCTGCGTTTGTAAAGTACCTTGAAATTTGAGTTATAAAAAGTTTTGGCCATTGAGAACTCATTCAAAAGAAATAGTTTTGAAAACAGAGGTTCAGTCGACTGCCCCGTCGACTGCACTAGGGTCCAGTCGACTGCTCCGTCGACTGTGTCTGACAGAAACTAAAACCCTAAATCCACAACAGAGGTCCAGTCGACTGCCCAGTCGACTGCTCCGAGAAACCAGTCGACTGCTCCGTCGACTGTGTTAAGCAGAACCAAAAATACATCATATTGCAAAGGGGTCCAGTCGACTGCTCAGGGAACCCCAGTCGACTGTGTTATGCAGAACTAAAATTTAACATTGCTCATCAGGGGTTCAGTCGACTGATCAGGGAACCCAGTCGACTGCACTGGTTACTATTTGGATCAGTAGCTAAAATTCTACAGTGTTCAGTCGACTGCCCAAGGGGTTCAGTCGACTGCTTCTCTGATATTCACTTACAGTATCCCAAATACACGAGATCCAGTCGACTGATCAGGGGGTTCAGTCGACTGCTCCCCTGCTAACAGCCCTGTATTGAAATATTCACAACTCATACCCCTCAACACCCACCGTGGTACAATCATAACTGATTTAACGCATTAAAACATAACTACAGATGTTCAATTACACGATTACAATACTATAGAAGCTAATACATGTTTCTATTACAACATACTACAATACTCAAATCCTTATACAAGTTTTAGGATTTAAAAACAAAACATTTACAAAGGCGATTCCCCGGCGTTCATCGGCCTCACTCCGCACACTTCTTCTTGTCTTTCTTTTTACCTGCAATGGAGTACATCTCCACTGCTCAGCTATATGCTGAGCGTACAATTCTAAATGTATGCTTATATGACAATTCATGGTTTAAGCATCTAAAACACATAGAAATAGTCTCTGGGGTGAGTGGTACGCATTCATCCGGTCGATGCCGTAGGAGGCCCACCTCTCCCACGCATCTCGTACACTGGTTGGGCCTTCCTCCATACCAGGTACCGTGTACTGGTTGGGCCCACCTCCAATCCAGACACCACCACAAATTCCAATTTCAACAAGATCACAATCCTCAAGGTTCGAGGAGCTTACTCCGAATGAATTTGCACCAAACTCCCCTTTGACCCAAGTAGACACATAACATGCTCACATAAACAGTTATACGTGCTTTTATCATAATTTCACGTGCATAATTAACGGGCCTAACTAATACATGAATTTCGCCCGGATCCAAGAATATCAAAAGTGATGTATAAAACATGAAAATCCATATATTACATAGATCTAGAATTCATACCTCGTGCGAATCTCTTCAAACTTTGAAGGATCGTCTAGGGGAATAAATAATCGTCGGATTTCGAATTTGGTATGATTCCTACAAGTTTTACCTGATTTTTCCCAAAAGTCCAAAATTAAGATTTTACAAAAACTTGGCCAAACATGACCTAAGTAGTACCAAAACGTAGGTCTTACCTCCACGAGTTCAAATCTGAAATCTGGAGAAAAACTGACGGACGAACGGTCGTCGTATGTCGTCGCAAAGCCCGTTGGCTCAATCTCCTTTCTCTCTCCTCTTTCACAAGATATTTTAATTTGGATGAGAATGAAATCTCATTCTCATCTATATATAGGCAAATGTTTTGAAAATTACGCTTACCTCCCCACGAGTTTCTCAAACTTCTAAATAGATCTCGAAACTTCGCACCCGTCCATTTTTATGCCTTTACGAGTGAAAACTTATAAATTTCAAAAGTTTCTGACTAAGTTTCGTTTGGGTCCAAAATACCGTCTGAAAACTAAATTCTGTGGAATCTCTTACACAACCTACCTTTTTAATTAGCGTGACACTCACGTTCTCACCACAGTTCTCAAATCAATATATAACAATATCAAAGATTACTACAATTTACCAAACACAGGTAAAATTTACTATTCACAAAATACTAGATAAAGTCAAATAACATTTAAGTCATATAAATGTCATTTAATCATGCCAATGCAACAGGTGTTACCAATTCCTCGTGTCTCCACTAGACACCTCACCGTTGACTCACAGTCAACCTCAATCCACCATTATCAATTAACATTGATAACCTCTCAATTTACAATTATGCATGATAAAACTATAAATTCTGGAACGGGTGTGACAACTCTCCCCTCCAAAAAGGAAGTTTGTCCCCAAACTTTACCTCAAGCGTCGAACAAGTACAAATACTCATTCCGCATGTCTTCCTCACTTTCCCATGTAGCCTCTTCCAACGTATGACTACGCCATAGCACTTTCACCATTGGAATAGTCTTGGTTCTTAAAACTTGTTCTTTACGATCTAGAATCTCCACTGGTTGTTCCACATAAGTCAAGTCCCCCTGAATTTGCAACGGTTCAGGTACAATGAACTTACTCGTGTCAGTCATACAACGTCTCAACATAGACACGTGAAACACATTGTGCACATGTTCCAACTCTGATGACAAGGCCAGTCGATAAGCCACTGGACCAACCCTCTCTAGGATCTCAAAAGGTCCTATGAATCTCGGATTGAGCTTTCCCCTCTTCCCAAATCGTACAATGCCTTTCGAAGGCGATACTCGCAAGTATACGAAATCTCCCACTTCAAAATTCATCGATCGTCGTTTAGAATCCGCATAACTCTTATATCGGCTCTGAGCTACTTTGAGTCGCTCTTGAATCAACTTCACCTTTTCAGTAGTCACCTGTATTAACTCGGGTCCTAATAACTTTCTTTCTCCAACCTCGGTCCAACAAACTGGTGATCGACATTTACGGCCATACAGAGCTTCATATGGTGCCATCCCGATACTTGACTGAAATCCGTTATTATAAGCAAATTCAATTAATGGCAAGTGGTGCTCCCAATCGTTCCCAAAATCTAATACACAAAGTCTCAACATATCCTCTAACGTATGAATCATGCGTTCTGACTGCCCATCGGTCTGAGGATGAAATGCAGTACTGAAACTTAATTTCGTACCCATAGCTTCTTGCAAACTTCCCCAAAATCTTGACGTAAAACTACTATCACGATCTGACACAATCACAGCTGGGACTCCATGTAGTCTTACAATCTCTTTCACATACAATTCCGCTAACTTGGACGGTTTAGTCGTCTTGATCGGTAAAAAATGAGCTGACTTTGTTAATCGGTCAACTATAACCCAAATCTTATCATTCTTATTGATTGATCGTGGAAATCCTGAAACAAAGTCCATCGTAATCTCATCCCATTTCCATTCCGACACTGGCAAAGGTTGTAGTAACCCCGCGGGTACTTGTCTCTCTGCCTTGACCTGTTGACATGCCGAACATTCGGATACAAACTTGGCAACTTCACGCTTCATACCCTTCCACCAAAAGTTTTCCCTCAAGTTTCTGTACATCTTGTTACTTCCCGGATGAACTGAATATTTAGTACTGTGAGCTTCTTCTAAGAGTCGTTCCTTTATGTCTTTCACATTCGGTACACATAATCGGTTTCCCAGTTTCAACGTTCCTTGATCTAATACAAAACCAGGTCGCTTTCCCAAAGATATCTCATCTCTCATTTTACACAAATAAACATCGTTAAATTGTTCCTTCTTGATCTCATCAATAATATCTGGGTGTGCTACAATCGCCATCATTAAGCCACCACTAACCTTTGGTATCACATCCAAGTCCAAACGTTCCATTTCCTTTACTAGTTCCTTTTGTTGCGTTAGCTCGTCGGCTAAATTCCTCGGCGTCTTCCGGCTTAATGCGTCGGCCACTACATTCGCCTTCCCCGGATGATACTCAATCGAAAGATCGTAATCCTTCATTAATTCCAACCATCTTCGCTGTCTCATATTCAAGTCCCGTTGGGTGAAAATATATTTCAAACTCTTATGATCCGTGAATATCTCACACTTTTCCCCATATAAGTAGTGTCTCCAAATCTTCAAGGCATGAATTACTGCAGCTAATTCCAGATCATGAGTCGGATAATTAATCTCATGTGTCTTCAACTGTCTAGATGCATAAGCAATCACTTTACCCCCTTGCATCAACACGCATCCCAACCCTTTGTGTGAAGCATCACTATAGATCACAAATCCCTCGGTTCTGGATGGTATTGTCAGAATAGGTGCCCTCGTTAGTCGTGCTTTCAATTCCTGGAAACTGTCTTCACATTCCTGACTCCATTCAAATGTAACTCCCTTCCTCATTAACTTTGTCATAGGCAATGAAATCTTCGAGAAATGTTCAATAAAACGGCGGTAATATCCCGCTAATCCCAAGAAACTTCGAATTTCAGATACGGAAGTCGGTCTTTGCCAATTTAATACAGCTTCTACTTTGTGAGGATCAACTGATACTCCATTCTTGTCAATCACATGACCAAGAAAAGTAATGCTAGGTAACCAAAACTCACATTTCTTGAATTTCCCAAATAATTGTTTTTCTCGTAATCTCTGAAGTATCAACCTCAAGTGGTTCTCGTGTTCTATCTCACTAGGTGAATAGATAAGGATATCGTCGATGAACACTATCACAAAATCATCCAAATAGTCCTTAAAGACTCGGTTCATAAGATCCATGAACGCAGCTGGTGCATTAGTAACCCCAAATGGCATAACTAAGAACTCATAATGTCCATAACGCGTTCTGAAAGCTGTTTTCTCAACATCTTCGGCCTTCACTTTCAACTGATGATAACCCGATCTTAGGTCTATCTTGGAGAATACTTGTGCCCCACGAAGTTGATCAAATAAGTCATCAATTCTGGGTAGTGGATACTTGTTCTTGATTGTCAATTTGTTCAGTTCCCGGTAATCAACACACATACGCATTGAACCATCTTTCTTCTTTACAAATAACACTGGAGCTCCCCACGGCGATCCACTTGGTCGAATGAAACCTTTATCAAGTAACTCTTGTAGTTGAACCTTCAGTTCCTTCAATTCTACTGGTGCCATTCTATACGGTGCTTTGGATACCGGCCTTGAGTCTGGTATAATCTCAATAGTGAACTCCACTTCTCTCTCAATAAGAACATCTGGTAGATCATCGGGAAATACATCGGAATATTCTCGCACTATCGGAATGTCTTCTACTTTTAATTCAGTCGTCGAGACATCAGTCACTGAACATAGAAATCCATGACATCCCTTTTTCAATAACTTTCCCGCTCGGATAGCTGAAATCAAATATGGCGGCGGTATAACCCCACTCCCTTGGAAACAAAAGCTCCCATATACCGGTGATCGAAAATTAACCTCTTTCCGTTCACAATCTATCGTAGCTTGGTTAAGGGCTAACCAATCCATCCCCAATATCACATCGAAATGGTTCATTACGATCGGTATAAGGTCTACAGTCATCAACTTCTCGCCTAGTTTGATTGCACAGTTCTTATATATAGTAGATGTCACTACTGACTTACTAAGTGGCACAGCGATAGACAATTCATATCCTAGTGGCGCGGACTTAACAGTTAAATGTTCCACAAAGTTATAAGATACAAACGAATGCGTAGATCCCGAATCAACGAGTATGCGTGCTAAGTGCGAACATACAAGCACCATACCTGAGACCACTGTATCAGTAGCAGCCACGTCTCCAGGGTTCATCTGGAATGATCTTCCCTGACGTTGTTCCGTCCTTTGTCCCCCGTCACTAAACTGCTTAGGCTTCGAACCACTAGAAGCCATAGAACTTGCCCCTTGTTGAGAACGCTTCTTTGGGCAATCCTTCGCTCGGTGTCCCAAGGTACCACAGTCAAAACACTTGAGTTGCGAATAAGTCGCAGAACTCACACTGTTTCCCCCTGTAGATCTGTTTTGAAAGTTGGTCAGAAAACATCGACCGGTGTGTGGTCGGTTGCAAAGTGAACACAACGGTATGTTACTGGGTATTCTCTTAGAATCATTAAAACCCGAACTAGAGCTTCGTGAAAACGGCCTCTTAAAAGATCCACCCTGACTTCGGTCACCACCCTCATGACTTCGCTTTCCTTGGTGATTTTGTCTCGATCTCTCTATTCCACTTTCGGCTACTAGTGCCGTCTGCTGTACTGCTGCAACAGTCGAGTGTTCGTAGGTTTCTACCCTCAAACGGATATTTTCCCTTAAGCCTTCTTCAAATTTCCTTGCCCTTTCTTCCTCTCCTGGCACAGAACCTTTACCAAATCTCAACAACGCATTATACTTGGAAGTATACTCGGTTACAGTCATATCTCCCTGCTTCAAGTTATCAAATTCTCTCTTCTTTGCATTGTAGGCAGCTCGCGGAAAGAACCGGCGATTGAATTCCGCCTTGAACCCTTCCCAAGTAATCGGTGCCCCTTGATCTAGTACATTCACCCACCAGTTCTGGGCTTCACCCTTCAGCACATCACTGGCATTCTCAATTTTCTCCTTATCGGTCATCGGAATCGATCGGAAAATTCTCTCCATATCCATGATCCAATGTTCTGCGAGCGTTGGGTCGGGTGTCCCATGAAATTCCATCGGTTTCTTCCGGGCAAACTGTTCAGATATTGACCTCATACCCCTATTTTCAGGCGCATGTACTACAACTATCGGTTCTGGCTCCAATGGAGGTGTTGGAGGTAATCTGTCCGCTATATTTCGTATCATCTCTCCCATGTTCCCCATCATCTCTGCCATTTCATTCATTCGGCGAGTATGTGGCGATAATTCTCGCTCTTCGTCACTCATGATTACAATCCTGTAGTTCTCAATGCATAAACACTATGCATGTACAACAATAACAATAGTATGTATATAAAACAACATTCATATGCATCAAACATCTCTAAGATGCATGAATGCAATTGAAACATGTGGCAAATCACTCAACACTCCACTCGTCGTCGAACGTTCCCAAAGTTTTGTTACCTCTAGCTCTGATACCAATAAATGTCACGACCCATCCCACTACGCGTGGAAATAGGACACGTGGCACGCCACCAAGGCTCATCCAAACACCATCTAACAATACGCAGCGGAAATAACTTCTATAAAACAACCCTGGTAATTTAAAACTTAGGAAACGTTCCCCTCTGCGTTTGTAAAGTACCTTGAAATTTGAGTTATAAAAAGTTTTGGCCATTGAGAACTCATTCAAAAGAAATAGTTTTGAAAACAGAGGTTCAGTCGACTGCCCCGTCGACTGCACTAGGGTCCAGTCGATTGCTCCGTCGACTGTGTCTGACAGAAACTAAAACCCTAAATCCACAACAGAGGTCCAGTCGACTGCCCAGTCGACTGCTCCGAGAAACCAGTCGACTGCTCCGTCGACTGTGTTAAGCAGAACCAAAAATACATCATATTGCAAAGGGGTCCAGTCGACTGCTCAGGGAACCCCAGTCGACTGTGTTATGCAGAACTAAAATTTAACATTGCTCATCAGGGGTTCAGTCGACTGATCAGGGAACCCAGTCGACTGCACTGGTTACTATTTGGATCAGTAGCTAAAATTCTACAGTGTTCAGTCGACTGCCCAAGGGGTTCAGTCGACTGCTTCTCTGATATTCACTTACAGTATCCCAAATACACGAGATCCAGTCGACTGATCAGGGGGTTCAGTCGACTGCTCCCCTGCTAACAGCCCTGTATTGAAATATTCACAACTCATACCCCTCAACACCCACCGTGGTACAATCATAACTGATTTAACGCATTAAAACATAACTACAGATGTTCAATTACACGATTACAATACTATAGAAGCTAATACATGTTTCTATTACAACATACTACAATACTCAAATCCTTATACAAGTTTTAGGATTTAAAAACAAAACATTTACAAAGGCGATTCCCCGACGTTCATCGGCCTCACTCCGCACACTTCTTCTTGTCTTTCTTTTTACCTGCAATGGAGTACATCTCCACTGCTCAGCTATATGCTGAGCGTACAATTCTAAATGTATGCTTATATGACAATTCATGGTTTAAGCATCTAAAACACATAGAAATAGTCTCTGGGGTGAGTGGTACGCATTCATCCGGTCGATGCCGTAGGAGGCCCACCTCTCCCACGCATCTCGTACACTGGTTGGGCCTTCCTCCATACCAGGTACCGTGTACTGGTTGGGCCCACCTCCAATCCAGACACCACCACAAATTCCAATTTCAACAAGATCACAATCCTCAAGGTTCGAGGAGCTTACTCCGAATGAATTTGCACCAAACTCCCCTTTGACCCAAGTAGACACATAACATGCTCACATAAACAGTTATACGTGCTTTTATCATAATTTCACGTGCATAATTAACGGGCCTAACTAATACATGAATTTCGCCCGGATCCAAGAATATCAAAAGTGATGTATAAAACATGAAAATCCATATATTACATAGATCTAGAATTCATACCTCGTGCGAATCTCTTCAAACTTTGAAGGATCGTCTAGGGGAATAAATAATCGTCGGATTTCGAATTTGGTATGATTCCTACAAGTTTTACCTGATTTTTCCCAAAAGTCCAAAATTAAGATTTTACAAAAACTTGGCCAAACATGACCTAAGTAGTACCAAAACGTAGGTCTTACCTCCACGAGTTCAAATCTGAAATCTGGAGAAAAACTGACGGACGAACGGTCGTCGTATGTCGTCGCAAAGCCCGTTGGCTCAATCTCCTTTCTCTCTCCTCTTTCACAAGATATTTTAATTTGGATGAGAATGAAATCTCATTCTCATCTATATATAGGCAAATGTTTTGAAAATTACGCTTACCTCCCCACGAGTTTCTCAAACTTCTAAATAGATCTCGAAACTTCGCACCCGTCCATTTTTATGCCTTTACGAGTGAAAACTTATAAATTTCAAAAGTTTCTGACTAAGTTTCGTTTGGGTCCAAAATACCGTCTGAAAACTAAATTCTGTGGAATCTCTTACACAACCTACCTTTTTAATTAGCGTGACACTCACGTTCTCACCACAGTTCTCAAATCAATATATAACAATATCAAAGATTACTACAATTTACCAAACACAGGTAAAATTTACTATTCACAAAATACTAGATAAAGTCAAATAACATTTAAGTCATATAAATGTCATTTAATCATGCCAATGCAACAGGTGTTACCAATTCCTCGTGTCTCCACTAGACACCTCACCGTTGACTCACAGTCAACCTCAATCCACCATTATCAATTAACATTGATAACCTCTCAATTTACAATTATGCATGATAAAACTATAAATTCTGGAACGGGTGTGACACTGCTGATACTGATCCCAATCGTGCATAGTAGGACATGGATAACTGCACTATTTTGGGATGGTTCTTCAATTCCATGGAGAATTGTATTTATCATATTTTTATGTACCATGAATCGGTACCTGGTCTCTAGCTGGCCCTGACTAAAATGTATGTGCATGCTCATAATGCCTCTCGTATTGAGCCATCTCCTGTTTCTGATCAGATGGCATTTGCAGCTAATGTTGGTGCTCGCCCGGGTGGTAAGAAGCCTATTTATCGCTATTGTAATGGCATTGGTCATACCAAGGATCGGTGCTTCAAACTTCATCCAGAATTGAAACAATAGTATGCTCGTAAGACTAATAGTGCTCCCGCTCCTCGCTTTGCTGCGATTGCTGATACTGGTTTTGACCCCCCTCTTCCAGATATTGGACAGCTTCATCAGGCTTAGAGTCAGCTTCAGTCACAGCTTGGCCAGATTCAGAGTCAGCTTGGTTTTCTTCTTCAACAGTCATCAGGCTCCTCCTCTTCCACAATCACTGCTGCTCTTGCTTCAGGTACTTCCACTACTTTTCATGTTAAGTCGGGAACTCCGACGTGGGTTCTGAACTCTGGAGCTAACGATTATATGACTGGTGAGTTGTCTCTTTGTTCTTCCACCCTTACAGCTGTTACCCAATTTGTCTGTCTTGCTGATGGTTCCACTACTCGTGTTAGTAGTAAGGGAGATGTTCATTTGTCATCCACTATTACGTTATCTTCTGTCCTTCATATTCCTAAATTTCCCTTAAATATTTTATCTGTCAGTCATCTTGCCAAATGTTATAATTGTGCTATCATCTTCTTACCTGATTGGTGTTTCTTGCAGGACCTGGCTACGAAGAAGATTTTTGGTACGGGGCATGAGCGCAATGGACTCTATTATTTTGGGGAACCACCACTGGTTGTGTCTTCTAGTCTCCAGGCGTCTGTTTTACCTAGTTCCTCTTCTAGTGTTTTTTTGTTTAAAACTTTGGAGTTGTGGCATGCCCGTCTTGGCCATGCTAATTTTAAATATCTATATTTGCTTTTCCCAGAATTAATAAAAGCCTGTGAGCATAATAAATTTTATTGTGTGGTGTGTGAACTTTCTAAACATACTCGTCCTAGTTATATACCTCGTATGTCTCGAGCTCCTTGTGCGTTTGATATTATTCATTCTGATGTGTGGGGTCCTTCCCCTGTTACAGCTTTATCAGGTTATAGATATTATGTGACCTTTTATTGATGATTATTCACGTTGCACATGGATTTATTTAATGAAGAAAAAATCTGAGGTTTTTTCTCTGTTTACTCAATTTTTACAAATGGTTAAAACCCATAATCGCACCATTGTTCATACTCTCGTTTTGATAATGGATGTGAATACATTTTTAATGAATTATACTATGCATTAAATCAACAAGGTATCATCCAACAGCTTACTTGCACATATACTCCTAAACAGAATGGTGTAGCGAAACGCAAGACCTGCCACATCATGTCTGTTGTTCGTTGTCTTCTTCGGGGATGGAGGTACCTAAGTATTTTTGGCATCTTGCTGTCCTTACTGCCACCTATCTTGTAAATCGTACTCCGAGTTGTGTGTTGAATGGGAAGGCACCTCTCCATGTTCTTCAACCCGAATGCACTCTTTTCTATATTTTGCCTCGTGTCTTTGGCTGCACATGCTTTATGCAAAATGCAGTCCTCTCCACACTAAATTAGATGATAATGCTATCCGCTGTGTGTTTCTTGGGTACTCGCCCATGTCTAAGGGCTATCGGTGTTACGACCCTATTTCTCGTAGATTCTATACTTCTATGGATGTTACTGTCACGCCCCGAATCCACACATGTGAACCCAAGACACGTGGCACGCCACCAAGGCCTTCAAACAACAATTTATAAATGAAAAGGAGGGAAAACAAGCACGTTTACACCATTATGTTAGACAAATTAAGCCCAAGGGCAAAATGGTAATTAATAAGGTATAGCAAATTTTATACCAAAAGATAGGTTTTTGAGTCTCGGTTCCAACGCAAAAAAACGGTGTGCGAATTCGAGTTTTCTAGAGAGAGTTATGTCCATTTCTGTAAAAGTCGACAGTGCAGCAAAATGACCTACGGATCGATCCGCCCCAAAATCGGATCGATCCGGTTTTGACAAAACCTCATTTTTGGCTCTCCAGAAGTGCCGGATCGATCCGCTCAAGACCCGGATCGATCCGGATTCTGCAGCACATGATTTGACAGCAAAACTCCTGTTCTGCAGATCCAAAACACATCCAAACACCTCCAAACCTAAACCAAACTTCATGAAACTTTCTAAAATCATTTCAAAATCATTCTAAAACCATTTTGAATCATTCTCAAAATATGTTAACATGTTCTTAAACATTATACAAGTTCTACAAATGTTACAACACTTGAATCTTCTCTAATTTTCATTAAACCAACCAAAGTACATAAGTCTTGATTCAAATTCACCACTAACATATCCAAATCATAAAAACAAGAGTTTGGAAGTTACCAACATGATTTAAAACCATGAACAAAACGTGCAATGCAATCTCTCCCAAATCTCTCCCAAATACTCTCCCAAATCTCTCCCAAATATTCCCAAGTCCCTCAAGATCAACCAAAACATGCTTCTTAAGCCAAACTTCCATTCAAACATGCTCCAAACTACATTATCAAGGCAAGAAAGACACCAACAACATCTTAAGCTCCGGTTACAAGATTTATATGAGTCTTGGAGCAATTAAGGCAAAACTAACATAATCTACTAAGTTTTAGTACAAACCCAAGTTAGCTACTACAAACTACAAGTTTTACACCAAACTTTAAGTTTTACTCAAAATAACTATATACATGAAGCTACTACAATTACAAGCTTCCTTGCTACCATAAATTCCACGTTCATCTCCCCGGATTCTCGCCGCCGTGCTCACCTACAATGGTTATTCAATAACCACTACAATATATAAGCTATATGCTTAGTGAGAAATATCAATCAAGCACACAGATGACATATCAATGCTTATATTTAACTCAACAAATATAATGATCTCCGGATAAGCAAGTATTTCATCCACCACTACCCGCAAGTCCTCGACTCCTCCGATAGTCCACGGCACAAGCCAATGACCCACGCCACACACGTGCGGTCTAATGCCGTTGTCGGCAACAAGTGGTCGTCACCACAGAACAATCTCATGGCGAATTCATACAAGATTTCCTTTGACCCACATAGACAACTAAACATGCTCACATAAATATATCACCATGCTTTTCACAAAATCATAGCTAAACATGAGTGAGTAAGCTAAATAGACATGAAATCAACATCATATGAACATAAACATGAATCTCATCCATAGGCAAGATTGAAATCACTCACCTCGTCGCAATTCACTCCTAGTTGAGAAATTAAAGCTCAAATCTACTCCGGTTTCAAATCCTACATGAATTCGACAAACTACGGATTACCGCTCCGAATTGGGTCGCGAGAAATACGACGATTAAGCTCAGTAAAATCAGTACCAAAACGTAGAACTCACCTCTACGAGTTCGAATCCGGTCTCGGAATTGAAATTGAGTATCGAACGGTGTGCCGATTGACGTCGTAGAGCTCAGTCGAATTCCGTCGTCGATTTCGCACGAATATAGTTTCTCTGTAAAGTCCTTAACTCACTAAGGATGAAGATGACTCAATGTGATGAGTCATGAGACACTTGTCTCATCCATATACATTTCAAGTGTTGGTTTCTATTATGACCTCCCCAACATTTCTCTAGTTGTGCAATTATACCCCTACTAGTTATAGAACTCTTTTAAAATTATCCCAACCTTAAATAGGTGTTTGTCTATGTCTCGCGTGGGTCCCGTAAGTGGTCCCACATAATTATATGAAGTTGCTAATTAGCCTACTAATTATATAACGTGTTCATTTCGTCCTCACCAAGGTATCTCAAATAACCACATAAATGGTCTCTAACAATAAACAATAAATTCTAAACAACATATAAATATTTCACATATGCCTTAATAAACATTTAAGCACATAAGGGTGATTCCACAACTTTGTCCCATCACAATGGAACTTTATCAACTCATGTCCCAATTTGGGACTGCCACATTGGCCAACATTGGGTTCCCAAGCTGGACACCCATAATCAACTAGTGAGTTAAAACTCACTTAAACATGTGTTAATAAACACCAATTAATTATGCTAATGCATGCTAAATCATAATTAACAGTTAATCGCGGGAGCGGGTGTTACAGTTACCTTTTTGGAAGATGTTTCCTTCTTTACAGGTTCTTCTACTTTACCTGCCTTTCCCTCTCAGGATACTCCAGTAGTGGAAGACAAGTTTCCTCATCTTATTCCTATTTTTGATGAATTTGTGTCTCCTTCTGACTCTCTTCCTCCTGTGATCACGTCTTCCCCGGAATATCATTACTCTCGCCATCCACGTGCTCAAGCTCCTATTCCAGAAACTTCTCCGGAACTAGCTCATGTACCTCTAAGACGGTCCATTCGTGTGTCTCACCCGGTTAATAGGTATGTTTACTCTTGTTCCACTGCTCACCCCATCTCTCAGTATATTTCTTATTAAGCTCTTTCAGGTTCCTATCAGGCTTTTCTTGGTCAAGTTGACTCTGTTTCTATTCCCTGGTCTATGTCTGAGGCTCTCCAGAATCCTAATTGGGTTACTGCCATGCAAGCAGAAATGCAAGCTCTTGAGCATAATCGCACATGGGAACTTGTTCCTCTTCCTCCTGGGGAGAAGACCGTTGGCTGCAAATGGGTATATACAGTTAAGCATCTTCCCGATGGTACTATTGATCGCTATAAAGCACGCCTTGTAGCTCGAGGATTTACCCAAGTTCTAGGCAAAGATTTCAGTGCTACCTTTGCCCTCGTTGCCAAGCTTACTACAATTCGGCTTATTGTGTCTTTGGCTGCCTCCCACTATTAGCCTCTCTATCAGATGGATGTGAAAAATCTGTTTCTCAATGGGGACCTTCATGACACTATTTATATGGATCTTCCTCTGGGTTTTCGGGATGAGGGGTAGTATTCTGGGAAGGTTTGTCAGCTTCGTAAGTCTTTGTATGGGTTGAAGCAATCTCCTCGGGCATGATTCAATCGATTTAGTGAATTTGTTCTTTCTACAGGGTTCACCAGGTGTTATTCTGATCACACATGTTTTATTTGATGACGTCCTGATGGTTGGTGTGTCATCCTGTCTGTATATGTGGATGATATCATTATCACTAGAGATGACTCTTCAGGTATTGAGGATATAAAGAAACTTCTTGGGAAATCCTTTGACGTTAAAAATCTAGGTGTACTACGATATTTTCTGGGCATTAAGGTTGCAAGGACTCCTCATGGAATATCTCTGTCCCAAAGGAAATATGTTTTAGATATTCTCCGTGATAGTGGTATGATGGGATGTTGTCCTGCTTCTACACCTATGGATCCGAATTTCAAGTTATCATCTGAGTCAGGGGAACTCTTATCTGATCCATCCTCGTATCAGCGTCTAGTTGGTCATCGCATCTATTTGACCAACACTAGACCTGATCTTAATTTTGCTGTAAGTGTTGTGAGCCAGTTTATGCATGCTCCTCGTACTTCTCATATGGATGTTGTTCATCATATCCTGAGGTATTTCAAAACCTGCCCAGTTCTGGTTCTCTTTTTTGCTGCTAGAAAGCAGTCTGGAATCTCATGTTTTACAGATGCTAATTATGTTGGCTCCAAAAGTGATAGATGGTCTACTTTCAATTTTTGTACATTTTATGGTGATCCTTTTATTTCTTGGAAAAGCAAGAAACAAGCAGTTGTTTTGCAGTCTTCAGCTGAAGCTGAGTATCGTGCTATGGCACAGGGCACTTGTGATAAGAATTCAATCTATCTTGCGAGAATTAGGATTCTTTGTGACCGAGTCATCTTCATTGTTTTTGTGATAACAAGTTAGCGATAATGCTTGCCTCTGATTCTGTTCTTCATAAGCGCACTAAGCACATTGAGGTTGATGTTCATTTCATTCGTGAGAAAGTTCGATCTGGGATCATTGTTCCGCAATTTGTTCTTTCTTCTGAACATACACCTGATATGTTTACTAAACCAGTTGGACCTTCCCTTTTGAAGACTTCTCTGATCAAGCTTGGACTTTTGGATATATTCGCTCCAGCTTGAGGGGGAGTGTTGGAATATTTCATAATATTCCCTCCATGATTTGTCAAGATTATTTAGGATAGTTTGTAGTTTATTTCTTTATTTATTCTTGTAATCTTTTCTTTCCTTTTTTTTATTATTTCCTTTTATTCCTTCTTGCTCTTGTATATAATATGTAACTTATTGGGTTATTCAATAAGAATGTTGATTTACCTTCAACTTCTTCTCAATAATATCTCACTCGGAAGGTTTTTTTTAGTTTATGAGATAGTTGTTGAAAATAAATGCGCCCTCCGGTTGGCGGTAGTTCTTCAAAAAGTCACCAAATAGATCTTCAAAGCGTATACTAGACACTTTCCTAAATACAATATTCGCCCCCACCAGATATTGTAATCGGTGTGCAACTGGGTATTCCGCGAGTTTGTATTCAAGATACAATGAAGCAAACACTGCCTACAAAATGCACTTTTGAAGACAGCCTTGAATTTATCACTGATAATTCAACCAATTCGATATTATATTACTGTAGTTAATATAATACAGATATAAATTTTATGGAAAACATAAGGACACAAAAATGGAATTCAGACTGCTTTGTTCGTAGAGAGAAAGAAAGATAAATAACAGTTTTTTTTTCTTTTTTTTCTTGACCTCGTATATGGGTACCATATTTATAATAGTTATAAGGATGTTAATTGAATAGTTGCAATCTTTCAATGGTCACAACTTTTCGTACCAATCAGCCCCTTGTTCAAGAGACATGTTCCTTGCTAGCATCACTTCAGGTCACATCCCAACTGTCTGGTAACTGTTCATTACCAGTGCTTGTGTTTGAAATCATAGAACAATTCAGTGCGTGTGTTTGAAATCATAGAAAAATGATTCTATGCTTCTCGCTCCTTTGAGTCCACCATAACCAACGTGTCTTTGGATTTCAAACCAATATAAGACATTATCTTATATATTTCACCCCTTCATAAATATAATATTACCCTCATATTTATCTTTATTTACAAAATAACTGACCCATTTTATTTGCCCTTATTTTAAAAATACTCCAACAATCCCCCACCATTTTTAAAATAAATTTTGAAAATGTGGTTGTAAGATTTATGTATCAGTAAAGGTGTCTTGCGACTTGAACCATGTACCTAGTGAAGACTCATCAAAGTTGATCAGGAGAGCTTAGTAGACAAGTCTTTGAACTGGCAATCCATATTGACCAACCGGACTTATCTCCACACACAAATCTTTATATCAGTGAATATTCATATAAGCTGACACATGAATTAGGCCTTGTGTCTGTACCTTGATTTCGTGAGTGCTCTAGAGTCAAGCCTGGGACGCATAGGAAGCGGCACCACTTCCACACTCATATATGTAGACTTATCAGAAGTATCCCTGTAACTAAAACACTTCAACATGATTGTTATAAGTCCATTAAGAGCTTAGTAGCTCATCCTCCTCCTTATTACATTACAGGTACCAAGCACTTATCCTTGGGATGATTCATATATATATATATATATGTATATTTTTGTTTAAAGTGCTTGCAATCACGACATATGATGTACTTTACTCATTGAACCTGAGAGCTTGAACTGTCAAGTGTCAAGTTGAGTTTCCATCAAGAGTGACCATGTTCGTTAGGCTTTAGTCCCATCCCTACCGATGTCTTAGACACCAAATTCCTTGCAAGTCCTTTTGTGAACGAATCTGCCAAATTTTGGCAAGACCTCACATAATCCACAATTATTATACCATCCGTGAGCAATTGTCTCACATAACTGTGCCTAAGTCCAATGTGCCTGGACTTACCGTTATACACTTTACTATAGGCCCTAGAAAGTGTAGATTCACTATCACAATGGATAGATATAGGAGGCATAGGTTTAGGCCAAACTGGAATTTCTAAAAGTAAATTCCTTAACCATTCTGCCTCTTTACCACTTGCAGCTAAAGCTACAAATTCAGCTACCATGGTAGCGTCAGCTATACAAGTCTGTTTCTTGGATCCCCAAGAGACAGCTCCCCCACCAAGAGTGAATATCCATCCACTCGTTGATGAATGGTCTTCCCGCTCAGAAATCCAACTGGCGTCTGAATATCCTTCTAAAACTGAAGGATAACCACAATAAGATATTCCATAACCCATGGTTCCTTTTAAATACTTTAAAATTCTATATACTGCATGCCAGTGTAGCTAACTAGGATTACTAGTATATCTACTAAGTTTACCTACAACATAAGCTATATCCGGCCTAGTACATGTCATGGCATACATTAAGCTACCAATAACTCGAGCATATTCCAATTGTGAAACTGCTCTACCAGTGTTAGGAAACAATCTTATTTGTGATTCAAAAGGTGTGCTAACAGGTGTACAATCAAACTGATTAAACTTCTTTAAGATTTTTTCAATATAATGCGATTGCGTGAGAATAATGTTTCTACCTTGTCTTATTATTCTCATGCCTAAAATAACATCAGCCACACCCATATCTTTCATTTCAAATTTAAATGACAAGAAGCGTTTAGTATCATTAATACTATCTAAATCAGTACCAAGAATAAGTATGTCATCCACATATAAGCATATAATAACACCTCTACCATTATTAAATTTGCTATAAACACATTTATCAGATTCATGAATTTTGAAACCATTAGATACAACAACCATATCGAATTTTTCATGCCATTGCTTAGGTGCTTGTTTAAGACCATAAAGTGACTTAACTAATTTACATACTTTCTTTTCTTGTCCAGTCACAACAAAACCTTCAGGTTGTTCCATGTAAATTTCCTCTTCCAAATCACCATTTAAAAAAGCAGTTTTTACATCCATTTGGTGAATTTCAAAATTGTGAATAGAAGCTAAGGCAATCAAAACTCGAATAGTAGATGTTATAGCTACTGGTGCATATGTGTCAAAATATTCTATTCCTTCTTTTTGTGTAAAACCTTTAGCTACTAACCTAGCTTTGAATTTATCAATAGTTCCATCTATTTTCACTTTCTTTTTGAAAATCCATTTACACTTAATAGGTTTTGAACCTGGTGGTAAATCTGCCAACACCCAAGTGTTACTACCCATTATCGAGTCCATCTCATCATTAATAGCGTCTTTCCAAAAGGCAGCATCCTGAGACTTTATTGCCTCTTCAAATGTTTGAGGCTCCGACTCAATAGTTAAAGAAAGAGCAATTTGTTCACAATGTAAATCTCTAGTACCCTCGACAAGGTATACTACAAAGTCGGGGCCAAAGGACTTTTCCTTTCTAGCTCTTTTACTTCTCCTAGGTTCCTCTTGTTCCTCATTTTCAATTTCCTTAGAATGTGAAGATTCTCCTATTTCAATTGTATCATGCAATTTAGGAATAGTACTAAATCTATTTTCATAAAACATGGCATCTCTAGATTCAATAATAGTATTTATTTCAATAGATTCATTTGGTTCACATACTAGAAATCTATATGCCTTACTATGTTGTGCATATCCCAAGAAAATACATTCAATTCCCTTTTCACCTAATTTCTTCCTTTTAGGTTCAGGCAATCTAACAATAGCCCTACAACCCCAAACTTTCAAATAATTTAAATTAGGTTTCCTTTTCTTCCAAAACTCGTAAGGTGTTTCTTTTAGATTTTTAGAAGGAATTCTATTCAAAATATAACATGCAGTTAACATAGCTTCACCCCAAAAACCTTTACCTAAACCGGAATAAGAAAGTATAGCATTAACCATTTCAGTCAGTGTCCTATTTTTTCTTTTTGCTACTCCATTCTGTTGTGGCGTATAAGGTGCAGTAAGTTCATGTATGATACCAACATCCTCACAATATTTAGGAAAGTGATATTCCCCTCCCCTATCAGATCTAAGACATTTTATTTTAGTATCACATTGATTCTCTACTTCATTTTTATAAATAATGAATTTATCTAGAACTTCATCCTTAGTATTCATAAGATAAACATGGCAATATTTTGAGAAGTCGTCAATAAATGTAACGAAATACTTTTTACCACCTCTAGTAGGAGTACTATGCATATCACATACATCACTATGTACTAATTGTAACAAAGATGAAGATCTTTCAATTTTTGGAAATGGAATTCTAGTTATTTTGGTTTGCATGCATACTTTACATTTTTCATTCATATCATTTTCATATCTAGGAATTAAATTCAATTTAACCATGTTATCCATTTTCTTAGTATTAACATGTCCTAAGCGACTATGCCATAAAGAAAGACAATCAACCATATAAGCAGAAACATTCATTTTATTAATAATATTGAGCTTAAACATGCCCTCATACATATAACCTTTGCCTACAAAGGTACCACTCTTAGACAGAATAAATTTGTCTGCCTCAAATACAAGTTTGAAACCATGCTTATTAAGCAGGCTTCCAGAAACTAAGTTTTTCCTCACTTCAGGGACATAATAGACATTGGTGAGGCTAAGGACTTTTCCGGAAGTGAATTCTAGATCCACAGTCCCTTTGCCTTTGACCGCTGCAGTGGAGGTGTTTCCCATGTAGAGAACGATTCCATCTTTGACAGGTTCATAGGCAAAAAACATAGCTTTGTCCTTGCACACGTGCGTTGTGGCACCCGAGTCTATCCACCAAGCACCATCGTCTTCGAGGAGATTAACCTCGGATATTACCGCTACGAATTTTTCTTTCGAGCCCGATGCTTCTTGTTGCTTCTTTTTGGATAAACGACAGTCCTTCTTGAAGTGGCCCGGCTTGTTGCAATAGTAGCAAATACCCTTTTTCTTCTTGTTTTGAGAGTCATTAAAAAAAAATTTCCTTTTATTATTTTTCCCTTGGTGAGCATTATGATGGGACTGTTTATGCTCCTTCTTTTCTTCCACCACATGGACCTTAGAAGCATTTTTATCTTGCTCCTCATTACCATCACGAATTCGAGACTCTTGCTAAATTTTGAGACGAGTCTCCAATTACTCAAGTGATATGTCCTCTTTTTTGTGTTTAAGAATTTTCTTATAGTCTTTCCATGATGGCGGAAGTTTTTCAATAATTGCAGAAACTATGACATCTTCATCCATATTTAATTTCTTAAGTTTGCAATGATTAAGAATACGTTGAATCTCATGAAATTGATCAATGATCAACTTATTATCAACCATCTTATAATTAAGAAATTGACCAATTAAAAATTGGATATTGCTAGCGTCACCGAATTACACCGACAAAATTGCACCGAATTTGCATGGACCCACCATTTTGACACACTGAGTTCTCTATCAACCCAAATTGTGTTTAGTTTAATTAAAAAAAAACTCTACAAAACATATACCTTTCTCTCTCCTCTACAAAACCATTCTGCACGAAGAAGCCTACCATTTAGGGCTGCGAGTTTGGAGATCAAGTGATTAACAGGTTCGTTGTTCTCTCTCTTGATTAACAAGTTCGAGTTCTCTCTCTCTCTCTCTCTCTCTCTCTCTCTCTCTCAAAATCTTAACTCTTTCTCTCTTCTCATGCTTAGCTGCGATTTGGGTTTTACAAAACGGCATTATGGGGCTGAAACAAATTGGAGTTGCTCAATAATCAAATCTAAATTCACATAGATGAAAAATGAAAGAATATCTTCCAAATATGAAAACACCATTGTTGGGTTCTTCAATCAAAGAACTCTTCTTTTTTTCCCTTATTTTCTCAAAATACCAGACCTTTTTTTCTTTTTGCTTTTCCCAAAAAACAAGCAGCTTCAGATGAAACCCTGCTTGTCTTTGCTTTGTTTCAAACTCCAAATGGGTCTACAGTACTTTCAAAGTTTGAACTGAAGATGACCCATTTCAAATTTTGTGAAAATACAAACAATTCAGAGAAGACCACATTCCTTAATTTGGGGGAAATAAGTGTACCCATCAATCAAGGGTTTATGGTAAATTTTTTTATTGAAAACCCGAATCAAAGGAGTAGTTTGTAAAACCAAACATGTCCGAAAACATGGGCTGTAATGAAAAGGCCAATCTTTCTTGTATGATAGAACTAAACTAGAATGTGGTTGCAGAACACAAGCAAAAAGAACAATAAGATGTGCAAAGGAAATGGAGTTGATGAAAGAAGACAGAGTACAATGTTTAGATGCTGGTTTCACTTTCACGGCCAGGTGTTTATCCTTTGTCCCAGAGAGAGAGAGCTTTTTCTCTAGTGAGAGAAAAGATATGGGTTTTGGAGAGGGAGTGAGAGGGAGAGGGAGAAAGAGAAAGAGATGGGTTTCGGAGATGGGTTTTGCAGAGGAGAGAGAGGTATATAATTAAATAAAATTTGGGTAACCAAATGATCTGACCCAAACAACTCAAAGTGTCAAAATGATGGGGCCCTGCGAATTCGGTGCAATTTTGTCGGTGTTATTCGGTGACTTTAGCAATATCCTTAAAAAAAATTTACTTGTTGCATCCTCCGCAAGATATTTTGCTTCCAATTTGTCCCAAAGTTCCTTTGCACAGTCCACATTTTGATAGAGATCGAAAAGAGAGTCAAACATAGCATTTAGTATGTGACCGCGGCAAAGGTAGTCATCGGTCTCTCATTTAGCACGTTCCCTTGCTTGAGCCACTGTCTCGTTCTCTCGTTCTGTGGGTTTGTTCTCTTTGAGAACATACACTATCTTCAAAGTGGTGAGTAGGAAGTGTAATTTCCTTTGCCAACGAAGAAAATTACCACCATCAAAACGATCCAATTTCACGAAACTTTCGGTCATTTGACGAAGTGACTTTGCCGAAGAAGTGTCCGCCATTAGTAGTGAATATTGTATTTAGATTGTTGAAAATTAATGCGCCCTCTGGTTGGCGGTAGTTCTTAAAAAAGTCACCAAATAGATCTTCAAAGCGTATACTAGACACTTTCCTAAATACAATATTCGCCCCCACCAGATATTGTAATCGGTGTGCAACTGGGTATTCCGCGAGTTTGTATTCAAGATACAATGAAGCAAACACTGCCTACAAAATGCACTATTGAAGACAGCCTTGAATTTATCACTGATAATTCAACCAATTCGGTATTATATTACTGCAGTTAATATAATACAAATATAAATTTTATGGAAAATATAAGAACACAAAAATGGAATTCAGACTGCTTTGTTCGTAGAGAGAAAGAAAGATAAATAACAGTTTTTTTTTCTTTTTCTTCTTGACCTCGTGTCTGGGTACCATATTTATAATAGTTATAAGGATGTTAATTGAATAGTTGCAATCTTTCAATAGTCACAACTTTTCGTACCAAACAGCCCCTTGTTCAAGAGACATGTTCCTTGCTAGCATCACTTCGGGTCACATGCCAACTGTCTGGTAACTGTTTATTACCAGTGCTTGTGTTTGAAACCATAGAACAATTCAGTGCGTATGTTTGAAATCATAGAAAAATGATTCTATGCTTCTCGCTCGTTTGAGTCCACCATAACCAACGTGTCTTTGGATTTCAAACCAATATAAGACATTATCTTATATATTTCACCCCTTCATAAATATAATATTACCCTCATATTTCTCTTTATTTACAAAATAACTGACCCATTTTATTTGCCCTTTATTTTAAAAATACTCCAACAATAGTACCATCCAAGTGCATTCTCAAGTGGTTCTTACCAAAATATCAAGCAGTCACCAAGAAATTTACCAAATAGTCACATTTCACTTGAGACGCCATCACTGTACGTACAAAAAGAAAGAAGACGAAGAAGAAGAAGAAGGAATTATTAGTGTATAATGAGAATGAACTTTTCACTGACGGCCCGTTTGGTTCATAGATTATTTTAGGTGCATTCTGATTGCCAGGAATCATAATACTAGTAATCAATTTACTAGGAATCTAAATCCTTGCAAAGTGTTTGGTTCACGAGCGGAATCCTAGGTGGATTTAGAATCCAGTGTTTGGTTGGGTCAAGGAAAATGAAATAGGAATAATGTTAAATACATTAACTACCCTTGAAGGTTATCCTTAATAGGAATAATGTCAACTTATACCTTCCACAAATATAAGGGCTAATTTAGGTAGTATGAAATTAGAAAATCAAAACCCCAATAATCTTTGAGAATACCACCTCCAAGTTAGGATTTAGAATCCACCCTATTTTCCACCTTTGGGTGGATTCTAAATCCAACGGGACCCACAATTCAATCAATAATCCATGAACCAAACAAGGATAAATTTTAACATTACTAGTAATCTTAGGGTGAATCAAAATCCACCCTAAGAATCCATGAACCAAACGGGCCGTGATAGTTGTGGGCTGTGGCACATATTCTAGTGAGCTACTTACACTATACTCAATACTACTATTATTTTGATGATGTGGTACAAGTCAATAAGATTTCCATATTCAGACACATGATGTGGTATCTTATCTATGCGTGTTAGTAAAGTGATACAGATGACGTGGTATCACCATTGTATAAAATATTTTACCACTAGGCCATGAGGGGTGCGGGGAACTCTGTACGAGGGTTGGAAATGTATAATTTGAATCCTAATTCGTTTTAGATATAGGCACAACGCCGAAGCACGTTAAATTTCCATCTCTTTAATTTTTCTGTTATTCTTTATTATTGTTTGGGTGTGTGCTAATCCAACAATGGTCATGTAAATGTACCCCCGTGAATTTGTAACAAATAATGTACATCGTCATCGTGCAAAAAGGATGCAGCCATGTTGTCTCCCAAAGAGGCAGACCCCCAGCATGAAAGAAGGCAGCATCATACTAGTATTTATGGAAATCTCATTTTCATTTATGGAGGTCATTAACCAAGCAATTAATTTATAGTTGGTCCTCCTTTTTAGATTTGTTAAGCACAAAGAATAATGTACACCCACGCACGCACACACACAAAGCAGAAAATAAAAAATAATGCTGGCATTTTCTTGTTAATAAGGGACAGAGTCTCAATGCCACTCGTGCAGTCTATATTTTATTGATCATTGATTAGAGTCTCAACTTTTCCATAATTGAATTGTACCAGTATTTGTAAATTTATATGCATGTGTGCACCAGAAATGCAGCCGTGTTGTCTCCCCGAGAGGCAGACTCCAACATGAACAAAGGCCGAATATTATTAGTAAATTTTTTTAAAACTTAAATTTTGTTTAGTGAAGGTGATTAATGATACAAGTTGGCACTGGGTCATAGTCTTATAGATCCATCATTATTTTACCATTTTCATGATGAAATTTGAAAACATTAAGGCAATATTGAAACTGTACATGCACATTGACAAAAAGAAAGCAGGATTTAAAGAATAATGCTGGCATTTTCTTGATACGGGAGACACGGTGCTAGTGCAATTTGAGCGCTGCATTCTTTGTGAATCATTTTTGAGGAATAAATTCAGTAAGATGTATGTATCATTTATGATATGCATGTGATTTTGGTTTTAAAAAAAATAATAATAATAAATTAGGGGACAAGTTTGGGACCTGATGGTGGGAGACATTTTGCATGAACATTGGTGAGATAGAAAATACGTACATCCAGATCACATTCATTGATAATTGAAGAGGCCGATATTCCTAATGTCTCTTTAACTCAATGCTATATATATTGAGCATTTGCTAGAGGGGATTACCACAGTTTGCAATATTGAATTGCATATTTCATTGTTAAGCCTAACACTTAAAAAAGAAAAAAGAAAAATGGCTTCCTCTCCTTTGAGATCAAAATCCCATTTCCATGCTCGCTCAATTAGTTTGCCCTCTACAACTCATCCACTCATTCCTCAAATCAACGAACAGTTGTGTAAACTGAGTGATTCTGAAGCTACCTCATCAATAAGCAATAGGCTAATTGATCTTGAACATTTATTTGATTGTGTCGATGATTTTCTTCAATTGTCACACACTCAACAAGTCTTCGGCCAAGAATCCCACATGAAATCGGTTGATGAGGTCTTGGATTGGTTTCTAAGCCTCTTGGACTTGTGTTCCATGTCTAAAGATGTCATTTCACAAACAAAGCAAGATGTACAAGAACTTCTTTCAACCATAAGGAGAAGAAGGGATACAAATGGCTTTGGAGGGTACTTGGCCTCTAGAAAGAAGGCGACCAAGGTGATCAAAAAGTCCCTGAAGGATTTGAAAAGTATTAAAAACAAACACAACCCTTATAGTCTCGAGTAATGTACATGAAACTGTGACCACATTGAGCATCCTAAATGATGTTGCAGCGGTCACTTTCACCGTGTTTGAGTCCTTGATGTCCTATATTTCTGGGATAAAAGCACAATCTAGGCCTAGTGGTTGGTCACTGGTTTCTAAATTGATGCACCACTAAAATATGGCATGCCAAGATGCAGAATCAGATAGAAATGAGTTTGAGAAGGTCGATGCTACATCGTACTCGCTTACCAGTCACAAGACAAACAAATCTGAGAGTTACGAACACCTTGAGAATTTGCAAAATGATCTTGGTAAGTTGGATTTGAGCAGTCAAGATTTCGAAGAAAGACTGGAGTGCTTGTTTAGGCGTTTAATCAAGACCAGAGTTTCCCTCTTAAACATTCTCAACTAGCCAAGAATGCTGATGATTCATTGTCATTGCAATCAAAATTTTGTAACTCAGAAAACCTTCTGATTGTCTGTTCATACTTGTATATGAGAAACATACACTTGTACTTAAAGTCTTTAGATTACAATGACATCAATATACAGTATACAACTATTGCTGATACTCACTTAATATTCCAAGATATTTGTTGAATTACACTAATGAAACTCCTTATCTACCATGTCCAATTTTTTCAGAAATCCCCAATTTTTGGTTTCTTAATTGGAATTCTAAAAATAATAAATAAATAAAATTGAGCTTAATAAGTGAAATCTCCAACTTCCAGTATTCTCACAATAGTCGAATCTACAGAAAAGTACGGTTACTTCTGAAAAATTGGGGGTTAATAATGAGACTCAAAGCTGGATTTTGTTTTATCTTGTTCCAAACATGACCATATGCATAATCAGTATATCTGATTTAGGCCACTCGTGGAATTCACGTAATTTAATGGCACCATTAGGTGCCAAGATTCCAATTGTCTGGTGGACTATGGTGAATTATGAGATTCACATGGTAGTTGTGATTCTTCTGAATCTCTGATGCTCTAAGAAAATGCAAAAAGAAATGTACTGGCTGTCTTTCTGATTAGGAACAGTTGTTTTTTTATTTTTTTGGTTAATGGCAATGGTGCACAACCATGCAGAAAATGTTATGAGGGCTCCATGACCTTTGTATTTGCAGCTTGAAAAAAGGGGAATCAAAAGATATAATGAATACAACTAACCATCCACTTTCTGAAATTAAACATTTTCAGCTTTTAACTTTGATCATCATGGTTTTGCAGGACTAACAAAACAACCATATCTCACCCGGAAACTTTTTTAACTTTATGATAGTACCATATTACAGTTGGATATCCCACATCGCCCGGGTAGAGCCCCCGCATGTGTTCCTTATAAGCATGGGTAATCCTCCGAGGCTCCACTCATAAGGCTTCTTTTGAGGGTGAGTCAGAAAATTACCAAATAGTCTCATTTCATTTGAGACGCCAACACTGTACGTTAAAAAAATAAAAGAGGAGGAATTTTTAGTGTATAATGAGAATGAACTTTTCATTGATAGTTGTGGGCTGCAGTGCATATTCTAGTGAGCTACTTGCATTGGGAGAAAATACTAATACAACTTCAGACTCACGTTTATCCTAATTTTATGGCAAAGAAAGTTGCACACTAGTATCATATCTACGTGTGTTAGTGAAGTGATACAGTTGACGTGGTATCACCATTGAATAAAATATTTTCTCTATCACTAGGCCGTGATGAGTGCCTGGGGATCTGTATCAGAGTTGGAAATATAGAAGTTCAAATGCTAATTCATTTTTGATAAAGTGGAAACTTTTAGACTCTCCTTACCGACGTAGGCACAACTCCGGGCGATGTTAAATTTTCATGTCTTTAATTTTTCTGTTATTCTTTGCTATTGTTTGCATGTGTGTTTAATCTAACAGTAGTCATGTAAATGCCGCCCCTTGAATTTTGTAATGCTCCGTTTGAAATGACATTTTCCAAATGCATTCTCGCCAATTAAAAGGACATCATCATCTTCATTTTCAACTTGTTTTCAAGATTCATTCTTATAACGTTTTTGCTTCTTCAAAAAAGTAAGTCTTACTTGCTTCTGCTTTTTAAGTTGGAAGAGGTGTTTTGTATATAGGGACATGGTTTTGTTGGAACATAAAAATAAAATTGGAATGGAATTACCAGATCAAAAGCCTCTTTAACAAAATATGGGCCGAGTCGCGGATCTCGCTCTCTTTAAGACGTTTCGCGGCTCTGCCCAAAGTGTGCAAGCAGTTCGTACTTGCCACGCCGTCCCCAGGATAAAACAGCCCAGAAATTACCTCTGTCTCAATTTATTTTTGCACGAAAATAAATTGGAAAACTAAACACCTCTTCGGATTGATTGCTCGGAAACAAGAAATAAAGATGATATATAGAGCACTAAAAGATAATATGGAATACACAAAGAAGACAAAACCCACTATACATATTTTTTTTATATACCAAATACTAGCTGAAAGTGACACACTGTTGACAAGCCTAGTTTTTTCCTTTTTTGTAGCTATGCTTTTTGGAAGTACAAAATTGTTTTCCTTACTCTATGTATGAGATATGCTTACCCTTTTATAGGCTCACTTTCTAACGTTGGCTGGGCATTGAATTCATGAACTTCCCGTTGGCAATTTATAAGCCATTAGAGTGCTGTTTATACATTAAAGGAATATAGACATGTGATGCTTAAAAAAAAACGTGAGAGACAAAGAAAAACTGTTATAGAATTTATTGCAATTTTCAAATGAATTTTCAAAACAAATGAATTAAAGTTTCTCTTAATTATTTTCTAATACACTCCTATATGTATATTAATATACATAACAATCCCCCACTTGTATTTGAAAAAAGTTTTAAATTTCGTCGAGCAATTGATCATAAGATTGTGCATAAGTAAAGGTGTTTTTCAACTTGAACCTTTACATAGTGAAAGTGCTTCCGATTATACTAGAGTAACCGTAGTTTTGAACTCTATCTCAGACAACACCCCACACACAACCCTACTAAGGTGAAGTTCAAAAGCCAGCACTTTATGGCCATGTGCTTATATCCCAGTATAGCGAAGGCTCTAGAGAATTTGCCCAAATTCCATAGGAAGCGGCCACACTTCCACAATCGCATAGGTGAATCTAACAAGGATACTCCTGTAGCTAGGTATCCCACTCAACATAGAGTTTAGATCTCATTAAGAGTTACAAATAACTCATCCGTGTATCGCTTCAGGATATCATGCTTCTTAAGGGATGGACTCGGAGAGTAAACCCCGTTTATATACAATAGCATGATTCAACTCATATCACTTTGTGACTTGTTATTACCCTTTGAACCTATTTCTTGGGATCTCCAGTCTATAGGTTGGGTTACCATCACAAGTGACTCAACTACCAATGGGCTTTAGCCCCATCCCTTTTGAAGTTTTCCAAACCTTCTCACGAGCTAACCCTTTCGTCAAAGGATTAACTATATTATCCTCAGACCGTATATGATCCACTCTTACAGCCCCAGTAGAGAGAAATTCTCTAACCGTGCTGTGCTTATGACGAATTTGTCGCCTCTTACCGTTATAAAACCGGTTCTCTACTTTTGCAATAGCCGCGGTACTATCGCAGTGGATCAAAACAGCTGGTATCGGTCTCTCCCATAAAGGGGTATCTTATAGCAGGCTTTTCAGCCAAGCTCTTCCTCACCAACTATAGCTAATGGTATCATCTCTGATTCCATAGTGGACTAAGCCAACATAGTCTATTTCATAGACTTCCATAAAATTATACCCCCAGTAATACCAAAAGGTGTATTTACTGTGGCCTTGGAGTCATCTGAAAGGATATTCCAATCAGCATCGCTATATCCTTTAAGGATAGCGGAAAACCCAATGTAATAAGAAGTTCATAGTCCTTTCAAGCAATACATGATTAAAAAATAATTTATTCCTATCTCCGGGGTCTACAATACATTTTTCAAAATTTAATTTCTTCCGGAGATGAAATTCAATTTCACTTTGCCAATATTAGAACCTTGGTATTGAGTAAACCACCAGGTAAAATATTTTCATTCTCCGTTTGAGAGAATCACTAGTAACAATTGTGATTGTTACTCATATGCCTAGAGGCATTCATATGAAAATAATAGTAATTTCTCAAATCTTTTTCAAAGTGACACCACAAGCTCTTGTAATTTGAATCTCTAAATTACACTTGTTTCATCCAAATCCTTTCATATAAAATTAAGTGACAATAAATTTTTGTCTCTTTTGCCATCTCGAAAAATAGAAACAAAATTTAATAAATCATAAATGCCATAACACATACTCCATCATTGTGTTTATGATAAATAAATTGTCACTCTCTTTGACTTTAAAACTATTTTAAGATAATAGTTTGATAAAAAAAATTCCATGCTACTAGTTAGGAATTAGTTTTAACAACCATATAAAGGGTATATAAGAATACACACTTTATTCTAATCTATAAATCCTCTGGTGTATCCAATAAAATCTCACCTTCTAATTCTCCATAAAAATCGGTTTTAACGAATGTAAAAATGGGAGAATAGGTATCCAAGAATCATATTTTCAATAAAATCATCAAGTTTAAAAATCTTTATAAAGCTCCATCTAACCAGAATACATGGCTTCTATTCAAAAATTAACAATTGAAAAGGTAAGAGTATTTTCTAAGCAAATAGGATGATCTCCTTCTAAAGTAAATGTCTGAACATTACTTTTCAAAGCCCTTTCAACACTTAGCTTTCTTACACTATTGTGGTCCAAATTTGGTGTCATGATCTCTATCATGCACTCTAAATTCAATATATCTAGATGGGATAAAATAGGCGGTTGCAAACCCCCACTATCCCTTAATTTAAAAAGAAATGTCACAAAAATTACCTCCAATAGACGCAGAAGACACATAAACTTTTATATCTAAAAAATGACAAGCATTACTATAAAATGCAAATCACCAAAAAAAACATATTTTATGGCTCCACTAGCAAGCTCCTTAGGATTAAAAATCCTAACATAAGCTAAATAACCCAAACTACGAAAATCATATAAATTGGGTTTTCTAATTTTCAATACTCAAAAAGATTAATATTTGTTTTAGAGTGAGGTACTCTATTAAAAACAAAACATACAGTTTCGTAAAGTTTTTTCCAAAAATAATTTGAATCATCTCAATTGGGTATCAAATGAATAAACTTATCGAGAGTCAAAGCGATTAGCTCAAAAGGTTAACAAGTTCACAAGGAACTTACCACACCCAATAAAACCTTATTCCATAAATATTGTGTGCATTCTCACATTAAAAAAAAAATCAAAGACCATTTTTGATTTTAAAGACTTGCTTTATAACGCCTTAAAAGTCACCACTCAACAAACAAATCAGTTTTGATTTGCAGAGCATAATTAATCAATGCAAATAGTTATAAGTATGTTATATATGCATTCATGACTTCTGTAACATGAATGCTAATAAAATAATTGCTCCTTTCTCAATCCAACTGAGCGTTACTAATTAATATATAAACTTTCACATGAGTATTGAACATAGGTCATGTCCCCACTAAATATATAGTATAATATATATACACACTGCACTATATTATACATATAATATTATAAAATGCAACGCAACAACGCTAGGAACACAAATACTTTACACCATATGCTCATAGGAGACAAAGTCTTCAATTTTTCTCCAATTTCGTTAATAATGGAAGAGCTCTTTAAAAAATAACTCAGATCCTGCTTCTTTTGTGACCGAGTAAAACGCTAACCACTTAGTTAAAGCATTCCTCATTATACGTGTTTGTGTATATATAAATACGTATATATATGGCTTCAAGCAATGGCTCCATGTTTAGCTAGAAGATTGAAACCTGAATGAGGGATCAGAATCAAGGAAGTCAACAAATCCAGATCCCATTGGTTTCAAATACAAGAAATCGAGAACTCAGTGTCACCATTTGGCTTTACTAAAATTACTGCTTCTAGATCACAGGAAAAATTAGCTTTACTCTCCATCGTTAAACTTAAAGGGCTAAAAATAATCAAGGTTATTAGAGGATAATTCTACTATCATGGCAAATAAAACGTCTTAAAATTGTTGGAACATAAAAATAAAATTGGAATGGAATTACCAGATCAAAAGCCTCTTTAACAAAATATGGGCCGAGTCGCGGATCTCGCTCTCTTTAAGACGTTTCGCGGCTCTGCCCAAAGTGTGCAAGCAGTTCGTACTTGCCACGCCGTCCCCAGGATAAAACAGCCCAGAAATTACCTCTGTCTCAATTTATTTTTGCACGAAAATAAATTGGAAAACTAAACACCTCTTCGGATTGATTGCTCGGAAACAAGAAATAAAGATGATATATAGAGCACTAAAAGATAATATGGAATACACAAAGAAGACAAAACCCACTATACATATTTTTTTTATATACCAAATACTAGCTGAAAGTGACACACTGTTGACAAGCCTAGTTTTTTCCTTTTTTGTAGCTATGCTTTTTGGAAGTACAAAATTGTTTTCCTTACTCTATGTATGAGATATGCTTACCCTTTTATAGCTAGGCTCACTTTCTAACGTTGGCTGGGCATTGAATTCATGAACTTCCCGTTGGCAATTTATAAGCCATTAGAGTGCTGTTTATACATTAAAGGAATATAGACATGTGATGCTTAAAAAAAAACGTGAGAGACAAAGAAAAACTGTTATAGAATTTATTGCAATTTTCAAATGAATTTTCAAAACAAATGAATTAAAGTTTCTCTTAATTATTTTCTAATACACTCCTATATGTATATTAATATACATAACAGGTTTGGGGACTTGGGGGTTCATGGAACCCCGTACTCCTTCACTCTTATAACAAAGAACTATCACTCCATGATGTTTTCATCTTCATCTCTACCTACCCTTCTTTCATCTTTCATCTCTCTCTCTCTCTCTCTCTCTCTCTCTCTCTCTCTCTCTCTTTCTCATGTGCATAAAAAGTTATACATGGGCTACGGAAAAAAAAGAAGTTACTTCCATACCAAACGGAGCATAACAAATAATGTGCAAAAATGATGCAGCACTGTTGCCACCCAAGAGGCAGAGACCAGCATGAAAGAAGGCAGCATCTTAGTAGCATTTATTTAAATCTCATTTTCATTTATATTGGAGGTCATTAACCAAGCAATTAATTTAGTTGGCCCTCGTTTTTGGATCTATTATGCACAAAGAATTATAGACACGCACACTTGTATGCACACGCGCGCACACACACACGTGCACATAAACAGAAAATAAAGAATAATGCTGGCATTTTCTTGTTAAGTAGGGACAGAGTCTCAATGCCACCCGTGCAGTCTATACTTTATCGATCATTGATTAGAGTCTCAACATTTTCATAATTGAATTGTACCAGAAATTTGTAAATGTGTATATGTATAAATATATGCATGCGTGCACCAGTAATGCAGCCATGTTGTCCCCCTCAGAGGCAGACTCCAGCATGAACAAAGGCAGACTCTCAGTTGTAATTTTTTTGATGATTAAAACTTTGTTTAATTAAGGTGATTAATGATACAAGTTGGCACTGGGTTTCAGATCTGGCATTATTTAACCATTATTATGATGAAATTCAAAAACATTAAGACGAAATCGAAAATGTACGCGTGCACACAAGCATCCACAATAACAAAAAGAAAGCAGGATTTAAAGAATAATGCTGGCATTTTCTTGATACAGGAGACACGGTGCTGGTGCAATTCGTGCATTGTATTCTTTATGATCATATTTGAAGAATATATTTGGTAACACGTATGTCTCATTTATGATATGCATGTGATTTTGTTAAAACAATAAATAAATTAGGTGCAAGTTTGGGACCTGATGGTGGGAGACATTTTGCATAAACACTGTTGAGATAGCATTTACGTCCAGATCACAGTATTTGTCTATTTGATTATAAAAGAGGCTGAGATTCCTAATGTCTCTTTAACTTGATGCTATATATATATTGAGCATTTGCTAGAAGGAGAGAACACGTACAGTTTGCAAAATTGAATTGCACATTCCATGCTTAAGCCTAACATCAAAAAAGAAAAAAGAAAAAGCAAAATGGCTTCCTCTCCTTTGAGATCAAAATCCCATTTCCATGCTCGCTCAATTAGCTTGCCCTCTACATCTCATCCACTCATTCCTCAAATCAATGGACAGTTGTGTAAACTGAGCGATTCTGAAGCTACCTCATCAGTAAGCAATAGGCTTACCGGTCTTGAACATTTATTTGATTGTGTCGATGATTTTCTTCAATTGTCACACACTCAACAAGTCTTCGGCCAAGAATCCCACAAGAAATCGGTTGATGAGGTCTTGGATGGATTTCTAAGCCTCTTGGACTTGTGTTCCATGTCTAAAGATGTCATTTCACAAACAAAGCAAGATGTACAAGAACTTCTTTCAATCATAAGGAGAAGAAGGGATACAAGTGGCTTTGGAGGCTACTTGGCCTCTAGAAAGAAGGCGACCAAGGTGATCAAAAAGTCCCTAAAGGATTTGAAAAGTATCAAAAACAAAAACACCCTTATAGCCTCAGAGAATGACAATGAAATTGTGACCACTTTTAGGTTATTAAATGAGGTTGCATCGGTCACTTTCACCGTGTTTGAGTCACTGATGTCCTATATTTCTGGGGCAAAAGCACAATCTAGGCCTAGTGGTTGGTCTCTGGTTTCTAAGTTGGTGCACCACAAAAATGTAGCATGTCAAGATGCAGAATCAGATAGAAATGAGTTTGAGAAGATCGATGCTGCATTGTGCTCGCTTACTGGTCACAAGACTAACAGATATGAGATCAATTGTCAGCGTGAGAATTTGCAAAATGAGCTTGGAAAGTTGGATTTGATCATTCAAGACTTCGAAGAAAGACTAGAGTGCTTGTTTAGGCGTTTAATCAAAACCAGAGTTTCCCTCCTGAACATCCTCAACTAGCCAAGAATGCTGATTATTCATTGATGTCACTGGCTGGAATTCAAAATTTTGTAGCTCAGAAAGCCTTTTAATTGGCTGTTCATACTTGTACATGAGAAACACAGACTTGTACTTAAGTCTTTTGATTACAATGATGTCAATATAAAGTATAAAACTAATACTGATACAATACGGATTTAGTCTTTCAAAGATATTTGTTGAATCGCACAAATGAAATTCCTCATATATCATGTCCAGATTCTCAGAAATCCCCAAATTTTCGTTTCATAAGTGGAGTTCTGTAAAAACTTAGGTTTAATAAGTGAAATCTCCAATTGAAAACTATATAATACTGTCAATGGTGAAAATTTGGGGTTAATAATGTGACACAAAGCTGGATTTTGTTTTATCTTTTCTTCCAACCATGACCATATGTATAATCATGCAATATAATTGAGGCCACTCGTGGAATTCATGTACTTTAATGATATACCATAGATGTCAAGGTTCCAATTGTCTGGTGGACTTTTTGATGAATTATGAGATTCACATGGAAGTTCTGAATCTCTGATGCACTATGAAAATGTAAAAAAAAAAAAAAAAAAATGTGCTGGTTGTCTTTCTGATCGGGAACAGTCGTTTTTTTTTTTTTTTTCCTTCCTTTCTTTCTTTCTTTCTATTAAATATTAAGGTCACACACTCACGCCACATCGTCGTTAAAACAGGGTCAATGATTTGAGTTAATTATTGTACGAAGCGTCTTTTCCAAGACCAACCCACAAACTGATTTAAAACAAAATGGCATGGTACCTATGAAGAAAATGCGATGATTGCCCATGGACATTGTAGTAGCAGAGATTGTATGACCTATAAAACAAGAATTAAGAGATTAATGAAAATGACTAGCAAATAACATTTTGTTTCAGGAAAAAATCAGCTTTGAAATTGTGATCATTATGGTTTGACAGGATCACAGGACCAATAAATCAACCTTATCTCACTCTGAAACTTTTTCAAATTGTGATTGTATCATTGTAATCATCCGAGTCCATTCTCATTGGTGATTATTACTATTCAAATCTCAACCGCCACCAGGATTTTTACAAAATAAGAATAGTAGCAGTATTCACATTTCACTTGTGATTATTACTATTCAAATCTCAACCGCTGCCAGGAATATTACAAAATAAGAATAGTAGCAGTATTCACATTTTGTATATATTTTGGCTGCTATTATAACAGCAAAAAGGACAAAAGAAAAAGGAAAGTTATTTTAGCATATGTATGCATTACCTTGTAGTTGGTAGTCAAGTACATGTAACCCATATTTCTGTAATATATACTGTACACCGTGCAGAAGTGATGCAGCCCTCTTGTCTCCCAGAGAGGCAGACCTCACCAAAAGAAGGCAGCATCTTATAGTTGCATTTATTTAAATCTCTATTTCATTTATGGAGGTCTTTAGCCGATTAATGAAGTTGGTCCTCATTTGTAGCTTTGTTGCTATTTCACCATTATCGAGTTGAAGCATAAAGAATTATGGACACGCACCCTTGTATGCTCAACAATAAAGAATGATCCATGCATTTTCTGGTTAAGAAGGGGACAAAGTCTCAATGCAACTCGTGCTGCCTATATTTTATCGATCATTGACTAAAGCATATTTTAAAATAACAAATCATGTTGAGATATGTTGGGTTTGTGCCCTCAAACCATTACTTTATGTATGAGACATTAGCATTATAATATATGGATATCAGCTTTACATTTCATTGTGTATGTTTCTTTCATGAGATGATTGTTTTGTCCTTAAGTATCATAGTAAGCAATTCGTGTGTGTATGAGATACACACAAGTGAGATACGAATAACTATTCTTTGATACTTAGAATATGTCACAGTGGATGATGAGACTGGATACCTCATCAGGTCTACACTGTAGCATAATTAACTACCATTGGATGAAGTGATTAATCTCAATCACTAGAGTGTAGCTCTTAGTTGATATGCTAGTGCTTATAGTGCATTGACGGACCTGAGCTTTCCTATTGACGCTTAAGGCTGTCAACAGTCAATAGGAACTCATAACTTGTATAAGGTACGTGTTCTCAATCTTGAGATGATTATGAACACAGACTATGGATATGGCTGCTTTGACTTACCAATCAGTGAGGTCTATAGAAGATCAACACCTGGGTATCTTGGGTATGTCATGTCTATAGGGTTGTGAACATATATTGTCAAGATAGAATCTACCCTCTGATTCAGAGTAAGCATTCCCTTGAGAATGTCACCAAGTTAATTACTGAGTACTGCAGTCTTGTTGTTAAGAGTTATCAACATGTTTGGTAATCATGAGTAGTGAATGGGACTCAAGGAATATAAGAAGTAATCATGATTCAGGTTGACAGTAACAGTTATCCGACTACCTGAATATGATTACGAATGCTGACGGTAGAGGGACATTAGTACACCATACAAGTCTAGTTATCGCTTCGGATATGTTCTTTTGCGTTGGAGTTCAGTTATCGTTTTATAGTGGAATAAACGTTAACTGACCAGTTAGTTAGTTTGCTGATCAAAGAGTTTGGTCATGGTAATTAACAAACTGGTCTGAGCCAACAATAAAGAGCCTAGGAGGTCTCACTCTTAGCTCCGCTAGGATGCTTGGAAAGACACTTGAGGAAGCTGTTAAGACAGGTTCGATCGATCGAAGTATGTTCGATCGATTGAAGTCAGCAGGTTCGATCGATCGAGAATGGTTCGATCGATCGAAGGTTCGAGCGATCGAAGTCACTTCGATCGATCGAAGTCTAGGTCGGTTCTGGAAATCTATAAATAGGGCAGCTGCGTTCTGGAAGTAAGTGATCGTCGTTTTTATACGCAGAAGCTGCAGAAACTATCATAGTCTTCCCAAAACCTTCCTATCCTCTCTATTAGGGTTCCCACCAACCCTAGTCTTTCCGGCAGGCATCCGCATGAGTCATAAGGGTGAAGATCATCTAGTGGAGGCTGCTGGAAGTTAAAGTTTCAGAATTGGGTTCAAGACACTAAGGTATAATTCTTGCACCTCCTTGTACGCATCTATGGAATTGACGAGTAGTAGATCCTGGAATACCAAAAGTTTTATAACTTAACCTATTTTCGCTGCGCGTTTAAACTCTAACTTTAAATCACTTTTTCCTTCAATTGGTATCAGAGCCACGCTCGTTTGGATCTATAGATGCGTTTTTGGAACCCTAGTTTTGATTTGCATGTTTATTTTAGAACTGTTTTCGAAACTGCATCGTCACAGATCTGTTTCTGCAGTGTTATCGTAGCAGAATACAAAATTGTGATTGCATAGGATGCAAGGTGGGTTCGATCGATCGAACTTGTTTCGATCGATCGAACATTCTGTTCTCAATCGATCGAACTCGTTTCGATCGATCGAAGCCTTCTGGTGTTCGATCGATCGAATAGTGTTCGATCGATCGAGACAGATTCTCTGTCCAGGTGTTCTGTTCACAGTTGTAAGGGTTTTTTAAATTATACTTTAATCTTAAATTATTTCTGTAAAATTTTTAAATCATTCTGTGAAACAGAATGTTCAAGCGATTGAACAGTGTTCAATCGATCGAAGGTTCGAGCGATCGAACGGTCTTCGATCGATCGAACTGTGACAGAGAAGTAAGATGCTGTTTTAAGTTCTAATTCAGTATGTAAAGTGTTTATATACTGTGTGAATCAATTAAGTGTTCCAATAGTTACATATATTTGTTATGTATGTGTGGATGCGTGTACGACTAACCCTTTTGCAGCAAAATTAGTCGCTATCTCCCATGGCACCAAGTCGTTTAAATATTTATATTTAAATTGTTTGAGATTGGTGCATGTTGTAATTTATTAATGGTTTGGTTTTAAGGCGTATGTAAAGGGCGCTGCGGCTTCAATCCTACGAAAAGGAAAGTCGCACCGGTTTCCCTAGCCTTTTATTTCCTTTTTGCTATTTCTTTTTTCTAGATAAATTGTAAGCTTCAAAAGAAGCATAGGTCCAATGTAATAGAATTAGAAATTCCATGAAAATGGAGCAAGGAGCCGTTGTCCATAAAGATGGAGCCGGAGGCGACCAAACCAAGAAGGTGGATCTATGGAAATAGAGCCATGGGAGATAGAGGCATTGTTTGAATGCCTATATTTCATTTTAGTTTTTGTTTTATGTGCTTGTTTTGTGATTGGCGTATAATACATTGTTGCATGCACTTAAAACAAGTTTTCTAAAATAAAATTCAAAAACCGTTTTCAACACATTAGTAAACATTGGATGTTTATGGGTAGTGTGTGGAAACATTTTTCAAAAGCAAAATCCTTAATTTACTAAATCTAGTGGGAGAGGGTCTTATCAAATAACACCCACCATCTTCCATTAACGGTTCATTGTAAGATGAGTAGTGTATTCTGTGTCACCTCGCCAGGGGTGATCATTCCATACGGAGGGTACACTGCTCATTGGTTACTAGATGTGAACTTCCTATGGATAGGATCAATCAGACGTGTTAGAGGGTGACCACCACACGGAGGCGCTACTTGAGACGGTTGTGATTGTATCCTAGTTAATGGTACACACTACTAGCTAAGCTATGGATAAGGGATCCCACACGGGGCATTATTCAGAAACTTAGAGATCAAATAGGTTCGGGAGTCATGGCTATTTTGCAAGAGTTGCATAGCGGATAAGTCATGATAAATCGAAAGATCGAACATTGACCACCACACGGAGGCTTTATTCTTTCGTTTTGATATTCCGGCGACTTTGTTTTTAAATAAGAGTTTTAAGGATTCTTTTATTTCAAACTGTCAATTCTGATATCCATATTTATTTTGTTTGTTTGATTTTCAGTAATCATAATGTCTGGATCTGCATTTAGTCCACTTGCCACCATACTCACTCAAAACAAGTTAACTGGAAATAACTACACTGAATGGAAACGTAACCTTGACATCGTTTTAACTGCGGAGGATCACATATATGTCCTCACCACCCCAAGCCCTGAAGAACCCGCGGCAAATGCTTCGGCAGCTGCCAGACGCGAGTTCGACAAATGGAAGAAGTCGAATGGAATGGCTCGTTGTTACATTCTGGCCTCAATGGCTGGTGTGTTACAACACCAATTCCAATCGAACGATTCTGCCAGTGACATTATCACATCCCTGAAAAAGATGTTTGGGGAGCATGGCAGGCCTGCTAGACAGGTAGCCATGCAGAAGATAATGAGTGCAAAGATGTCGGAAGGTACTCCAGTCAAAGAACATGTTTTAAAAATGATTGGTTATTTAAACGAACTGGAGACCCTAGGTGCCAACATCGATGCACAGACCCAAGTTGATATGATCCTCAATTCTCTGTCGCCTTCATTCGCTCAATTTAAACTTAACTATAATATGAATCAAATGAATTTTTCAATGAGCGAATTGATGAGTTCTCTTTTGGCAGCGGAAGGGGTGATCAAACCTGGGGTCAACGTTTTGAACGTTGAGAAAAGCGCTTCTTCTTCCCGATCTACACCGAAAGGTAAGAAAGGAAAGAAGAAGGCTGGCACTGGTGGTTCAAGTGTTGGACCGGTCCCTAAGATTGCAAAATCTAAGGGAAAAGGTAAGGGCAAAGGGAAGGTAGGTGGCCAAGGCAAAGGAAAGTGTTTCCAATGCGGTGAGAAGGGCCACTGGAAGAGGAACTGTCCAGAATTCTTAGCTACAAGAGTTCAAGGTATGATTGAATCACATGTGATTGAAGTAAGTTTTATTACGGATACTTCAAACACTTGGTGCATTGATTCTGGTGCGACTAACCATATCTGTAATTCATTGCAGGGGTTCAGATCAACCAGGAAATGCAGTGATGGGGAGATCGTGCTTACTCTAGGTTCTAGCGCAACCGTATCTGCGGTTGCTATAGGAGTCGTAGTTTTAGAATTTTCAGACAATAAAGTTTTGATTTTATCAGATGTTCTTTACGTCCCTTTAATGAGACGTAATTTAATTTCAGTTTCTAATTTAACGAATATTGGTTATTCCTTTCATTTTGGAACTGAAGTTGTCATTAAAAGAAACAGTTCTTTTATATGTTCTGGTGTTAAATCAAATGGTTTGTATGTGATTACTCCCAATATTTCAAAAGATTCTTGTTTGGAACTTAATAACTCAGTGGTAACTTTACCATCTAAAAGAAAGGAACCTTCCACTAATCCAACAAGGCTTTGGCATATGAGGCTTGGCCATATCAATCTGAATAGGATTGGCAGACTAGTCAAAGAAGGGGTCTTAGGCGATTTGGTTCTCGAACCAATGGAAGTCTGCGAGTCTTGTTTGGAGGGTAAGATGACCAAAAGGCCCTTTCCTGCAAAGGGCAATAGGACCAATGCATTGTTGGAATTAGTTCATACTGATGTGTGTGGACCAATAAATATTAGAGCAAGGGGTGGTTATGAGTATTTCATAACATTTACCGATGACCACTCTAGGTATGGATATGTGTACCTAATGCAGCACAAGTCTGAAGCCTTTGAAAAGTTCAAAGAGTTTAGGGCTGAAGTGGAGAAGCAATCGGGCACACATATCAAGGCCATTCGATCTGATCGAGGTGGCGAGTACCTCTCTAATGAGTTTATTGATCACCTCGTACAGAATGGGATTCTGTCACAGTTGACTGCACCTGGTACACCTCAGCAGAACGGTGTAGCGGAGAGAAGGAATCGGACTCTTTTAGACATGACTAGGTCGATGATGAGTTATTCAGAGTTGCCATTATTCCTTTGGGGTTATGCTTTGGAAACCGCTGCATACATACTAAATCTAGTACCAAGCAAATCTGTTCCCAGGACACCACGAGAGATGTGGATTGGGCGCAAGCCTTCTTTGCAACATCTCCGGATATGGGGGTGTCCGGCACATGTGCTTAAAGGAAAGATGAGTAAGTTGGATTCTTGATCGGAAGTATGTTACTTTGTAGGGTATCCAAAGGGTACTTATGGATGGTATTTTTATGATCCAAGAGAACAGAAAGTGTTTGTTAGTACAAATGCTGTTTTCTTGGAGGATGATTATATCATGAACCATAAACCTAAGGGAAGGATAGATCTTAGAGAGATAGAAGGAGAGCCCTCAGTCCAACCCGCAGTTGATAACGATGAAAATCAAGAAAATACCACTTCTTCACCCATTTCCGCACCGGTACCTCGTCGTAGTGGGAGGATTATCAGCCAGCCTGATAGATACATGTTCTTAGGAGAAGTTTTTGAAGCTGTCTCCATAGAATCTGAATCTGATCCTACCACTTACGAAGAGGCAATGGCTGATGTTGATTCAGCTCATTGGATTAAAGCTATGAAGGCTGAATTGGAATCTATGGATTCCAATCAGGTCTGGGATCTTGTAGAACTTCCAGCCAATATTAAACCCATTGGCTGCAAGTGGGTCTATAAGAGGAAAATAGGATCTGATGGAAAGGTTGAGACCTTTAAGGCAAGGCTTGTGGCAAAAGGCTATACTCAGAGGGAGGGCATTGACTATGAGGAAACCTTCTCGCCGGTAGACATGCTCAAGTCCATCAGAATACTCTTATCCATTGCTGCATGCCTAGATTATGAAATCTGGCAGATGGACGTCAAGACTGCATTCTTGAATGGCAATCTTGAGGAGGACATCTATATGCAACAACCCGAAGGGTTCATAGCTGGTCGGAAAGGTAACTTGGTATGCAAGTTGCAAAAGTCCATTTATGGGCTTAAGCAGGCATCCAGAAGTTGGAACATCCGATTTGACCAAGCGGTCAAGTCGTTTGGTTTCATACAGAATCTGGATGAGCCTTGTGTATACAAGAAATGTGAAGGGAAAGTAGTGGTTTTTCTTGTGCTTTACGTTGACGACATTCTACTCATTGGGAATGATGTAGCGGCGCTGTCAACGGTCAAGGTTTGGCTAGCTAGTACTTTCGATATGAAGGATCTAGGAGAGGCGAGCTATATTCTTGGGATAAAGCTCTTTCGGGATCGCAAGCGAAAGATAATGGGATTATCTCAAGCTGGTTATATCGAGAAAGTGCTAACTAGTTTTTCAATGGATAATTCGAAGAAAGGTTTGTTACCTTTCAGGCATGGTTTAGCGTTCTCCAAGGACCAGTGTCCAAAGACACAAGAGGAGAGGAATCGCATGACAGGAATTCCCTATGCCTCGGCAGTGGGAAGTCTCATGTATGCGATGTTATGCACTAGACCAGATATCTGCTTTGCCGTTGGCATGGTCAGCAGGTATCAATCGAATCCTGGTCCAGAGCACTGGACAGCCGTTAAGCACATTCTTAAGTACTTGAGAAGAACTAAAGATTACATGCTTATGTACGGCGGTAGTGAGTTAATTCCAGTAGGATACACTGACTCGGACTTTATGTCAGATAAAGATTCGAGAAAGTCCACATCCGGACATCTCTTTACCTTGGGAGGTGGTGCTGTTAGTTGGAGGAGCATTAAGCAGAAATGCATTGCAGACTCAACTACAGAAGCTGAGTATGTGGCTGCTTGTGAAGCCGCAAAGGAAGCTGTTTGGCTCAAGAAGTTCCTTATGGAACTCGAGGTGGTACCAGCGTCGCTGTCACCTATTACGCTATACTGCGATAATAGTGGGGCAGTGGCTCAGTCCAAGGAGCCAAGGAACCACGGGAAGGGAAAGCACGTAGAGCGGAAATATCACCTAATCCGAGATATAGTTCAACGTGGAGATGTGACTGTCACCAAGATTGCCACCGCTGACAATCTTGCTGATCCGTTTACAAAGGCCTTACCACAGAAGGTCTTTGATCGTCATCTAGATAGTCTAGGTCTTAGATGTAGTTCTGAATGGTTATGAGTGCAAGTGGGAGTTTGTTGGGTTTGTGCCCTCAAACCATTACTTTATGTATGAGACATTAGCATTATAATATATGGATATCAGCTTTACATTTCATTGTGTATGTTTCTTTCATGAGATGATTGTTTTGTCCTTAAGTATCATAGTAAGCAATTCGTGTGTGTATGAGATACACACAAGTGAGATACGAATTACTATTCTTTGATACTTAGAATATGTCACAGTGGATGATGAGACTGGATACCTCATCAGGTCTACACTGTAGCATAATTAACTACCATTGGATGGAGTGATTAATCTCAATCACTAGAGTGTAGCTCTTAGTTGATATGCTAGTGCTTATAGTGCATTGACGGACCTGAGCTTTCCTATTGACGCTTAAGGCTGTCAACAGTCAATAGGAACTCATAACTTGTATAAGGTACGTGTTCTCAATCTTGAGATGATTATGAACACAGACTATGGATATGGCTGCTTTGACTTACCAATCAGTGAGGTCTATAGAAGATCAACACCTGGGTATCTTGGGTATGTCATGTCCATAGGGTTGTGAACATATATTGTCAAGATAGAATCTACCCTCTGATTCAGAGTAAGCATTCCCTTGAGAATGTCACCAAGTTAATTACTGAGTACTGCAGTCTTGTTGATAAGAGTTATCAACATGTTTGGTAATCATGAGTAGTGAATGGGACTCAAGGAATACAAGAAGTAATCATGATTCAGGTTGACAGTAACAGTTATCCGACTACCTGAATATGATTACGAATGCTGACGGTAGAGGGACATTAGTACACCATACAAGTCTAGTTATCGCTTCGGATATGTTCTTTTGCGTTGGAGTTCAGTTATCGTTTTATAGTGGAATAAACGTTAACTGACCAGTTAGTTAGTTTGCTGATCAAAGAGTTTGGTCATGGTAATTAACAAACTGGTCTGAGCCAACAATAAAGAGCCTAGGAGGTCCCACTCTTAGCTCCGCTAGGATGCTTGGAAAGACACTTGAGGAAGCTGTTAAGACAGGTTCGATCGATCGAAGTATGTTCGATCGATTGAAGTCAGCAGGTTCGATCGATCGAGAATGGTTCGATCGATCGAAGGTTCGAGCGATCGAAGTCACTTCGATCGATCGAAGTCTAGGTCGGTTCTGGAAATCTATAAATAGGGCAGCTGCGTTCTGGAAGTAAGTGATCGTCGTTTTTACACGCAGAAGCTGCAGAAACTATCATAGTCTTCCCAAAACCTTCCTATCCTCTCTATTAGGGTTCCCACCAACCCTAGTCTTTCCGGCAGGCATCCGCAGGAGTCATAAGGGTGAAGATCATCTAGTGGAGGCTGCTGGAAGTTAAAGTTTCAGAATTGGGTTCAAGACACTAAGGTATAACTCTTGCACCTCCTTGTACGCATCTATGGAATTGACGAGTAGTAGATCCTGGAATACCAAAAGTTTTATAACTTAACCTATTTCCGCTGCGCGTTTAAACTCTAACTTTAAATCACTTTTTCCTTCAAGATATGCATGTGATTTTTCAGAATTGAAAATTTTGGGTGGTGAGTTTTAGACCCGGTGGGAGGAGACATCGCGTAAACATCGCGAAAATCACATTCCCACTCATTGATAGTTGAGAGAATGAGATTCCTTATGTCTCCTTCATAACATGATACATATATTGAGCAATTGGCAGAGGAAAGAACAGAACTAGAGATTCAATTATACATTAATCTTGAGTTTAGCCTTAACTTGCACAATTCTAATGGCTTCCTCTCCTTTGAGATCGAAAGCCCCAAACCATTCTCGTTCCATTAGCTTGCCCTCTACACCTCACCTTCTCACTCCTCAATTCGATGACCACTTGTGCAGAGTAAGGTCATCATTTGAAGCCACATCTTCGTCATTTTCATCAATCGCTGAGAGACTAGACTAAGTGACCTTCAAGATTTATATAATTGTGTAGATGATTTGCTTCTATCATCAAACACCCAAAAAGTATTCGCTCAACGACATATCAGAAATCTGTCGACGAGGCATTGAATGGATTTTTAATGATCTTGGATGTGTGCGTCACTACTAAAGATGTCTTCTCACAGATGAAACAAGAAGTACAAGACCTTCTTTCTATCCATAGCAGAAGAAAGAATGCAATTGACTTAAAAGAGTACTCGGTATTTAGAAAGAAGGCCACGAAGGTAATCCAAAAGTCCCTAAAGGATGCGAAGAGCAAAAAAAGCAACAGAGACCATGAAACTGTGGCCACCATTGGCTGTGTTTGAATCCTTATTGTCCTATATTTCTGGAACAAAGGTGCAATCTAGGCCGAGTGGGTGGTCTTTGGTTTCCAAACTTATGATGCATCAGAGAAGTGTGGCCATTCAAGATGAATATAGTACACATATATATATATATATATACACACAAATGAGTTTGAGAAGGTTGATGCTGCATTTACCTTGCTCATTGATTACAAGACAAGTACATCTAATTGTAACAAGCTCATTGAGAATGTGCAAAACCAGCTAGGTAAGTCAGAGACGAGCATTCAAGAAGATGTCGAAGATGGACTGGGTGCTTATTCAGGCGTCTAATAAAAAAAAACCAGAGTTTCCCTCCTCAACATTCTCAACCACTAGCCAAGAAAATCATATATGCAAGTATTATTGCATCAAAAATTTTGTTTGTCGGATGTATTTATACATCTATTGTAAATGTATAGCCTTCTCATTGGCTATTCATATTTGTACATGAGTAATATATATGATTATATGGAGCAATCTGCTTGTGTGCACAACTTTTGCTATTTCCTTTTACACTGTCCTTAGAAAAATAGAGGACAAGAACCTCTCAGCACCAACAATCTAGGAGTCCTCTTAAAAACTAGGGTGCATTTGTATTTATTAATGAAGGGAAAAAGACATAATTCAGTTGAAAAATACAACAAATAGCGGCAGGACATGAAAGGTGAACTCCATTTAGTACTCTAATTAAATTTAAAAAAAAAAAAAAAAACAATTGATTAACACTGATCAGTGAAAAACTTTCAGACTCTTGGGACAAAGAAATGGCCAACTTAAGCTGTTGATTCAGTTTAAAGGTTCTTACGTACTACTATCCTAATAGATACCAAATGGCCTTAAAACGTGAGAATTCAATCGAGGAATTTTTATTTACAGTTACAAAGTCCGACTAGTTCTTATAATAATCCCATATGATACATATATAGATTAGAAATTCAGTATATGTTGGCATAAGGAGTTAAATAATCAAGCCATGGGCTACGTAGTTGTGTCCAAAACGGGTCTTGCATCCAATCCATGGTTAATTTGGGTACTTGGAGCTCCAGCAGATTCTCTTTCCCTGGTGGTAATTGCAGAGTTGATGAACTAGTACTAGTAGTAGTGCTGCTGGTCTCTTTGTTACTAATACTATCCTCTGCTGCTTCATTCTTTTTATCCTCTACAATTACTAGAGCTTCTTCTTCTTTCTTGAATACCACCGCGTGTCCTGCAGTCATTGGTACTGCTGAAAAGTCTTCAAGCTGATTGCAAAATGAGATGGTGTTGGTGTCCATTGGAGGTGTGAGTGGTGGAGGTGAATATTCAAGTGATTGATATGTCTTCTTCATTTCCACTTCTTCTTCCATTGCTGCCCTCTGTTCCAACACCTTCATGGAAGTTGCCTTCCTATATATCTTGCACAACACTATGTCCTGCTTTACAATTAAATTACATTACATACTAGTATGAGAAATGCTAACCTTCAATGTAAAAAAAAAATATTCAACTGACCTAATTTTAACAAGATGTTTATTTTTTTTTTTTTTTTGTTCCACTTCAAACTTTTACTTCATATAAAGCAATTCGCTATCAAATTAGAACTAAACTAGAGAATGGGACCCATTAAAATGTGATTCACATCTTATGAACTTAATTCTAAACTGCCTTGATTAAGGGCCCGTTTGGCATCAGTTCTGCAATTTGAATAGCAAAAAATGTAAAAAAAAAAATTTATTTATTTTTTATTTTTATAACAAAAAGCCTCCCAAGAAAGCTTCTGGCCAATCCCGAATAATTTTGGGAGTAGTGATTTAATAGCAGAATCTGCTGGGGTTTGACAAACATATTCATTTTAGCTTTGTAAATCTCATAATAACTCATGAATTCTAAAAGTTATCCCCAACCGTGGCCTAACTCAATTGTGTAACGTTTCAATGAAATTAAATCCAATATTTCTGGTAGTGAATGGGGGGGTTACACAGTTAGTTACCTTGGTTGAAGGACATGAATCGGGCAAGCGATACTCGTTCATGACCCAATCGGTTTTGGATCCTCTTGGTGCTCTACCCTCGTAAAAAACAAGTGTCTTTTTCAGACCTATGACCCGCTTTGGTTCCGATGAATTCAGTATCTTACGGTCCGAACCAGTTGCCTTCCAAAACCCAAGTTTAGTTGTCCTGTTAGGCCTTCCTCCACTACCCTGTTTTCTGTCCCTCGGCACAAAGAAGTACCACTCTCTCTCCCCTATCTCAGCTAGCCCTGCAAATTGCAATGCATTATATATATATATATATATATCTTCCAAATAAAAACATATGGATTACTAAATTACATATCAACGTATAGTATAATATCATGATCCTCGCATGAAAAAATAATGTAAAACTAGAATAGAAGAAAATAAATATATAGTAAGAATATGTACCAGGCAAGTCCCGAGGCTCGTGATGGTAGATGTTGAGAAAACCGATTACGTCAAAACGCAATTTTTTCCCCAAAACGATATTTTTGAGGTAAAAGTTGAGAAGTTCTTCTTCGGTTGGGTGAAACCGGAAACCCGGCAAATCAAGCTGCAGTGCTGAACCATCCATCCGAATTTTTAATTTTAATTTTAATTTATTCCTCTCCTTTTGCTCCTAATTGGGGTGTAGTGGCCACTGGTTTAGCCTTAAGTTGTGCAATGTGTTTGCAGGAAAGATGTGTGCTTAGAAAATACACTCTTCTGTGTGTGTCTCTCTCTCTCTGTCTCTCTCTGTCTCTCGAGGCTTTTATAGGAGATGTTTATTATTTGTTGGTGGCTTGTGCAGGGCCGTTCCTTACTTTTGGGGGCCCTAAGCGAACTTCGAAAATGGGGCCTTTGTACAATTATGCATACAAGGGTTTACAAACATGAGCTTATATATAAAATAGGGTTAATTTTAATTGGGGGCCCTTAAAAATTGGGGGCTCCAAGCGATCGTTTACTCTGCTTCCCCCCAGGACCGGCTCTGGGCTTGTGGCATGTAAATATTAGTAAAATTTTAGGTACACCCATTTTCACAATTTTACCTCCACAATCTGATGTGTCAACCATGCAGTGGGATGAGATCCACCATTTAACACAACCTCACATATGATACTCTCATTATATGGTTGCCACATCAAATTGTGGGAGGTGAAGTTGTGGAAATGTATGTGCCTGAAGTTTTACTCTGTAAATATTTAATGCTGAGAAGGTTTGTGCCTCTTGAGGACTAAAAGGTCAAGTCTTGGCTAAGCAAATTTCGCTATCCTATCCTGTATTGTTTATAAATTTTAGGGTTAATTATACTTTATCCCATGTGGTTTGATTCGATGTCACTTTATTCTTCTGTAGTTTAAAATTGACCACTTGACCCCCTGTGTTTTCGGGTAAAGTGTCAATGCTAAAAAATGTGTTAACTTGACACATTACTCTGAAAGCACATGGGGGTTAAAGTACCATCGAGCCAAACTATAGGGGGATAAAGTGTCATCAGACCAAACCACAGGAGGATAAAGTGGTCACTAATTTTAGCGGCGACACTTTACCCGAAAGCACATGAACGTTAAGTGGTCAATTTTAAACCACAGAGCGGTAAAGTGGCATCGGGCCAAACCACAGGGGATAAAGTGTAATTAACCCCAAAATTTTATTCTAAGTCCTTTAAAATTCATTGTTTTACAAAGGTATTCGATTTTTATATAAGTTTCAATTGAAGACAATTGAGGGTTAATATGACTATTAAAGGCTTTCAATAAATGCCATTAATTGAATTTACGTGACTTTATTTGTCCTTAATCAAAATTAAGGTAAAAATTGATGACCTTAAGTGAGAAAAGTTAATCTTAGAAGATCAAAAATGAAATTCTAGGAATAATATAATATAATACATGTTAACAATTTTGATTTACATGTGGTAATGTGACCACTTCATTTTTATTGGATAAGGCTATTGTGAGAAACTTCTCATATGAGAAGGTGGATTTTAATCGTTGGATGAGAATCTGGTCATAAAATTTCCCAAAATCTTAAAAATGTATTTATTATCAGATTCTCGTGCAATAGTTAAAACTCACATTATCATATAAAAAACTACTTACTATATACTTGTCCAAAAATCTCATTACCATATGTATTGTATTAGATTACACGAATTTTTCAGCATGAAAGTCTTTAAGATGATGGGGTCCCCAGGAAGGAAAGGTGGGTCCACGCGGTTTTAAACAGACCCACTTATTAGTGACTGAAGACTCAGAATAGACTAGTATGGTGACAAACACGTCTTTAGTGCTTTTTTCCTTGTTTCTTTGGCTATTAGACTTTTACCTAGAAATTCCAGTGAGAGGGAATTTTCAAAGTATATTTCTACCACACAAAAAAATTTTGGAAGACTTAAAGAGACGACAAAAAACTACGTATATTCTTTAAACTTTGTAAGCATTCAGCGGTCAGAAAGTTTGATTAATCTACCATTACCACATTTGAATCGGTCATATTACGAGGTTTCAACCAAGAACTACTAGACTGGTACAGTAAATTACATTTTTTTTTTTCACATACAGTTTTAAATACTTATACTTTCTGCTGTTCATATATTTTTAATATTTTTTTGTATCCCACTTATACAGCACAAGGTACATGCATTTAAAGCTGTGTGTGAAAAAGTGTGGTTCATTGTGTTGGTCTAATATTTTCCTTATTTAAATGGTGTGACCTTTTTCTTTTCAATGGAGAGTTGGAGAGTTTGATTCCCCTTAGGAAGAGTCTTTTGTTTGCCCATATTTATTCTTCAGTCAAAATGAGTGACCCTTGTTGGACTTTACTGTGGGGTTCTGGGATTGGGTTGAGTTGGGTTAAAGGTACAGTGTCCAGTCATAATCCAGATAAGTATTTAAAAAAAAAAAAAAAGTTTCAGAATTTTATTAATAAAAATCATATAAGAATTATTTCAATTTAATTGTTAAGTAGGGGTGTTAATGTGTTATCAAAATGAAATTAAAATTTTGTTACATAGGGAAAAAAAAGATACCGTAATTTGTAAATCCAGTTCTTTTAGGCTTAGTTTGGCCCTCATGTGGCTTTTTAAAAAAAGCTTATGAAATTTATTATTAAGTTGTTTGATAATTTTGTACAACTGACAAATTACTCTTCAAAAAAACATCATGAAAATCAAAAAGCAACTTTCAGCTTTTAAAAGCTTCATTCTAGAGCTTTTAAAAGCTCCCCCAAAAAAGTCTTAAGTTCAATTTTTGCAAAGCTCATAAATTAGTTACCAAATGAATTAACATGAAACTGTGTTTTAAAAAAGAAGAAGCACTAAAATGGGGCCAAACTAAGTCTTAATTGGATGTTACTGATTTATTTGTAAATAACTTCACATATTCCATTTAATGTCTTTATCTCTATATACTTAATTCCGCACTGTTTTATGTAGGGGTGTGTTTCGGCCGGATCGGATCGGAAATAGGGGTTTTAGAAAAAATTCCGAAATTTTCGAAAACTATTTCGGCGTTCCGATTCCTATTCCGAAAATTCAAAATTTTCATTTTCCGTTCCGATTCCGAAATTTCGGAATTTTTGGAATTTTCCGAATCGGATCATTTTCGGAAAATTTCAAAAAATTTTCGGAATTTTTCGGAATCAGATATTTTCGGAAAAATTTCGGAAATTTTCGGAATTTTCCGATACAAGCTTAGTGCTTGGACTAATGTGGATCAAGTTGGGACTAATTTATAGACTTACATTCCTTATCCTTTTTCATGGCTAACCGATGTGGGACAAGTAGTGTAAGGTAATTTCGAAATTTTTTCGGAATATTTCGGAATTTTTTCGGAAAATTTTCGGAATATATATTCGGAATATTTTCGGCATATTTTCGGAATTTTCGGAATTCTGAAAAAAAAATTCCGATTCCGATCCGAAATTTTTCGGAATTTCGGAATGTATTTTTACTTGCCAAAATCGAAAATTTTCGGATCGGAATCGGAATTTCCGTTCCAAAACACACCCCTAGTTTTATGGATATATTGACAAAATAAAAGGGAAACAGAAAATAAATAAATAAATAAATAAAATAAAATACTCTCCTTTATAATTAAAAATAGAGTATTTAATTTTTCATGTTATTCTTTTTCTTTTTTCTTGATTCTTTTTTTTTCGTTGTTACGATGGAAATGGGTGAGGGTCGAATACTCTACCCTACGCAATAGAAGGACATAATACTCAGATCGGCGTCAAACGAGGTATACTCACTTTATTTTTATTTTTTTAGCTTTTTTCTTGATTCTGACTTCTTATAATTTTTAACTTCGATTTTTATCTTTTACGAAGAAAAAAAATTCTATTTTTTATCTTAAAATTAAAAGAGTACATCAAAGAAATCGCTTTTCCTTTTAGCCTTTCTTTCCTTTTATTTTTCCTCAAATCACCCATCTGTAACTAAACCAAGAGATATGATCTAAGACTCTAGAATACAAGAGTTCTCTTCTCTCTTTTCTTTTTTTTTTTTTTTTATACGAGGACAAATTTTTTAGTCTGTCTTTTGCGACTTCAGAATTAATACCTATTATCATTTTATCGGAATAGAAAATGGGGCCAGGGGCAAACTCCAGGTACATGCACTGACCCCACAACAGACGCACCAGGTAAATCAGGAAGACAAGCTAGTAGTAGGATCTGAATACACATTAAGTTGTACATTATCCATCGTGAGATTCAACCCTCCAACTAGCTTACATGACCCGTGGAGGGTTTCGAACCCCTGACCTCTCTTAGGGAAGCCAAAAACCCTAGCCAAATTCTTTGT